>CM002476.1:4916798-4947775 GCA_000325765.3 Leersia perrieri
GTGGGGATGGGGATGGGTTTGAAAAGTACCTGCCATATTTACCATGAAAGTGTCATTATAAATGTTGTCATTATCTGATGGAGTCACATTTCTTTTAATGACAGTCGTTATCCTGCATCGTGGTATACTTGCCAATCTACTACTCCCTCCGTTGCATATTCTAAGAGGTTTTAGACTCTTCATCTCTTCGTCTAGATCCACTAACATCCATGTAAATCTGGGCACATATATCAAGTACACATTTATCCCTAGATGAATCTACTTAAAAGCTAAAACACCGTACAATATGAAATAGAGGAAGTACATCATTCTAGTTTGTCAATTCTACTCATTCTAGTTCATAAATGATCACGGGCCTAGATTCTTTTGCCTTATTTCAGTGCAAGTTAAGTATCTGGCTACCAATAGAAGTAGTTTGTTTTCTTAGCATTTTAACGAATCCATGCATCTATTGATCTATATGGCTGCTTGTTTGTAGTAAATGGTAGGAGTAGTTCATCCGCCTCTGGTTCTTTTTCCCTGAGAGCAACATGTTGTTTGGTTGCCACTTGGCACTTGCTATTATCATCTTCTCCCTGAGCCTCATGCAAATAGAGGCTAGCAGGTATATCAATTATTTCAACTAGCATATCTGATAGTGAACCCACATATCTTTTGACTACTTTAGAATGAACTAGGCATCAAGTCAAGGACACATAAAAAGAAGCCTCGAAGCCTATAATATTTCTGTAAGAAACTAAGTTGGGGACTTGGGGTTGCTGTTTTTCGAACCTACTGTCACCTTTTTCGCCAAGTGGACTATATCGTACTGATTAGTGATTAGGAGATGTCTTCTGCACAAGGTAAAGAACAGCTCGATTTGGTAAGCCTTTATGATATAGTGAAATCATACCGGTGCCCTCCGGTTGCTCATTTCCAAATAGGAAATGGAAATCCTCTTTTAAAAATGAAAAAAAAGGAAAAAAGGGAAAACAGATAATTTGATGAATGGAGTAGCTTGGTTGGCTGTCTCTCTATGGAAGTGGATCCTATGTTGCAGCCGGTGTCTGGAAAACAATAAGGTCTTATGTTTCAGGGTGTTTTTTTTTTTGTTTTTGTTTTGTTAACACAGACGCAAGCGCATAAGCGATGATTCTACACATGTACACGCATAAGCGATGATTCTACACATGTACATCTTTTTTTTTTCCGAACATATACACATGTGCACCTTGTCTTTACGAGCACTTTAGAATACTAGGTTGGCATATTGTAATTCGTCATAGCTGTTTCGTTGTCGACCGGTTACATCGCCTACCAATCTAATATTTTTTATATTAACTTTGCTTAGGTAGCTTCTTGCAAACTGATCCATCATCTTGAAAACTGGGAGTAGGTAACTATCATCTTAAAAGTTCACATGTTTTGTCTCAACGGTTTGAAGGTAAAGGTGATATAACATGTTTATTAGGCTCTACGGTCACTCCCAACTGGATATTTTGTGGCTTTTCTTTTTTTTTTTGTTTCTCTGTAGGTTTTTGAAAATGCGATTATTTGCAGAGCACAGACGTGCATGAAATGTGCTTGATTAAAAAAACGAATTTATTTATGTATTACTATACAACTTCGGTTCAACAATAACTCCCTTCATTTCATAATATAAGAGTATTTGACTTTTTTGCTTCTAATGTTGACCATTTGTCTTATAAAAAATATAGAAGTAACATTTATTTTGTTTGTGACTTCATTATCAAAAGTACTTTAAGCATGATATTTTCTTATATATATTTGCACCTTTTTTTAAAGTAAGACGGACGGTCAAACATTGCAAACAAAAAAGACAAAACTCTTACATTATGGAATGGAGATAGTATTTTAAAAAATAAATTGAATAAAAATCTGCTTTTATTAGGGTCCCTTTTTTCTTTTGCTTTTATTAGGGTCCCTTTGAATCCCAGGAATCATTATGCACAGGAATAGAAAAAAAAACATGATTTTGGTAGAAATGTATAGGCAAACAGAGAATCGTAAAACACAAGCAAACATAGAAATGAGTGTTTGAATGGACTGTAGGAAAATGAAATAGAAGAGAAAGGTAGACCCAAACGAATTTTTTCTTGAGCTCATGCTAACTTTGCTCCGAAATCTACATGTATTTATCCATTCCATGGAAATTTCATAGATTTGAGAATCTTTAATCCTTTATTTGAAAGAGGTATACATGAAAATTTTATGTAGTATTTAAATTCTCCACGTTTACTACAAAATTTCTTTGAGCCAAAGGGGCTTAGAGGTTGTTTGGATCCAGAGACTTTTTAAGTTCGTGTCCCATCGGATATTTCCACGTCAATTAGAAGTATTAAATATAGACTGATAATAAAATTAATTGCATAAATAAATGCTAATTCGCGAGACGATTTTTTTAATCCTAATTAATTCATGATTAGCAAATGTTTACTATAGCATCACATTTGCTAATTATGGACTAATTAGGCTCAATAGATTCGTCTCGCGAAATAGTCCAATATAGGATGAGTTTTATTAATAGTCTATATTTAATAGTTCTAATTAGTGTCCAAATATCCGATGTGACAGAGACTAAAAATAAGTTAAGTCTCTGTATTCAAAAAGTGTCTTAATAGTCCTCCGTTCGAACCACTTTAAATCGAACAGTCAGAACGGGCTCCTATTTCCTGAGCTGCTACTTACTACTATTGAGAACGACGTGCGTCGGGGTACATTTCTTGTCCTGTTACGGGGACTGCAAGGGAAGAGAAATCATTTCCTTTGTTAGACACATGGCCCGGGTCATATGGCAGTTATGCACTTATGCGGCCTGAAGGAGCGATTATGGACACCGCCCCATCGGGATTGGCGCGTAAGACCCGTGTTAAGGAATTCGGAACACTAACTGTTCTGATTAAGACCGTTTGAACCAGTGTCGTGATTGCGACCCGAATCGATAGATTTGGCCGACAAAAGCAAAGCAGAAAGAGAGCCACTAGATCTTATTCCTAAAAAGTATATTTACTGTAATTACCCGTGGTGTACTGATCGTTCTTGTTGTGTTGGCGTGTTCGGAATTTTATTCAGTGGTGTAATTAAAAAACTCTAAAAATTAAGACAACACCAGCATATCCAATAAAACAACCTCATTAGTGGAATTGAGGTCCTCTACAGACGAACTCACTAACTGAACTTCATAGTCCATAATTAACAGATATAGTTGTGTACACCCGTTCGGGGTGTCTGTAGAGACCTGGTAGTGGAATTGAGGTCCTCTACAGACGAACTCACTAATTGAACTTCATAGTCAATAATTAACAGATATAGCTGTGTGTTGTCCATTTAAAAATAATAATTAACAGATACAGAATAAGCCTTGTTTACTGCAATCACCTAGAGAATGCTTCATCCTACTATCCTAGTGACTGACCACTGTTTTACAGTTTAGATTTTCAACGGTACAGATGTCACAGTGGACGAACTGGACATTGCCACACTAGTCAGCAACGAGTACCGACAGTCATAAACAACTTTAAAAATACTCGTCATAAACAATGGAATAACACGGGATTCTTATTCGTATTACGCGTGTATCCCGCGGATCCAACGCTGCTTATTTAGCGATCAAACAATCCATCTAGTTCCTTTTTCCAGGGTATAATTTCCTTCATAAAGCCGCGAGTGACAGACTAGTTTCCTTGAAAGCCCGTGACCCTTTTTCTGTTGGGTTGGGTGCAGGACCATCTGTCGAAGCCGTGCCTCGGTGCCTTTTTCTCTCTGAGAGAAAACAAGTTCCTCTACAGTTTTTGTGGTAAAAAAAAACTAAAAAAGGCCATCATGGAAAGCTACCTGGCAGGGTGTTGTGTGGGCCTTGCAATACGCTGGTCCAAATTGTGTGTTATCCAGATTATGCTCTTTAATTATTCTTTAAAAGATAATTAGTATGGAACTGTTTGTATGTTAAGTACTTCCTCCATGGCTCCATCCAATGAAGAATTATAGGTTGTTCATACGCTAATGACGGATAGTTGAAAGTGGAACGTGGGTAGGGTAAAATTAAGAGAAATAACTGTGAGGTTATTGATGGTAGGGACGAAAACGGTCGGATACGATTGGTAAACATGTAAATCATTATCACATCCATATTGTTTATTGGAAACGGAATCAAAAACGGTAAACCGGAAATGAAAACGATATCGGAATACGAGAATATCGGAAATGGAATTATTCAGCTGGAAACATGTTAGGAACGGTCGGAAGACTCTAAAGCGGTAATTTATTTTAGAAGACTCTAAACTTTGTGCTAATTGATATTAACATAATGTGTATATATGTGAATCAATGAACATGTGTAGCTTGTAGATGACTGATGCCCTTTGCACTTCTACCTTATGGGCCGTGGCATGAGGGCATATGGGGTGTCACCGTGTGGGAGGAATCATAGCTAAAAAGTTGGGTGTTGGGGTTGGGTTTACGAAAAACGGTATTTTTTTTATACATAAACAATAATTACTGGAATAATACTGTTTACCGACCAAACAGTCGGTAATTAGCAAAACCATTTTCGATACCATTTTCGTTAAAATAATTTCCATTTCCTCCCATCGGTAATTTTCGGAAACGATTGACTTTCGATCGGAAATTTTTACTACCGCTTTCACCCCTAATTGATGGAATAAGGTTATCTCACTGGTTCAATTCTGGCATTCCCGAAAGGCCAAGTGGACGACCTTGGTCCTGACCATGCCATATTGGCGTATGAGGATGTGTCAAGTCATTATGGGATAGCGGAAACTATCCTTTATAATGGATTGGTGTTCACGGTTCAACTGATCCAGTCTACCCAGTACTTTTGGAATCCTTAAGTGAGGAACTATGAAAGAATTTTTTTCAACAAAAGTGTGAATAAGAAAGGATTGGTCAATGAAAGAATCTAAATCCTAATATTATTGGACAAAATTCAAATGATATGAATGCTCGTATTGTTGAACGGATAGGAGGGATCAGTACTGTCGGAGCGTAAACTCCTCCACCGGGGATTCGTGGAACCCCTTTTTTTGTCCGGCCTAGGGGTACGAGTGGATCCGAGTATTGTAATTGCGTGAGAAAAAGGGAAAAACCCGATCCCAGGTAAGAATGAAGACAAGGGTTTATACAGGTTCGGCCCGCAGGATGCGTAATACCCTACTCCTGTTGTGTGTATACTATTATGGGGGAAGGTTCTTACCTACAGGCGTGGGTGTTTTTTCTTCTAAGTCTCGCCCTCTTCTACTGTGAGCCTGTGTCTCCTTTTATACTCAAGGGAACACCACAACGACTTTTTTCTCTCTCTCTTCCTTTTCTTGGACGTCAAGAGCAGATTACTCCATGCCGACATCGCAGGCACGCCAGCACGCACTTCCCTAATCCGTCGTGTAATCCGGGATCAGGAGTGGATTTGGTAGGGCAGGTGCTGCAGGCGTCGTGGGGTCTTGTCGCTTTTTTCCTTGCCGGAGCTGGTAGGCCGTAGGGCAGGTTGATTGTAAGGGTTGAAGAAAACCTCGCCCTCCTCCTCCACGCTGCTCTCCGTCGCATTAAATGCGATGGAGACGGGGCAGAGGGGGCGTTCTGTCGTAGACAACCGCACGGTGACACACGACTGCCGCGGCCGCCCACGCCTCCTCCCCTCGGTCAGAGGGAAATGAGTGATGATGGGGGATGGCAGCGCCGTTTCACATCGTCATTAATGCGGTGAGACCGTGCCATCCCTCATGAATGCGGCAGTTGGGAGCGTATCGCCGCTCCCTTCCATTCGTTTTCTAAAGGGCGAACTGGTGCGGGTTATCTACATAACCCCCGGGTGCTCCCACGGGGTGGTCTGCTTCCTCCCGGAGGGGGCCCCGGTGTTCACCCGGGCCACTCCCCCCGGGTCTAATATTTTTTGTTACTTTGCTTTGGTGGGCCTAAGGCGCTTTATATCACTACACGTGGTACCTCCGGGCCCATATCACCGACAAGTACATATAGGGACAGAGATGATCACACACTACAGTAAACATACCCTTCTAATAAAAACTATAGTACCGACACGGATTGAGATCCTCTAACTTTGAGTTAGATGTGACTTACTCACTGACATGTGAGTCTCTAAGTCTATGGGCCCACATGTCAGTGTGAAATGACCTCCAAAAGTTAGAGGAACTGCTTCCGTACGGACACATGCTTTGACTACCCATTCTAAACTGAGTTTAGAACTGACATGTCCAGATACAACATCCTATCTAAATGAGCTATGCTCGGCAGGCCACTGATGTGGTGCAAGAAAGTGAACGCTAATTGTACTGTGATTTAACTTTGAAAAAGGCTACACATACTGAATTTCCCGTACTAAACTCTTACCAACGCTAATGTGATATGTTGTGAGAAAATCTAAAGGTTTTTAACTACTACAAAAGTAGCTATATTTTAAGACAGATGAAGTAAGAACTTTTTAAGTATGTGTAGCAGTGCTCGTTAGCTTTAACTATGTGCTTATGACAAACGGGCATTAGATTTTAGGGTGCATGTCATACTAATATTTTGTCAACAAACCAAATGCTACCTTAGAAACCTTGATTGTGTCAGCAATGCAGAGTTTACTTGTGTTTTTGCTAAAATAACACAACATCTCGCCTATTTGTGAGTAGGTTTGAAATTGCACATGGATGGAGCATTGGGTTACCCTTGACTCACGGCACAAGTTAAGATCTGAAATATAAGTTTAATTAAAAAAAGGAAAGAAACTCTTGTCATGAATGCTGATCTGTTGGATGGTAGTGGTAGATTTATTCCTCAAGATCAGATCACTTCAAATAATTATTAATTATAGAGGCATGACACATGCAAGGCCAATCAGCTGGATTAGATCGCGACCCGGAAAGTATGTGATCGAAATATAGGAGTAGATTTTACATACTTCTGTTTAAATTCTGCAGGTGCAGGAGAAATTTTCCTTTGTTTTTATTATTGTAAATGTCAACCAATCGATTCGTGGGTTGCATGATCCTCCTTAATTAGCAGTAGTATTCTCATTAACAGCAGTCTGTAGTTATAGCTACGAGACAGTCTCTATCCACTTGTCCATGTAGTGCATAAGCAGATCTTTAGCACTTATTTGTCAAATCATCCAATCAGGTCAAGTTTACACACGATGACACGATCTTCACGCACACACACACACACACAAAAAAAATCGCCATGTTATTGTCATATCACTGGAGCAAATCATGAAATAGCAGAGCTAATCCTCGTGAAAAAACAAAAAGAACGAAGGGTATTAGAACGTAAATGACGAAATAGCAAAGCGTTCCATGCGGGAAAAAAAAGATTGAAGCGATATATCAAGTTCAAAGAGCTGAACTTTCGGTTTGTTTGAGAATGGGCAATTAGGATCCAATTCTAAAATTCTTGGGGAAGCAGTGTGGACTCTGCAGCCTCCAAGATGTCAAGCATACATCCAAATAAATCAGCGGGACCCAGTCCGCTGATTTGACAACGGTGGGGGCACGTATGTGGCAGAGCCATAATTCGCATCGTTCGTGCACGATATTGAGCCCAGTGGATCTTAAAAAGAAATTTAAGGATATGTCCTCTTGACGGCAGAGGGAAAAATTTCATGGTCACTTTCGTGCGAGAAATTTACCCAAGTCCAAGTTCTCGTGATTAATCACAAAGATAATAAAGGTATTGTTCTATAAAACAAATAGATAAACCCCACGGCTTCGCCATGAAATCACCATAAGAAAATCAAAGTTTCAAACAATTAAGGCCTGTTTAGTTTCCAAAAATTTTCACCCAAAAATATCACATCGAATCTTTGACACATACATGAAGCATTAAATATAGATAAAAAAATAATTATACCATTAGGCTGTAAACGAGAAGACGAATCTTTTAAGCCTAATTAGGCCATGATTAACCATAAGTGCTACAGTAACCCATATATGCTAATGATGGCTTAATTAGGCTTAAAAAATTTGTCATGCAGTTTTCAGGCTAGCCATAAAATTAGTTTTTTCATTCGTATCCGAAAACCCTCCCGACATTCGATCAAACGTTTGATGTGATTTTTCGCCAAATGTTTTCACCAACTAAATAAGGCCTAAGTTGACCATTGTGTGTGCGCACGCGCGTGTGTGCAAGATGAATGAATAATAATAGTGTGGTCTCATTATAGCCTCCACTGAAACAATATAATCAATGGTTTATTTTTTAAAGCATCATTGTGTATTTTTATGACGTCTGAATGTCATTTTCATGCAAAATCTAGATATCGTTGCTACTAGATGCAAAATCATGATTTTTTGTGTTTGCATCAACTTCTTGATTTTGATCTGTGGATGCGCCCCGTAAGAATTCTTTGTCATAACTATTTTCGCGTAATACTTGTGCTTTTAGACTTTTAGAGTCGTTTCTGCTTCACTTTTTTTTTATACATACATGCCATAGTGCTATCATTGAAAGGGTAAACAAACCATACAAATAGCTGTATCATTTCCTCCAGCAGGAGAAAGTATATCCTTTATTATTATTTTTTTACCAAAGAGAAAAGTATAACCAGCACTAGCTACAGTACGCAAGGAATGTATATAACCACTTTAACCAAGGTCCAAGGCGCCGTGCATCATTGGATCCGGCTCCTCCCTCTCCAAATAATCAGCCTTTCCTCGCCGTTGATCCCCAAAAATGCTAAAATACAAATCTAATACGTAGTATAAGGAAAGAATGGAATAAATAAATCGCCAGATCGCAGCATATAAATCTACGCGCACCAACCCATCCCACCCAAGAAGAAGCCGTCCCATCACCACCTCCGTCTCCCGCAATGGCGACTCGCCGCCGCTCCTCCTACCCGCTCGTCCCGCTCCTCCTCTTCCTCCTCGCCGCCGCCGCGTACGGCCGCCTCATCTCCGACGGCTCGCCCGCCTCGCCGTCCACCACCTCCCTCTCGGCCGTGATACGCCTCTCCACCTCCGCCGCCGCCTCGGCGACGCCGGCGCCGGCGGCGGAGGAGAAGTGCGAGCAGTCGTACGGGTTCCTCCCCTGCACCACCACCGTGCTGGGAAACCTGTTCCTGGTGCTCGCCTATGGGTTCCTCATGTACAAGGCGGCTACCTACCTGTCGGCCGGCAGTGAGCTGCTGCTCGAGATCATGGGGCCCGGCCTCGTCGGCGGCCTCCTCCTCCCCATCCTTGGAGCTCTCCCCGACGCGCTTCTTGTTCTAGGTGAGCTCGTCTTCGATTCGATTGCTTGATTCGTTAGCTTCCTCTGTTCTTTGTTGAACTGGGACGCATACGCATTCGATCGGTTGCCTACTCGTCTGGTCGAAGGATGAAGGTTGAAGAAGGTTTAGGATTTCTTAGAGTTTTCTTCTTCCTCACTCTAATAGTAAAACTTTTGAATTTTTAACATTAAAGATTGAAAGTTTATTCTTGGGATTAGCAGTGGTAAAATGAAATCTAGCGTGCTTATGAAGACAGATGAGTAAAAAAAAAAAACTGCCAAGCTCTTTTCCGTAAAAATTGAGATATTCTGTTCTTGGTTTGTTTCAGATCTGAAGTATCCGGTAGTCTTGTAACTGAACCAGAGTGTGTTATATTTCAAAAAAAAAAGGAAGAGAAAAATAAACAGAACCAGAGTGTAAGCTGTAGCAAAGTAGTACTAGTACTATGTTTTTTGATTAACATCCTGCTTTATTCCAGGAATTAGGTCTGTAATGCTCTACTTTTTCTCTGGAATGTGTCAGATAAGATAGCTTGCTAAAGTTCCACAAGTGTTTGTCCAGTTGTCCTGAGATTTTGACTTTTCTTCTATTATGTTGTTACTTTCTTGACATATTCTTGCATAATTGACATTTTTGTATGAAGTATTTCTTTGTGAGCTGCATTTGATTGGTGGATGGGGTCGACTTCCTTTTGATACACACTTTCACTGTGTTACTTGTGTCTTATAATGATGTACATAGTGAATATGGTATTTTGTCTTCAGATGAAATTAGTAGGCAGTACATTTGATATTTTACTCCTAACACTTTACATACAAAGTTCCAAATTATATATTTGTAGAAGCATATTTAACCAAAATACTGTAGTTTTAACCAAAAACATTCAAAGCAGCATGTTCTGCAACATTGCAACTGGATAGAGTAGTTGAAGTTTAGCATTTTAGCTTTCTAGAAATTATGCTTTTCAGTCCAGTCTACCTATCAAGACCGGTGCCAATGTAGTCACGTGAAAATAACAGCAGATCAGGCCAATCACATGCTTGAACTATCACAGTAAACATTTGTGACATGGTACTAATTAGCGTTATTTCAACTACTTCCCTCTAGATTCATAAACTCTCTAAGAGGACACCCTCTTGGTTAATTGCTTACATGTGCTATAAAGATCCTAAATTCTCTACAGGTAATAGGCAATACCACTCCAATGCTAGTGAAATTTATTATGGAACGAATATAATACTAATTTGGCTGTACCTTACACTCATGCTACATATGATCAATTCATTATTCTAGTTTTCACACCACCAAAATTTTGCTCAGTTGTATTTGTTTTCCCTCTTCCTTGTCTTAAGTCTAAACACGACGTCAAAGCTCTTATGTGGCCATCATTAACTCGATATTAAAACCTATTAACTCGATGCAAATTTTAACATTCTCCAATGCCATAATATTGCTCAAAACAGAACTTTCATATGTCACAATCATGAAGCTACTCACATTTTACTGCTCAAATATCCAACTCTGTGCTTTATCTGCCATTCTGCCTTCACATACATGTCCGATTAGAGTTCTGATCTCTTTGTTCTGTCACATTCACCCTTCAACAGTGTCTGGTCTGTCTGGGAGTAGAGAGACCGCACAAAGTCAGGTCCTGATCGGAATGGGGCTGCTTGCTGGTTCGACCGTCTTCCTTCTAACCGTGCTGTGGGGAACCTGTGTCGTTGTTGGCAAGTGTGACATTGGGCCAAATGGTGTTGCAGTTGATTTACAAGACAATAAGGGATTCAGCTTGACTGGTAAGTTGCCTTTTCATGTTTAATGTAGTGTCTGGTATTTAGTGATCCTGTAACATCTAAATCCTAAATTTGAGTGGTGTAGTTTCAGTTTATATCTTAGAAGGGCTGCATCTTTTGTTGGTTACATGATCTAACATTTCCTTGGAACAATTCAAATACTTTCTCTATGGCTGCTTCTATGTGTGAATGTATTCAATTTGGCAGTTATGGTTAAGATGTCAAAAAACACAAGTCTAATGCTACTAATCTTCAACACCTTTTTAAGCTTGCCCTTATATTGCTTTGACATACTGGTAGTGATAGCTATTGAATGTAAGCTGCACAAACTTTCTGTTGCAGGCACTGGTATTTCAACTGATGTCCAAACCAGCTATGCAGCACGGATCATGGGGATATCTGTTATTCCCTTTATCATTGCTCAGTTCCCGAAAACGCTGAAGACCCACCATGGACAGCGCCTAGCTGTCTTGCTGGCACTTATTGTGTCATTCTCGCTCGTGCTCGCCTATTGCCTTTATCAGGTAAGCACGATCATGTTCAACGACACTTGAGCCTCCTGAAATGATGGTAAAGGTAGCAAACTCTGGTCTCTAGATTTTGACAGTTAGGTTTGGCATTTTGCATCAGGTTTTCCAGCCATGGATTCAGAGGAGGAAGCTTGCATATGCAAAGCATAAGCATGTGATCTCTGGAATCTTAAGGCACGCCCAAATGGAAGCGCTAGGGCGGCTGCTTAATGAGGATGGCACACCTAATGAAAACGTCATAAAAAAGTGTGGTTTCTAGACATCTTGCTGCTCTTAATATGGCAACAGAAAGTTCATGAACATGAAATGAACGTTGTATATCCTCACACACAGGTTGTTTCACAAGATTGACATGGATCACAGCGAAACCCTGTCCCGAGCTGAGCTTCATGCGCTTATTGTTGGGATCAACTTTGAGGAGATTGACTTCGACAAGGAAGACGCTGTTGACAAGATCATGGATGACTTTGACACGTCAGGCAATGAAATCGTCGAGGAGGCAGAGTTTGTCGCAGGGATGAAGAGATGGCTTAATGAGGCCAAGCGCACCGTTCCAGCAAGTGGTGCCTATTCCAATAAGTTTATCAGTGATTACCATGCGGTATGTATTTCTTTTCCCCTTGTGCTTTAGTAAGAGTTTCCTTTTCATACAAGATTTTTCTGAAAATCTGCACCAAGTAGCGCAGTATAAACGTATACAAAAAGATTCAGATACAGAAATGTAACTCGAACATGAAGAGATCTAAGTGCTGAAAAATTGTCTGAATTCTGCAGAGAACAAGGCAAGATCACGACCTGCTGGTGGACAGATCTGACGAGGCAGTGGAGAGCGTTGAGAACCCTGGCTGGTCCATCACCAAAGCGGTGGGGCTCCTGCTTCTTGGCAGTGCCATTGCCGCTGCATTCGCAGACCCGCTTGTTGATGCTGTGCACAATTTCTCAAACGCTTCGCACATCCCATCCTTCTTCATTTCTTTCATCGCCCTCCCGCTGGCCACCAACTCTAGCGAGGCTGTGTCTGCCATCATCTTTGCTAGCAGGAAGAAGCTAAGGACCAGTTCCCTCACTTTCTCTGAGGTACATCAGTGATGGAAGCAGTGATTCTCTTTAGCTTCCAAATCAGTTTCCAGGTCCAATTTAGATTTACACAGAAAAAAGGGTGAATTGATTCTAAGTGTTTGACTCTTATATTGCAGGTATATGGTGGTGTGACCATGAACAACACGCTGTGCTTGGGCGTGTTCTTGGCGCTCATCTACATCAGGAACCTGACATGGGACTTCTCGTCCGAAGTGCTCATCATTCTGCTCGTCTGTGTGATCATGGCACTCTTCACAAGCTTCAGAACCACATTCCCACTCTGGACCTGTCTAGTGGCGTACATGCTGTACCCGCTTTCACTCGTTGTCGTCTACATCCTCGACTTCGTCTTCGGCTGGTCATAAGCTAAAGTTTCTGAACTCCTGGTTTTGATGACTACTATTGTTTCAGTTTGATCTTGTAAATTTGGCTCCCTGTAATTTATCTGTCTAGTTATCACGCTTTGCTTTGTATGTTATGCCTATCCTAAGGCCCCTGTTTGTTCTAATTTGTTCTGATGTCGAACATAGATGAACACAATATAAATTGAGTATTATTTGAAGAAACATAGCTTAATTCTTGATTTGGCAACCTAGGCTCTGCTAAAACTTTGCCCCTTTAGTGAAAAGATAAACTACTTGTAAAATTGTAATGCAATGGCAGATATGACATATACAGGAACCTTTTGCAATTCTGCTTGGCACATTCCAAATCTGTCTGAAAATGTTCAGTTTCCACCGTGCCGCGTGCTAGATCTGTGGAAAACAGACCCCACAGATTAGCTGTAGTGCCCATCCAGCACATGCTCTCATTTCCTTGTTGAAACTGTTGCTGTATGAACACTACATGATGTATTCATCTGACACCCTTTTCTGTTGAGTTTCTACTACATTTGGTGCAATCTTATCTGGACACATGTATAAATAATAAATGCTTCATATTTCCATTATGCACACTCTTTCCTTTGCTAGAAATGAACAGGTGTGGCAAAGCAACCATCAGCAGATGTTTATTGGGAGTGAAAACATCTTCTAAAAGCAACTGATGATACATCTCTGATCTTATCATACTGACTAAACACTTCTCTCTACTTTTTTCACACAACAGGGCAACTGGGTAAAACTCACTGCAGATTTTTATCAGAAAACAAACAGGGCGAATTCAGATCAGCAATTTCCTAGCTTCAATTCTAAGTCGACACCTTCCGACACATCGACCTTATACTCGCTCAAGGCCCTTTCGCAGCGAACCGGACCGACTGGAAGGAAGCTGTAGAATGGCTGTGACGACGACGATGAAATGTTGCTTCCCTGAAGTTCAAATTCATCAGTTAGTCCACCAAAATTTCACGGTTAAATCGCACATTACAGGTTTCAGAATATTATTGAACATCATTCACTTGCCTGAGATGCTATAGCACTGAAGTCGTTGTACGATGGCATCAGATGAGGCTGCTTGATGAGGTGTGGAGGCTGTGAGCTCAAGGTGAGAAAGGCAGGGTCTCTGGGACGGCCGTTCTCCTTGCTGCTTTTGCAGTGAGCAAAGTCAGATGTCCAGTCTGAATAGCTTGCATTGGCACTGCATATTACAAATCAAAAAGTAAAATCAAATTATCTGTGAAAGCTTATTGGAAAATAAAAAGGGGCAAAAGGACCCTGAATGTGCTACTTTTCTTCAGGTATCATTCGTTTGGTCTTTTGCCTTATTCGTTTGGTCTTTTGCCTTTTGCTACTATGTTGTTGGGACACAGAAAACTCATGTTTAGAAAAAAAACAAAAGGCAGAGAAAACATGGCAAAATTCAACTTGAACAACGAAGTACTTCGAAATGCAAATGAAATGACTAGTACAGTAAAGATTCAATCTTTTTCATAAATGGTCGTACCTCCAAAAAACAAAAAGAATCTTTGTTTCAAAGAGAAAAACAAAGAATCAACGAGGGAGTTAGCATTGCAAACCTACCCGAAATAATTTGTTGCTCTGAACTCGTATCTACTCGGATCAGGCCCAAAATCAGCCAACCCGGCCAGCTCGCCGGTCATCATCCTCGCGGAGAAAGGCAGCGGCGCCACCGGAGGAGGCGCTCTGCTCGTCGTCGTCGTCCTGAAGGCGGCCATGCCCTCGAACATGAACGGCCATGACCTATCCACGCCGGCCGTCTCCTGCAAAAGCTCTAACCAAGCCCACATTTAGCAGCCGGCCATCACAACAAGGAAATGGGGGCGAGGCTTGAGTGACATACCCTCTCCTCCTCTGCCGCCGCGGTGGCGCTGCTCCTGCTTCCGCCGCTGCTGCTGTACATTTGGTTTGAAGGGGGCTCCGTTGGGTGGTGGCGCTGCGACGCCGCCGCAGTCAGCGACAGGCCCGTGCTCACCTGATCAACCAAAACAAAAAAGATTGTACATTTTTGAGAATCGAGACCCCCCACGCCGTGACACGGAGAGAGGCAGGCACGTACCATTGGGGATGGAGTCTGCGGGCACATGCTCCTCTTGTATTTGATGGGATCAACCGGGCTCCACATCGCCGGCGGGATGAATCCGCCCCCGTCCGCCGCCGACCTCGACTGCAGGGCGGCGCTCAACGCGAGCGACGGCGGCGGCGGCAGAGGAGGAGCGAGGTGGGATGACAACGCGGTGGCTCCGCCTCCCTCCATCTTCTTCTGCTCCTCGATGCGGAGCTTCTCCAGCTGCGCCACGCCGAGGCCTCGCTGCGGCACCTTCTTCGGCTTGTTCTTCCTCGACGCCCTCGCCACACCGCCGCCGCCGTACTTCGCCAGCTGCGTCTGCTGCTGCTGCTGCTGCTGCTGATGATGATGATGAAGCAGGTGGCTACTCCCGCCGTGCTCCTGCACCATCTCAACGCAGCTGTTTGTTGATCACACAGACGACGATCACGATTGAATTGAAGAAGGAGAGGGATGAACGCGGCGCACGGTTGTCGCAAAGGCTACCGAATCGATCGCTGTGGGGAGACGGAGGAGCATGAGCGGGGGGGGTATATATATAGGCGAAGAGAGTGGGAGCGAGTGGTGAGTGGTGGCAGCCGCGGGAGACTCGGGAGCAGGAGATCCAGATAGTTAGAGAGAGGGGGTTGGATCGAGCGTCGTCGAGCGTCGAAGGAATCTTGTTCCTTGCGATAGCTCGGCTGATTTGCCGCTCCATTCTGCTCCCTATTCTCTCGATCGGATCACACGCCTCCGTTCTCGTTCTCTCTCGCCTTCTCCAAGGTTGTAGGAGAAAATGGAGCCGAGATGTCAGGGGGCAAAGGGTGGTCTCTATCAGTGAGTGAGGCTGTGAGAGACTTGAGAGTGAACGGCTGCAGTAAGCACCCGTGAAAATTGGACTCTCGAGATTTTTTTTTTCGTTGGAAACTGTCAGCTTGCAGTTTAGGGATTTCTTCATGGATAAATTTTGCAAAACTATAGTACTTTCACATGTTTTAGCCACTCTCACATGAATCGTTACCTGACAAGTGGATCTCATCCGCACTTCCACAGTATATATAAGTTTTGGCAAATATGTTAGACGGCACTACAGTTTATTCTTAAGAATTTATATATTCTCAATATTGCTGTCTTCTCTTTTTTTTTTCACCACCGTGCAATAATCACACAAAATACGTTGGAAAATCACCGTTGGTGTGATGGCAGAATCGTGGTTGTATGAATCTATTCACGAATAGGAATAAGTTGATTTCACATACCCCTACGAACTCTTCTCTTTGTCCAACCCCCCATCCCCAACTTTAAACTCTTCATTTGATAACGCCCAATTATTAATAGTAAATACTGGTCATATTACCTCATCGAACAATTTATAAGCCTTGTTTTGGTACAAATAGGATGACATGTCGCCACGTGTAAAAGGAAAAAAGTGGGGCATGTATGTCAAGCCGTCAAGGCTGCCATCTCTTCCCTCTCTTCATTTCTCACATCTATTTGGAGATTGTAAAAGACGGTGGTGCTAAAGAGAAACAACTCTTAGACAATCTATACTTTTCAGGAGTACGTCATCGCTTCATCAACGATGACCTCCTTGAAATCAACGGGAACTTGAATATCATTTTGGTGAGAGCCGTGTGGAGGTGGTCTAGGGTGACTTTGGAGTTGTTTATGAGATCTACCTTTTGTTTAGGGTGTTGATAACTGAAGAGTGTCATACACATGATTTGTAGTTTGGGGGTGTATTTTAGACAAGTTAGGAGGTAAAAATGGATTTATTTCCCCATAAATATTATGCACACATGAATACATTTTCAGTATGTGTGTACTTGTGTAATTAATAAGAAAAAAACTACGATATTTGTCATTGCCATTTTACGGAATTAGTGAAAGTTGAAAATTGCCACAGCAAACGCAACCTCTAGTCGTTTGACTTAATGGTTTTATTTAAAAAAAAAAGAAGGAAAGACTTTACTTTGAAAATTAATTAGAAGTTGCAGAAGAAAAAATGGAATTCAGATTCCACTAGCCTTTTGGCCACTGACTTTTAGAGCTTACTATTGATGGCACTTACAGCTTGCCAGTCTACTGTATTTGTAAAAGGTTGTCGGTGAACAGTCGTGGTCCCGTACATTGAACTTCAAAACTCGCATGTACTAGTATTTCCATTTTCCTACCGTTTTGAGCAAAGTTTTGTTAAACTCAATCAAGTATGGTTTGAGAGCTTTCAGAAGTAATTTCAAATAAATTGCTAATGAAGGATGGATATATAATTTTGCACTATATGTATACTGAAATTATATCGCCTAGAAGTTTTATTAGAAAATTAAAGTTACGTACGTACTGAAAATTTCTTATAAATTCTAATTAGCACCAAATTAACATGCAGTGAGTATATCTAAGTTTTACTATAGCTCCCACGTTGAATGGTTGAGATCATTGCTTACGATAGTATTATAAGAATTTTACAAATATATGTAGCGCTGATCTTACATAAATCAGGGGCATGCAAATCAAACCAATCTAAGTTTTTTTGGTTAACGGATGACGGAATATTGCTAGCACCTCAAGCTCCTCAACTGTATGCTTTTTGATAAAAGGAAAAAAAATTCTTCAGTTGTATTTCACAAAAAACTTTTTAAATCAAGTTTTTGACTAGGGAAAGGCTCCCCACCTGAATATCGATTAAAATAACGCAAAGAAGAAACAAAGGTTCAGTGTAAAACTAAAACAAAAGAAACACCAAATGAAAAATTACAATAGCTTAACAGGGAGTGAGAAAATTGATCTCCAGATATACAACAAAACGATCTCCGTTTTTAAACCGGAGTGACCACATGCATGCCTGAGAAAGCCGTTCAATAGATCTTTTTTAATAATGAATTAATTTTAGTTGTGCTTAAAAGAAGTTATAACCAAATATTGGCAAAGGGGTTCAATAGATCTATTTTAATGATGAATTCATTCTGGATTTGCTTCAAAGAAGTTATAACCAATTCAACTATTACGGAAGAGAGTGATGTGCAATAGTTGGCGGGCGGGGGTTCCTAAATATAACATCATTACAGTGATTCCAAAGTCGTTAGACTTTTAACTTTTAAATATTTAGGTTGTTCATTTGAGTGCTCCTTATTTAATTGTAATATACATATTCGGTTCCATCCATCGTCTCTTTAGAACGGGACCTAAGTTGTACTGCACACCATGTACTTCCATCAAAGATAACACTATGAACCTGAGCCTGGCAAGGTTTCCATAGAGGGACAACAATGATAGACCCCAAATAGCCTAACTCCCTCTTTCGGCGAGTGAGACGGGGACCTACGCAGAAGCATTTCAATGGAGCCAAGACAAGAGGGCAGCTCATCCTGCTGAGCCCCACTGCCACAAACACAAAGAGATTTCAGCCTTTCGCTGCCTCTCCATCTCTCTACTCTCTGCTCCCGCAAATCTCCTACGATTGGGAGGCGATCTCATCGTGATCTCCCGACGTTTTCACCGTCTCGTTTTGGGCATCCCGCCCGGCTTGGCAACGCGCTCGCCTCCTTTCTTATCCCTCTCTGAGGTCTCGCCTCCCCCCGTTCCCGCAACCACCTGCAAATTGCAGAAAATGCAGAGATTGGTTCAGAGGATCGAGTCGATTCCTGTCGAGATCGTATCGTTCACTGCACGAGGTGCATGTGGGCGACCTAATTAACCTGGATTGATCGATCATGCGTGTTGGATTGGTTGGTATGTGTGATGCTCTGCACGAGACATGTATGGATCGATGTGTGCGTGCATGCTAACTTCTTGTTTCGTTATACATTACAACGTGTGTTGGTTTTCTGCTGGCTGAAAGGATGGCTTCATAAGTTCTCTGAATCCAGTGGGGCAAAGATAGTGGTCTAGTGGTGGTATGATCGTACGAGTTGGGAGATTGTTCAGTAGTGACTTCCATCAGGATTGTTTTGAGTAGGTTGTTCATGCCTGCAACTAGTGGTCCAAGTCCACAGCAGCAACCTGTGTCGGTGTGTCCCATAGAAATGTATGATGCTTTTTAAATGAAGTGGGTTGTTTGAACCAAGTGGGATAGAGATCCGTTTCTGTATGCATATTTCGCTTCGATTATCCATCCAGTTTCAATTGGAGAACTAAAGACGAGCGTATATGTAATATAGTAATGTGTTCCACTTGCCAAACAGGTTTATAGTTTAAAACATGAGCTTTAACATGTGTATTTGCCAGAAGTTCCAAAACAAGGACCAATAAGCATGAGCTTTAAGTGTTCTCTTTTGATGAGGTACCCAATCCGTAAAGATCTTGCAAGATTTTGTGCAAATCTTTCAGCATCACAGTAGATACTAGTACGCTCGAAGTCATTAAGCATACGTCATCTCTACGCAGATCACTGAGATTAGCACACATCCTGCTCTAATTTTGTCTGGGGCTTTGTCAAGGTGCTCCAAAGTAGAAGAGGAAATACATGGATAGGCTCTATCATAGCCAACAAGGTGGCAAAACTTATGGGGACCGAAGCTATCTACACAACCCAATCCTTACCTCGATCGATAAGCTTTAGTAGGATGCAACTGCAAGCAACACTCAGCTAAGGAAAGAGTAGCTACCTCCATATTGTGGACATGGCATCTCGATCTCCTATGTCACGTATATCTAACAACCAGATCTTTATCATGCATACAGAATATCTCTTCCGTGCTAGCTTGAACCATCTCCCTCTAGTTATAGATATTTAACGCTTAAGATAAAACTTGATCAAATATTTGAAACTTTAACTGTCAGTAGCAGTTTTTTTTTCTCAAATATGCTTAGTTAAAACAGAGAGAAGATCGATGCTATGCGTACTATTTATTCTAAAAGATAATATCATTAGCTTGGTAGTTCTAACAACTTGTTCTGATACAAAATTGATTGAAGTTTCAAAAGTTTAACAGAATATTTTGTCCAATACATCAAATATATACGATCGGAGATAGTTGTTGATTATCATGCCAGATAACTAGGCTTGTGATCGTGTTGATAGGGATTAAGATAACCTGAAAAGTTAAGGGTTAAGGGCTAAGGGACGGTGTCTCATTAAAGAAAACTAATTGGCAAGGATTACCCAAGAAGTCAAAGGGCCGATACTGTCTTTCGAAACAGTGAAGCTAATGGTAATGGGTGCTTGGTTGGTTATTTTAAAAAAGTGTAAGTTTAGGTGGGGATCGAGGGGGGTGGGACCGGGACAGGTGTATCTCCTTCCAGTGTTTTTATGGGTCAAATGCTAATGTTAAGTTGTCTGTATATTTTCCTTGTAAGCACATGATTAACCAAAATGCTTAAATTGTATGTAAATAATATCCAAGAAATATTTATACGGCATAGTAGAGAAAGACTATTGTGCGGGTTTTTGTCAGAATGGACCCCATTGTCTACCTGCACTCACTTGCATGTGCTCTTTGTCCTCCTCCTTCCTTGTGAGCCAGCATTTTCTCTTCCTCGCGTGCTCATTGCTGCGTCGCTCCTCTTGTCGGCAGTCTAGTTAGAGTGGTGGGACATGATGTAGTGTGAGGATGACAGGGGTAGCCACGATGAAAAACAGCGGGAGAGCCAGTGGCGGTCTTGGGAGTGCTAGATCCGCTACCGTAGACCTCGGATGTGGTTGATGTGGTGACAGTGGGGCAAGCTCTAACACTGAGAGGTTCCTCAACGGTTACTAGCAGAGCTCACCTCCCTCCAACATGGCACAGTAAGGTGGGGGAGATCAAGACGATATCATTGGAATGGAGGACGACGTGAACTATAGATACGGTAAGAATGCGCGGTTCTGATAAGATACAAGAGCGCAATGTCAATAAAAAAGAGAAAGAAGGAGACGGTACCTAGATGGCTAGGTGCTCTAGATATTGCCACTCGTCATCCCCTCTGACGAGCAGCTCCTAGGGAACGGCAGCGTGAGGGTGAGGGAGCAGTCAAGCATGTGTAGACTTGGTGAGGAGCAGTGCGAGGAGGAAGAGGTGAGCGAGTGAGCGACGAGTTCCGTAAACGTGCTAACGTGCACAGAATGGAGCCAGCACTCCGAAACGGTGGGCCTGGGCCTTCCAGAGAGAGAGAGAATTGCCATGATCAGGTGCGGCCCCACGGCCTCAATCTCCATCGTCCCCCCTGCCAACCTGCCTACCTGCCTCGCTCGCTCGCGATCGCGTCGCACGCATCACGTACGCCCCCTAGCTCCCGCTCCCCTGCCGCGCGCGCGCGCACGCACACATGCGCGTGGGTGTGGCCGTGTACCGACCCACGTAGCCTCGGGGGAGGACGCCTTTCGCGGGGCGTCGCGCGTCACCTACCCCGTCCGGGCACGTCCGGCCGGCGCCCCACCGAATCCTTCCGCTTTCAAGCCCCAACAAACTCACACACCCGCGCCCCACAGATCGATCCTCCGTGGATCTCGCGTCGTTGCCACACAGATACGGTGCCCACCTCCCACTGAGTGATTACGCAACGCCGCGCATGCATACACAGGACGGACGGACGGAATAGCGATCCATCGGTGTAACTTGAACCATGCAGTTCATCGACCGATCGTGGCCGTAGTAACTAAAGAAAGAAGATTGTTGACTTGTTGTAGTTGTAATACGTGACCAGCAGCTGTGCCAGCTATGAATTAACCTCTGTACTGTTAGGCAGGACCGCAGGAGTTGCTGCTTGCTAGCTAGCCGAGTGCCAGTGGTCCTCGCTTGCCCTGGGAAAATCTCTCTTCTTTTAGGTCAGAATGCTGCGTAGCTTGTGTCCATTCCATCACTGTCTGTGCCATCTTGGAAGTTGATAGAGACCTCCGGTGATGCATCAGTTGTCAGTTCTCGGGGTTTCGTCACCATGGTCTAAATTGCCGATCCCTCTAGAGATTTTTCTATGTCATCCCAAGGTGTGGATAAATGTTTAGTTGTCTAGTAGTAACGTTAATCAGGTAGTGTGATCTTTACTATAAATACTTGTATCATAATATATACTTTGCCAATTTCAAGGATAAAAAGAATATATTTTAGCGTTGTTTAATTCAGCTTAGGTTGGTTATCAGTTAGGACAATTACAGTATTGAGTCTGCTCCGGGCTCTTGGGAAACAAACAATAGGGCCAATAAAGGATCTAACCAATTACCCATAACAATAGATTTTTATTTCTCCATTCCATCCGAAATTATAATGCATGTTCCATTTCATTAGTATAAAGGTCGTTCGATCCATAAATTCTCTCTTAAGATATAATTTATATGCTAAGAAAATATAATCATAAGATAGTACTTTTGAATATAAATCTAACAACATGACTTTTATTTCGTAAAAATAATTTTTAATAAAGAAATTCTTGGTTAAATTCTTGTTCTAATGAGATGAGTTATGCCTATATATAATTTGAAACGGAGGGAAACAGAGGGAGTTCTTTTTTTTTTTTCCTTTTCTCATAGATAATAAAAATATCTATAAGAAAGTAATTTCTATCCTCACAATAGATTGTTTTACAAAGGTTACGAGTTCATGTTAGGCTGAACATTATGGTTTCTCGATGAATTTGCCTTGTTGAGCCTACAAGGCTGCTATAGTGCTATTAGACATTTCTTTATAAAGGTCTCGGGCGGTTCGTATGTGGTTTGGTTGATGACTGCTGTCAAAGAGGTTAGTCCACTATAGAATGATGATGACATCTATGTAAGCTTACATATTTGTTCGGTCATACTCTTCGTCCTAAAATATAATAATCTCGTACCCGATTAAACAAACTAGTATTATATAAAAGTGGACAAATGGGCTAGGCCCTCCCCGTGTCCGATTAGCTATGTGGTCGAGGCATCTTGGGTTCTCATCCGGCACATGGGCTAGCACAAACACAATCCATTTTCTTTAGCGGAGGAACACGACATGAATCATTTATTCTATTTTCTAATATTTTTATCGTTTTATCGTATTTTCTATTCTATATAATTTTTCCAATTTTTGTTTGTTTTTCTTAGTTTCCTAATTTTCATGGCCTAATTTAGCTTAGGGCCTCCTTAAGCCCATAGGTTTTATTCGTGCCTGAGCCGGCACGACATGGCTTAGCTTTCCGATTATGGGCCATGCTTGGGTTGAAATCCCAGCACACGAGTCAGCACAACATAGCCTGCTATAGTGTCGTGACTAACGGGCCATGCATTAGCAGTTCTTGTTGTGCCTGGCACCCATTTGGCAACTTATAGACAGAGACATAAACTTGTAAATGATGTGTATATGCACATAGTATTAGGTGGTGTATAATTAGTTATTATGTTTACATTTTAGTACAAAGGGAGTTGGCCGTAGCCCACATCTCAAGGATTCAATAATTTATGGACATTTTCCTCTAATTAAACCATGTAAAGCAGTTGCGGCTAGTCCGTCGCCCAAATGTCACTTCCAATCTCATCTAACAGAAGTAGGGTATTATCTCACTTTTACGCGTTTGAATCTGTATAATTCTTCGTGTCACTGTATATCGTTCCTTAGATTCGTGCACCCCATACCTACAACAGATTCATTGACGGAAACCAGTGTTTCGATAATTATCCGTTTATTTCTAGTAGGTGAGATCTAGGTTATAGAGATCGACGTCAATGCAAAATGTACATTAGTGCATACAGAAGACAAAAATATTAATGCAAAATATATTAGTTGGGCGACAGGTTTGTTTTGGACTTTTGGTTGCTGGGGTACTCTAGAGTCTAGAGACGCTTCTACGGGCATATATTTTTGCTGAAACTTTGCAATTCTGTGGTTCGATTAGACCTCCTGGCCCAGTGCCCCCTCGCCGTTTCACGGCCCAATTGCAAGCCCTGGTTGGAATTGAAGTACCTCAACTGATTTGAGCCCGGCCTACCACACGCAACACACTGCGACTCTGCGAGTGTGTAACTGTGTAAGTGCAGCGCCCGCGTGCATGCTTGCCGGCTTGCCGCGCCCCCCTGGATTACCAACCGCCCGGCGCCCGCTGCCGCGCGCGCGCACGGTATACTGTGGTGCCTGGTGACTGGGAGAAGTTGAGGATCGGCGGCGGGGCCAGTGGCCGCTAGCTGGAGAGCTCGACAGATCGTACATCAGCACGCAGGACATTTTCCCCCTGAAGCACTTGCCATTACGCAACCGTGCACAACGTGTCTCCTCCTAGTCCTAGATACGCTTGCTCGATCTGACCGTCTTGGAAAATGGGAGGCCCGATCGTACAACGTGCTAGGATAAACTTCGCCGTTATCTTATCATTTTTATGCGATGAAAATCTGCCAATCCTCTGCAGAAAATGAATCTGCCAATCCTCTGCAGAAAATGGAGGCACTGGCCGGTTGTACGTGCTTGTGTTTGCAGATGATGGAGAGATGGATGCAACTATATGCAAGAAGAGGTAGAGGGGTGCTTCCGATTATTTACCAAAAAACGAAGTGCAAGTGTCCTCGCCGAGATATATATGGCCCAAAAGAACTCCATCTCTTCTAGGAAGAAGTAATGGATAAAGAACCCGTTGCTTATCCATGTTGAAAACTGAAAAGGATGAGACCTGCAACACACCAACGAACATGGAACTGGCAGGTGGACTCTTCCACTGTAGCAAGCAAAGGAAAAGTGCAGAACACTTTGGAGTTTGTGAATTGTGAGCACAAGCTGCGACCACCACCTCAAAGGAAACAATCTCTCAAATTTTACTACAAAACATATGCTCCATTTCTTCCTGTCCTTGTTGGAAGGATCGAATATTCCACGTTCTTCAAGTCAATACCTATCGATTTTATGCTCTAGGAGCTAATCAAATTATCGAAACTTCCGAAAAAAAAGTACAAGCATCAAATGAAGCAAAGTCTACACTATGTTCGATCGATGCAACTTACATTAATATTCATCTCACTTATATGACATTAAGCAAATGTAATTATGTATAGAACTACAGAGAGGAGGACTTCTTATACCATGTAATCTCGAAGTGCAATTGCATAAAGTCTCTATATTGTATATAGTCTTTTTTTTCTCATAAAAAGAAAATCTTGTTTTTTATGGTCCCACACATGTCATTCTCCCCAATCTTATCTCGACCTCATCTATTTCCTTTTTCCTTTACAATAGGTGACAGAGTGTGCTTTGTTGGCCCTAGCATGGTGGCTATAGGAGGATTTGGATGCACAAATGTTATAGGCCACACTGTTGGCTTATGTTCAGCTCTCAACAAGAAAAATGGAAGGATAATATAGCCAAGGAAGGTCAAATATTGAGATAAATAGAAAGATTGTGACCTGAAGGCATAATGATGGCCACATGGATAAAATAGAGAAAAATATAGGCTTTAGAGAGACGAGATGTGTTTTATGGTGCTTAAATGATATATTGTGAACATCTCAATTTTCAAACACAGCAAAAAAGAGAGAGAGAGAGAGACAAGAAAAACTACAAGCATGCGCATGGGGATAATTAATATGGCATACATACCAAATCAGATTGTAAATTGTACCACAGAAGAAGTACATATTTGGACAGTCAGAGGTTCCGAATTGTTAAGAAACCCTACAAGGCCACGATGGGAGTTTTAGAGAGTTATCCCTTTGTACAGTTTTTACTGTTTACCCTCTTCTTCCACAAATGAATGACGTTGGTTAGCTTATTTTTTAAGTTAACCAACGTCAAACAAAAAATATGAAGGGAGTATATAAGCATGCAACATACAGAATTGAAGGACGATGTGTACTATGGCGTATGAAGAATATAGAATACTGCAAGCAATTCAATTCCAAAGTTAGTATAATATGAATAGGGGCATGGCTGTGCACGTATGAGAGTGATATGTGCCACTGGTACAAAGTGCTCATGGTGGCATGGTGCAGGTCACACCCAAGGAAGGTGTTGGTGGGGGGACATCCAAATCCAAGGCCGTAGAACTAAAGCAAAGAAGCAAATAAAAATGTTCCTTATTAGTGCTTTCTCTGAACATTTTACTGCGCCCGCCTGAGAAAAACAATTGACGGACTTCTACTTCTATATGCCATGTTCTGATTCATAGCATACGTAAGTTGCGTATGGTCTCCAAAAAGAGTTTTTATTACTGCCGATCTATGATCGATCCTATAAGAAATATACTAAAAAACTACCTCTCGTTCACATAGGTTATACGAATGATTGAATATAGGATCTCAATCCTACTGTCCGTTAAAGTTGAGTGCTGTTTCCAAGATCCTAGAAAATCATCTCCATGCATATATAAGCATAATCAAGATGGGATAGTAGGAGACAAGCTGAAATATGGGATCAGCCAGCAGCTAGGGGAAATGTGGTAGCTCTCTACACAACGAATGTGGTAGCAGTATATGGGTTTAGACACTGCATTGCGGATGTTAGGGGAAATTAGGAAAACCAAAACGAACGTGCTTAAATATTTAGGGCTTGATCGGATGTGATTGTTATGGCTGTGCTGTGCTGTTGCTGCAGCAGCCAACAGCAAAAACACACTCCATTGAAATAGTGTGAACAGCTGCAGCCGAAAAAATCAGTACCGATCAGCCTGACAGTGCATTTTGGGGTTGAGCAGATTATTCATTTATGATGGAACTGGCTATTTCATTTTCTAAAACAAAGAAATTGAGGGTTGTTTTACTGAACATCAGTATTATATACGGAGTATATTTCCTTTTTTAAGACAATGCGGAGTATATTTACTTGACTTGATCCAGTCTTTTAGTCTTTTACAGACATTCATGGAACCTCATAGCAATTGTGTTTGACTTCTCTTCGGAGGAAGTCTCTTTAGTCAATTTTCTTTTTTTCTTTTAACTATCTATAGATTAGAAAGAAGGTTTGACCTTTCTATGCAACAGCAGCACGCACGGAAGACTACATTGCAATATGCTTGGTCTTGATACCTCGCACTAGCGGTGGAGCTTGAGTGGAAACCTTAGGGGGCTATTTTGAGAAAGCATTAATCTCAAGTAGGGGATACCATCTACTATAATTTTGCTGAACACTAAAGTGACAAAAGACTACAAATCTACAAGACCTCGTCATTAAAGTGAGAAGACGACAAGATCTCGTTGTAATTTTTCAAAACTTGGGGAGACAATATGATTCGATGATCCTCTTTGGTCTTCCTCACACGGTCACACCTCTAAAATAAATACACATACATCCATGCGCATCCTCTATAGTACATACTTGAAAAGAAAAGACTGAATAGCCTAGTTTCGTTCCAAAGTTAGTGTAAAAGAAAACCAACTTCCGGAAAAAGAAAACCTACTGTACTTGCATGCTACTTCAACCGAATCAATTGGTAGCATGGGTAATGAAAATGATTTGCATCCATTTCGTGTGATTTCACATCTTCCCCAATTTTATTCCTTCCCTGTGTTTTCTGCCCTGCCAAATTTTGTCCCTAGCATTGAGAGAGTGAACTGTCGGAACTCGTAACTAGCTACAAACTATACAAAGGATACGAATCCATGTCCATACCGCCTCTAGCCCAAATTGCAAATGCAAAGCGCGGTTGTTTTTGTCGTCTCCTCCCCATGCACCTCAAGGCCCAAACAGAATGGCCACAATAGTAGCGAAGCTAGACCAGGCCAGGTCCCCGCCTAACACGAACTCATTGCAATATTGCGTAGGCCAGCCAGCTGCCGAGGTCGATTAATGCATGCACGCCCCTCCAATTTAACCGAACAAGCCAAGGTGTGGTGTCTGGTATCGAACGAGGCATTGAATTTCCCCTCCCTTTTGTCCAACAGAAGCACACGCAGCTACTAGCTCATCATCTCGCATCAACCCAGGCCACAGCTCAATTCCAGTTGTACGCTTCAACTGGCGCAGCCGGCCGGCTAGCTCACGCTCCTGTGCCGTCCAACCATTCGACGGTTGGGAGCCACACACAGGTTTCCGCCTTTCCGGCCGCGGCAACCGTAAGCTAAAGCTAAGCTGCTCATGTCACCGCATGCAGTTATTGCGTTTACGGCTTTTCGCTCGCTCATCCTGGCGGCGAATGAATTGCAGTGCAGCACCGCGCAGGACAATTCGGCCAGATTCAGATGCCGCATGTGCAAAGAAGAGTATATATAAAACGACCGATTTATTGTTCCGTTCAAGGTGCGTGCAACATCGTGGTATGTTCGCACCATATAAAGCAAAGGACCGATCTATGTCGAATTACGAATCGGTGCATGGTCTTATTGAATCGTGTGCAACTCCAACCTATATTCGTTAATTGGCTAGTATACGTACAACCACGTACACCTACCAGTCTTCGAGCCATGGAGCACGAAGCAGCAGCAGTAGTAATAGGTGTATTACCTACGCACCCAACCGATCGATGAACAAATTGATGAAAGGGGCCAGTGGCAACAGCTAGCTGGAGAGATAAAACCGCGAGTTTATTACACACACAGAGAGAAAGCAAGCAAATACGCAACACAACAGCAAAGGTAGCTGGAGATGCTAAAGCCACGGGCGAGAAAACAAAACGATCGAAACCGATGGAGGTGGAGAGACAAAGGACAGGAAAGTCCCGGCCACTTTGCGAAAGCCGGAAATAAAGTGGTCAGCGAGAGAGAGACCCCATGGTTGCTTCCTTCCATGTCCCAACCGCGCATACAACTCGCGTACCGCACTCGCACTCGCAGGCAGTAAAAAAGGACCGAAATTATGTCGTTGTGAAAGCACACCGGGTGTTCCGTTTCGCTTTGCATTGCATCCCGGGCGGAGCGGTGAAGGAAAGAATCGGGGATCGAGCCGGGCGGACGCGGTTTTCGCATGGAAGTGGCACGCAGCCACGCACGGAATCAATGCCGAGACTTGGGTCGGCGAAACCGTGCAACAGAAACGTTCGTTAGCGACCGCGGAAGTGGCCGCCACGGGACAAAAAGGTGTCAGTATGCGCGCGCTACGCCGTTGCGGCGAGCGAGCAGACGATTTCTGCTAGATTCAGCTCATTCAGAACTCAGCACTGGTCAGCGAGGTTGGTGTTTGTGTGGGAAGGAAGGAAGGAAAGAGCTGGTAATTTTTGTCATGTAGTAGTACACTGCAATAGTGTGACAATAATATACGCTATATATGTATGTACACGTTTACAAACGAATAAAATCTCGGTTGATCAAGCTGCCTCATCTCTCTACGTCGATTCTAGCTAGGTTTCATTTCACTCTAGTCATCCATCCGTCCGTCACTGTTGCATGTATAGCTCAAGCTATTCTCAATCATGCGTTGACCTTCCCGAGGCGGCCTAGCTAACTAGACAGGTGGCAGTGGCAGTGTCTCCGCCGGCGCCGGCGACGGCGACGCCACGACGGGCGGCGTGTCGGCGCCGGCGCTGGTCTTCTTGGCGGCGGCGGCCGTGGCAGGGCCCTCGACGGCGGCGCGGCACATGGGGCACGTGGAGTGCGCGCGAAGCCAGGCGTCGACGCACTCGGCGTGGAACAGGTGCGAGCACTTGGGCAGCCGCCGCACCTTCTCGCCGGCGTCCACCTGCCCGATGCACACCGCGCAGTCCACCGCCACCGCCGGCGCCGCCGCCTCGTACGCGAACGTCGGGAGAGCAGAGATGGCGGCGGCGCTCATGCCGTGGCCGTTCGCCGCGGCGGAGGAAGCCTCCTGATCCCCCGCGGCGGACGACGATGCCACGCCGGCGGCGCCGCTCCGGCGGCGGCGGCGCGTGCAGGTGTACCAGATGGCGAGGTAGATGACGAAGGAGAGGATTCCGATGGTGAAGGAGAGGCCCATGAACAGCAGCCGCGCCCGGGTGCTGTACCTCGAGCTCTCCGCGAACAGCCACGAGTTGGGCGTGCTCATGTTAAAACCCAACAAAAAAAACTTGATTCTTCTCCCGCGAAATGGCACGCCGGCCTCTTTCTCCGCTTCTCACCGTCGCGATCCGGCAAAGCAAACTGAGATGAATTGGGAACCTGGTCGACCCGGTGGGTGAAGTGGACGGGAAGCAGCAGCAGCAGCAGGTGGTGGCGGAGACGGAGGTTTTCCTGTGTGTTTTCTTGTGTGTTTGGGTCGCGTTGGCTGGGGGAAAGGTGGGCGCAGGGGGCAATATATAAAGGAGCGGGGGTTCACTGCTGGTGGCGGCAGCTTCAGCGGCACGGCGCGCGTGGCAGCAACACGCAACAAAAGGTGACGTGAGGTCGGCGGGGCCGTGAGCAAGTGAGAGCGCGAGATATTTGTGCGACGCCATGATGATCGGTGTGTGTGCGAGTGCTGGCCGGCGGCGCGCGGCCCTGGACTGTGGGAGGATGGGAATTTTGTATCAAGGTAAATTGGGGAATGGACGTAATGGACTTGTGTGGGGAATGGACGTAATGGACTTGTTGTGCCTGTACGTAGCCTGTGTGCTCCACCCCCATAAGGCCACGGTCGGCACAACCTTCTGGAGTCGAAAGGTGTAATTATTAATTATTTGACACCGTTAACTTTTTTACACACATTTAATCATTTGTTTTATTAAAAAAATTATGTAATTATTAATTATTTTACCATTTGATTTATCGTTAAATGTATTTTTTTCAAACATATAGTTTTATATATTTCACAAAATTTTTTAATAAAACTAACGGTGAAAGAAGAGAATAATTGTAAAATTAGGTCTCCTTTGCTACATAGGAACGATCGATATAACATGTGAAAATAAAATACTTATGCACCAGAGTTTAATATGAATACAAGTACATACATAGTATTACAAAGAGCCGGACTATCCGAGGATGTCCATTGCAACGAACGTGGGTACCAGGTTTCGGTACCCAGGGTATCAAGACCTGGTATCCTGAGGTACCAAACCCGGTACCCCGAGTACCAGATCTAATACCCACTGCGAGACATGAAGGTTACCTGTGCTTCTTTTACCTCTTCGGCTGTCGTCGGTGAGCTTGACGCGCCGCCGCCCATCACCCGCCGCTGAGCC
>CM002476.1:4947875-4964059 GCA_000325765.3 Leersia perrieri
GGTCGGGGGGTGGGGGGGAGGGTCCATCCCGATGGACTCCCGTACCGTAGTCTTTCTCCAAAACATGAAAAATAAAAGGCATAAATGACTGTTTAGATAAATCATGATAAAAACATTTGGATTCTAGTAGAGATATATAGACTCAAAGGAAAATTCTCGTCAGATTGAAATTCCATGTTAAATTTTCTCTGAACTTCGATGTCTTTTGAAAAGAACTTTATATGATTATTAAGATCAAATCTTTTGTTCTGAACGACCAAATAGAGAGATTTCTATTTGATTCAAATATTCAAAAAAGAAAATCCCCTAAAAAACATTTATTTTGGAGTATAGTTTCTTTTTGCCCTTTTCAAGTTTGATCACCCAATCTTTTTTCCTTCATGTACTCTATTTGAAAAAGTAAAATGAATCCCTAGCATCTGAATGCAAAAATAGTGTGGATAGAGAATGCCTAAAGTACCCTTCATTAATAATGAAATAATTAAGTAGGATTACTTGTAGTTAGGTTGGTAAGAGGTATAAAATATTAAAACATCTCAATTCGTGAGGCACGAGTAGGTAAAGAAAAGATAGAGATTGATTTATTTGGGACAAAATTTGAATAGGCTTGAAGCCTCAAGTGGTATAATCCCTTTTAATCTACTATGTCTATTTCTATGAGCATTTTTAGGTTATTTAGAGGATATTAAGGTTAAGGTTAAATTATTTCAAAATCGTTAAAAAATACTATTTCAAAAAGAACATGTCCTACAATGCATAGTGAATCTTAAAAGTAGCTGTTAGGAATGTTGTACTCTCCAAATGCTTATATTTGGAGGATAAATTTCAAACCCCTCAAATATTTATATTTGGGGACGAGGGGTAGTTTGCTGTAGAATTTTAATCCAGCCCCCCCCCCCCACCCCCCAAATTGCACAAAAAACCAAATCTATGCCTGGTGATGCATGTGGCGTACGTTGGGTGTTCGATTTCTCTGGCTCAAAGCTTCTTGCCTAGTCCATCCTCTTTGGCTTTCTTGAAGTGCACTTGGGTAACCATAATTTTTTTTTAATTATGTTGAGATTAGTGATCTGCCTTTGGCTTGGGTTAGCGTCTCATCATGATGCTTAGCTTCGTCATTTCTGCTAGCTGGAGCAGATCACCAAGGTTTGCACGTTGAAATTGGACACTGCACGCACGCCAGCATGATTAATCTCATCCCCGTATCAACAATGATACCACCTTAAAAGGGGCCGATATTTTTACATTTTGTTACCAAAAATCTAGCACTTTTTGTGTCCATAATCTACTATCAAGCTGCATTATTTATGTCATGATAAGAAAGTTCCATTGCTTGCATCACTAAGCCAGTAGTGGAACCTGCTCGGCTGCAATTCAGTATTTACAGTACGGAGTCTCACAAACGCCTTTTGGGCTTTAGCTTTTTCAGCACACAGAATTAGCGAGCGTCAGGGACTGCATCACTGAAGCAGATTTAGGAATCAGAAGTCGATTTGAAGTACTAATTACTCCATCGATCATGTTAACAAAGAGCAGTACTACCACTAACTCCCATTTTAATACTCTCCCATCGAAAACGGTAGAGCAGCAGTGCAGTAACATATCCACTGTTTCCAGTGCTACTGAAGCGACAAATCCTAATGGTCATGTGTCAGCTTGAGATTGCAAAATGGACAGTGAGTGATTCAGAGGCTGGCTGTTAGGTGTATCACCTGATGGCCCCAGAATGGCACCATTGACGACACGTAACAATCCGTGGGGGCAAAAAAGGATCGGAAAAGTGCAGACGGTAGTCTTTGAGTTTACATCGACATGGGCAAGAGGCCAAGGCGCTCACGAGGACTTGACAATTGACAGGTTATGGAGTGTAGACGAGCAAAACTGACAGCTAGTGTTCGGATGGTAGTAATGCTTTCTTTGGGTTCATGATAGGTCCATGACCATGAGTCATGAGAATTGAGAAACCATGATACATGCATTGCCTTCTTCAGCTTTAAAGCGATTAAAGAGTTGCACAGTGATGAACACATCTGTTATCACGCGTTTGTTTACTCGTGTCCTTTTCAGACGTAAGTGTGGTATGCTGATGTCGATTGTACATGTTACTGTATTTGGTGGATTCAGAATTGTATTCATGTGGTTCTATCTACTAGGAATTCAGTGAGATGGTTTTTGTCACTACAAAAAGAATGGAATAAACTAAACGCAGTTTAACAGCAGCCACAGATAAATGAATGTGACTTGAAGAGTTGAAGGTTTTTAATTAGTTATAGAGAATTTTACAGTACAATTTGACCACTATATACTGCCATTATAAAAAAAAATTGGAGGTTTTACCGTCTCAGATACTATCGCAATATGTTTTATGCTGGTTCTCGGAGATTCAGATGCCGCACTAACATCACTGCCCACAGGAAGATCTGTACTAAATCCTCTTCCAGCGAAATTAGCCACTCAGAGGGCGATAAGGCATGTACTAGTACTACAGTAATAGGAAAAGCACTCTCTATCTGCAAGCTGCAATGATATGATGCTAAAGGTGAGGGTTAAGACCCCCTTCTTCTGAACATGTCCCAAAATGTTCACCTTTTCTCAGTCAAGATCTTTTCTTTTTTTCTCAAAGAGAAGCAATGGATCTTGCACTCACATCTCCTTTCCGCCCTCAGTTTCTGGTTCCGCCGTTGTGACGAAGCCACCGCCGGGGGATTCCTTGGAGGATTTGCGCCCAAGCTGGCAGTTTATGTCGTGTAAAAGTGGCAATGACACGCTGCAGCTCAATGTCGACAGCACAAGTTGAAATGGCACTGGGTACAGTGACTATCTTGTTGAGGAATGGACTGGGTATAGCTGGGCTTATTTAGAGCCTTTTGGGCCTTTAGTCTAAAAGGCTAAAATCATAGGCCCTTTTTCAGGAACAGGCCCAACAGTCTAGGATCTGCCTACGTGGATGAATGAATGAAATTAACAATGGCACAATAGTCAAATGAGTTGCCAATTGTTGCTCCTGTTGACTTGATCAATACCACACTACAAGTCTACAACCAGCGGAAAACATTTTCTGTACGTACATACATCAGGTTCAACACGATCGAATGAAAAAGAAAATTCTGTAGAAAGGGACGAAGAAATTAGGCAGATTTAAAAACAACAAAGACTGACCCTCCCGCAAGAACAACAAGAAAATTCTGTAGAAAGGGACAAAGAACTAGCACTAGAATGAATCCAAAGAGAGAAAAAAAAAAAGAAATCTCGAGGTGAGATTTCTCACCCGCTCCCGCTGGAAAGCGATTTGCAAAGCACGTCACTCTGCGCCTCCGTGACCGTGAGGCACGTGTCTGGCTCGCAAAGTTGTCACCGGCACCGGCACGTCCGCTCGGCACAATGGGCACGTCGGCCGCAGGCGAAGCCAGGCGTCGACGCAGAGTGCGTGGAAGGCGTGCGGGCAGCAGGGGAGCGCGCGCACCGTCTCCCCTTCCACCACGGCGCCAAGGCACACCGCGCACTCCGCCGACGCCGCCGTCTGCGCGACGGCGCTGCATCCGTGATTGTGCCGGCGCGAGAGCACGTAGCACGGCAGCCGCGCAATGGCGGCAGAGTCGAGGCCGCCGCCGGCGCCCGAGGAGGAGGAGGACGATCCGGGGCGGTGGCGCCGGCGCCGGTCGGAGCCCATGCCTGCGGCGCCGACCGCCGCGTGGAGGTCGCTGAGGCTGTCGACCAGGTGGTTCGCGTAGAGCACCGCGGCGTAGCGGAGCACGACAACGGCGAGGGAGAACACGACGAGCTCCAGCGCCAGCCCGCCGTCGTACTCGCTGATCAATGCGGTCACCGCGTCGACGCCGTCCACGGCCATCTTCGCCATAGAGTATTGAGGTAGGTGTTTGCAGCTTGGGGAGAAAAACCGAGTGGCGGTAGTGAGCTATACTAGGAGAGATCAGAGATTCCTGTTGCAACGCCGCCTACTGCTGGTGGGAACAAAACGGATATCAACGGTCGCCGCACACGAATTGGGTTGGGTGGGCGCTGCTGTTTGCCTGTTTTGCCTGGCTCGATCGGCGGCGCCGCAGCGGTTTCGGACTCTGCCTTCGAGGCGACGACGCGGAATAAACTAAAAGCGATCTGGCTTGTGCTTGGTGAATAAATTGGTGATGCTACTACTACTCGAGTTCTGGCGTTAAGCAACAGGAACGCATGTTGACGTAGGAGTGAGTACGTACAACTGTTGGGCCGTCACGCGCCATGCTGCTACCGGTGGGCGCGCGCGCGCGGCAGATAGCGTGCAACGGTGCATCGATGTGGTGGGTGGGTGGGCGGTGTGCGGTGTGCGGAAGGACGGTTGGATCCGTGGAAATATCGGGCGCTGTCACCCAACACGGCCGAATTATAGTCGCATGGACAATTGGAGAGAACGTACTACACAGGATGGGAGCAGTGCGTACGCGGAAGAGTAGAATCTAGTACTGTAATAGTACTCCAGTACGGTACGGGTCGTGCCAGCGTGCTACCACTTGTTTTGTTGGGTGGGCCTTTGCCACGGTGCGGCGAGAACTCTGTACTGTATCCCCCTGATTAGTCCAACCACAGTGTTGTGTGTAGTTAGTTCAACGTTGGCATCCGTCTAAATTAGGTCCAGGTACAGTGCTTCATTAGAGGATTGGGTCCCGTAAGGCAGGGTTAGTATTACAGATCACTGTATTTCATATCAAAAGAGGGTCCTCAATCATCACAATGAACAAAGCCTTAATTAGACACGTGAAAGGAATCTTCTCTAACTGTTTCGGTTTTATTTTAGTTTTTTGACTATTGGAAACCGGTATACCATAATACTCCTGATCTCCACAATAACAAAAACTTCATATGCAGTGAAAGTTATTTACAGCTTGTTACTCCCCACAAAAACAAAAGTCATTTTTGGCTTTCAACTGTAACCAGTATCACTCTACTAAAAATGTTAAGTTGAAATGTGATAATAGTTATTTCAAACTTTTTTTTATAGAATTTCAAACAAAATTTGGGATTGATTGTTACTACCAACTGAACATTCTATTCGAAAGGTGCCAAATTGGTCTAAAAAAATTTTGGGGCTAAGGCCACTTAACTTTGGGCCACAATTCCATCTCAGGACCAGGCTTCCCGTAACTTTGGGCTGCTCCGCTCCCGAGCCCAGAAAAACTAATCAATCCTGGCTGGATTGATAGTAAGGCCTGCCTACTTTGCTCCAGTTACTAATAAATGCCATCATTGATTCGTTCAAGTTGTATGCTATATTTTGTCCCATTTCTCCCTTCTTATTTACAAGCAAATTCTAAGAAGAATCAAACTAACCCTTTTCATTTCTAACGAACCGTTTGTGTACAAACAAACGGTTCAAAACCACTCCCTAAAAATGGACCCAAAAACTACACAAATCCACCCGACGAAACACCAAAAGATTTCAGAGTGCAAACGCCGCGCGGCGCGGCCTCGCCGCTACCACGCTGTTATTGAGCCTCCAAGTCCCTCTCGCCGTTCTCCAACCTGGCCGGCTCCGACGTGGACGACACCGGCGCAGCCTCAGCCTGATCCGGCCTCTCTACGCACCTGCCGCCGTCGCCGTCGTCGTCGGGCGGCTTGACCACGACCACCTCCGCGCGGCAGACGGGGCAGGTGGTGTGCGCGACGAGCCACATGTCGACGCAGCCACGGTGGAACAGGTGCATGCACCGAGGCAGCTGCCTGGCCACCTCGCCGTCGTCCATCGCGCAAAGGCAAATCGCGCACTCCCACCGGTCGCACTCGTCGCCCGTGCCGCGGTACTCGAACTTGGGCAGCGCCGCGATGTCGTCCTCGCGGAGACCCGGCGGCCGCCGCTTGTTGCTGGTCGCGTTGTTCCCGGCTACCGCCGCCGCCGCGGCCGCCGACACCGCGACACGGTGCACGGCGCGCTGCATGAGGTAGCACCGGATGACGCAGAGCACGATGAGGATGGCGAGCAGCGAGGCGAAGGAGATGGCGAGGACCTCGAGGTAGGAGGTGGTGGAGCAGCACACGCTCGGGTTGCTGCTGTGGTAGGACAGACGGGAGAGCGCGAAGCAGGACTGGTCGACGGGGAGGCAGCCGGTGGTCTGCTCGTGGAGGCCGTGTTCGCCATTGTTGTTGCCATTGTCCATGGCATGCGCAGAATCAATTCCGCCAAGAAGTTAGGGGGGGCGAGTGTGTGATGAATAGGTGAGTGTCTTTTTCTGGGGGTTTTAAGTTTGTGGTGATGGGAGTAACCTGCGGGGGAAGGGGAATGAGGGGAGGGTGTATTGGTAGATGCCAACCCTTGACAGAATTAGCTTGTTGATCAGTGATAGTGCTGGCTACGGAGTATGTAGGAACGTGTGAATTGTGCTTTCACTTTGCTTGTATTGTGCCACTGGTATATTCTTTCCTTGGAGGCTACTTGTGTACATGGATTCTGATCCCTCCATTTTTCAAGCGTGTGTACATAGGTGGGAAACCTTTTAGGGCATTCCCTGTATCTTTACTTTTTTTTTTTTGAAAATAATACCGATACCCAACTCTAGTAGTCCCAGGCATAGAGCATTCGCCACTAGCATCAATCATCAAGTATTCTAGGCATGAGGCAAGAAATTCAGGCATAATTAAGTCATTCTCATCGATCGATTCATCTTTTTAAAAGGTAATGATGGCGGATTTTCTGTTGGAATTTATAAAAAAAGGATAATTGATCTAGTTTATAAGAAAAACTAGGTCCAAAAACCTAATAAAAGCACGGTTAATCAAAGGAAAAAAAGAAAAAATCTTTATAGAAACTGGAAAAAGAAAAATGGCATGCAACAGCCGAACTACACCAACCCTGCATAAGCCATTGTTCCAAGCATTACGAAGACAAGTAGGTTTGACTTCTAAATGCTAAGTCAACGGATCGAAAACCACCTAAATAGCCTGCCTATGGAGAAAGATCTTTTGAGTGAAGCCTCAAAGAAAGAAAACAACATCAAAGATGTTGTTCGACGCTAGTCCAGATTAAACTAGGTTTTTATCTGAAGGGTTAAGAGCTAAAATAATGATAGCTCCAACAAGGGAACGACGTCCATATGCGTCAATATAGTCCCCCTTGCCCGAGAACTAGGCAGGGCTTGCTCTCTCAATTTTTGCTCCACTTACATCCTCTCCTTGATGCCGGGAATTTGTTGACAGTTATTGCTCTCAAGCTTGCCACTCCTGGTCAAGAAGCTCCGACTCCGCTACAGCGAACACCACGATAGCATGATAAGAGGCCACCTCTCCTGAACGAGACAACATGTCTCGCACCAGAACATAAATTGCCGCAAGCTAGCTGAAAGCAAAAGCAAGTCACAGTCCACCCATTCCGTGCGCTAAAAAAGGGCAAGCTTCTGACCAGTCAAAGCGAACCGAGCCACCTAGGCGATTACCTGCGACGACCATCGACAAACCGACAACCAGTGAGAAAGGAGAACCAACAGTCACCCTTGTCGCACACAATCCCAAACAAAACCAAGGCCCAACCTAAGAAGGGAAGGACCATCGAGGGAGGTAGGAGTAATTGGAAGTGGCGCCGTATAGATTGCCAGAGAAGGATCACAAGAACCTTCATAGGAGAAAAAGGAAGAGGCAACAAACGGGGCAGGTGCAGGTGCCGGTCAAACAATCACCACACTGGAGAAACCATCAGCAATGCCATCACCTGTTGCTGTTGCTGGCCGCCCGACCTCACCAAGATCCTGTCGCGAGGTGACTGGAAATGCGACGCTGATGCCGGAGCGGCTGCCGGCGAAGATAGCACCAGTCAGTGGATGGCGAGCCCCGGCCAAATCCGTTCGCGGGGCGACCAGATATGCGACGCTGATGGTGAGGAGCCAGATAAGCACTGACGTCTCTGCACTATCGACTTGTAGCACCGTTGTTGTGCCTCCTCGTCGCTGTCTCACCATGCCAAATCCAGCCGAAACGGACACAGATTTGGACGGGATGCCAGGCCATGCCGTCGGGCCAACTTAGGTGCGTCCGCCCCTGCCGCCTAGTTGCCACAGCCGCCGCATGGCCTCCATTGTCACCACTTGGTTGTTGTTGATGCCACCGACTGTCACCCTTGCTCTACTCTCGCCAGTGCCGCGATAAGTGGAGGAGAACATCATGATCCTTGTTGCCGCTGTCCTTGCGTGCTCGGCTTTGTGGACAGCCCCCACTGGCAGCGACAAGTGAGAAGGGGGAGGGCAGAGGCGGCTAGGTTCACCTGAGAAGCGACACAGGTGTCTCTCGCTCTCAAATTTCGATTGGTTCATCTTCATGGTTATAGCACGTCACCTCACCCGCCTGATGTCCTATGTTCATCTATATTTCTAGGGCATGTTAGCTGCAAGAAGCTGCCCTAGATGGTTCAGATTCTAGTTCAGCTTCTTGCAGTTACAAAATTTGAAAAATGAACTAAGAAGCTAGAAGTAGTTATAGAAGCTAGGTTTTCCAACTTTTCTATATTCTCACCAGCTAGATATCAACCAGGCAACCAGTTGCTTTTCAGATTCTAAAGCTCACCCAAATAGTTCTCTAATTGGTAATCACTTATAATGATGCCCAATGAATGGCTTAATGATTTTGTACTGTGGTACATTGAGAATAGATTTCTTTAAGGGCATGATTTTGATTAAATTAAGAAGAGGTTTTAAACCATGGGTGATGGTGATCGGAGAATAGAATTGCATAAGCCTGAGAACCTAGACAAGGTTTGTAATTATTTACGTGGGATGTCTTCTCATATATTAACCAATTTTTCATATAGTTGATTAGTCAACTTGTAACTCATGTTATATAAGTTTGACTTATTTCTTACGTATTTACCATTATCATTGATGTACGATCAATTATATTGTGCAAAACTTATTCTTCATTGATTAAGATTTATATTATTTTATTTTATTGTACTACTATATTTTTATACAATTGTAGTATAAATAGGGTATGTGTTTGTGTTCGGTTATCTTTCCTTGCATCTTTTTCCCCATTTGTATTTTAGAGTCGCATATCCAGATGGAGAGTGTCATAGATAGAATTTATGTGTTATGCAACATGCACACTTTCATGACCACAAGAGAATGGCATAAATACGGTAGGAAGAGTACACAGCTTTATGGGTGGGCCGTACCATTTTCTAAATTTAGTAAATGGCTTACCACTACATATGTTTCGAGAGGTAAGAGTCTAAGAGATCTTGTTTCGATTAATTTTGAAATGGGTGTATGACAACTATAGTTCTGTTGCACTACAATATTGGATTTGCCAATTATCTAATGCCGGTTTTAAAAATATTATTGATCATATCTGTTCGATTCTCAGGGGCTTTAATTTGGGATTCTCCAGCCTTCAATCGCCTGAAAATATACACAATTCGAGTCATTTCTGAGGGAAATATGTCTATACGACTATACCAAAATAATGAATTCTTTCTAAAAAAAATGTAGCATATGCAAGAATCATAATTCAAATACTTGGGATGAGTCATGTGAGTGCGTCCACGGATTAGCTAACAAATTAATTTTGCCAATACGCATTTTACAGCTAGTAATATTGCCTTGCGAAGGTGCGATCGATCAACATGCATGACAGTTCAGGATCAATAAAATTTTACTAGTGGAGCCATGAGGAAATTTGCACGACTTGGTCTAGCAATACTTCAAAATACAAACACCATTTATCTATTGGAATATACTGGAGAATTTTCAAAGAGGATAAAAACAGCGTGTGGATGTCGTGGTATCGACTTTCAAGTTAACTGATTTCCTGTTTGGTCAACGATGTGTGAAAAAAAAATATTTCAGCCTTGGTCAGGATGATAAACAAATGCAGATGTACGTACGTGCTGCCGTGTCACCTTCTACAGTCCCAGTATACCCTTTTTGGATCACATTCGATCGAATCTCAATCTGAATGTCTGATAGACGGATAATTCAATCGATCTGCACCTCTGCAGGGATGTTCACTAAAAATGAAGGAAACCGTAAATCCCAAATTAAGGAAACAAAATTTCTGATTGTTCTATGTATAAATCCAAAACAGGAAAAGAAAAGAAAAAAGCATAAGTAAACATGTTCATGAACGAGGAGCGACCATTGAAAAAAAGAGGAGCGAGCAAAAGAATTTTCAAAACATTCAACATTCACTCTCCTCAAATTCTGAAAAACAAACAAAGCAAATGCTCTAAAATCTCTATGTATGCACATAAAAAAAATTACAAATCGTTCAAGCAATACGTGTTGCTAAACCAGAAAACAATTGCTATTTCCGCTCCAAGTCCATCTCCTGCCCGGACGATCGCACACCGGCGAGCCGCTCCGGCGACGTCGACGAGGCGCCCACCATTTCATCCTCCAGCATCTCGATCGGCACGACGACGGACATGGACACGACGACGACAGGCATCGCCGCTATGTCATCGGCAAGCTCGTCGGCCGGCTCGGCCTTGCCGCGGCACACAGGGCACGAGGCGTGCGACGCGAGCCACACGTCGACGCACGCCTGGTGGAACATGTGCCCGCACGCCGGCAGCTGCCTCACGGTCTCCCCCTCATCGACGGCGTTGAGGCAAACCGCGCACTCGATCGCCCCCGCCGCCGCCGACGCCTCGACGCCATGGTGAGCTCGATGGTACGGAAACGACGGGATTCGCGCGATCGCCGCCGCGTCGAGGCCGAACCTGAGCTGCGCCGTCGGCTGCTGCTGCTGCTGTTCGTCCGGGAAGGATGTGCGGTTGCGCCGGTGGCGGCCGAGGTGGAGGTAGCGGAGGCAGAGGAAGATGGAGATGAGGAAGAAACTCAAGGCGAACGACGAGGCCAAGGCGCCGAACAGCGTCGAGGTGCTGCAGCATCCGGAGCCGCCGCCGGTGGCCACCTCTCCTCCCGGCAAGTACGCGTACGTCGTGGTGTTTGACGACGACATGGTGGTGGAGGGAACGGACTTTTTTTTGTGATGAGATCATGAGAGTAGGCTAATTTAACGAACCGTGTATATAATGCAGACATTTGGTTTATTTTCTGTTTAAAAAGACAGCGTGGCAGCATCGGGCGGTCAAGATTTGTCAATATCTTTTCTGATTTGTGCTCCGAATAGAGGTTGTGATTTGTGCTCCGTGGAACGTTTCGGTGATGCACTGCCAAGGAAGACAAAGTGTTTTGCCGAGCTGGCGCTTAGATTGTCACGTCACGTCTCACGTTGTCGCTTGATTTGGACCACTTCGGCCTTGTTTTCTTGGGCCAAATCAAGGTCTGCCAGGCCGTCTGGTCCGGCCTGTATTCACATGGACCGGCCAACGGCCCACGCATAGCCACGCTTTAGAGTGACCATGAAGGCATCCCAGGCTCACCTGTCAGTACTGGTTCATTTTTGTCAGTTATCATATTACTACCCTCCGGACTATCAGGCTTCAGTTTTATACCTTTTCCATTTTTAGCGACTAGCGAGGCCAGTAAACGGTCAGTTTTATTCCTGCATTTTTGTACTGGTGTAAAGATATAAAAAGGGTAAATTTTGTTTGTTTGCTGTTGATTTTACGCGTCATTCTTTACTGCGCCTGGTTGCTGCTGACCGGTAACGCATCTGATACATGTGACACGGTAGGGCGATTATCCTAATAAAAAAAGTACAAGAAAGGAAACGTTACGCGGTTTGCCCTCCAAAGAAAGTGGGTAAAACTTAAAATAGATGAACAGAAACTACGGCAAAGGTTGCAAGCAACCGTTTCCGTTGTACGTACACCCTCGCTCCATATAAGTAATTAGAAATATTTTATATACGAGGCAAAACTTTTGCACTTCTTTAAAAAAATTAAAAATATTTGTAACAGACGGAGCAATTAGCTAACAACTGCCACAAAGTGTTGACTTACCGCTCCACGGAATTGATGCCTATCCTTCGGTCTAAAATAATCACAAACAATGAACGTTGCATCCTCATTGTGAGCAAAAAATGTGTGTGCGTGTTTTTTGCGTGGTACAAGATGAGCTTGTTGTGCTTGCTGAAAATCGTCTACAATGCATGTGGCACGTCAGAACCATTGACAGAACGAAATGTTGCCTTTATTTTGTTGCATGTAGAGAATCCTCTTCTATGAAAGTCTTGTATATTGAACGGCACAATAGTTGGATTTAGGATGGTGCAAATAATAATGTTGGAATAGGTTTATGGTGGCATGCAAAAACTTATTTTTAAGGGGCAAACATGTAGAACTTTGGATTAAAGAATTTTATTAATAAAATCCTAGAACTTCTAATAATGTGCATTTTGCATTAGAAGCACATTGTTGTCACGTTTTTCAGGCGACGTTGAAGCACCACATTAGCCACATTGTAGTGAAGTGGGACCGGCGCTATAGTTTAAGGATCGGTTAAGAGAAACGCCAACTTTCCACGTAATGAACAATCTAAATAATTATTAGCTATGTCCACTTCAATTAATGGTGTTATGTTTCCGTCCGTGAAACCTTAACGTCATTAAGTGAACTCAGGGCTTATAAGCGGAGTTGTAGTTTTATGTCAACTTTGTTTTTTTGGAAGTTTTTTTTAGCATTTGGTTTGTTTACCCATGAATTTGAGTGGTTTATTGTGTTTATGAAAACCAATTGTTACTGACAAATGGACCCACAACACCCATGCAAAAGGAGGACCATTTGTCAGTGACTGTTGGTAGGATTTACATGATTTACATGTTTATCAACACCCATTGGATAAGACCACCTTATTATAACATTCCTCATTTTCTTCTATATAAGCAGCATACCCCCTCTTTGATCTCCATCGAGTTCATTTTTGCTAGCAAGCCACATATATCTAAAGAATTTCCTCCATCTCATGTTGGATGCCTCTCTCACCATGATTGGCCTCCAGCAAAGTAGCTAGCAAGGTATTTGCACCAGTCACAATCGTTTTCATTCTCCATCAGAGAGCTCAGTAAATCTCTATGCTGGTAGGTACGTTGCATTCTCCATGTACTAGAGGTGATATGATTTGGCCATCTTCATCATGTTTATGTAGTTCTTAATATAGCTGTATGAATCGTATTTTTTTTCAGCAAAAAATGGTAGATGCATCTGCATATACTCCCTCCGTAAAATTTAAGACACGCACACCCATGTATTTCAAGATTCAAACTTTAAAATTTTGACTAACAATTTAGTTTAGTCAAGGGTTGTTTAGTGAGATGAACTTCTTGAAGTTGTATTTGGATGTCCTTTCGTTTTTACTACTGATAACATATAATTTTGAAGAAATTGATGGTGAAAGTTTGATGTTTAGACCGTTTCAAATCGAACCACCCCTTATATATATCTTCCCAACAGAGGGAGTGTATAGCTATTTGGAACGGAATCAACCAGTTGATCTTAAATGCAGGACCTTTTTTGCAGGAGTTATGCTTAAATGTAATTATAGATCTAGAGCATAGAAGGTAGATATGACTATATTTATTCAAGATCTAGCTTATCTATCGTTAATTAGTCACAAATCTTTCTGGTCTCCATTTCAGGATTGTCTTCTCACAGACTCACAGAACGTACACCCACAGGTACTCGAAACTATTTCCGTATTTACCATGTTTTTATCTACCTGGAACGTTGTTAATCAATAACGTGTGACCTTAAAACAATCAGATATAAAAGAGATCTTAGCTTCTTTTTTCTTTTGGATCTGGCCATATTTATTGTTAATCAGAAATAATTTTTTGATTTAATTTCCTTTTCAGGAGCGTAGTCTTCTTCTCACAATTAATACTCCATAGGTACACTAAACTCTTTCTGTACTAATCTTTATGTTTATAGCTATTCTGGAACGTAGTTAGTCATTTGATCTTCAACACAATTAGATTAAAAAGAGAGAAGGTAGATCTAGCTATATTGTTTTTTCCCAAATTCATCACTAATCTTCTTATTTAATTTCCATTTCAGGATCTTCGTCTTCTCACAATACATCCTCAGGTATGCAGACTATTTCCGTATTCATCTTACCATATATTCTTAAACTGATGGTCAAAGTTTGATGTTGGAGAATGTGCCAAGTCGAACCACGAATTATAATTTCTAACACAGGGAACGCAATTAACCACGTACCTTAATCATAATTATAGACATAACAAATACTAAGTACTCCTATATTTTTTTTTCAGATCTACCCATGTCTATCTTTCATTAGTATCAATAGATCTCTGATTTAATTTCCACAGGTGCACTAAACTCTTTCCATCTTGATCTCCACCGATCCGAGCCGCCGCCAACAACCATGGCGAACCAGCCGAGGAGGGCAAGGAGGACGGGCTCGGAATACGTCGACAACTTGCGTGAGCGTGACATCACCTTCTTTAAGCGGCGTAACGGGCTATTCAAGGCCGCCAGCGACCTCTCCATCCTCACCGGCGCGAGCATCGCCGTCGTTTTGGAAGACCGAAACCGTGAAAAGTACCACGCCGTCGGGACCCCGACGGTGGAGAAGGTCGTCAACGCCGTGCTCTCCTCCGACAACATGGAGGTGACAGAGCCGCTCGTGGATGAGCAGACGAACGCGAGGCTTACAGCGTTGGAGAATGAGCTTGCTTTGGTCACTGAGGAGTCTGTGAGGAAGGAGGAGACGACGCAGGCGTCCAAGGATCGGTACAAGAAGGTACAGAAGGAGGAGGAAGATGATGACGAGAATGATTTGAAGATGAAGAGGCTATTCTTCCCCAAGTCCAATAACCTCGAACTCGATCAGATTAACGAGCTGTTCACTGAGATTTTGCAGATTCGGGAGCAGGTTCGAGAACGGTTGCCTCCTCTAAATGGCAATGGCCGTCGTGGTGAGTCGACGCTGCTCAATTTCGGGGGATCACGCGTGCCGCCACGTGCACGTCCTCCTCGGCCGGCACAGTGGCGGCCGTCGGCGGCAGCGCAGTGGCGGCGGACGGCGGCGGCGCAGTGGCAGCAGACGGCGGCGGCGCAGTGGCGGCCGCCGCAATTGTCGAATCGGTTTGGTTCGCGTAACCGACAGCTTCATGTAGGGTCGTCGTCGTCGTCTTCAGCGCCATTTGTTGCTGATCGGGCGCTGCCGCCGCCGCCTGCGCCTCCGGTAACAAGAGGATCTCTTTTGATCCCTGAGCTGCCTCCACCAGCAACGCCGGGGTCGCCATGGGGACATCTGTTACCGCTGAAATCACCACGGTTTGCGCCGGGGACGGAGCCGCCCTACTTTGGAATTCAGGCACAACAAGCACAGGCACATGTCAACAATCAGGTAGCACCACTATCTCATATACTAGAGCTGGTCCCGTTTCTACGAGAATCATTAATTTCTGTTTTCTGACCAAGCACCGTCTATTGCCCTTATGCAGTTGCAGCCGGAGCCATTACAGATGCCTGTTGAAAATCACTTTGCACCACAGGCACATGTCAACAATCAGGTAGCAACACTATCTACTATACTAGGGCAGGTCCGATTTCTACGAGAACCATTTCTGTTTCTAACCAAGCTCCGTTTCTTGCTCCTATGCAGCCGGGGCCATTGCAGATGCCTGTTGAAAATCATTTTCCACCACAGGCTCCATTGATGCAAGGGACATTACCTTTTTCTAATCAAGCACCGGCGTTTGCTCCTGTGTCAGCGCCTTTGCAGATGCATGTGGAAGATTATCCTGTCTCTCCATTGCTGCAAGAGCAATTTTCTTATCCTGATCAAGCACCGCAGTTTGCTCCTATGCCGGTGTCATCGGAGATGCCTATGCAAGCTAATTTTCCACACTCTCAATTAATGCAAGATCCAGTTCCTTTTTCTAATGAAGCACCGGTGGTTGTTCCTCCGCAGGCGTCATTACAAATGCCTGTGGAAGCTCATTTTCCAAACTCTCAATTGCTGCAACAGCCACTTACTTATACTAATCAAGCACCGCAGTTTGCTCCTATGCCGGTGTCATCGGAGATGCCTATGCAAGCTAACTTTCCACACTTTCAATTGATGCAGCAGCCACTTACTTATACTAATCAAGCACCGCAGTTTGCTCCTATGCCGGTGTCATCGGAGATGCCTATGCAAGCTAACTTTCCACACTCGCAATTGATGCAACAGCCAGTTTCTTTTTCTAATGAAGCCCCGGTGGTTGCTCCTCCACCGGCACCATTGCAGATGACTGTTGAAGCTCATTTTCCAAACTCTCAATTGCTGCAACAGCCA
>CM002476.1:4964159-4975803 GCA_000325765.3 Leersia perrieri
GAAGCTCATTTTCCAAACTCTCAATTGCTGCAACAGCCAGTTGATTTTTCTAATCAAGCACCGATATATTCTCCTCAGCTTTCTCAATCGCAAATGCCAGTGGAAGCTCACATGCCACTGCAGGCTCAGTTGTACCAAGAACCATTTCTAGTCCCTGTTCAAGCACCAGTGAATGATCCTCCACAAGCACCATTGCAGATGCCTATGGAAGATCACCAGCCACCCGCAGCAGAAGTGTATAACCAAGAGGTGGCGGAGCACCAGCACCTGCCTCAAGGTTATGAAAACAATGGCAATAGGATTGAGATTGTGGAGCCCTCGCAGCCGTTGGCCGCTACTGGTGCTAATGATGATGGCTCTTCAGCTGTGACCAATGACAACTTATTCAGCATCCAACAATGGGCTGACTCTCCCTTCTATGATGAACAGTTCTACCTCAGTGTTGCACTTGATGGTGGTGTTCCAGAAACTGATTTGGCTAACATTGAACAAGCGTCTTCGACTGGTTTGGGAAACGGCATTACTGACGAGGAATTGCATGCTGGGAACTAGTTGTCTTCTTATATTCCCTCTCAATAAAATAAAAAAGTTGTCTTCTTAGCCATTTCGGATAATATTAATGACTCGATGTTGAGCTTATTTAGCTAGGCGTGTTCAAGGAAAAATACATATATTTTTGGAGACAATAATTTATATACATGCTTTTATAATTGTTGAATTTTAGACTCACAAAGTATTGTGTACCATATCTTACTTATTTTGTTTAAAAAAGACGCAGAGACGTGCACGTACCGCTATACATGCAACACATGCATGCATAAACACGTGGACGTAGGTGCACAGTAGGGCACACATGAAGCGATCCCGTCTTTTAGATAGAAATAAGGTAACCTTCATTTTTGTTTTATACTAATAAAACAAATTTAGAGAAAATATTGCGGTCCACACAAGAATGTCACTTGGCAAGGGTGATGGATGCATTATCAATACTAATTTCTAAAAGGCTCGATCAGCACTCAAAATAGTCATGATTAATATAGAACTGAACCAAAAATTAAAAGTTGGGAGTTAAAGCATTGTATTGTATTCTTTTCAGTTTTCTCCTGGATTACAGCCTTGGAGCCGATGAGCACAGCGTTCTGACGTATGGGTCCCTTGCAGTTTTCACCTAGCTGTGGTAGTGCACTGCTAGCCTGTATGCGTACCAGACCGATCTTTAGTCATGACTAGATGAATGGCCGTGATTCTCTATGGATAAAACAAAACATATTATAATACTATCTAACATATATGAAAATATATTTCACATGAAATTTGTTATTCATCTTTTTTCTAAAGATAATATTCACATTTAATTTATATATCTATGTGTTTTCTGATCAATTTTAAGAAATTCAAGGGGCGATTCATAAAATTACAAGGGACTATAGAATTGGTCAAGAACAGTAGTATATTGTAGTTTATTCGATGTTCTTCTCACATGCTAGGATCAGCTTTGGAAGGGGCTATTGTATAACTGACCCTATTTTAGTAGTTACAGATTTGACCCTACTTTTTGCCCTTTGCATATATGACCCTGCTTTTTAAATTTGAAGGTGAAATGTGACCCTATTCCGTTAAATGAGGTTGACGGTGCTAGAGGAGGAAGAAGGGAAAGAGCACCCCCCCACTTAAGTATAGCTGAATCCGTCCTTGGCCGCGCGTTCACTTGCCGTCCCGCATCGCCTCCGCCGCCGCAAGCCAAAGCGCCACCGGCCACCGCCCGACCAGCCGCCACAAGCCGGAGCGCTGGTGGGGTGGCCTCACCATGTCCGCGTGCCGTGCACCGTGCGGGGGTCGCTCCGCCATCCCGCGCCCTGACTGGTCGAAGAAGCAAAGGAGGGGAAGAAGAGATAAGGTAGGGGCATTTTTGTCCTTTCGTTTTGTCTTATTTATTTTTCAATTTTTTTAGGGTTATTTCTCACGGAGGTAACAACAGGGCCAAACAGTGCATTCAATTTTAAAAAACCAGGTAAAGTTATGCAAAGTGAAAAAAGTGGGGTCAAATGTGTAGTTAGCCCTTAAATTAGGGTCAATTATGTAATGAATAAGTAGTAACTGACTGCATGACTGCATGCATACAGTGACCTTAACTTTTTGTTAAAAGATACTGTCTCCGTTCTATAATATAAGGTACGCACACTTTTTAAGATTCAACTCTTTAAGTATTGGATCAACTATTAGGCGATTGTTATTTAAAATTTATTTGATAAAAATAACATCATTGAAATGACATTTAAATGTACTTTTATATGACTATAATTTTATAATAAAATATTATAATATATGAGATATTAAATGTTGAAATTAGTTTTGAAGACTGTGCCAAGTTTGACCACATCTGAGTATTACCGAACTACATGCGGTGAACAGTAATAACGGAACTCGATTTTTTTTAATAGAGAATAAGAGGCTCGATTAGGAAATGACTAGCCATCGTCTGGGTATATATACGAGAAATATCTGATGAATTTCAACTATTCGGGAGGACACATCCCCCATGATCTTCAACTACTAACGGGGACATATCCCCGTGAGTTGCTGAAATCCATCGGATAATGGCCATGACCCTTGCGGTTAACCTGGATGAACACTCGGTAGGATATCTCTAGAATTTATCTTACTGAACAATAGAATGGTATCTATACGTCAGTGGATTTTATAATTATGTTTCTAACGATGATGGTTTCAGCATATTGCACAATCTATTTGCCACTGTTATATTGCATAATTCATACTCTCTTAGTCCAAAATATAAGTATTTAGGATGGGATGTGACTCTTGATATACTAGGAGGGGTCATATCACACCCAAATGCTTATATTTTTTGACGTATAGAGTATATACTAATAAAAATGTATTGCCAACATGTCTACTTAAAACACATAAAACACATAAGCTACATGGTAATAATTATAGTATGGTTATATTGTAAGTACAACAGTGCTTGATTTGTAACCAGCTAGGTAGTTGTGTCGTATTCCTTAGTAATATTTTTTTTTACTCAACCATAGTTTTTTTTTCTTCTTTTTATATTTCCTAGCACAAATCTGATGTAAATCCACGGTTGAAAAAGCATGACTTTAAAGAAAAATCATCACACGAAAGTTGTATAGCAAAACCTTAAAAAATTATGCATCTATGTTCATTCTCAAAGGCTAAGTTGCCAAATAAATCCAATAGTGCTTTCCACTGAAAGCCCAACCTAAGCAGAAAATTGGGTGATACACACACTCTCTACCGCGCCATCACAGATAGACAAGGCCCTAACCTCTACCAGGACTGCCGCCACCCCCACTAGGAGCCCTAAGCTATGCCGCCTTGTCACATTTGTTGCTCTTGTTCTGGCCTTGTCCTTCATCGACGGTGAAGCCACCGAGGCATTAGAGCTCTCTGATTCAGCCTCCGTCGCCACCATTCACTGTCATAGAGCTGATGTCACTAGAGAGGAGTGGAAGACTAATTTAATCTGTTTTTCTTATGTTTAAGCCCATGTATTTGAATGTTTTTATTAGTTAGATCAAAATGTTCTATGGTTTTTTAATGGTGTTTTTTTCCTTCAATACATACGGGTGTGTTGATGTTTCAATACCTTAAAATAGTTGTTTTATATGTTGTGGCAAGATGGTTCAAGTGTGAACTAATAGTGTGTTTAGCCATTCCAATAATATATTCATAAGTTGAAATATTTTATTTGTGTAACGTTTTCTTATAAGGGGTGAAACAACGTCCGTTTGTTTCCTGAAAATCGGGCACCCGGCCTAGGGTCATCCAAGTAAATTAGAGAAAAATAAATAAATGCTTATTGTTTTGAGATAATGACAGCTCAGATTGAAGAATAATAATCTTGAAAATCGATTAAAATGAACTATAACCCAGTTCAATCATTCCTGCACGTCAGCACGTGGAGGGAGTACTTAGTTCAACATAAGAATGAGACCATATACATTCGCAAAAATAAAGATCCATCAACCAGAACCAGAAGCTTAACAAGCATACTAACAAAAAGGGATTTAGAGAAACCCTAGCCGCCGCTCGCGTCGTTCAAATGGACGACTTGGACAAATCTATATCGCACCGAGCGCCCTGTCGCCTCCTCCAGCCCCGTTCATTCTCGCCTCCAGCCTCCTAGCCGGTGGCAAGAAGGAGCGGGGGTCCGTCATCTAGCAGATCTAGAGCTTAGGTTTTTTTCCTGTTTTTTTCTTTTTCTCCACAATAATTGGATTAGATTTGGATCATCGATTCGATGTTTTTGATCTGGCTTTCTACTTCGTACTGGTATTCCTCCAAGAGATCCGTTGTCCTCTTTGAGGGTAGTGTGTTCTTCGTGAAGGGATCGAGATATGTTGGCCTAGTTCTTTTTGGGGATAGATTGGATCTTTTTTCCTCTCCGGTGGAATCATTTTTCCGGTCACTGATACTACTACTGGCGGCGGCGGATCTACTCTTTTGGTAGCTGTTGGTGATGGCTAACGGCGGTGACAGATCTTATGTTTGGTTCAACCTTCAGAAGATATGGCCGATGTGCTTTCGACGCCTTTTACTCCCTATAATGCTTGAGCATACAATGTCTTTTTTGCGGTCTATAGAATGGTGGAGTCTTCTGGTGGTTAGGACTGCGACTCTTGAGTCCAAATCTGGCGAGATTTCATGGCGAAGGATTCTCCCGAAGCAGTAGACGTTGACGTATGCATGGAAGATGAAGGATAAAGACCTAGTGACATGCTTCAATGTAATTTTATTTTATATTGAGGGCTCAGTTGTAAAAATGGTTATATTTTAATAAAATTCAGTCCTTTTCTAAAAAAACAAAAATGGATTTGCTAGTTTTGAGGTAACTGAAAATAAGGAAAGATCTCACTCGCTTGCTGGTCGTTGGGTTGAAATCCATCACAACGACAATCTCTCCTTCTCTGGCAGCAGCAACGGCGAGCTCGTCTTCTCCGCCAATGGCGTGGTGACAGCATGGAGGTTAGAGTTTAGGATTTCGGAGTGGGGTTGGGGTGGGAGAGGGCATTTTCATATCCATGTGGCTCATGAGCGACATGTTTTGTAACCAAAACACCTAACATGATAGCACATAATCCACGTGCCATGGATTTGATTAGATTTGTATCTCCAAGACGAGATATGTAACTTAATTGAGCAAAATACAAAATAAGAGACTAAATTGCATCCACCATATAAATTATGGCATTGTTGGTGCATTTCACTCTTAAAATGGTTGGGCGTCCCCCGTGCTAAACAAGTAAAGTGTAGGTAGAGGGTATCCCCGTGTCACCTCCCTCGTAGGCACCCGAGGAGGCGACAACTCTTGACAAGTGCCATTGCCGCTGCACCCTCCATCCTTCTCCTTTGCCATGCCACTCCCAAAGTAGTTCGATGGCAAGCCGCATAGCAAGAAAGGAGGGCGACATCGGGGTTTCAGGCAAGGGGCGCTGCGAAACCCGACGTAGACAGGGTGGAAGTGCAGGTGGACGGCGAATCGTCGTGGAGCCGGCAGACAGGTGGGGTGCTCAACGTGGTGGCATGGACACAATAAGGTGTGAAAGGACATTGATGTCGTCTAGAGGGGGGGTGAATAGGCGTTCCTAAAAATTCATCACAACTTCATAGCAAATTAGAATCTCAGACTTTCCGGTTCAAATCGGAATTTTTGATATGAAATTAAAACTTCCGTTCTTAACCGAAAAGTCCGGCAGATAACAAAATAAGCACTAGCTATGAAATTAGAGCTCAAACATAAACTTCTATATGAACTAAAAGGTGACTAGAAAGGTGGCTAAGCAATATACGAGGTCACCAAATAGATCAACACATCATGCAAATAGATCGGATAATAATAAGCTCAAGCATGATATAGAAGAAGTGAGAACAAGCAAACCAAGAGAGGAAACACGTGATGTGTTTCCCGAAGTTCGGATCCTTGAGGGGATCACTACTCTCCGTTGAGGAGCTCCGATAAGCCGGGTCTTCACTAACCCTTTCCTCGGGGTTGCACAAATGCACTCCCCTTTCACTAGCGGTATGTCTTTCCTTTCGGAGACGAGATCCAACTTTCACAAACTTTCACCGGCGCACCATAAACGAATCGGTGGCTCGGAGGCGACGCCTAGCCGTCTAGGTATCCTCAACCATCAAGAGTAACAAACACAATCACCAATTTTCTTGATATGAACTCAATGCTCAAAGTATGGAGTGAATTCCTCTTGCCCTCAACTTCTCAATCTTATAACCCCCAACTCTTCTCTTCTCAAATCACTCAAATCAACTCTCTCCTCCACTCAAATCCATCTCACAAATCTCTTCCCTTCTCAAATCTCTCCCACAAAGAGACACCACAAAGGTAGGGAATTTGGGGGTGGCTACTTGGCTTTGGATGTGGATTTATTCCCCTCAAGAACAGCTCCAAAGGATGGGGAGGAAGGAGGGCTATTTATAGCCACACATAGATTTCTGCCTGTTGGGGGCAAAAGATGCTCTTTTCGGATGTTCTGAGACTCCCTTCAGAACATCCGAGAAGTGTATTTTTTTCAGCATCTCGACGAACCCGAACCTGGGAAAAAACACTTTTCGGAACATCCAAAAAATTTTCGGAACATCTGGTCGAGGATACAGAGAGCAAAACTTGACGTCGGAAGTTCTGGTCAATTTTTGGAATATCCGAAACACTCTCGGATGTTTTGAGAACACAGACTTAAAACGGCTATAACTCTTTGCTCGGGAGTCCGATTTCGACGTTCTTGGACTCTATGGAAAGCTTACTCAAAGGGCTACCCAACCACAACAAGGTCTAAAACCACTCTTAGGATAGGTTAACGTTTGGGTTTCTCTTAAGGTAGCACTAGGATAGGTTACTTTGAGCATCGAGACATAAACAAACTCATCGACGTTGCATCCCTCTTAATAGTACGGCATTCCTATACTCAAAAGTAAAAAAGAAAGAGAGTTATACCAGAATGCCTTTGTTCCATCTTCATTCTTGATGTTGAGGGATGGCAACGACTTCAACTCACTTAATCAAAAGATTGATGCGAACTACTTATAGCTTCAACCGGCCTCTCACAATCCATCACGGCTAAGCCTTCACTCGCCCTTTACCACGGGGTTTAGTCCCACGGCGCCAAGCCTCTTGCTTGTCCTTCACCACCAGCTGGTCTATCGCGACGGAGTATCGCTTGCCCTTCACCGCTGTGCCATCGATAGCCACTTCGTAATCCACATCTTTAATGTATTTACTTTGTCAACCTTGTCTTTAGGTGTCATGATCTCACTTGAGTATCAACACCCTTTTGTAATTTTTGGGGGCTATTCTTTTCATTCAACTCAAAGAATTTGTTAGTCCCAAAGATCCGGTTGTCAACCTCCTCAACTTGTTGACCAACCGATCGCACATAAATGATATGAATAAATATGACGAGTATTAATCAACACCACATGTGTCATATACTCAAATGTAAGCTCAAATATAATGATCCTAAATAAATGTAAGTGAATAACATATGATCAAATACATGCATAAATAACATATATAGGATTTGCTCCCCCTAAATGTATGCATACAAAATATATCTGTGAAGTAAGGTCGATGCATAATTAGAGATGAAACATTGGGAGTTTATCCTATACAAGAATAGAAGGCATTTATCAAGAATTGGCATAATAATAAATACATACCTTCGTCATCTCCATATTTCCAAATATAAAGAGACTAAATAAGATGTGTCTTGAACAAAACATTAGTCTCAATGGTACAAGTAAATCACATGGAAATAATATATGTTGGCATATTAATGTATAGATAAAGATTAGAAAAATACTCATATAGCTCGATCTTTATCATTATATCCTTGTTAACATAGGTCTAACATTAATGAAGACGCTTGTATCTCAACTCATATAAAGCCCGGGAACAACCTCTTACGTTTCCATTATTATGTCTAAATGAGACTTCACAAATAAATACTCATAAAGATATTAGTCTCATATAATTAGATTTGTCGTTAATCACCAAAACCATATTAATGGCACTTGCACTTTCAAGGTGGATGTAGGCGGTGTCTCCCCTCCTCCCTAATAATCCCTATGAGTCAGCTACAACGAGAGATTTGGAACTGGTAGTCAGAGACTAGATTCTTGCAGTTTTCGGCAGTGGGGGCTGGCTGTGGTGACCGGAGCATGCCCCTACGACGGGCGTCGGTCGTTGGCCGGTGTCATCGGCATCAAGCAAAAGGACAACAACAACGGGTGACGCTTGCCGGTTGGGGAGCTCCTTCAGGCATCTGTCGTTGCGGTCCTTTCTAGTGCAGTGTTGGCGCACATTATGTGTACGTCTTTGAAGGAACAATGGCTATGTGTATCATGACCAAATATAGATATATAGTGATATTTATTTTATGATGGTCTTTTTAATTTTAAGTCTTGTATTTTTAATCAAGCTATGTTTTTTATTCATACTCCATCTGTACTTAAATTTTTGACACAATTGATTTCTTGACGTAAGTTTAACCGTTCATCTTATTCAAAAACGTTTATGAAATATGTAAAGTTATATATACGTATAAATGTATATTTAACGATGAATCAAATGATAGAAAAAGAATTAATAATTACGTGATTTTTTTAATAAAATGAACAGTCAAACATGTATAAAAAGTTAATGGCGTCAATTATTTACGGACAGAGGGAGTAGTTATTAGTTATGCAAACGTTGTAAACAGTTGGCCACAGCTTAAGTCCGGAATTAATTCTATTCTATTAAAGAAACCCTTAAAGAAGGCTACATGTCAGCCGGATTTTCGTTGATAATCCTGCTAACACCACAGATCAAACAACCCGTAACCAAATGAAATATGTGCGATATATACAAACATCTATACTTATGTAGTGTTTTCCTGTGCTAGACACAAACACTTACAACACCACACCGCGTTTCACACTCTTCTACACCTTTAGAATCCGTTGCAAAAGTTCGATCCTCAATTTCAATTCCCCCCCGCACTGCAACTGGACGATCCCAGTTGACCAGTCAACGAGTCGCGCCGCGTACCACCCTGCCGCCGCCGCTGGAATCATCGGAGCCGCCGTGTATGTCCACGACAACGGTGACCGACGACGACGCCGACGACTGCGCCGCCGCCGCCGCTGCCCTCGCCGCCTTGGGCACCTCCGCCTCGGCCCGGCAGAGCGGGCACGTCGTCCTCGAGCGCAACCACGCGTCGACGCACTCGACGTGGAAGACGTGCCCGCAGTTGGGGAGCTCACGCACCTTCTCGCCGTCGGCGAGCTCAGACAGGCACACGGCGCAGTCCGGCGCCACGCTACCGCCTCTCTTCCGGTACGCGGTGACCGGCAGCGCGGTGAGCGCGGACGCGTCCAGCCCGCGCCGGCCGCTCACACCGAACGAGTTCAGTGACCGGAAGATGCCGCCGGCGATGCCACGACGGCCGCCGCCGCCGCCGCCGCCGGGGCGCGTCACGAAGTAGTAGAGCAAGACGCGGGTGACGGCGAAGATGACGGCGATCACGAAGAGGATGACGACGGCCGTGAGCAGCACGCGGCCACTGAAGGTGTAGCTCTGCTGTTGACTCCACGAGTCCTCTGACCTCGGCGCCGGCGGCGAGCCCGACAAGGCAGTCTCCGACATAACTGTGTGCTGCTACTAATCAATCACTAACCAAACTTGCAAGAGAGGGGAAGAAAGAGCAAGCTACCACGCCGCCGGTTTAATCTGAAATGGATATATCAGGTAAGCAGATTAAGCTAGCAAGCTTGGGTTTGTTGGGCAAGGAAGACGAGCAGGTCAACATACGGATTCAGTCACTGTCACCGAAACGAGTAGCTGAAAACGACATGCCAATTAACAATTGCTTGTTTTGTTCAACGTTTTAGCATCTGGTCTGAATCTGCCAATTTGCATTGGGTGAACAGGAGCGGTTAATGTTGAAATGCACAAGATATTTAAGTTTAATAGGATGAGACGTCGCTGTTGCTGTAATTACGTACCTGCATCAGGGAAGAGGACAGGAAGTTTCAGGGATGGAATGGATGCATTTGATGTACAGGAGTCAACACCTCTGCCGAGTGCCGAGTGCCGACTGGGCGACTGCCGTATGTGCCCACGTGTACAACTGCAGACCGGAATTCGCGTGATGCCTTTTGGGCCTCGGCGAGGTTGGAGGTTTAGGTGAGCTACACAGGCCAAGAATTGGGCCTCACTGGGCAAGAATTACGGTCCAAGTGGGCCGTTGCTAGGGCTGTACTGATTATTTGTGTAAGCGCAGCCCACCACGGTTGGATGGTTGGGACTTTGCAGTTTGGGAGACCAGCCGCGCCGCCGCCGGGAGACCGACCGCGATTGGAGTTTCGCCGCCGGCTCCTCCCTCCCTTTCTCGGGTGCTTCCGCGAGGCTTGAGGGTGCGTTTCTTCTTTGTTTTTCACAGATTAATTAGTTTGTTTTGTCTTCTCAGTGATTCCCTGGTTAATTGGCTTCTATACTCTGATACCCGCAAAATAAAATTGGCTTCTCTACTCTCTAGGGTTTAATTTGCTAGGGCAGTTTGGATGGTGTGACGGCGATGTCAATACCGAAGATCGACGTCTCATGCAGGAGTTGGTTGTAAGTAAATATCTTCTAGCTTCATGTAGGCTGTAGCGAGTAACCTTAATATATGTAGCACAACTCAGGTCTTACCAATTATCTATGATGATATCTTTTTTTTGATATCTTTTTCTTTCTTACAAGACTAAATTAAGGTTGTCTGTCTATTGTCCTTATTGCAGAAGTTTAGCCGTTTAGTCCATATGCCGTGAGAATGCATCAACATTACTCTCTCCGTTTCAAATATAATTCATAACCACCCTAAATACAAAGACCAATAAATAATTTTTAATCATGCATTTACTTAATGTAAATTAGCTAATGCTTGTCATAGATATTTATTTTAGTTTATTGTATTGCCAATCTATATAGCAATGCAATTAATAAGAGCGCTGCTAGGGAACGGACGTCCGTTCCAACGGACGTCGTCCCCTTCCTAGCGACGACGGCGCCCGCTCCTCCCCCGCTCCGCGCCTGCACGCCGCGCGCCACCCTGCCTCCCCCGCTTCGGCGTCCCTGCGTCCCGCGTCGCCGCCCCTCCCCTCTTCATCCCTGACCTCCCCGCGACGACGGCGACGGTGATGGCGGTCCAGATCAGACGACGACGACGGTCCAGATCCGGCGGCGTGGCCTCGGGGCTGCCGGATCTAACATCGAAGCCAACGCGCAACTGGTTCTGATGCCGTCGGCAAGGAAGACGAGCAGACGAAAGGATACCACACTTCTTCTCCATGGCGAAGAGGACGAAGGGTACCAGATTTTTTTTACCCCGGGTACCAGACCCGGTACCTGGGTACCAGAATTTTTGAATTTTTTAAGTACCCCTGGTAGCAGCCTGGTACCCAGGGTATCAGATTTTTGGTACCCTGGGTACCAGACTGGAACCCACGGGTACCAGTGCCAGATCTGGTACCCCTTCTCCTACCTCTCAGGCCGTCTCCCGAGCTCGCCGCGCCGTCGCCGTCGGTCCACCACCGCAGCGGACGGCTAGATCCAGCCGCCTCC
>CM002476.1:4980141-5028123 GCA_000325765.3 Leersia perrieri
TTTCTCTTATAGTATTAATCTCAGCAAATAAATCATCACAAGATTTGCATTCACTATCATCACTCGTGAGAGATTTTAATTTATTATTTTCAGTATTAAGAGAATCAATCTTCTTTTTAAAAATAGTGATCTTGTAACCAAGTCTAACAATCACATCTTAAAGATATTCAACACTAGGTATATTTGTTACCTCATTTTCTTCATCAGATTCTTCAATGCTCTTTGCCATGAGACAAACTCCAGCGATGCTCTTGCCCTTGTCGTCTTCATCATCATTTGAATACTCCACATCATTAGATCCTTGTATAGCTGCAAACGCTTCATCCAAAGTCTTCTGATAGTAACTCCTTATTTTCATGTTCTTGGACCGTTTCTTTTTCTGCTTGGCATCTTTGGATCCATCTTGCGGCTTGATTTCCTCCTGTGTACCTTTTTCAGCTTTGGGACACTGAGTTCGAATGTGTCCTGGTTGACCACATTCAAAGCACCGGATTGGTCCACCTCTTCTCTTAAACCTGACATTATTCATATCTCGAGAAAATCTGTTAGTAAGCAAAGCCAAATCCTCCTCACCGAATTCTTCCAGTTGATCATCGGACATGGCAGATACAAAAGCAAGCAATGATTGTGAAGAAGAAGAAGAAGAGTCGGAAGAAGACACCAAAGCAGTTGATTTTGAATCTGTCCTTTCAGAAAGAATGTTCATCTCATAAATCTTCAATTTAGTATAAAGAACATCCAAAGTCAAATTATTCATATCAACAGATTCTTAAATAGAAGTCAAATCATTCATATCAACCGCCACTTCAACGTCGGTCAGACCGGTCCGATAAAAATCTCCCGATTTGCGTACTGTATCCAGCCGGTCAGACCGCCGGTACAACTCCGGTCTGACCGGACCATCCCGAAAAACACTTCTCAACCAAAAATCCAAATATCTATTAAACCAAATTAATAACCAATTGTTCATCACAAATTATATAATCAAAACCATTGATTTTACGTTTTTCACCAGGTCCAAGCTTTTCCCATTTCACCTCTTTAACGGCGAGACGAGAAGTCAGATAGTGAATTAATCACACTGCAGGCTAGCTGCAGCAGGTTAGCGTACTACTGAATACTGATCCCGTTGTACGACTTCTCCCTCACTCACCTTCTCTCGCTTTCAACTGCACATCTTTTACTCTGATCCCGTTGTCCGTTGATGAGCAGCGACTCACTGCAAAACTTTTCCTGTGTCGCTCGCTCTGTGCACTGTGTTGGTATCGTGATACTTTTGTCGTCGCGAGAGTTAAGGCATCGTCGTCCCGTTGCCCCCTGTGACATGCATGACAGCGATCGAGGTCCCCCATGCTACAACCAATATGCATCCTGCTGTCAACTGAAAGCCATTCTAAACTGTACCTACCTGCTAGGAGGGAACCATGTTCGATCTTGATGATGAGCCACACATGATTGATTTGGCACTACGACGACACGCAAGCTGATAGCAAGATGAACGGATGGAGATGGGGACCTATCATTCGGATGCATGGAAGCATAGATGCCAAAAAAAGCCTGGGTCCCATTGCTCCTATGTAATCCTTCTGGTTGGGTTAATTTGCCTGTAGATCTGATGAGATGGTTGTTTTACCAAAGTGCCAAATGGTAGATTCCGGTTCGCTTCTTTAATTAGGGGGACAGGGAGCACATTTCAGCCATTTTTTTGTTGCGTGATTCTTTAGATTAAGTGGAGCTGTGCTTTGTTAGCTTTATAGTTATGTAGGTACGTTATCCCGGAGAAAAAGTTGGACACGAATTGTGTGGTAAAGTGACCATATATGGTCGATATAACGTCTTAAAGCGAAAGAATGGCATCCAACTTCTTTTTGCGCAGGTGCTTGTGGTGTGGAAGCAGCAGCAAAAAGAACTAACGTACTGTTTTTGCTAGATATGCCACCTTTCTGTTCTACCCAATGCCGACTAGTATGAGCCGAAAACAAGTTGGTTATTGGGGCGTTACTTTATAAAAGAGGGTTTGTTAACTCGACTATTTTTTTTGGAAAAACTGAATTCACCAAATGTGCATTTAAAATACTATAACTCTTGATTTGTTCCTTTGAATTTTAACTTTGGTGGCATTGTCATATTAGGGGATACAAGGGGCAAGAGGTGGCTGCTTTTATGTGTTTCTAAACGTCGAAGCCTAGGGCATATACTTACAAGAAGGAGCAACCATCAGTAGCGGCACAAATTAGAAGGTAGCGATGTTTTGTGAAGGGCAATATATGCTACTAAGGATTCGGGTGGTGTGTCTTGTTGACTTCACTTTGGCACCTATGGTATTCATGGGGGAGGCAATCAGGTAACTAGGAGAGTGAGGTGAGAGATGTAGTGAGTTTAGAGACAAGACTAGGTCTCATGCCACATGCCATTTTGGGGTAAATGTTTTGTGGAGTTGGATTAAATTTACCATCAAAACTCAATGCAGGGCAGAAATAAGTTTGATGACCCAAGCCTTAGCATATGCACTCCTAGGTGAGTTAGACTAAGTAGAGAGGTTGTATTTACTAGAGGGTTATCATCATTTGCCTCTTTCATAGAGGCTGTCAACAAGTCAAACTCGAGCGATCTAAGTGGTTAGCCTCGAACTTGACACAACAACTTGAGATCCTTGAGTAGCCTACTCCATCTTTGAGCTTTCAACCAGACTTAGCTCGATTAGGCTCGAGCCTGGAAACGAGATAACACATACTATTATATAGACAATCTTTTCACATAAAACAATAAAATTCTAGTTATCTTACTAACAAAGAAGGCAAATGACCAATGTAAATATAAATATGTGATGTTATCACACTAAATTTCTAGTTTTTGACAACACCATTTCTTCAACTCCGACAATGACTTAGATGGATTTACCACATTCTTTATCACAAGATGCCACCATAGACATTTTCTCAAAGCGAAATGCCCAAAAAAACATAATGATGTACTCGATACTTTCAAACTATACATATTCCTTTCAAAAAAAAACATATTGTGCATATACATTTAATTATATAAGACTATCTTGTTCCTGCGTGACCTAGGCACATAGTGAAACCGAATAACATGAGATCGACAACCTTGTGCTTGTGGATTTGTGGTATCAACCTTGTTCATGGGATGCATGTGACTATGGGAGATGGCAGTTGTCACTTGTCAGCCTACAGCCCCACAAGACTACTAGCAGAGCTACTATCTGCACATATGAGGACTTCGAGTAAGACACACTGACCAACCCGACCCTGCTGTCGATCGGTGGCACTACCACAGTACTACATGTTGTCGCCCCCTGTAGCGCGCGGCCGGTGGCAGTACTCTCTTCTCGTATGTTACCCATGCCCATGGACTTCTCGTCTGTATGACTGTATCACCACCAAGTAGGTCGTCGTCGCCCACACCGGTCGATCGTGACCGTCCAGTAGTACTTGGGCCAAGCTAGCTCACAATGCGCCCGGCTGCCGGCCGGCAAGCACAGGATCTCGCGGCAGCCGATCGATCGTGGCGAGACCGACGACGACGGGTGACGAAGGCCAGGGCATGGGCATTTATCGCGCGCGCGCTCGGCGTACGAAAATGAGATGGGCCACGGCGGAGAGCGGACGCATTTATAGTCTCATGTGCTTCGTCACGTCCCGATCTGGCGGATCGATCGCCGGAGCGGCCGGCCGGGGCGGGCGCGAGAGATGGATGGATCGGTCGATGGATGGATGGATGGGAACATGGTCGGCCCTGAGCCGCCTCTCGTGCATGGCAGCCGGCCATGATTGTGTCGGAGCTGCCGTGATAGATTGCGGCAGCGGCATCGTCGATCGCTGTCGATTGGGAAAGCAAGCAGCTGCCTAGTTGGTGTGGTGTGGCGTGTCTGGCTTCCGACGTCGGGGGTCCGTACGTTCTTTTTAATAGTATGTGTTGAGAAAATTAAAAGGTAGCTGCTCCCGGATCTGAGGAGATGTTCCCTTCAGCTACAGTCGCTGGTGCCCGCCGGCCAGGAGCGGCTATCTTCGGTTCATTCCTCCCTCATTAACCACCTCTAAAATTCAAATTTTGTATAGATGATATAAGTACTCCTATTCTAGAGTATTAATGTATTATTTTTCTCATCAACCCCTTCTTGTTTAAGTTTCTCATATTATCCTCATCAACTATATATACTTCCACTTCTAGCCTCATCTCATTTGGGGTCTATAGGTTCAGTCTTTTTTTTTTTTGCTAATCTAGATTGATCCTGATCAATAGAGCAAAGACCTTTCTTTTTTTATCTTGATTAAAGCAATACTCCATATTTTAGGCCCACAAAATTTTTTAAACCTTCTCTTCATAATGTACAGTATATCTTTAGGACATTGTTCTTGGATATCGTGCAATTATGAAACCACACGCCTTTGAGTTTTACTTGAACCTTATCAAACTTGATACTAATATAGTGTTTTTACGACAAAACAGCGCTAACACCATCCTCATGTGCATAGAAGCATATGTGAATTTTATTTAGATGCCACCAAAGTTCAAAAACATGAGGAGTTAATGCAGAGGCCCGGATGTTATACTTCCTTTGTCAAATAAAAGGCAATGTGATTATCAACACTCACTACAGTGCTCTCGTGCAATGATGTCTCATAATTCGTAGATTTGTCTATCAACATTACTCTAGAATCCTAGTGTACCTGGAAACAACATGTGCTTCTCTTTTCGCTAGGCTGGCAAATATTATGGCCAAAATTTATTACTTCCTCCGTTTAAATATATAAGTATTTGGGTAAGATGTGACCCCTCCTAATAAAACGACTCTAGACATAATGTTTGTACTAGAAGGTTTCATGTACCACATCAAATCCTTATATTGTAGGACGGGGGGAGTATGATTAGGAGAAGAAGGATGGTAAGAAAAAGATCTTAGCATGGGGATGCCAAAGAGCTAGAGAGCTCAATCACAGGCCGATCTAAACGGTAATCAGGTCATCCTGATATAACTTCTAGCTAGAGTGACTAGAACTACAAGAGGGAATAAATATGCTTGTGTGACTTCTTTGTCGAGACCCACAGCAATCCTCCAAGTCCACCCATGCATTCTTCTGTTATCGTCACTCATTCGGCGTGTGACTGATAGCTTCAAATGCGCATGTATTGCGCTGTTTCCAAATGATCTATGCATAATAGCTACAATGATTTCCCTCATTGTAAGAATCTGCATGAACCATATGGTATATCATTTTTTAGTGGTTATTTATGTATCAAAATGCCTTTGAAATCATTAATTAGCTCACCATTCATTTGTTTTGATCTAGTAAATTCCGACAGCTAAATATGCGGTTATTTTTTATACCTACTGCATTTGAAACCAAATAAAATAGTGGAAGCACATACACGCCAATACGCCATATGTCATACAACATTTTCCCTGGAGAGGGAGAATTTAAGAGTGGAAGCTAGAGGTACTTATATAATATCATGATTTGGGAATTAGCCTAGAGAAGAGATGGATCACTGATCAAGTGTCAACCAACTTTGTATTGCTGTACTAACGTGTTTACACAATAGCCATAAACATCCAAATTAATAACAGAAGAACGCTACAAACAGCCACAACAAACACTACACATCAGTAATCCATTATCTTATTTTAGTAAAATGACTTACTTCACCTAATGTAGTAAACAAATGATTGATTGCATACCAACTATAGTATAACGACATTCAAGAACACTATGTTTCAAGTGGGTACATTAATTGCATGCAGTACACACAAAGTGCCAAAAGGAGTGTCCAAAAAAGATTTTTATGACTCTTCAAAAAAAGGTACTCCATATACTTTCGCTTTTATTTGATCTTTTAGTTATTATAGCAACAACTACAATGACAGACTTTCATATATCCAACTTTCGTGGTTGTAATAGATATTCAAAGTTTAGAGTACTTTCACAAATTCGAAACTTCATAAGAATCAAGCAAACGATGTTTGATATAAACTTTCATGTGCACACTACAAAATTATCTTGACATAAACCTTATACTAAGGGGGGCTTCACAAATCAATGAACCCAAGTTAAGGAAAGCTAGCCTTTGCCTTTACCGTACGTACCACTACTACAAAATCCTAATATTATACTAGCTACTCCACTATGTTCTTCTTCCATAGTTTCAGTTAAAAGAACACATTAAGTATACGGATACTAACTGATACTACATGTTTGGTACAAACAAATTAAATTTGCACGTAGTAGTACGCACTCACATTAACAGCAAAAATGTCTTCCACATGACATGAGTCATGACAAGTACTATAGGAGTAGCAAATAAAGGAGGCTATGCTAAAGCCTGTAAAGTATGGCAGCATGCATGCTTGTGATAACCACTTGTACAATGTAAGTATAGTGCGTGTATACAGTGTTAGCCTATCATTGCTCACTGCCTCATTCTATCGTCCAAGCAAAGCAGCAGCCATTTATGGCGACCCCATAGTCCATAGAGGAGGGATAGGAGAGCGTGGAGGAAGAAAAGAAAGGAATGACTGCAAGAATAGCGAGCACAATTGCACAAATCATGGTATGCAACTAATTACTACTCTCCCACAACTAATTACCCAGCCTTAAAGTTACAGTACACGAGCTTGGTAGTCCATGTGGAAGCCAATCAGAGAAGAGAGCAGAAGTGAGCAATCATGGCCGGCCCCTCATTGTCTCTCTCTTCTCACTGCCATCTGTCACAGAGTGCTCATCAGTGAGTGCAGGCCGCAGGCCAAGGCCTGAAGAGCCTGAGGTAAAATGGTTAAAAGAGGCTTGTACAGTGCCGCCGGTGGCAATGCAACTATGCAAGAGCATGTAAGACAGACAGCATACTAATGTCACACACACACAAAAAACCTTTTCCTTGTGGCATTCTTGCCTTTGCCCAGTGATAGGCAGGAGTAGATGGCAGCATGGCGCAGCGCAAAGGAAAGCTGCGGCTGCTGCTGCCCGCCTGCCTGCTGCTGATGCAGAAACAGGGAAAGAGACCCAACCAATCACATGGATATGGGAGGGGAGAAAGAAAATTCAGTTGTGTGTGTGAGCCTGTGAGGCAGGCCATGGGAGGAGGTGAGGCAATTCTTTTCAAAGCTTAAAGCATGCATTAAATCCAAACCCTTTTGATTGTTTTGAGGAAGGTATTGAGGGCCAGCGTCTAGCATTGTCATGCAGCTCTTTTCTCAGTTCCAAACAAGGCTTTAAAAAGAAGAAAGCCCAAGATATAATAAGGGTGGCTGGAGATACTTGGATGGCATAAAGAAAAACAATTAGGGGAAGATTTGCCACAGGTATGCACCATCAGTTTCCAGCCACAGTAAAGAAAAGAAGGCAAGTTGGAAAAGATGAAAGATAGGCTCCTCTCCCAATCCATCATCCACTTATCAGTTCGAGAACAACATCGATCTAGTAGAAACTGCTCCTGAACCCACAGGAGGAAGCAAAAGCATCCATGCATCCGCAACAAAAGAGTAAAAACAAAACAAAAGCAAAGCAACAAGCCCGAACCTACATTGATCAACTACACCTAGTGCAACGCAACAGTGAGGCTAGCTAAGCTTGCCATGGTGTGCTGCATTCTCTCACAAAGTTCTAATTCTAATAAGAAGCTCCGAGTGATTTTCTTGAAGCAAAAACCAATGACATTCGCAGCAGCAGAAGAGATGGAAAACCAACCAACCGAAAAGTAGCATCATCATTCATGAGTAGTGCAGCAACACTAGTGCTAGCTCCAAACTTAATTTGTTCCTCCCCGATTCAAGCATCAATTAATTCCTGTCAATAACAGGAGAAGCAGACTGATCAGTCATCATGTAACACCAGAAAATTCTGAAGAAATGCAGCATAGTGAATAAAATTCTTGCCGTGATGAAGTGGAGGAACTAACTAGCTGGTGATGTAGTGTAATCTGGTACATGGAGCTCGATCATGGAGGTTGGTGGTGAAGTCAAGTCATCTGCAATCCACTGCTGCAGTCAGTGGTGAGAAGCCGAGGAGACAGACGAAGGCGGCGGCGGTGGCTTATCGCCATTGCCGCCGCCGCCGTTGTGCTCCTCGTCGCCCTGTATCCTCGTGGGGAGGCGGAAGCCGGAGAAGCTGACGCCGGGAGCGAAACCGATGGCCGCCGCCGCCGCCGACGACACGGAGGGGCTAAGCCCAGCTCCTTGATGGTGGTGGTGGTGGTGGCTCATCTGGTTGTTTTCAGCTTCGACTGACTCCGGCCATCCTCGCTCGGAGGAGGGCTGGTTGTTACTGGACTGAAGGGGTCCCCTCTGGAAGAAGAACTGGCTCTGGCCATGGCCGCCCATCGCCGCCGCCGCCGCCTCCTGCATATGCGCCGCTTGCTGCGACACGTTGAACAGGTAGCCAGCGGCGCCGCTGCCGCCGCCGCCGGGGTCGGGCATGTTCCATGGCACGGCCATGCGCTGGTTCTGCGCCGCCGCCTGCTCGGCCCACATGGCGCCGCCGCCGCCGAAAGAGTAATTGGCGGCGGCGGGGAAGAGAGACTGCTGCGTGGTGGTGCCATTGCCGTCGCCGGCGCCGGCGCCGCCGTGTGAACGGTGGTGGTGAAAGATGGGGTCTGGTAACGACTGCAGCGACAACCGGAGCTCCTGGCTCTGGCTGCCGGTGCGGGAAAGGAGGTCATGCGTGTAGCTCTGGTTGAAACCCATGGCCGACGAATTCGCCGCCGCGGTCGATGACGACGCCTCGCCGCCGGCGTTTGTGCCGCCCATGGGGAAGAATGACTTGATCGTGTCGGCTATCGCGTCGGAATCGAGCGACGGCGGGAGGAAGCTTGTCCCACCGCCACCACCACCACCACCGGCGAAATCGAACGCGGTGTGCGCAACAGTAATCGCCTGCGCCTGGTCGTCGGAGTTGTCGCCGGAGTCAGGGTGCGTCGACGACGACGGCGGCGCGGCATTGCCTCCCGCTGCGGCGGCCGTCGGATGCCAAGCGGGGAGCACCTCGAGCTTGTCAATGGCGTCCTTGGCGTTCTTGATGAGCCAATCCACCGCCTTGCTCGGCCGGTCATACCCAAGCCGGTCCTGCACGTCGTAGAATTGGATCGCCGTGTGCGCCGACAGCCGAACTCGCCGGTCGCGTGGGCCCCTCGCCGTGCACACCTTGCTGTGCCGGTCTTTCCTCCCCGTCGACCGCACAATGTGCCCTCCCTGCACCGCCACGATCTCCCCTCCTCCTCCTCCGCCGCCGCCGCGCGACCGCGTCGTCGTCATCGCGGGGACAATCTCTCCGCCGGCGCGGCCGCCACGCGCGCGATTGGGAGGCGCCGGCTGCGGCGTGGTTGCCTGAGCTGTGAACTGTTGGATGTAGTGGTGGTGGTGTTGGTGGTGGCCGATGCCGCCACCGAAGGAGATGAGGGGGGAGTGCGATTGGCCGCCGGAGGAGTCGCCCATGGGGGCGAGAAGGGCATACTCCGCGGAGGAGCTCGACTGCCTCACGGCCGCCGCCGCCTGGAGATGCTGGAGGTGGAAGACGGGGACAGGTGGCGTTTCTTCTCCTCCTCCGCCGCCGTGGTGGTGGAGCTGGAGAAGCCGGTGGTCATCTGCTTCCTCCTGCCCGCCGCCGCCGCCGACGCCGCCGCCGTCGCCGACCCGGTGGTGGTGCCTGGGATCCAGATCCCCCGCCGCCTTCTTCCCCGGCGAGGCTACTGCTGCTGCTGCTGCAATGCGAGTCCATCCACCACCACCTCGCCGGATCCCATAACTAAAACAAACACAAAAAACATCAAAACATGCTGCATGAATTGGTCGGAGAGGAGGATGAGGAAGAAGAAGAAGTGGTGGCCAGGGACACTGACCCAGGAGGAGGAGAGTGGGGGACTAAACTAGACGCAATCCCATGGATTGGACATCACATTTTAGCAGGGGGACGCCAAAGCTTTTGCTCGTGTGTGAGCAGCAAGGGAGGCAGAAGGGAGGCAAGAAGACAGGATGATAAGAGTAGGATTTGTGCTTTAGTGAAGAGAGACAGTGTGTGTGTGGGTGTGTGTGTGTTTGCTTCTCAGTGATGCTGGTGCTGGCTGGCTGCTGATGCTCTGTGTGAATTTGAGTATGTGTGTGTAGTACTGTATTCAGATGGGAGATTAGCTTGGGGAGTTCCAGTGGATTGGCTGGGGATGTAGGCTGGATTGGCGATTGGGAAGCCAATTTGGTAATTGGGACTTGGAGGGGAGGGGGGTGATGCTGGGGATTGTGGGTTATGCATGCGTGGATGATTAGGACATCGGCTGTATTATTAAAGAACAATTAAAGAACAGTAGACAATGAATCACGTAGAAACTCGACACATGCCACTACACGAACACACACGTGTACGTGTCTTTGGAAAAATAAAATATCTAAGCCACCCATTCCTCTCGATGTAGAACCATTCCTATCGACAGAGGATGGGGAAGATCATTTTAACTTAAAAGTCACGTAACTTTCTAACTGACATATATGACTGACAAACGCTAAGTGTATATGTCAACGAGAAAAGTCAAGATGACTTTAAAGTCAGAGGATCTCAGTCCCCTATCGACGGAGAGGGGAGTGTAACTCAATAATTCATTCGTAGCAATAATAGTTTAAACTAAGATTACAAACACAACCAAATATGTAACATTTGGTTACTTGCATAAACGATGGAATGATCTATACCAGCTAGTTTACGAGAGATTAAAGGGTAGGCATATTTGTTATGGCATTAATATTTATGCTCTCCGTATGCTAAATACAAATATTTTAGAAAAGATTTTAGTGCAAATTTGTATATAGTTCTTGTGATTGAGTAGTTGCATGGGCAAATAAGATGGCAACCAGAGCTTTTCAACGGTATATGCCAATGGTTAATGGATTTTCTTTTTCAAAGTTGAGAGTTGCAATATGGTTTCAAATGTGAGAACTTTCCCTTGAGATACTTGCTTCTTTATAGATTGATGGTGTGTTTTATTTGTAGCCCCACCTTGCTAAAAAGGGAGGTTTGCAAAATGTGGCGTCACTGTCCAAACTTGTGCAAGAGTTTTGATCCGCAGCAGAAACTTTGGCATGGCAACAAGATCGAGTTATTTTTAGTTCATTTGAGGGACCAATATGGTGCCCATAGATTAGTCCAACAAAAAAAAAAAACTTCATGGCCTCACACAAGAAGGGGGGTTATAGGCACATCTACAAATAGGATAGATGGATAGTGTCAACTTTGATTTCCATGGTTCTTATATGCATCGTTGAAGTGCACAATTTTCAGGCTCCTATGGGTAAGCAGCACATCTCAAAGGGAATATGCTAACATAATAATTCAGCCCTATATAAGAATTAAAAGGTCAATTATAATGCAGTACGATGGTTCAAAGAAGTCTGGTGTGCGACATGCATGATCATAACTAAGAGCAATTAACCAGCTACCCAATCATGCCGAGCCCACACACGTGAAGTTTTGAACCTGCAGGTAGACATGAACAGAGTTTAGAAATGACATGTACAGTATGGGGTACAAGTAGAAAATGGTCATGTCTATAGTTGGACCTCCATGAGTTAAGATTATACCACCCCGGTCTTAAAATACAACTACCTAAATTTGGATGGGACATCAATATAACGAGTCTAGACAACCCTCTATCTAATTTGTTGTACTAGAAAACATCACATCCAATTTTAGGTATTACTATTTTGAGACGGATGGAGTAACTAATTTACCATAGTTGAAGATGCAATTATTTTGAAAGAGGAATGCATATATGCCATGCAAAACGCACAACTTCATCCATTTCAGAGAGTAATACACTAATAATCAAACTTAAATTAAGAAAACAAACCATTCTTTACAAACCACATTTAAAAAAATGCTTCTTTCACGATAGTCTTTCATTCATTAGGAGTAATATATATTTTTTAAAAAAGTTACTAACATAAACAGTTACCACACGACATGCTTTTGTGACTAGAGAAAACGAAAACGCAAATGCTACCCTTTGGTGGCTTGGCTTATGTCTGTTGTTGGATATCGAAGCTGCTTTTCGTTTAGGGCATATTAGCAATAATATCGTTGTGGCGTGAATCGGCACTATTGGGTTGCTTGGACGGCTAGTTCGGTAACGATAACACTTATTTTGCGACGCCAGAGTTGTTGTGTTGTCTTATATTTAGCTGGCTACGGCGTCCTGTGTTGGACTCTGCCGTTGTGGTTTAGTCATGCAGTTAGGGTGCGTGGCTTGGTTTGTGTGAAGGTTTTAGTGGTTTCCGTTAATTAGCCATGCAGTTGTATGGTTTTTAGGCCCGTTTTTTCTTATAAATTTGATCAATTCTTTTCTTTTTAATATAAAAGCAGAACAAAATTCTGCCTCGGTTAAAGAAAAGGGTTACCCTTACGAGTTTCACAATGGTTGCCTTTTCTCTACCTAGTTTGTAACAGTTAACTAAACCTTCTTACACGACATATAAGAACACCACTAGACGAAACGACTTACAAAATGGCCCATAAGTGCGTTCAATGGTTTACCCGCTTACATCCAAATACCAACAATGTACATCGACAACAAGCCGCAAGTGCAAGAAACGGCCGCCGGCGGGGCGGCTTGCTTGGTCCCATTCTCCGTTCCGTTGCGTCCCGTCCGACCGCTCGAGATCGATCCCTAGAACACCAACTCTGTGCACACAATCAATAGATCTCTCATCACACATACTCTTTCTACCCCCTTCTCTGCCAATGCATGTGTGCAGTGCTGTCCCTGTGGCCAGTGTGATCTCTTACAACTTTTGGCCTCCTCCGGGGGCAGCCTTTAATTGCTTTGCCGAAAGAGACGTGGCCTTTTGATCCCAACACATGGCGCGATCAATGAACAGGGTTGCACTTGCGGCTCCTCTATGATACAATGCAAATGTGCAGCTAACTAATTAAACAAGGGCGATCAATAAAAAACTCAATCAGGGGCTTGCTAAACAGTAGCTAAGTAGGGTTGCTAGCTTCTGCTGCTGGCAATTGTGATGTGTTTCCTTGCTTCTGTATCATATTATCTCTCCGGCCAGACAAGAGACATTCCAGCGGAATGAAAACCCAGCATTAAAATCCCAACACCCTGTCCTCGCCACATGATCGAGATGTTTATTGCCACATGAAAACTCACCATTAAACTATACAGTGCTGCTGCTGCTGCATTGGGCCCTCTGTCTATGAATGTTTACGGGTCGGGCTGGCTCAGTGGCTCACGTGATCGCTGGCTATCGAGAAACTCATACTAGTGTACTTACAACTTTTACTCACACTGCTACTAGTATTATGAATTTGTGACATCCAACTTGATCTGTAACAAGTATCTGTATGTGATTTTGCAAACCGGTTGATGGATCTGCCTGATGACTGAAATTCAATCAAGAAAGATTCGTACATGGACAGCTTATTAGTTCTTGGGAAAAGTATTAGATGGTGTAGAAGATTAGAAGTAGTAGGAGTACTAGCATTGTAGTGACATTTTTTGCAAAGGACAATTCATTGCCACGGAATTTATGTAGGATAGGTGAAAAAAACAGTCCTACTGCTCAGTCAAATCACTAAACGGTGCACTAACTATGTATTGTACAGCAGGTGTTAATTACACCTAATTACAGAGGCAATCAATTCTTCAAGGAAGAAAAGGAAGTGTTACTCCAGTTGTGTTACGGCCTTGCTGGATGTACGTAGGAGTAGCTTTTCTTAAGGATGCGTCATGTCAATTTGATTTGATTAATCGATATCATTGGTTTGATTTGATGGGTTCGACACTGGACTACTGGCGTCCGGATTCTGCACCGGTCGGTGGCGCACCCAACAGAATCCAGCCAGTACAGCCGCACGCTGGCAGGCGACCCTTTTCCTTCTCTTGTCACCTTCTCCCTCTTTTTTCTCCTTTCATGTTTGGGCAACACCTGCACAGTGCACTGTACACTTGCCAATTTCATGATATGTGTGGACTGGATCAATGAAAATGATGTGCATGAAAAATCAGGTGCAAAAATTATTGGTACAATAATCCATATGTTTTTGTTGATTGAAGTGGAAAGGTTAGTGACAAATAATAAAAGACCACTTTTGTAAGTGTTAAGCCAAGAAACCATGTACTCCAGTCCGTATCACATACGAGTACCTCAAGGTGTATACTGCTAGTACTATGTGTCTATATGATTTTATAATATTTAATTGATTTGTGGGTATCTGATCTATGTGATTCATATGACATAATTTGGCTCTTTCTCACTCGCTTTCCCATTACATTCATCATATTCATGCATGGTACAAATATCGGATGTCATATATATGGATGATGTGGACTAGTAAATATACCTTTCATTGTGACTACGATCGACAATAATACCAAGATATTGCAGGACTTCTGGCCTGCATTCATTTATCTGTACCATGGTTTTTGTTGTGTGCTCATTGCAAATAGCTACACCAGGGCCATATATAAAAAATGTGAGGATGCCGACATTCGAAAAGGACTGTAATATTTTACATTAAACAAAGGCAGCTTTCAGCTCCATGCAAATTGGCCACATGAACAGTAGCATGCTAGCTTAATTTAGTCATCGACTGAACCTGCTAGCAAGTTGTACTCTCCGCGAACCGTGGTCGCTAGCTATTTGGGATTTCTTATGGAGCGTGAGATTTGAGGTTGACCGGAAACCTTTGTTTAATTATGTGTAGATCCATTTGCATCGATCCTTGCATGAAAAAAAATGGTTGTTAATTATGGATCGTGCGTTCATTTCTTTTGTGGTTGATGTGATGTAGGCCGTGAGTCGTGAGGTTCCGGATTTGTGTGTGGACAGTTATATATTGATAGTTCTTCGCTGACACTGAAATGCTAAGTTATTAGTATCTCCTCTGCTTCATAATAATGTTTTAGTTTTTAAATTAATAAATTAATGTATATGCTTCGTAAATATGTCTAGATTCATATAGATGGATCTATATGAGTGTCATTAGTGTAGTGATCAGTGTAGGTATCATGTATAATCGAGAATACAATAACCGCATGGAGATATTTACGTACCCGGAGAAAAGTCCACTGACTAGCCATAATATGGATTTGGTAAAGACCTAACTTTTTTTTTTGTCTGGCCATGATTTCTTATCGGAACACTAGAAACCAACTGGGACACGATAACACTTAAGAGTATAAATCTACAGGCTCTTGCGGGGCTCAACAGACACGAAATATCAAGCCTACAAGCTCCTAATCCGACGAAGGCATCGATGACCTATAGAAGCGACCCATCAATTAATCCGTCTACACAACGACTAGCCCCACGTCTACATAGACATACTCACAATACTAGAAATTCCCAGGATCCTTTGGAAAAATTATACTGTAGGGAAAACATCATTAAACTATAGGGAACAAATCCACGGGAAAACTGTCTGGGGAAGACAAAGTGCCCTACGATTTTGCTTTTGAAATCATAGGGATTGTATAGTTCCCTAGAGTGGATTGCAGGGAACTATATATATTGAACCTAGCATGGTCATCCTACGTGTAAAGTATATATCCCTAGATTATATATACTTTAGCTTCATAGGGAAACCATTCTACACCAGCCCCATAATTTCAATATAAATGGCAGGATTAAATTGATATTAAAATTTTAAACCTTAATTATCCATTTAAACAGAAAAGTATACTATTCCACAACATTTAACAATACTTATTACTTAAAATTAAGATACCACAATGAACTCAAATATATATAATTAAGATGGCTAATCCTTGCCATCAAAAGGAGCTGTAATAGTCATCCATCCATCACATAGTTATATTTAAGATGTTACAACACTCTAGCACTACACTGGCAACAAAGTACCACAAAAACTATCCAACCTTGAGTCATGGTTCATCCACCAGGGCACCAAGAAACTGAAACGGATACAACCATAAACTAAAGTCCATTGACTAGCTAATATGACTTATTTAAACTAGTCACACAGTACTACTTCTAAGATGTTTGTCATTAAAAAGGGCCCATGTCATCATCAAGAGGGAATTGTTCCCAGAACAATTGCCAGATGGATTGACATATCCTAGCAAGTGTATCGTCAGGATTTTCCACACCATTGACTGATATGTTACAAGGAGCCTGTACAAATAGTAAATTGATGTTAAAAAGATCATCTTGCAATAGTAATTTTAGTAAGGACATGTACACAAATAAATCAGTTCTTACACTCTCATGAGATGTAGAAGATGAAGCTCCATAAGTTGGAGGGGCAGGCGGCGGAGGTGGAATTGCAGGACATGCCATTCCAGTATGAACAGCCACACACTACAGTCAAAAAGGCACAACACATAATATTGAATATGTTGATTTTATTGACACATTTTCTGTATAATGAAATGCACCTCCATAAATTTATGGCTCATAGTATTGTAGTGATGCACACTTCTACCCCACTCTGACATGCTTTGTGCATATTCCTTTTGATACACAGGCATCGTCAATCAACCTTCTTTTTTTGTTGTTCTTCTTCTCGGCGACGACGCTTAGCAACAATGCCTGATGAACGATTATTTTTAATATCCCTAAGAGACTCTATGTCATTAATCATCCCATTAAACGTAGCCCATTTACCATGTGGCCTACCACAAGAACAGTCATAAAGGGCTCTTGCATCCATTGGAGAATGCAGCTAGTCAAAGCCCTCTCCATTTAACTCAATAGCGGCCCTTTTATATCGCTCATGTTCAGTAAAGTAGGACATGAGAGTAACATTGCAAATTAGCATGCATAATACATATTTTCAGTGCACCGTAAGATGACAATAGATTTATCAAGCATGCAGTTGCTTCTTTTGTGTTAAGGGAATTGGGCTCTATTGTATTTGACCCTCTACCTGTATATACCCATGCCTCAACCTGAGATATGTCTCGTCCATCCTTCTTAGACTTCATTGAAAAGACATATAATTGGAACGCATAGATAGATAAAGTGATACTATCTAAAGAATATATACAAGCTAAAGACCTCACAAGCTTTTGGCGCACTGCTGCAATGGAATTTGATCCTCCTTTGTGTGGTTTGTAGCCAGTGGTGTAGCAATTGGCGCGATTTGTTTCCAATTTTTTGATCCAAGCAGAATTGCTCCATTGATCAGCAAAGTAAGTCCAAGCTTCTAAATCACACCATTTTGGCTTGTGTGAAATATAAGGGCTTCTATAGCGTGATATGTCCCATTAGTCTTACCTCATTCAATATTATTTTTTATTTTGTCCACAACCACACCCCCACGTCATACCTTAATGAGAGGCACTATAGTATTTGTCTATCCTTAATTAATTTCTCCCAAAGGTATCTCTGCTCTCTTCCAAATCATTTGTTTTTTTTGTGCTCCATCCAAATAGTTACTCTCATAGCTGTTCTATGGTTTTCATTTCATAGGATTCAAGGTGTGGTTATAATCATGGGTTTTAACTATTCCTTTGTCTTGATAATCCTGTGTGAAAAAAGACTTATTTTTCTTCCCGTCTTATCCCAACCAAGCTTGTACTCTTAAGCATCCCTCATTTAACGAGGGTGTACCAATTTCTTTTTCACTTAACCTTAAAGGCCTGCCTATCTAGTATCATTTAACAAAAAATTTGGGGTAAATCTTGCTTTTTTGAGCCATTGGATATGCTTTAAGACTCGTGCAACTCCCTCACTAACTCATCCCCTCCCATGTTCCCTCACGCAACGTGCCAAATCCTCAATACCATGTCTTACTGAAACCCCCCACCTCCTCCACCACCACTGCTCGACACATCCCCTCGTCCTCCTCCCCTCTCCCCCTACTGACCTCTCCTGCTCTTTAATTCAGCGACAACAAGGCCCTTGGCCCATCGACCATCGTCTTCTTTGTCTCTGGCCACACCTCACCACTAGTGACACCACTCATCACCTCTTCCTAACAAGCGCTCTACTTTGGCCATGCCACCAACATTGATCCACCGCTTGCTTCTGATCCCACGGTTTCGGTGGCACCTCTAACGCTTCACTGACTGCCAATCCACCACGCACTGCCAAGCCACCGTCTTCTATGTTCATCCCTCTAAACCCAGGGAAATCCTCTCTCTCCCCCTCCTCCACACCCCATTCCACCCTTACCAACCCCAAAAACTAGTCATCGCCGATTGCTGGAGCTGATGTGGTCCTCAGAACTGAAGAAGAAGAAGAAGAAGCATGCCACAAATCCCGGCATGGATCCGATGGTAAAGAATATGTTAGATTTTTTCTTAGAAAATATGTCCAATGAAGTTATGCAATTCCGTGAGCTTGATGTGAGCTAAACGAAATACTAGAAATGCATACTCGCCCTACATGCCATGTACTCTGACACAGAAGGCTGGTGTATGCATGCACCTAGTTAACCCGGGCGGCCGGGCACAGGTGCAGGGCGGTGCATGCATGCATGCTTAGAAAGGCGATGCCATGATCTACTATTCCTCGATCATCACCGATAATCTCCGTCTCTGACCATCTGCCTGAGCACGCACAATGATCTCCGTCTCTGACCATCTGCCTGAGCACGCACTAGCTAGCTAGCTCGTACGTTCTCCTACTCTGAGAATCTGACTCACTCTGACCAGTTAGCTCTGGCTGTAGGATCTAGTGCTACACATGCGGCGCACAAACCAACTCTCTCGGCGGCCGGTCCGTCGATCTGCTGCTGCATCTGCATGCATGCCAGCTTTCCGTGCTCTTTACAGTTGGGCCTAGCATGCAATGCAGCTCGATCGATCGATTCCAGGACGGCACGGCGCCAATTATCGGCGTCGGCGGCCGCGTGAGTGAGTTGCTAGTGCATGCCATCCAGGCGGCTCGGCTCCGACGCGCACTAATATACGTACGGCATCATCTCGTAAAGTCATATGGCTTTTGCGCTCCACTGATTTTTGGCCGCGTGCTGCTTGTCCGGTGTGTTGCAATCGATCATCATTTCCGGTACTAGTACTACAGGCCCCCGCACCAATAATCCGCGCCTGATCTTATTAGCCGCCATCGCCGTCGATCGATCATCCCAGTCCGCCACCACTGTGCAGAGCCCAGCGGTTTCGCCCTCGCTCGCCCGTGTGAATTTGTGATGGAGATATATAGCTGTGCATGGCTGATGGAGCACAGGCAAGACCACCAACCAAACTGGACACGGTTCCTTGGTGAGGTGACGGACGGCGACGATCCGACGCCACGGTCCACGGAGTTGCTCGCCGTGTGGCCGGCCACGTGGGGCTCGGTGGGCGCGCGGCTGGGAAACACGTACGTCGCCGTCCGAACACGTATCCCTCAACGAATTTGCTCTCTCAATCGTTGCACCGGGCGGCGCCACACACACGTACTTACCCCTGCTCGCGCGCGCCCTGTTGTTGCCTCGTCTTGGCAAGCATCCGTCCTGGGTTATGCAATTCGTTACTACTACTCCATTTGAATGATTGGCAGATTGGCACGCACGTCGCTGTACATGCCGGCCGCGCGATGCCTCCTCACGGAGAAGCTTGTGGCATCGCGTATTCGCGTGCATTTCTCCATCGATCTGTCCAATGATTCGCGACGCCCCCAACTACGGCGATGAACACGCGCGTACAGCTACCTACCTAGTCATAGTCATAGCTACTGCCTACTAGGCTTACTGCTCCTACCTATAGCTGCGTTTTTTTGCATGCTTGCATCGAATTGAATACACTCGTACGGATTTCTGGAGATGTGTGTAGCAACTGTAGCTGGGGCGCGCATGCATGCAACCGCAAAGCTTTTGCTTTCTTTTTTATGCCATGTACTTACTCCTGCTACGTGTGGAAATGGTCGATCATTTCATTGGATGGCTAAACAGAGGGATCGAGTCAGTGGCAGTGAGATCATCACACCGGTACTACTACCAGTGTACTGTGCTCATGCACTCCGTATAGTCAATTTGAAGAGTAGTATAATTAATTTCATTTTAATTCCACCACTGTCATTTGGGAAGGAGTACTACTCTCAACTCTGCATGCAACTGTGCTAAAACGAGAGATGGCAGTGGGTCCGTATCCTCGGCTGTTGGCCTGTGCTAAGTCACCTTTCTTTTCCAATCAACGGTGAGCACAAATAGAGCTGCTTAATTTCTTTCCTCTACTCCACTTATCTTCCATGTGTTTTTTACTTCGCCTATTCTCCTCGGTATGAAAGAACAAGTTTATTATGATAAAAAAAGAACAATTTTATTCCTGAAATTAATAAATGAAGAACAAGGTGTTGAAGCAGCAACATAAATTACTGGGAGACTATCTTTAATTAAATTCTTAGTTCTCGCAACTGTCTGCTTTGTAGAAGGAACCAAGACATATAGAAAAACAAAAGAAACTCGCTAATTATCATTGACGATGAAGTATGTTGGTGATGTACATACATCGCTAAAGAAAATGCACTCTAAAGAAAATGCATCAACACTAATTTAATGATTCAATCTTGTTCGTTGGTTCTAATGGAACGGCTATGATATTCCAACGGCACAGTGCCTTAGCGAGGTCCAAATCCAAATGGCAGAGGATACCGACCTCGGCAAATGTAAACTCGCTGTCCCTAAAAAGGTTCATCAGTACGCGGCATGCAGCTGCAGCATGCGAAAACCCAGCAAAAAAAATTGCAGTAGTACGTACCCCTCTTTGGTATCGGTACTCCTACCATGAACGGAACACGGCGAAGTGAAGTAAACAAATAAATATATGTGCATATATAACCAAAGGAGTACTACCACTAGTACAGTATAGTAGATAAATAATCTGAATAAGTGCTCCAGTACAGTCGCATGCACTGCTTCTCCCCAGATGTGCAGCAAATCAGATGCTGGCGAAAAAGTCCCCTCTTTCCACAACACGCACGCACAGGAAAAGGGGAGCAGGCAGAGGCGATCAGTTAGCTAGCTAGACGCGTCTGAATTTCACCATGCTTCTGATGATTCCAAAGTTATTACAGCTAACCTCCATGCGTGATCAATTCACCGCCCCAGTTAAGTTTTTATGGAGGCAACTGTGATGACTGGCAGGTTGGACCCACATATCAGGGAGAAAGAGATTTGCGCTTCACGAGGAGCCCCATCCTGCATGCGAGGCTGACGAGGCGATCTTTGCCGTACACATAGGCAGATAATTTAGGTCAGCCTAAGCTAAACCCTATCTTGTTTTATCGTTAGGATTTGATCAGATTGGTTCAAGTTTAGTTTAATCAACCTAGGCCCGTAGGGATCAGTAACCCATACTGTAGAGTTGTTCAGGCTTTTCTTTTGTTTTTCACTTGCATAGGCGCATGGATCCGTTTGTTCGCACACTACAGTCTACAGCAAAGGCTGACAGAGGGACAGTTGCTGCATCTGAATGGCACTCCGCTAAAAAACCGTCGTCTCTCGGTGTGAGACTTTCTGTCTTTTGTAAGGTGAGAGCTGGGAAAATGACAACGGCATTGTACGTTGTTTTCCGTGAATTGCAGAATGGGAGCATACGCGTGATCGTGCCCATCTCACCACCACCTGTGCACAAGCTAGATCCTCTTCTTGGAGTCCTCAATTCTTGTTTCTCGTTAAAGCCAGGGAAGATATTGTGGATTCCCAGGTGATGAGCTGGTGGTTTGGATACTACTACAACAACTACTCTACTGTATATCAGTGTCCTGCCTTTATAGTTTCTGGACTGCTTTGCTGTAGTACTAGTATGAAACACAATTGGGCTGCCCGATCTTAGACCGAGGAGCCCAAAAAGAAATTTGTTACACCTCTTTTTCTGCTAGATGGGTAGGCCGCACCACCTTATAAATGAGGTGCCTTAATTAGGCTTGGGCCATGTGTGATGGGCTCCACCCATAGACCCAAAACATATGCAACTTCCCACTGTGTTCGTTTACTTTCTTTTTCCTTTTTTGAACAACATCCTCCGTCTGTTTTCCGTTTTGAAAGGATTTACAAGTGTTTGATTTGGTTCCTTTTAGGAAAAAAAATATTAGACATGCTTGATCTCCATTCTGTTATACAGAATAGCCTATTTTGTAGAAAAAGAGGAAAGTTTAATGTGTGTACTACTTTCTTTTCGAGATTCTATATACTACTCCCTCTGTTTCAGATTGTAGGACGCCTTACAATCTGAAACAGAGGGTAGTATCATATAGTCCCTCCGTTTTTTATATATAACTAGGCTTGGAAATGGGGCGGGCCGGGGCCGGGTTGGGCTAGAGGCCCCCGAGCCCGACCCCCGAAATGTTCCCCCGGCCTCGGTCCCGAAGAGAAAATCAGGGTGAAATCTTCCCCTGTCCTCGGCCTTGCGGGGCCCCACCGCCCCGAAGGGACCAGCATAGGCGTGTTGCAGTTGGCGAGGCGAGAAGCCAAGGAAACGACGACGGTTGGACATGCGGCAGAGGTGACGACGTCATCGGGGCGCTGCGAAGAAGGCAACGGCGTCGTCGGGGTGCGGCGAAGGAGGCGATGACGTCGAGGCGCGACGAAGTAGATCTGGTGGAGGATGCCGCCAACCGCCGGCGTGGTTTGTGTTGGGGAGAAATCGGGAGAGGCGGCTGCACGGCTACGGGCGTGGGTTGGTTGGGAGTGGCGGACTCCGGAGGTGGCTTAGTGGGGGGACTTGGATCCTCTAGTGGGGAGGGGGAGTGAGGTTCTAGGGTTTCACTGTATTGGTTGGGCCTTATGGGCTTCAAATATTGTATTTTCAAAGAAATTATGTCCACTCCGAGTCCCCACGGATCCCCCGCGGGTGGAAAACTTTCCCCACCTTTGCCCCCAAGCATTTCCGGGGCCCCGATCCCGATCCCCCTATGGTGAGAATTCTCCCCCATCCCCGCGCCCATAGGGGCGGGTCCCCAATCCCAGCAGGGAAATTGAGAAGCCTATATATAACTTTGAACTACCAACGTCATCTATAAAATGAAGGCACGGAGTACATTAGAACCTGTGTTTTGCAGATCCAAAAACTAAAATATATATTCAGTTTTCTTGAAATGTGAAACCATGGAATGGTTGGTATAAATAACTATTATGTTGTATATGGAAATACAAACAATTTATTATGTTCTACATGGAAATACAAACCATCTTACAAAAGAGAATTCAAACACATACTGCCATACCACGATGGCATAAGTTGTCGCTACTACAAGGAGAATCCATGACTGATCAAACCCTACCGGGAGCTTCGATCTTAAGAGAGGTCAGACTTCAAAAGATTTCAAAGGATCATTGGGGTCGATATCATGGAAGAGAGGAAGATCTTGTTGGAGACTCCCTTGGCTGAAACCAATGCTTTCTAGTGTCTCCAGCACGCAGTCAAACAAAATTTTATTTCCGAATGGGGTGAAGTGCAATCCATCACTGCAAGATATAAAAGGAAGTTATATCGTGATTGTCATCAGATAAAAAATTAAAGAACACTGTAAGCAGTAAGCACTACAATTGCCTATTCACAACTACACGACACAATGCATTTCTTCGGCAAGAAATACAGGCACGCATTACAAAACATCTGAGTAAATCAAGACCCAAGTCCAGCAATGTTTAAATAGTAACGTTCTGTCCACAGATGATCCAACATAGCATAACTGTATACAGAGCACCCAGTGGAGTTCTCTAAAAAAATGTATACAGAGCAGAAGAGAACATGAAAACCAAGCGAACTGCATTTTGTAAGTTTGTTCCAACAATTATTTTCTCCAGAATCTGTCCTAAAGACATATTCTACTGGTCACCAGCAACCTCTATACACATGCCTCTTGTTCCCTATTCGTCCTGTTCAGCTGGCTGAAATTGGCTGGGCTGAATGATTTTTTCTATAAGAACTGGCTGGGCTGTATCAATTTTTCTTAAGTGCTGGCTGGAGTGTGCCCGCTAGTATATAGGGAACATTTCTTTTTTCTTTTGCTTAGTTTCTCCTGGGAGATGGGAAGATATTCACCAGTTTCCAGTTTTCCATTAGAGAAAAAAAAAGAGTATATACTAGCGGGCACACTATTTTGCACCTTAGTTTGTATCTGCACGTTTTCATTTAATAATTCAGAACATGGAAATAAACAGAGTCACACAGTATTATGCAGATTGTCAAGTTCATATTGTTTGGTTAAATATCTTAATTATAGGTTTCTCAGAACGAGAAATGTTTTACAGCAACAACAGGGAAGTCATTCCCAATCTGAGTAAGCAGCAAGGTTTCTTAGTCAAATCGTCCACCATGAATCTACATTTGTTATAGAAATTCTATACTCCACGGAACAGTTATGTTTGACTAGATTGTTTGCGCAACCTACAAAACAGGCTAGTGATAGCATCAATGAGGGCAAAAGGTCACTTGAAATAGATCTATACCATAATGCAGATGTTTGCCAGTCAGGAAATTGTTGCATCTTTGTCCAGATGTCTATGACCGGATGGTTCAGTTCTTTACCAACTGTCAGGCATGCTTGTGCATAAGTGCCAGCAGCTTCATTAGTTCTTTCTGGTAGTTTTGAAGGGTCATCTTCTCCATAGATGTCCCTGAATGGAAAGACAGGGACAATCAGTACGATTTGCAAATATTCTTTACAACAAAAGAAGGTACAATGTTTACTTTGTTAAATGAAAAAGGAACCTTCAGATCAAGGCAAGGGTCGCTAAGTGGTAATTGGAACCGATAAACCAAAAGATTAAAAAAAACTCCCACAGTGTATAATGAGTATACTTTTACATGAGAAACATATGAAACATGGTGGTTAAATCTGATCATGGATACAAGTCCATAGATCAAACATATGCATGCCCTGTACTGGGCTGGTACATTATAAACTCGGTTTTAAATTATCGAGCAAAGCAAATTTGGTGGGATTTATACAGTGATCAGAGAACAAGCAATTTGCTGGTTGACTCCTTTGTTATCGTTCATCAGAATCAGCAGGAATAAATACCACGAATGAAATAAACAGAAGGTGATGCCACATGAATGCCATATAACAACAGAAAACCGATTAAAAAAAACAAATGGTTATCCCATCCTTACCGAATTCTTGCTGGTTCATAGATTGGTGGAGGCGTGATGAATATAATTTTTGCAGTGGGCCATTGCTCCTGTGAATGAAGATCCAAACCAGAGTAAGCAACGAAAAATCAGCAGCAGCAGCAGCAGTATAATTAATCCGGGCGAACCAATCGATTTCGATTTCACGAACCTTGAAGTGGGCGGAGATGGCGCGGAGGTTGCTCTGGTACTCCTCGAGCGGCACGTGCTGGTGCGCCTGCTTCCGATCCGGCAGCGAGGCGTCATTGGCGCCGAAGAACACCGTGACGGCCGCCGGGTCCGCTCCCTCGCCGCCGCCGGCGGCGCCCTCCATGGCCCTCTCCAGCACCCGCAGCGCCCATCTCGTGTTGTACCCGCTGAACCCTCGCAGCACCACGTCCGCCTAAACCGATCGAACCAACCACCGCGAGATCAACACGACGCGACGCACATCGGATCGATCGAGGAGGAGGAGGAGAACGCACCCTGCGGGCGAAGTGGTCGGCGAGGGCGGCGCCCCAGCCGCCGTCGGAGAAGGAGAACTCGGTGATGGAGTCGCCGAAGAGCACTAGCCGCGGCCTCATCTTCTCCTCCGTTTGGATTCGGATTCCTCCGCTACTGGGATATCCGCTACCGCCTGGGGCTCACTCGCTACTGTTCTGGGTGACGAAGAGCAGAAGACTAGAAGTAGACTGAACTGGCTCTATCGGCTTCGAGAATCAAGATCTCATCGGAGGGAGAGATGGATGAGGGATCTCGATTCAATTGCGCGCAATTCTATAATGCAATTTGGTAGAGAACTGTGGCAGCAACTGACTTGTAAATTTGTCGTGCCTCTGTGAGTCAAAGATGCCGTTATGCCAAACACAATGTCTCAATCCCACGGATGGGATCAAGCAATGTCGTACAACTCAAGTTTTTTCTTGGGTGTTTCAGGTAACTTTTTCGATGGTAAATTCGTGCTGGAACTGGAACAGGTTAGTTCATGTATTCCTTCGAACACTTACGCGTATGAACATTTCGATCCGAATAACTTTTAATTTATAATCATTAATGACTTTTAAAATAATTATTCCCAAATTTGAAAATTGATATATACGAGTTTTTATAAACTTTATTCCAATATGAGATTTCAAGGTTACACGCTTCTTTCATTTCATCTTTCGTGATCACAGTATCTCCCTGATCTTGATCTGGCCGCCATCGTTGTGGCCCCTCTCAAGTCCCAACTTCGTTATTAATCATCGCCGCCTCTCTAAGCTCTTATACCGTAGCTAAGGTATTTCCTAGCATGGATCACAAATAGTCTGGCGATGGAGCCTGAGATCTCGGGCTACAAGCTTTTCACCCCCTTCATCCGGTGAGGATTAAAGGACATGAGGAGTTCTTCGGTAGTACATATATTTCTCGCATTTGTTTATATTGCAGTTAGTTATATGTCTATATCCTGTTTATCTCTTTTCTAAGCATGAATATAATACCGCAACTTTTACGGCTATCGTAACTTGCTCCAAGCCATATCAAAACAAAGGCTACTTTAGTTAAAATTTTTAAAAAGTTCTGCTTGTTTAAAAAACAATATGTTCGTTGATTGAATTATTGCATATTTATAAATGACATTTCTTAATGGCCAATTAAAACAATGCTAATATATATGTCCTGGGACAATGCTAAAACAATGCTTCAATTTAGATAAAACATCCACTGAAAACGCCACGCGTTTTTCCAACCATTTGAATTTTAATCTTCACACCCACTAATACCGTAGAAAACTGTTTTTTTAAGGTCTAAGACTTGCCGCTGACCTCTATATCTCCGAATGTGGTGCATATGATAGACACATTTCTTTATTACTGTGGACATATTCAATGTCGTTAACATATAGAGCTACTTGATTTATCACCACGTGTCAAAGGAATGCATATGTAATACAACGGTAATGCTAGTGTCCAGGTATTCGATGTGAAGCAAAAACATTTGACGCCCGTAATTTTGTTTCAATGCATATAAAATAGGATGTTTTATCGTTCAGTAAAAAATGCTTCAACAAAAATATTTCAATTGGGGTACGATTGAAACATTTCTTTCGGTAATTAAAACATTTATACTTAAACATCTTAAACATCTTTGTCTGAATGATAAAATATTTCTCCATACGCATTGAAACATATTCGCAGGTGTACGATGTAAACATTAGCCGATGCCTAGTTGCGTCCATAATACAACGCAGAATCACGTATGATTTCTCCATATTAACTCTTGTACTCCCTCTGTCCATAAATGTAGAAATATTTTGAAGCTCCCAATGTCCATGTATGTAAGGGATTTATAGCAGTGGAGGTCACATCAATCACTTTCATTTGAATTTTCTTCCTATATTAATCTTCAACTATCCTTCAATACAATAGTACCTAACTATTTAAACTAGGAGCACTTTAGTCTTTAACTCTTAAACCATAATCTTTCTCGAAGTAAAATGATGCTTCTATTTATGGATGGAGGAAGTATTAGAGGAACTGTAACATTACCAAGTGCAGATGGACCCGATCCCCAATTTCTCGACGAACACTTCAAGAAGGCATGAACAGGGATTTTACCGGAAAGGAAGGTAGACGTTTCCAGCCCAAGGAGGGAAAAAAAAAAGAGACAGTACCAGCTGCCTGCCCTGCCCCACCACCTGACGGCCTCCCACGCCAAGCCCCCCACCGAACCCCTGTCTCTTCCCCATCTCGCCTCCCCGAAAATCCCCAAATCGCCGACCCCCCGATCCGCCGCCGCCCCTCGATTCGCCGCCGCCGTTGACCCGCCCCCTATGGCCTCAGGGCCGCCTTCGCCGTCAAGCAAGCCCTTCTCCCGCAAATCCCACGGCCCCAACTCCTCCAAGGCGGCGGCGGCCGCCGGCGCCGGCGCCGGCGTCTTCGATGCTCACAACGGTACGCACATCCGCACCGTCACCTTCTCGCTCTCCACCTCGCCGTCCACCCGCCGGGAGCTCCGCCGCCGCCTCACCGCCGAGCTCGCACAGGTGCGCGCCACTTCCAAGCGCCTCAACTCCCTCCCCGCCCCGGCCCCTTCCTCCGCGCTCTCCGCCACCGACCCCTCCACCCCGCTGCCCCCTCACCCGCCCGTCTCCAAGCACAAGTCGAAGAAGGGCCCCTCCAACCCGGGCCTCTCCGCGGAGGCGCGGCGGAAGCTCTACGCGCCCGTGTTCAAGACCTGCGGCGCGCTGCTTGCTAGGCTAATGAAGCACAAGCATAGCTGGGTGTTCAACACGCCGGTCGACGCGAGTGCGCTAGGCCTGCATGATTACCACACCATCATCACCAAGCCCATGGACCTCGGTACTGTCAAATCGAAGCTGGCCGCTGGGCACTACAAGTCGCCGCGAGAGTTTGCCGCTGATGTGCGTCTCACCTTTCAGAATGCCATGAGGTACAACCCCAAAGGGCAGGATGTGCACTTCATGGCTGAGCAGCTGTTGAACATGTTTGAGGAGAAGTGGCCGGAAATTGAGGCTGAGGTAGCACAGCTGTCACCACAGCCGCCAACGCCGTCGTCGGCTGCACCCAGGAAACCAAAGGAGATAGATAATTCTAAAGTTTTAGAGAGGTCGGACTCAACCGTACATGCTGCAGGGGTGGAGGCTACTCCAAAGCAGCACACTGGTCGGCCCCCAGTTTTAAAGAAGCCCAAGGCGAGGGAGCCTAATAAGAGGGAGATGACCTTCTGGGAGAAGCAACGGCTTAGTAATAATCTCCAGGAGTTGCCACCAGAGAAACTTGACAATGTTGTGCAGATTATAAAGAAGAGAAACCTGTCACTCAGCCAGCATGACGATGAGATTGAGGTTGATATCGATAGCTTTGATGTCGAGACATTATGGGAGCTTGATAGGTTTGTGACGAACTACAAGAAAAGTATAACCAAAAATAAGCGGAAGGCTGAGCATCCTGTGGCGGGGCAGGATGAGGTGCATCATGACCTAGAGCTAGAGAAGACAGAGGATGCGAGGTTGGATGAAGTAGAGCAGGATCATATGCCCCCAGTACAAGAGACGGTATGCTTTTTAGTTCTTAGGCTTGATGTAACTGTTGTGAAATGATTGCTAATTAATGCTGTGATATTTTCAATATGTTACTAACTATTTTCTTACAGTTACAGAATCCTGAGCCTGAGTCAATCGACATTGAACCACCTAAAGAAAACACAGCAGGTAGGTCAACTATGTGTTTTGGAGCATGTTTATAATCGTTGTTATTGTATTCGAGAAAACAATAAATGTGTCGGTCGTTAATCTAAATGTAAACTTGTGTGTTTTTACCTAGCTCTATTTTCCAATTTAAGGTTAATAATAAGCTTCTCAATTACAGATGACAATGAGAGGTATGTGGGCTCATCATCACCTGTTCATTTGGAAGATCAGAAGGGAGAGAATGCTGGTAGATCAAGTAGTTCTGGAAGTTCTAGTAGCGATTCAGGCTCTTCGTCTAGTGGTAAATGATCTCCTCCTTTGTAGTAATTTTTTTTACTTGCATAAAGGATATTTTCATATATGTGTACATAACACATGAAATTTACCGTGAGAAGCATATGCAGATACAGACACAGATAGTTCATCAGCAGATGGCTCTGACGCTGCACAGTCACCCAGAACGTAACATCTATAGGCCAGGTATACTTATTAGCGGGCACTCATTCTCTTGTATTTGTTTTCCAAATTCAAATTATTCAATTGGTGCATTTTTTCAAGTCCTAGGATTACATCTAGTTATTCGAGGTGCAAAAAAAAAAAGAATTATATTGAGAACTATGAAGATCCACAATGCCTGTGCAATTTAATTTCTTTTTTAAAAGCTTCCATGTTACTAGGGAGGGTTCCGATGCAGTTTCTTTGGTTTTTAAGATCGCTTGCAACTTTGGCAGCTGAGATTAATGCCAAATAGACATAGTAGGAAACACCAAAATAATTTGGTGCAATTTCTTGTCTGTAGTGAATTTTGCATTGCCACATCAATAATTCATGAATTTGTGACAATGCATGTATGCAACAAGAAGAGCTCAAGATAAAAAAACAAACAAAAAAAAAACAAAAAGGACATTGATTGTGCAAAGAACATCAACAGAGCATCTAATATGTGAATTGAGAGTCAAATGGAGCCAACAAACAAAGCAAGTAATTAATAGGTGAATCAAAGATCAAATTTCAACCAAGCAAAGCAATCAAGAACACAAATAGTATCTGTGGGCCTGTTGTCACTGTGGAGTCAACGGCTCGTGGGCTTTCTCACTGCTGCTTGTTGTTTCACCGCTTGGTGGAGCTTAATTGAGGTGCCGAGGCATAAGGCTACCTGCTCTGCTGCAGCCTGCTACATTGGGGGCTGGAGGCTGCGATTGCTAGGGTATCGGCAATGGCAAGTGGGGGCAATGGGGCCTGGGCACCTGGCCGATGTGCTGAGTGGGCCTTTGGCTTTGGGGTTGGGCTGAGATGAGATGGGTGGAGGTGCAGAAAGGTGAAAGTAGAAAATACTGACATGGCCTTGATTTTGGTTTATGCGGTTTGTGTTGTTTCCAGGATAAAAAAAACACTACTGAAAGCTTAATAAAATAAAATAAAGTCAAACTAGAAATTGGAGGCAGAAATTTATAAACTCACAATTCCGTGCGATTCAGTTCAATCTGCGTTATTTATGCGCAACCCTTCATGTCACAAGCATCATTGTTCTTGATACATAAAGGGCAGTGATTTACTGATTAATGAGCAGCTACATGTGGTAACTAAATAGTTCTATCATGTTTGTATTTTGCTGCTCTTCGTTAGCAGTGTTGTAAGCTAATATGTTATATCTAGGTTTGGCAACGGGGCGGGGCCGGGTTGGACAGGAACTCCCCTGCCCTGACCACCGAACTCCTCCCCCGCCCTGGCTCCGCACTCAGGATCAAGGCAAATCTTCCCCCCGGTCCCGCACCCTGATCAGGGGCCCGGAAGGAGTCGATGGCGGCGTGGCTGTTGTGCCGTTGATGGTGCCGGCGACGGTGCAAGGATATGTGGAGTCGATGGTGGCGGAGTTGGCACCGTGGAGGCAACGGTGTGAGGGAGGGGGAGGCAACGACAAATCCTAGGCGGTGGCGACGAATCCCGTGGCGGCGGCTATCATGGAGACCGCTAGACGACGACCGACGGGGGTCCGGCCGTTGTCCCGCCGGTGCCGCTGGGTACATTGGCGCGCGGGGAGTGGGGGGCGGCGGTGAGGTCTGAGAGAGATAAATTAGTGTTAGGCTTATATATGGCTGGGCTATTGGGCCTTATGGGTTGCAAATTTCCTATTTCTAGAGGGGTTTTATATACTTAGGGGCCCTGCGGATGGAGATCTCCCCTGCCCCTGCCCCCGCCCCCAAACATGCTCGGGACCTCGGCCCTGATTCCGTGCGCGTGGAATCCTCTCCCGACCTCGTGAGTTTCTGAGATCATCCCTCACAGCTTTTTTAGAGCGTGAGGACTCCTTACAATTACCACGGGATCATTTTCTACATGTTTCCACTCTCCATATACCAAGTATTTCTTGATTTGTTCAATATACCTGGTGACTAAAATTCCAGGCTGCAAGAAGCGTGTCATGTGTGAGAGTGCCTGAATGTATCAATCACCCTTCAAGCTGTTGGCGCATGTTATCCAATTATCACATTTGTGCTGATGTAGGTGCATTCACTCTGCGACTAATGGGGGTATATTTCCAATTTTAAAGTCATATATATCCAATTTAAAGTTTTCACATCTGGCAAAACTAAACATATTTTATCATTTGGACATCTAATTGTATTCAATAGTAACCCTGGAACAAAAAACATACTTTCTGTTCTGTGATGCCCCTCTCCTGTATGGTATGGACATTTTCTCTTAAAAAAAAAGTAAAAAAGAACAATGCTCAGTGTGCCGAGGTTTAGGACCCATCAAGAATTTGTTGTGAGAATATGGCGTACTTTTTATTGTGGAATTTTCTGTGTGAGCAGATGTGGGTGGGATTAGGATTTATAATCCTTGCCACTGTTTTTTAAGGAGTTCACAGTGTTTAACTGTTGCATTTAACATTTTCCATAGGGCGTCTATATGGTACAAGGTGAAAATCACAAGGATTAAACTACTACAACGTATGGTACCAACCAGATATACTTTTTAACAACGGCCACTAGCCCACCAATCACAATTATATTAATGGAAAAAATTTAATTTTCTTTGTGTTTCTCTTGAAATTTACTTAATTTGCCGCTATATAATCACTTTCTTCTACAGCTCCTAATCTACTGTACTGGATTTGGTTCCCACTTCTTGTTGCTTAAAACTTCGAAGAAACAAACTATCATAGAGAGAACTCAGAGAATGTGGATTTCCCCTTAAACCTTTTTCGGTGGTAGGGGGAACTCTTTGCTATATTAGATCAGTGGAAAGCTTAGGATGTTGTAGCAATCCTTGTCAGATGTCATGCATAATACTTTTGCTGCCGAAAAGACCTTTGAACTCTTTTAAAAGTTTTGCAGAAAAAGATTATTGGCTTCTCTGGAAAATATTGTTCCACTAGGAATATGCTTGGCAATTGGCATCTCTACTATAAGATTAATGCTAAACAAAATCTGAGCACATGAAACTTTTGTAATGCATTTACCAATGACAAATGGTAGTACAAAAATGAGTGATATCAGTTGCTTCTGAAAAGCATTTAGCTTCAAGTAGCAGTCTAGCAGATGAATTGCTATTCACAGTCGTCATTGTCATGAGCCATAAAAACAGAAGATTGACTAACCATAAGCAAAATATTAGTTGAATTTATGGAAGAATTTGAGCTTTCTTGAAAAGAAAGGATTGTTGAGGGAGTTAGACAATTTGATAATTCCGTTAATACATCAGCTGTTTCCTTTTATGCAGATTTTGATGTCAGGCTGGAAAGTTCACCGACAATTCTGCCATGATATCGTCAGCGAGATTCAATGCTGTCCTGTAAATTTTGGCTATGTAGGAAGTCTAACCAAACCAATGCTTGTGTCGTTCTCGCTGTCTGTTTTAGTGTCATTGTGGGTGCCATAAAATGCACATGCATTTCATGCGTCTGCACCATTGTTTGCAGTATGTACTTATTGTAGAGTGCTGCGTTTACCTAATCATTGAGCTGGAATTTGTCTAACATTGGATAGAAGAAACCTGCACATTTGGGGAAAGCAAGACAACCGGTGAAGACCAGACCAGGAACCTGGAGGCCCCACCCTGTTGTAATATTGTAAAATTTCTATAGTTGGGTAATTTCTGCAGTGTTGGATTACCATGGATAATTGATCTTGCTCTGCTTGTTGTAAGATTTCTGAACACAATTGTCTCGTTTGCTCTGGAACTTAGTCTTAATGATGACACATAACATCTGTCTTTGCTGTTGTGACACATGGTATAACGAATCTATAGTACGGTGTAGAGGGAGTATGAATTATTGCTACTAAAATGCTATTCAAACTTTGTCATTCTGAATTGCAGTGATTTTATAAAATGTTAGGATTTAATGTAATTACGTATGAGTAGCCAGGGCAACCCATGATGTTTATATTGTTTGAACACATACATTTGTGTCATGCGATTTATTTAATCAAGACATCATTTCATCCTACCCTTACCTATACCATAGACTTTACTCCCTCTGTTTTTATTTGTTTGATGTTAGTTAGCTTTAAAAAACAAACCAACCAATGTCAAATATATGTGATAAGAGGGAATATATAACATAGAAACAAAAAAGAAGCAAGAAATGAGAAAAAAGAATATAAAATTGTATTCTGTGCCTAGTTAGTTTTTCTTTTTCTCAATTATTTTAATGGCGTATACAAAGTATACCATGAACATTTCAATCTCCGTTTTAAAATATAAGACATCACCATTTTTTCCGTGTGTTCCAAAATATAAGGCTTGCATTAATTCTATTGCTACGTGAACTAGGAGTGAAATAAACAAAAATAAATATTTATTGCATGTATTGACTAGTTTGTATTAACTAAATGTATAATTAAATGTTTCTTTGTTTTTTTAAGATGATTATGTCTTATATTTCAGAAAAAAAATATGATATGATGCGATGTTTTCAATGGTTAAATTGGCCTAGGAGCGAAATACGGCTATTGACCTTTTAATTATCATGAAATGACTCTGTTATTAAGGAGGCAAAAGGAAACTACTCCTACGAAATGTACTCAAAAAACGCAAACAAATCTGCCGTCCCGTCCTGGATGGTGCATTGACGGCGGATTGGCCGTTATCGCCGTTCTCAGCCATAAACCTCCCCAACCTCACACATCGGCGAACTCCGGCCAAATGCTCTCTCTCCGGCGACTGCCGCCTCTCCCGCTCCGGCGACCTCACGGCCTCGCTCCGCGCCGTCTCTTCGCCGCCGCGGCCTCCGCCTCCCCACCCGCCGCCTCGCCTCTCCCCTGGCCGGGCCTCCACGCCTGGCGCCGTGCCCCTCCCAGCGACCTCCGCACGTGGGGCCCGCACGGGCCCTGCGCTTCCCCTGACGCCGACGAGGTCGAGGCGGGATCGTATGAAGCCGGAGCCGCCTCGTCGCTGGCCGAGATGGGCGCCCTCGTGCTGTCCACCGCCGACCCCCTCTCCAAGGCGCGGCTCACCCACACCGCCTTCTCCCGGTGGGTCGCCGGCCTCCCAGTCGGCGTCGCCGGAGCCCCTGACCATCCCGCTAGGCCGGACAAGCCCATCGTGGTAGATGCTCCTCCACCGCTTACCTTGCTGTCGAATAGTTCGTAGAGGCATTTCATCGAGCAGGTTCAGGGCGGCTGGTTTTGTTTCCTTGTAGGTGACGCAGAAGGAGATCACCACGCACAAGCAGATGGGGGTGCCGCTCAACGCGTACATGCTCCACATGTTGGCGCACGTCGAGCTCAATGCGATCGACCTTGCCTGGGACACGGTCGTGCGATTCTCACCCCTCCATGACACGCTGGGGGATGGCTTCTTCGCAGACTTTGCGCGTGTGGCTGATGACGAGAGCCGGCATTTCCGGTGGTACTCGCAGCGGCTTAATGAGCTTGGGTTCAGGTGAGCAGCACAGATAATGTGGTTCAATATCAACTATTTTTTTGAAGGCAGAAAAATTGGATACCAAGGGAGAGGCTTGGTATCTATTGATAGAGAAGAAATTAGGATGAAAGCGTGCCCCGAGAGGACTTGAACACGGGCCGGCACGCACGCGTGACAGCGTTCTGGCCACCTGCGCTAGGCGCAGTTTCGTTCAATATCAACTATTATATCTACATGCACAATTACACGTTTTCGGTGGAGGCTACTTTGTTGATTTGTTCACAATTGTAACAGTCTCCTTTTGTCCTGTTTTGGGTATGCAGCTATGGTGACATGCCTGTTCACAATCTTCTGTGGAGGGAATGTGCGAAAACATCAAGTGACGTTTCTGCACGATTGGCAGTGATACCCCTAGTTCAGGTGCCAGATCATTACCTATTTCTTCTGCTTGATGCATGCTCATTTTGAGACAGTAGGCTTTATGCCATTGATAGGTTACTTGCTAAAGAACTTTGCCTTGTTGCAATTGACAAAACTGTTGATTATTAGAACTTTAACAGGAAGCTCGAGGCCTCGATGCTGGACCAAGACTTGTCCAAAAGTTACTTGGTTTTGGGGATCATAGATCTGCGGAAATTGTGACTAAAGTTGCAGAGGAAGAGCTTGCACATGTTTCTGTAGGTTTGCATTGGTTCTTGAAAGTATGCCAAATGATGGATCGTGTCCCAGATGCAACTTTTAGAGGTACAATTATCTCCTTATAACCTGTTAGATTTAATTTATAAAAATGTTGAATTCATGGAATGTCTCTTTAACATTGCAGACTTAATAAAGGAGCATGATGTGGTGCTGAAGGGTCCATTTAACTATCCAGCTCGCAATGAAGCTGGTATACCCCGAGAATGGTAAAGTTGTAATACAGCTATGATATTGATTTACTGAGGCCCAATTCTATTGCAGTATCTGCTCTGTAATAGATTTTTTTCGACACGCTCTGTAATAGATTTTAGTTTCATGAATACGTACAAATTCTAGTAAGATTTTTACTGTATTGTCTCCTAAAAATTGACTTAAATTAGTCTTTGTATTCAGAAGTAGAGAAACATAAATTCATTCGAGCGATACCACAATGCCGAATGAAGATTGCATCTAAAATATTTCGTATCTACATGAATAAGATGTTATCATTTTATATTATGCAGGTATGAAGAGAAGTTCAAACATGAAACACTAAGTAAACTTTCAGAGGTGAGAGACTGATTTTCTGCTTATTGTATACTACATACAATGTTTTTTATGGATCTCTTACAGCATGCCTTTCACAGGTGCATGATAGATTAGCTTGTATAGTTGAGATGGAGAAGGAAAATTCAAGCTTGAATGGCTAAGTCTCACCTGAAGAAAAGGGAGAATTGGAGGTACTATATTACTAATAATTTAGCACACTGAATCTCCTTTCATTGGTTTATTTTTCATGGCAACGTTGATGTCAACAATCATCAACTGCTACATCTATCTAGTCATTTTAGTGACTATACATAGTTAGATCTGTAACCTCTTGTTTATTTTTTGGACGTTGGTTGCTTCTCTAGTTCTATTACAATTTGTAGAAAGAAAGCAGAATGTCAACACTGTACGTCCAACATAACTCCTGTTAACTATATCTGAAAAAAGAAAAAACTCCTGTTAACAACATAATCCCTATTACTTCTTGCATGTGTAAACTGTATATGCCAAGTCCTTGTCAAATTCTAAGCTGACAGTTGGGTCCCACACTCCCGATCTGCCAGCTGCCCCACATGTCAGTGACACAGGAAGCCTATATAGGGCAGCCTTATAAGTTTCTGTTGGGTCATAAGTCATCCATCACCTCAGAAAAAGTCCTTGAAAAATTCCAAGGTCTAAATGCACCCTCCCTACCGAATGCCTCTTTTGTGCCGTACAGCCGCAGTACCCAAATTTGAAGGGCAAAAGGCCAAAAAGGACTTGCACCTTCTTACGTTGTGTGTATTCTGCATCCCACAATGTGCCATAAGCCAAAATTAAGTATCGTATTCTTCTAAGAAATACACATAACACCTATTTTAGTTTGTTACTCCGTTTTGAGTTATGCAATCTAGTATCAGTAGCATCAATAACACCTGTTTCTTGAATATCAGATCGCCAAATTGCTGCCACATAAATCAGCAAATACAAAAGCGCCGGCTATTGGGACAGCCGAATATCAATAGCGTACTGCTTGATGAGTGTTCTCTTTGCTATGCTGGGAGATGGGGAAGTTGGTCCGAGGGAGATGTTAAAGAGCATCATGTGAACGGTTCAAACCTGCAAAAATATATTGAATCATCAAAACTAATAATGCAATGGAGTACCAAACATTTCAGCCTCTAATACATCTGCCGATGACGATGAGCGTCATTATCGGCCGTGACGGCGAACACTTCTTCCCGGATGAGCAATCAAGCCCATGTGTCTGATCCCGTATCGTCCAGAATGCTTCTCCCATCCTAGTCACTGTATTCCAGTACTATCCAAAACTCCAAGCTTCTCTTCTCCGATTGCGTATCAATTATTAAAAACGGAAAACATCAATCATATAAGTTCGGATTTGGGAAGTTGTTGAATTCAAATACTCAACGAACAGAGTACGTGGGGCCCGGTGGCTCGACCGATCCTTCGCCTCTCATTCCAACTCATCGGTGGCTCGGTGCATACCAACCTAAGCCCATCTCGCCGCCACGCGTCCGAGCCATCCCACGAGTCAAACACCGGCGGCGTCGCACGGCACAACTCCCGTGACTCTCGCACCTTCCTCCGCCCATCGCTGCCGTCCGTTTGTCCCTATCGACGGCTCCGATCCGCCCATGGAGCTACACTTGGCGGCCGCAGGGTGGGTCTGACTGATCGATGCGTGTTTGTTCGTTCGACTTCTCTCTCTGCCCTGAAAGCGACCGCGACCGTCGTCGTCGTCGTCGTCATATATCCCCTGCGATTCCGCTCCGGTTTCCACACGCGCGCTAAGCAAAATTTGGCGAAGCAGCAGCAGCAGTTGGTTCTCCATAGCCTCGGTGACATCGTCGGAGAGAGATGTGCTGCTGCGATGGCGACTGCCGGCCGATCGGGTGGCTGCTGGGCCTGCCCTTCGCTCTGCTCGCCGTCATCGTCTCCTTCATCGGCGCCATCATCTGGATAATCGGGTACGCACCACCACGCATCTCAAGCTAGCTTTCATCAGTCTTGGATTGGATGAGTGGCTAATTAACACGATGTGGATGGATGGGATTTTATTTGTGGTGTAGGCTGCCGATCTCGTGCATCTGCCCGTGCTGCCTGTGCGTGACGGTGCTGCTGGAGGTGGCGGTGGAGCTCGTCAAGGCGCCGCTCCATGTCATGACGTGGTTCACCTCCAAGATACCTTGCTGATCATGAGATCATATATACTCGATTGATTGCGTGTTTGCATATGTCTCCATTTTAGTCTGTGTCTGAGATTGAGTTCAGTTCGTAGAAGGATATGTTCTTGTGATTTCTTCCATATGGATAGATACTCATTGTTGGTTCTGAATTTGTGAGGGAATATTGTTGGAGATTACTTGATTTATCATGGAGTTGTTGGTCCGTCAGTTTCGTTGTCTGTGTTTGTTGTGTGGTATGATGATTGATTGTGGATTAGTGCTTGTCAGCTTGTGGAATGCGGATGCCTGGTGCATACTGTGATTTTGATTTGGTTGAGAAAACAACTTAATTGGATCGTCTAGTTGCGACTATGCACACCGTTCATTCGGTGTAGAGACCGGAAGTTGTTCCTTACATTCTCCAGGGAAGAATTTGATCTTTCCAGTTACCGTATTTTGCATCCAAATTTGTGTTTCAGTGCAACGGTCTCAACAGTAGCCAACATGGGCTCATAATGGGTGTTGCGCTTGGTGTTTCCGCGCCCGGGGATTGAAAATATTATGCCAAAATCACTATGCCAAAACTATGGGCCTAATCGCGACATTAACTTAAACGGGCTTTCACAAGGCTTATCCTGGCTAGGCCGAATCAATGGGGTAATGGGCTTGATCGCTTCAGTTAGTAGCTTGTAAAATCACCCTTTCATGGTCTCTGTTAATCGGTTACATCCTCTCATATCCAACGTCTCAACCACCATCCAACGAAACAACCAGTTCTTGGCTTCTTGCATTTCCTTGTGTGGTTGATAATCTACCCACTTCATGCTGTTCCATTTCAGTTATCCTATGATGTTTGCCAAACACTTTCAACCCCTTTTTAGAGAGAGATACTCAGCGTTCTTATCCTTATGCAGAAGAAAAATTTTAAGATATGGTATCTCTTGATACCTTCTCAAAGACCAGTAAAATAACTGTACACAAACTGACAGACAAGCTAAGATCAGAATTCTTGCGGGTTTTGAGCGGTGAAATGTAACCATACTCAATTTCCTCTTAGTAGCTCGCTGTTTTTTTAGAAGGATCACCGGGGAAGAAAAGTACACCAAAATAGATTATTCCAAACCGAAATACACAGGACAGAGGATCCAGTACTTTGCTGTTTAATATGGTATTGGTAGGTGGCTAGTTCCTTCCCCTGATTGAGATGCTTTGGATTTTTGTCTTTATTATTGTTCGTAGGAAAAAGGTTGATTACATTACATAGTTGATCTGGAACATATCTGATGATTAAAAGAAGGATGATGATACAAAAAAAGACGAGTACAAAGCATAAAGCCTTTTGATTTAAAGGATTTGTAGAGAAATGTTGTAGAATTCAAACCCTATAGAAATTTTTTACATGTGGCTCTTTAAGCAAATGATTAGAGAATCTTAAATCCTTTCAAATTTCTATTGAATGGTTCAATAGTAGTAGTAGATTTTAGAGAAAATTCATCAAGAGCTCTAACCTCTTAGAAACTTTCCTGTGAGTTTATTCACTCTTCTCAATTCATACGTTCTTCATATGGTCTTATTAAATAGCCATTTATGTATTTTTTTATTATTTTTTGTTTTACATATGTATTCCTGTTAAAATCCTATGTTTTTCTATTCATGTGTTTTGTCATTCCCGCGATTCAAATAGGGCATAAAGGAGGAGAAACAAGCTGTTTTCATGAACAACTAATTAGCATAACACCGAACCGGATCCATATGCTCCGTGCGATCACTAACCCCTGTCTATAACAGAATAAATTCCTCATATCCAACACAAAGTATCTTAAAAACCTCACAAAATTAAAGCCAAAGAGACTAATGCCCCACTTCCACGAGATGTGCACAGCCCAAAACCATTAGCATTAGTGACCTTGATCAAGAACAACATCAACTACCACTACTATTTCTTATAGTACTTGATAAAATATGATCTGAATTTCTCTACCAAATATAGATTAGTTTAGTAGGAATTGAATTAATTTTTGATTAGAACTTTGTGTCTTTCCATATTAGGACTTCTAGTTTCCCCTTTATATACTCTTGTAGGCCTCATGGGAAAGGTGTGTTGTTCCGGTATATTCTCTGTGATATGTATCAACTCTTCTATATTGATCATTGTCGGTCGGCGTCTGTGGTTTTTTCTTGCAAGGATTTTTCACGTTAAATACATGTCACCATTGTTGCTCTATTTTATATTAATGGGTATCACCGCTTCCGCAATTTTCTACCAGTACTATCTTATCGTTAAGCCTTCTCGCTATGATCTTTTCGGGCCTTGTTTAGTTCCCAAATATTTTGCTTTTCAGTGTCCCATCAATATTTGACCATATATCAAAACGGGTTTTCGGACACGGATAAAAAAATTAATTTTATGGTTAGTCTGGAAACCATGAGACGAATCTTTTGAGCTTAATTAAGCCGTCATTAGCATATGTGGGTACTGTAGCACTTATGGCTAATCATGTCCTAATTAGTCTCAAAAGATTCGTCCCAAGATTTTCATCTAAACTATATAATTAGTTTCTTTTTCATCTATATTTAGTGTTTTATTTATGTTTTTGGGAAAATTTTTTGGGAACTAGACAGGGCCTCAGCCGTCAAACCAATGTAAATTGGACCCTGCATATATAAGACAAGACCATATATACCATTTTCCCCATTACAGGCGTTTTGCACCACCATGGTTTGCTTAAATCGTGACTGATTGATTGATGCAAATTACCACTACGTGTTTGCCAGTCGGTGCTACATCGGCAAATTATATACTCTTTCCGTAAATTATAAGCATTTATTGATTTCCGCACGTCACGTTTGACCATCCGTCTTATTAAAAAATTATAGAAATATAAAAAAATAAGTCCTATTTGAAGTATACCTAATGATAAAACAAATTATAACAAAATAAATAATATATTCACATAATTTTTGAATAAGACGGATGCTAGTTAACAAATGATTATACTTTTGGATAGAGGGCGTATATCAGATACGAGAACACGCAAATGGCCAGTTCACCACTATGCATGGTGGCACTAGTTACAGTCTGACTGAGACTGGCTAAGTGCAGGTTTATCAGAGAAAAAAATAATTAACAAGATGATGTGGACTTGCAACTGACAAAGAGTATCGCAAGTGTCCAAGGGCATCAAGATCATGCGACATTGCAAAGTTTCGGATGCATATGCATATACAAGAAAGAACATCTCACCTAAGGTAGCACGATATGATGATGCTTTGGCAGTCATGTTAATTGGTCTCGTTCTCATTATGCATTTGAACTGAAGAGGGGACGTGACCTATATGTATTTCTACAGTGTTATGCATACATCTCTACAGTAAGAATTTGTGAATTACTATGTTCCAACCAGAATCGTGGTTTGCAATTTCGTTTCGCATATTTATATTGGGGGATATCGGAAATCTTGGTATGGGATCATTTAAATTTTAAACAAATCTTGAATAAATATTGATCAAATTCCAAATATATTTAAACATTTCCGAAATTCTAGAGATACCAAAGAGGACTGAAATTTTTGAAAATTTGAGAATTCCGAAATAAAATTGCAAAGCCTGACCAAAATAGCGTTTGCTTTTTCCTGATGACGTTGCAATTGATCTGTCACATAGAATTTACATAATTATAATATAGTTATTATATTCAAACTATAAGTTAGAACTTTTATGTCACTTAATAAATATTAAAAACATATGTATAACTTCTAATGTAATTGGCCACGCTACGGGCACGAAGGAACAACGGGCAACTGGCAAGCTTGAGGGAGTGTCAAAACCGGGTTGTATTGTCTTTAAGGGGTATTTTATCCAATTTCATATTCGCAGAGTAGACCAACCTAACTACGGAGGGTTGTAATATGGACTTATTCTTTGTTTTTTTAAAAAAGAAGCCCTTAACCCGGTAACGAAAAATCGACCTCTAACTTTTAAAGATTACTTTTTAAATATCCGTTGACATAATAATGAAATAATCGTCAATAAGAATCAAAACCCAAAACCCTGCAGGGGCTCGACAGGCCGCTACAGCGGCACGGCGCTACGAATCTGTACTCTGCTCGCGGATGCTGCACATGTAGACTCATAAGCTAAACAATGCAATCAGAACTCACCAGTGAAACAATGTCCAAGCAATGCGACCCTAAGGGACCAATCATCACGTAACTGTCTAAATTCCATAGCTTTCTCATCATCCTGGTTTCTTATGATATATTGGTGCGAACGAAATGCAAGGATCTTCAAGAAAAAAGGTGGCCACGAATGCCTCGATCCTGGCCAAAATCATAGAAGAAGCTAGAACCTGGGTCCGAGCAGGGGCAACTAGCTTAGATGAGTTCGGCTTTTTGGGAGATATCGCTTAGCAACCCTATCTTACGGGTGTACTAATCAATCCATAGCTTTTAATTGTCATTTTCGCCGAATAAAATCGAGATTTGTGCTACCAATAGTGTGTTAACGAATTATGCCTCTCGGTCTGTACTCTTTCATTTCTTTTTCTTTTTTTTATAAACGACAACAGGAGTTTTTGTCAAAATATATTAAAAATAAAAGACAGTTCAGGGAGACATAACAAAAGGTTTAAGAAGAAAAAATGCGGAAAGGAAGACCTTTTTTTTTTTGGAAAGAAAGTTCCATAGTTTTTTTTGGAAATGTACTTTTTTACTTCTGAAGGAACATTGACAATTTAATTGCTAATTTAGCATGGTTAACTGGCATTGGTTATGACGTACTGGATCATTCATAAAAAAAAAAGATCTACGGATTAAACATTTATTTAAGATATTGTGAATGGACCTTATAGTCTTGCACGTTAGCTCATCTCACATTTGGAAAACCTACCAAAATTTTATCATGTTAGCCGGTTAGCCACAGATTACCTCATGTACCAACAAAAGTTATTGCACCTTTTTAAGTTGAGACGATAAAATTTTCGCTCACTACCACAAACGGGACCTTTCTTACCAGTCGAAAACTACAAAGAAAACCATAATAACCGCCAAGAAAATAGTTTTTGGTGGTTAACCACTAAGAAAGAACCGCCAAGTATAAAGCGCAAGGAAATTCGATTTTCTTGGCAACTGACTGACACAAACAAATTTATTGCCAGTTTAACCGCCAAGAACATTATCTTGGGGGTTTGTTAGCACAGTAAAAAAATGTTAATACCGCCAAGATAAATTATATCATTGGCGGCTATTATATGGCCGCGAAAAAAATTGGTGTGGCCGCCAAGCCAATTCTAATTTCTTGTATAGTGACTTACACTTTCCTAGCAAGCCGAAGAGAAGTTATAACATAGATTTTCGTGTCACTAATAAATTGTGGGACCTAGTGTTGCATGAAATATTTCCATAAGAATGGATCAATTAAAATATTGATTAAACTTGTCTAACCTTAAAAGTGGCTGTCTGTGGTAAAAGTGTTACTAAAAAACCCTTCGTTGAGGTGTAACATGCATAATTTTCCTTTGTCGCTAAACTCCGAAAGAACCCTGAATTTATTTCTGTCGATTGCATATCTTTTAATCCTTATTTTCGCTACATAAAAAAATAATCATACCACATCCTTAAAACAACTTAGTGACGTACACCTCAATTTATTACTGACCAGACCAGAGGAGGACCGAGAATAATCTCCAGGCACGTCACTGACGAGCAAAAATCGAAAATAGGACAGCTTAACAGATGGCCAAAGACCAAACTGACGTACTCCTATCCCTATATGGCTATATATGGCTACAAGCTAGGAAACTTTGCTGTGCAACCGAGCCTAGCTATATACTTACACCTCCAACGAGCAAAGCACAAAAGTTTCAAACGTGTCAAGCGCATCTCTGCCACGCACACGCAACGTACTTGCTCAGCAATGGCGTCCTCCAACTCCAAGGCAGTGGCCTCCGTCGTCATCGTCGTCTTCCTCGCCGTCGCCCGGCACGCATCGTCGCAGAGCTACAATGCGATATACAACTTCGGCGACTCCATCACCGACACCGGCAACCTCTGCGTCGGCGGCTGCCCGTCGTGGCTCACCACCGGCCAGCCTCCCTACGGCGACACCTTCTTCGGCCGCCCCACCGGCCGCTGCACCAACGGCCGCGTCATCATCGACTTCCTAGGCAAATTAATTTTGATCAAACTCTACCGAAAATTTCAATCCAAACGTGTACGTACTGGTGTGTTTGATACTGTGAATTCGCAGCTGACCACTTCGGTTTGCCGCTGCTCCCGCCGTCGAAGGCGAGCGGCAGCGACTTCACGAAAGGCGCGAATATGGCGATCATTGGCGCCACCACCATGAACTTCGATTTCTTCCAGTCGCTAGGCTTGGGCAACAGCATCTGGAACAACGGGCCACTCGACACCCAAATCCAGTGGTTCCAGCAGCTCATGCCGTCCATCTGCGGCAGCGGTAAGGCGTACGTGCAATTTTTTTTTTCTGAATAATTGATGTGTCTTGCTTGGTTAATTCAGACATATGAAACCTCAGATTGCAAGAATTACCTGAGCAATTCCCTGTTCATCGTCGGCGAGTTCGGGGGAAACGACTATAACGCCCCTCTGTTCGGCGGCAAGAGTATCACCGAGGTGAAAGGCTACGTGCCCCAAATCATCGACAAGATCACCAGCGGCGTAGAGGTACACTACAAACTGCACAGATTATGGCTGATCGAATTACTTCTCCAAGCAACAAAAATTTGTGCAGATTCTAAGCAATCGAGCACTGTTGATGCAGACGCTAATCGGACTGGGAGCGGTGGACATCGTGGTGCCGGGCGTGCTGCCGATCGGATGCTTCCCGCTTTACCTGACGCTGTACCAGAGCTCCAGCCAGGACGACTACGACGAGAACGGCTGCCTCAAGAGCTTCAACTCACTGTCAGACTACCACAATGGGTTGCTCAAGCAGGGGCTCGCCGGTGTCCAGAGCAAGTACCCGGCCGTCAGACTCATGTACGGTGATTTCTACAACCAGGTCACGCAGATGGTTCAGTCCCCGGGGAGTTTCGGTATGTTACGTACATCCAAACACTTTTTTTTTTGTCAGAATTTCAGATTGAGGAAAAATCTCCTTTTAGATTTAAGCGTGCATTGCATTACAATTAATCAATGCAAGATCAGGGTGGAATTAACAGGCGATTAATTAGCTAAAAGTCTGGAACTTTGAATCATTCAGGACAGGCAGCTAGCTAGCAACTGAATGATCTAACAATGTGAAATTGATGACTTTGTCCGAGTAGATTGGCATGCACGCACTATAGCAGTGTAGTAGTAGCAAACATCATTCACGACAATGCAGCTGGGCTCAGCGAAGCTGCAAGCGGCTGCCATGACGTACGTCGTCAGGCTCTGACGGAATTTTGGGTGACCATATTCAGGCCACGAAAAGGGTACAGGTCCACCGGTATAGAACATTTGCAATGGGCACGTTAATTGCTTGTCTGAAAGGGCTAGCCCAACTAACTAGAATAATAAACACACTCATTACACATTTGCTGCTTGTACCTGAGCATGACAATTGACACGGACATCTGCACATAATGTAACACATGTGGTCTGCTTCATTCCCAGGCAAATGTTCAGATTAGCAAACACAGCTTGCATTAGTAATGTTCAGTACCTGCACACTGTACAGGAATCAAGAACCACATCATTGATCACTGGCAATGTACTGATGTGTATCAATGTATGCTTTGCAGGACTAAAATATGGCCTGACAGTTTGCTGTGGCGCCAGTGGAAAAGGCTCCTACAACTATAACAATCAGGCGAGGTGTGGCATGTCTGGGGCAAGCGCCTGTGGAGACCCGGAGAACTACTTGGTCTGGGACGGCATTCACCTCACCGAGGCTGCCTACCGTTCGATCGCGGATGGATGGCTCAGGGGGCCCTACTGTAGCCCAGCTATTCTGCACTGAGCTGCACCAGGCTATTTTCATTTAATTAATACTGTAACGGTATGTTGAGATCTACTTAAAAATAATGCAGAGAATACTGCAGGTGCTAGGCATCAAGCATAGAAACACACTTGATGGGCTATATAAACTAAGCTGCATGACCCGTTTGACTTGTTTGTAACGTAAGTGGTTAATCTTTATCCACCTTATAAGCTATGCACTCAAAATTTAAATAGGCTTTTCTTTTTCATTAATACTCCCTCCTTCCAAAATGTTTGACACCATTGACCTTTTTATATATTTTGGCTGTTTATTTTATTTAAAAAATCACGTAATTATTAATTATTTTTCTATGATTTTATTTATTTTAAATATAATTTTATGTTTACGTTTTTGAACAAGACAAACGGTCAAACGTTTGCCAAAAAATTAACAGTATCAAACATTTAGAGAAGTAGGGAAGGCTTTGGCCCCGTTTGACTTGTTTGTAACATAAGTGGTTAATCTTTATCCACCTCGTTTGACTTGTTTGTAACATAAGTGGTTAATCTTTATCCACCTTTAAGCTATGCACTCAAAATTTAAATAGGCAAGGCTTTTGCCCTCCTTTCAATTTTTTTTAAAAAATAGGTGAAGGAAGCATAGGTGCTGAAAAATTGATGGAATCACAAAGAATGCATGACTCTACCCGGCAGGATTAAAATCCTGGTGCCTATAAAAATTACATATGCAGTTAAGAATTTATTAAAGTAAAAGAATTTACTAGGAAATATCCGTATTTTCAGCATATTTAAGAGGATACATACGTAGATATATAAGTATGCGCGTGCATAATGATATTAGATATGCCACTACGGCCTTATTTAGTTCCTTACCCTGCCAACTTTTTGGTAGCGCCAAAATCTAGTCATACTTTGGCACTACCACTTATTTAGCAGTGTAGAGTTATAAGTTATTGTATGGTTTGGTAGCAATATTACTTTGAATAGTGTGATGAAGGATTCTTTAATGCGAGGGGTGGATAACAAGTCAGCTCGGCTCGTTCGAGCTCGTTGTCTTAATGAGCCAGCTCGGCTCGACTCGTTAAGATTGACAAGCTAAAATACTAGCTCGGCTTGGCTCGTGAGTTGGCTTGTTAATGAGCTATATATCATTTATATAACATTTATAATTTTAATTTAATATTTTATCGTATACTAATATAATAATTAAACACTAACTAGTGAAACACACTAAATATAAATTGTTTGGACATACTTAAATCACTAATTGACGGTTAATAATCACCAAGTACATAAACATAAGGCGATCTTGTGTACTAGCAAGCTAAACAAACAACTTGTGAGCTGACTCACTAAGGATGCGTTTGGATGGGTGACTTTGGGTGGATGGGGCCTGGCCGCCCGAAATTTGGGGCCGTTTGGTTCGCGGGCAGAAGTGGGATATGGTGGCCATGGGGCCAGGGGGGAATATTCGTTGTAGATGCCGGACGAGCGGGTGCGGGCGAAATCGATCGGACGAGGCCGTCCCGTCCGCGCGTGCGCTCGCGTGACCCCC
>CM002476.1:5032589-5052919 GCA_000325765.3 Leersia perrieri
CATATCGCATTCTCAACGTCGAGCATCCTTGATGCCTCGACTCCTAGATCCCGTGGATCCTATCTCTGGCCCCGAAGGCCTCTCAATCGCACACCAAAATCCAACTCGCAACACATGATTTTCATCCCAGAGAGTTTTCCAAAAACATTGGTAAAACAAAACTACGCTAAGAGAATCTCCTCACATTTGCTCCTAACCGTGAGCACGGCTATTCGAACAGGTTTAACACTCTGCAGAGGTTGTACGCCTTACCCAAGCGAGACGAAGCTAACACTAAAACGGATCAGGAATCGGAAGTTCATGACAAGGTTTTTCCATAGTTAGTTTTGGCTTTCCCACATTGCATGGAAGAGTCGACTAACTGCGCAACCAGTATCAGGCTATTCACGCGGCCATCGTCTACTTAGGGCACACACCCAGGGTACTACGGATCCCGTGCCCCCCTCACAAGGCCAGACCCCGGCGATCCCAAGGCCTAAGTCCCCCTACATACGTAAGGATCCAGCGGCCTGTCGCGCACTGCACACCTTACCCTGTTGTGTCCCGCAATCATCAACATGCAGACAAGCATAATCTAAATAAGTACTCATCGAGAGGCATACCCACGTAGCCCGCGTGGTCGCACGATAATATGCTCGGATGGAATTCCCAAAGGAATCGGTCCTTAAACAGGAAAACTTGTCCATACCCTCATGGTCAAGCCTTACCCAATTTTTCGCAAAACTCATTTTGCTTCGCAAATCATTTCTCAAAACTGTTCGCAATCCTTTTTCCCAAAGTCTTATCACAGAGTAGAGATGGGGGTTTAGTCGGACAATCTTACTCGAGAGCCTAAATGCCCTACAGTACCATCGGGATGTATCGACAAGGGTTCACACGTATTCAATTCCTATGGGAAAATTCAATTCCTACGGGAAAATTCAATTCCTATGGGAAAATAATGCAACTACTAGGTAGGTCCATCGATATAATCATCGAGGCCGGGTTGGATAATCGTGCACAATCCTAATGCGAGTTGCAAACATTTTATTTGTAAACTAGGAGCAATATGATCAAAGGGTGGCTTGCCTGGGAGACGATTTTTCCGGTCTTCACGCTCCCAAGAAAACCAGATAAATCCAACGCGCGATCGATCCAAGAAAACCATCGGGTCTTCACAGCTTCTTAATGTACGGCTTTCGGTAGAAGCTAACCTCGGGACGTACAATAGCGAGCAAACATAGAAATCCTACCGGGGTCTGCAAAATAAAATATTATAAATATAATTAGTAGTGCCATAGGGTAGATCCTATTTTTAGAAGGATTTTGGAAGTTGAATGGGGTCTGTCGGACTTACGGAGCAAAAGATAGGATTTTTGGGGAGGCTTGGTGGTATTGCTGGAATATCGGGAAAAGGATTTATTTGGTTATTGGAAAGGAATAATCTTTCAGAGTGGGGCATACATTGTATGGGAAAAATATTCAGACCTTATTGTCAAAGGGTAGTCGTAGGTGTAGGAAGGGAGGGATCAATATTTAACTTAGGGTGTAGAATGGGCTAGGCAGAACAGAGGGACTTTTATTAGACTTACCTCCCCTCTGGAGTCTGGAATGGGTTGTGTAGTATAAAAGGGAACCAAAAGAGATTTCTACCAGCTGGAAGTAGAGGGACCAAAACTGAACTTTTTTGTTGAAAGTGATGGGCCAAGGGTGCTGGTCAAAGGAGAGACGGAAAATGGACTTGTACTTTGGGGTGGAAAGGACAGGACTCACACTAAACTTATCCACGTGGGTTGATACTGCCTGGGCTTGGGCTGACTGAGGGAGTACGGCCCAGCAGAAGGAGAGAGGGAGGGGAAGCTGACCGGTGGGGCCCACGTGTCATATTCTTCCCCTTCCTCATCTTCTTCCTTTTCCCCATTTTTTTCTCTTCCTTACTACAGAGAGGGGAACGGGGGCGGCGCCGGGGTGGTCACGGCGGTGATGGGGGAGTGAAAGGCAATGGCGGAATGGGTGAGGGGGCGTCGGTGGGGGAGAAAAGGGGCGATTGTGGGATGGACGACGAACGGCCATTGGCCGGGGACGGCAGGGAGGGGAGAGGTGAGGGGTGATGGCGGCGGTGATGGCGGGTGGTCGGGACGGTGGTAGTACGAGAGAAAGAGGAGGGCGGGTGAGACGCGGAAGCAGTCCAGCTTTTATAGCCGCGATGGAAGAGGGAGGGATGAACAGAGTGGGAATGGATGAGGCCGGCGATGGGGCTGGGGTCCTTGGGCATCGGCGGGGAGCACGGCTCTGAGAGCGCCAGGGGGTCAGGGCGGAGTAAAAGCGGTCGGCGCGTCGCGACATGAGTGGGGCCGGCGTGGCGAGGCGACGTGTCAGCGCGCGGCGGTGTCCGGCGAGGTGGGCGGGTTGCTGCGGGTCTCGGTGGGTAGCTTGTCAGGGGGTGGGGCAGGGGAGGTTAATGTCCGGTCGGCAAGGGCGGCCGTCGGGTAGCGGCGGGGTCTGGGCACGGAGAGAGGAGATGGTGACACGCGGCGGCGCGGTGGATGTTGGTGAAGGGGCCGATGGTGGTGGTGGCATGACGGCGCGACACGCGGTGGAGCGGTGACGTGGTTGACGACGAGGTTAGGGCGAGGGATGAGGGCGGAGCTTGCCGGGGAGACAGTAGGCGCAGGGGCGTGAATGCGGCGGCAGGCGCATAGGAGGTGGTCGGTGGCGTTGGCTCATCGCAGAGCGGCGGTGGGAAGTAAAGGCGGCATCAGCCGTGTTTAAAGTGGCGAGGCGACGGCACAGGGAGAGTTAAGGCGGCGGTTGGGATGGTCTGGTGCGGCGACGGTGCGGCGGAGCTGCTGCGTCGGCGGTGGCGGCGGCGGCTCTGGGAGGAGAAAGGAGATGAGCGCAGGATGCGGCGTTCAACGGGCGGATGCTTGATCCGTTCGGCGCAGGGCCCAATCGTCGGTGGCGGCGCTTAAGACGCGGGCGAGCGCGCGCAAGGGGAGGCTACGGCCACGGGCGCCACTTGGTTCTGTGGCGGGCCGTGGGCCGTGACGATTGCTCTGGCAGGCCGAGGCCCAAAGGCGCGGAGCGGGAGGGAGAACAGGCCGAAGCCTGTGTGAATGAGGGAGAGAGAAGGGGCCGGCTGTGCTGGAGAGCGAGGAAGATGAGAAAACGACCCAAAGGGCAAGAAAAGCCTTAACCTTTTCTTAGGAATTTTGTCAAGGAGTTGAGGCACAACGAGAGGTGATTTCAATTTGACCTTTGGGTCTGGGGAAGTTTTGGGGAACAACCACGAGGTTCAAGGAGATGGATATTCTATTCTCAGGAGGAAACATACTTGGAGTATAGATCCTTTGCTCATTTCCGGAGGCAAGGAGAATTTAGGAAGGACCGGGAATAAGATTTTTGTCATGGGGTGATCATGAGGAAAATGGTTAGGGTTTTGGAAAGGAATGTTTGGGTTGAGATTTTGCCGGCTAGGGAAAACAAGGAGTTGAGATCTGATTGGTACTTAGGACTAACTACACAATCAAAGAACCAAAAATTTTGAAAACACGTTTTTAATTAAAATAATTCACTACAGATGAGGCGAAGGCGGCTTCCCTAGTTCCTCCTTGCTCGTCCCCCTTCGGTGTCATGACGGGGATGGGGGCGATGGAGCGGAGGGGAAGAGAAGGAGAGCGCCGACCATCGTGAGGTGGACAGGGGAATAGAGATAGGGTAGATAGGAGACGGCGGCCTCTCAAGTGTCATGGTCACGAGCACGTGGCCTCGTGGGCTGTAGACATGGCAGTGTAGAGGCGGCGGCCGGGGCGATGGCCGCGGTGGATGTGAGCAGTGACGATGAGGTCAAAGCGGCGTGGAGGAGGGAGGGTAGAGAGAGAGGTGGGGAGCGGGGCCCTCCTCAATGCCGGTCTCTAACGACCAGCTGGACATGGATTCCTACGCCGTGCAGAACTCGGGGCAGACGCGGCTGTCACTCCTCTTCACCGTGGAGAGGTGTGGAGGAGGGGGAGGGGAGGGGAATTTTTTTATTTGATATCTAACTGATAGGTGGGTCCCACGTCGACTCAGCCGGTTGTCATGTGGGTCCCACATGCCACCACGTCATCCAAAATCACCCATAATACTGCCGAGAGATCTTCTTTGTACTGGTTTTTACAAGGGACTCATCATATCCGATATTGCGGTTGGACGAAAATCAAACTGGGTGACCACTTGAGAAACCTCAAATGGACTTGTTCCTATAACTTTAAGTCAAAGCATGCAATTCCAACCCAACGGGCCCATTAACCTATAAAGTCTGGCTTGCAACGTCCAGCCGCCAATGCCATGGGCCATGGCCAGTTCACCAACCTTGTCACGTGAAATTTCCACCAAAATAAAAAAAACTTGCCATGTGGTATCATATGTACATGGGTGATGATCAAGCAATCTAGCTAAACCAAAGGAGATTAGTCAAAATCGGATAAGACAAGAAGGGCCTTTGTTCAACTGTTGCTTGCCGAGTACGTCCGTTAATGCCTGCCGGCTGCCGAGATGATGAACAACACTACACACTGCTGTTGCATCTTGAGACGACGCAACGCCCGAATGAGATGCAGGAAACCCGGTCGTCACCTCACATGGAAGCAGAGGAGCACAAACACCGGTCAATTGTTTTAGCCAACATCCCTGTTGCTAACCAGTTGCCATGTTCGATTAGTTCTCTGCATTGCCTGTCATCACCTGCTACGTTTGGAACTTTCGATTCAGATTATTGACCGGCGCATCCATGCGTTGCCCCTGTCCTCGCAGATGATGTTTAATTATTTCAGCGTAGTTTCAAGGGGGAGCTATTAGGCGATTGGTTGGTTCGTCAATTGGAATTTTAGTTCTTGCAAGAAGTCAAGCTTTTGAGTGACATGATCGAATTCATTCGGAATTTGTCACCGGCGTCCATTCAAGTTAGTATGGCTTCTATCTATTGTTTGGTACAAATCCAACATCTGTAACTTATGCTCCATCACTCTTGACTCTTATGGGAGAAATTAGTGCAGAACTGAAGGAGTCAGAACTTCAGAAATACTCCTTGAATATTTGCTAGAATACCACCCTTAAGAGGTGGCACTTGCAAGTGCAGCTCTCCAAAATACCATTGCAAAACATGAGAGTTGTAATAGTATTTTGGTGTTAGAGGGTAAAATAGTTAATTTTGGTATTTTGGTTAGAGAGTTGCACTTGCGAGTGACATTTTGGAGAGACCTTGTTTTGTAATGGTATTTTGGAGTTGTCATCCTTGAAGGATGGTATTCTGACAAATATCTGTTAAAGCATACTCTCTGAAAAAAAAAAGAGTCAATATTTAAAACAGGTGAAAAAAAGAGGATGCGAAATTCCATGTCAGGTCCTGAACAAAATTTTTCCGCAAAAAATCTTTAAATAGGAGTAGGGACTAGGGACGTCAAGAACGCAACTTATATAGCGACAAGATTGATTCTTGCGGTTGGTCTTTGCAGCCAGCCGTCGAAGCCTTCCTCTGATTGTTCTCCTGACAGCGACAGAGGAAGCACATCGATCGCGGCACCAATAACAGTTCCTTCAATTGGTGTGGTCCAATGATCGTGCCATCGGATCGAAATCATCAAATAGCAGCAGTTTCTGCAGAAATTTTCCTCTTTGTTCTCTTCTGCTGTTACAGTCTGGTTCAGTGGCCACTGAAGCTAAAGATTCACTGCGCCAGTGTTATCCTTCACAAGCAAACATATCAGCGCCGCGTCAGTGATCACTGAATGATTTTAATTTACCTTGCAAGTAATTAAGCTAGCAATTAATTACGTGATTAATCACAAGTTGGCGTATCCAACTTAGCTTGCGCCATCTGCGACTATCTAGTCTGCACGAGTAATGCCACACGCAAGCCTGAACAGTTTGTGAAGTTGATTCCCCAACTACACTGATTAATTCTCAACCTGTATCGATCATATACGTGGATCAATCATGCAATAAACTGCACTTAGAGACAGAGCCAAAGCAAGACGAGGTCATCACTTGACCTGTACACACTCACTACATATTCATCGATTGAGCAATGTACACATGCAGCTTGACTAATTGCTACGGAGTACTCCAGTATATATTCGGTATGTTAATTAAACTCCTACTACATACCTACCACTAATCGATCGTTGGCAACTACCCCAACTAATTGACTTAAATTAATCCATTGTTAAAATATACTAGTATTTCACATCGAATGGCCGATTAGAACGAAGTTTTAGGATCTAGTAGGAATCTTCTTGCATTACATTCTGTGCTCCTAGCTTTCGCTGCATCGATCTTTCCAAGTACGTTTCACTATTACATTCTGTACTCTGTACTGGAGTAGCTAGTAATGAAATATGAATGCATTAATCATGAACGGATCAGCAAAGCTAGCAACACTTCGAGATACTCGTGAGGTAGTAGAGAGAGCCACGGGAACACGTATTGCTCCTTGGCTGGTGTATGAAAGTGACAAATTAGAGTTTGTGACAATGCAGGCCGTCATCAGACTTAATCATGGGTCTGTTCCTGTAGCTCCAGTTTTGCTTCATCTGTATCAACTGTAGTAGTACAGCAATTTATGCCATCTATGTATGATAGTTACACTAGTTTCCATCAATCATGCAGGCATGCATCACTGATGCATAGCACGTTCTGAATCATATGTATTTTGGTCTTTCCAAAGTCCTAACCGGGCTATCTTCAAACAAACGCATGCCAAGGTAAAGAATGTTAGTAATTCAGAACTGCTCCTACTTGCTAAGTAGCCGGCTTGCACGTGCATCAATGCAGAGGAAGGTAGGAGCTGAATTGCCCGAGGTCAGAAGCCAGAAAGGCACACAAAAAAAAAATTGCAAGGCAAAAAATGGTGGAATAATCAAATCGAGCTCAGGCAACTTCTAGCATGCACGCACACTTGGGGTTCAGTGTCAGAGATAAAACCCCTTGTTGCTGCAGCTTAGCTTGCATCATATGGCCAGCTCGATCGAACGAGACGTAATTGCCCGTGTGACAAGAACGGCTCAACCACCGGTGGAAAATACACTGATGCAGTGATGCTTCCTTTTCCTTCAGCTAGCTGAAACGTGTGCGGGCGCGAGCTGCCTCTCCTTCCATTGGCTAATTTGGCTGCTGCGCATCTGACGCAGAATTTCTGAACCTGTTTCGCGAACCTTTACCTTAGCCGGCCCTGCAACTTGTATATTAGCATATGCCAGATGCCATTTGTTGATGTGAACTCGTAGTCTTGCAATTAGATATTGAGAGGGAGATTCAAGTATCAACCAGTGAAAACGAAGAATCTTTCGATGCAACATGTTTGTTTGGAGTGAGAGAGCTTATATATGAGCAGCTAGCAGAGAGATTATTAATCAGAGATGCATAGTATATATATTTATAAGCCAGCAAACCCCCATGCGGGGTGCTTTGATTTAATTGATTTAGCCATCATCGATCGATTGATAGGAAAAAGAAAAACAAAACCTACACCGCAGCAACTCGATCCCAAGGTCAACTCTTCGTGACAATAATTCTCTGCATGTTCTCGCAACGCCAGAACAAGCATAGTAGATTCTTATGCATGTCACGTTCTTATGGTAAATTATAACATGTGTGCATCCATCGGCCTATGCATGTACACCGTGAATAAATACTCCACTACCCTTATATCCAGATCTAGTTAATCCGAACCCGTTAAGACTTTTTTTAAGGGAGGGCAAAAGCTTTTCCTTGTATATTGATAGAGCAGAAGAAAAGGTCATATAAATAATTACAGGGCGCAGTCCAAAACGGTGCGCCCGCAGAAAAAGAAAACCAAGTGATCTCTCCCAAAAAGATTAACTCATCAAGACGGTTTCCTCCCGCCTTTCTCCAAGCCCTACACTCTTCTTTGATCTTGACGATGATTTCCGCAGTTGACGTTTTGACTCGGCGAAAAATTCTAGCATTACACTCGCACCAAAGCTCGAGCTATGGGCGCGGAGGCGCCAGCTAGGGCCGTTGGTGCCGGCGACGGGTAGTGTCGGTTCCCCCGATGCCAGCCTGCCTTCCGCTTCGATAGCTCCGGTGAGGGTGCGTGGGCGCCAGCCGGGCTTGCGAGGCGCGACGAGCCGTGGCAGAGTGCAGGCGTGCGCAGCGTCATCCTTGGCGGAAAGACGAGGTGGCGGCCGTGGTTGGTGCACGTAATGGTATTTGGAGGCATCCGGCAACCAGAACTGGCGGTGGTGGCTCGGGCTTTGGGTGCGGAGGCGCCGGCTGGGGCCGCCGATGTCGGCGACGATGATAACGGTCCCCTAGTGCCAGCTGGCCTTCTGCATCGACAAATCTGGCTCTCCCTTGGTGGAGGGAGTTCGGATCGGTAAGCACGCAGGAGGGTTGCCAGCGGTGGGGTGGGTGATGGAGGCGACGGACGGCAACATGTCTTGGGCCTTGCGGCATTGACGTCCAGGGTGATCGTGGAGGCGGCGACCTTGGTTGTCAGTGTGGCGGTGAGGTGAGGATAGTCGAGTCGAGGCGACGGGGCGTTTTCGCAAGGTCAGCATGTTGTTGCCTTGCCTACCGTCCGGCGGTGGGGCGCCGGTGGTGGAGGCTTCACGCCGAAGGTGGTTTGAAATGGTGTTGGTGCGGGTTTGTCTGGGACGTCTTGACATGTGAGGGTGGGAAGATCGCTAGGTGAAAACCTAGCCTTTCAGGCCGGCAATGGCGACGCCCTCGAGTGCCGTACCCCCTTTGGGGCATTGTCGAGGTATATCTCTCCCTCCTTCCGGTGAACTTCATTGGGTGAAAAACTTGTCCTGTTGGACAGGCGACGGCGGCGTCCTCGACGTTGTGACCTTGCTGAAGGCATTACTTAAAGTCTTACTTCCGGACAAGCTCTTCTCCAAACATTCGTTCTCTTGCGGCGGCGAGCTAGCTACCTCAAGATGGTCACGTTAGCGGGCTTGTGCGGGAGAGATGGGATCCATCTTCTCTCTCACCCCCTCCCTCTCCAGCTCAATGATGTGGATGGTTTAGAGTTTGTCGGGGTGTCGAGCTCCTCTTCATCCCCTAACCTGGATGTATTTGTTGTAGGCATGTGATGTGGTTTGTATTTATTTTGTTTTTCTGATGCATAAAACTCGCACTATATTGTGCGGTTCGTTTAAAAAAAATATTTAAAGAACCCATTAAAACTGCTCTGATGAGATCATGAGAGAGATTGAACGAGCGAGTACAATTGACTTGGCTTGATATAATCGATTATTCTATCGTGCTCATGACTGAATCATCTATCTACCACTTCCTCTCCAGAAACCAAGACCTGATCAAAGTCACCACCAAAGCGAAGCAAATCAAGCCAATACCCTCGCACTCCTACCAATACAAGGAAACACTAATTAATCATCCCGGTTAATTATACTTAATTAACTTAATCACACCGTACACCCCGACGACCAACTCCAAACGAGAAATTTAAACGAGCCAACTCGGACAGGTCTCCCAGCGCCACGCCATCTATACATGTCACGGCGCCTCCCTGCTTGAGCTTGCCACACCAATTAATCAACCTCTCCAACGATCGATCGATCGATCGATTCGATCAATCACCATGAGATTCTTGGTGTCAGTTGCTGCCGCCTTCCTCGTTCTTGCGGTGCTCCGGCCGCCGCAGGCGGCGGTGGCGCAGAAGTACGCGGCCATCTTCAACTTTGGGGATTCTCTCGTCGACGCCGGCAACCTCGTCGTGGATGGCATCCCGGACTACCTCGCCACGGCTCGTCTGCCGTACGGAATGACCTACTTCGGGTACCCCACCGGGCGTTGCTCCGACGGCCGCCTCGTCGTCGACTTCATCGGTACGTGTGCACTGCACGCAGCCCATTTCTCTCCGAGGGTTGACCATAATTAATTGTTAACTGAATTTTTGTGTGTTTGTTGTGAATTTGTGATGGATGAGCAGCGCAGGAGGTGGGGTTGCCGCTGCTGCCGCCGTCGAAGGCGAAGAACGCGACGTTCCACCGTGGCGCCAACTTCGCCATCACCGGCGCGACGTCGCTCGACACGCCGTATTTCCAGGGCCGCGGCCTCGGCCACACCGTCTGGAACTCCGGCTCTCTCCACACCCAGATCAAGTGGTTCCAGGACATGAAGCCCTCCATCTGCAAATCCCCACAAGGTAATCAATCAATCAAACAAACTATCACCAGCACCAAACCACAACAACGAATGCATACTAATCTCGATCGATCAATCATATACATCAGAGTGCAGGGACCTGTTCAGGAGGTCGCTGTTCATAGTCGGCGAATTCGGAGGAAACGACTACAACTCTCCCCTCTTCGCGTTCAGGCCACTGGAAGAAGTGCACACGTTCATCCCGGACGTGGTAGACTCGATTGGGAAGGGGATTGAGAAGCTGATAGAGGAAGGAGCAGTGGAGCTGGTGGTGCCGGGGGTTCTGCCCATCGGTTGCTTCCCGGTGTACCTGTCAATCTTCAGGAAGGAGCCGGAGATGTACGGCGCCCGGAGCGGCTGCATCAAGGACCTCAACACGCTGTCCTGGGTGCACAACGCCGCGCTGCAGCGGAAGATCGCCGAGCTGCGGCTCAAGCACCCCGGCGTCCGCATCATGTACGCCGATTACTACACTCCGGCCATCCGGTTCGTCCTCCACGCCGAGAAATACGGTGAGTAGTATGGCTCGCTCGATCGTCTTCTTCTTCTCCTCGCTGTTTTTTTTTTTTCCTTTCCGCGGTTTTCTTGGGTTCTCGATGATGAATGATCGATCGCTTCGATGTGTCCCCCCAGTTTCCCACGGCCCGTGGTCACGGCAGTTTGCGTCTAAGGTTGTTAGTTCGGTTCGTTACGGCAACGAGGACGGACGCTGACAGGTGGGACCCACTGCCTGTCACGGTCGTAAAAGAGAGAAAAAAAAAGAACCATCTTTTCATAGTTTTCTCTTTTTTATAAAAAAAAAGAGAGGATTTTTTTTGGGTTCAAAGCTAAACTATTCGGAAACCATTTGAAAAATCGGGAATTAAGCCAGCAAAGGTTTGGATTTTTCTATACGGAGAAGTTGGAAACTACCACTATAGTATTTGTGAATAAATTAAGCGGGCGAACAGTTGTCCTATCTAGTAGTATAAATTGGGAGAACAAATCAAGGCTGCTTAGCTACATTTTTTTTCTACAAAATATTTAAAATTTATTTATGAGGCGTCGTCACCATCATCTCAAAGCTAGCATGGGAGGAGAAAGAGATGTGAGGCAAAAAAGAACCAATCAGTCGAGTGACGGGAGCAAGCATGCGTTTCTGGGCGAACATTTAGAAGGGGTAGTTGGGGGCCAATTTTCCCCAATATTTATGAGGTTTCGTGATCAAACACACAATGACCTTGAACTCTTCAATAGGAAATGTGCGAGATTTTCTGGTAAGCTTCGCTGGCTAGCTACGTACGTCCAAGCTAATTAAGAAATGTATAGCATCCGTGTCAAGTGTAATTGCTAATTTGCGTAGGTGACATGACAGAGCATTCGAAGTGACACATAACTAAACGATGACATAACTAGTTAATCAATCAAAGAGAATACCCTACTCTCTTTTTGTCCAGAGAGATCAGTAGATGTTTGTAGGGAAAAAAATATAGTATAAATCATGCTTGTTGTCAGTGATGACACCACATGTGACCATATCAATTGGTACGTGAGAGAAGACTTGGAATTGTTAGCATGATGCCGGGCATGAATTAGTAAGTTTTTAAATTACAACCAAAGCCTTAATGACAATCTTAGTTTGTGTAGATTCCATGTGATCCATAGGGCATTGACCTCTTCAGGGACGTGCCCACTGTCCAATAGCCGTACAGGATGAGCAGGGCTTTGGGGATTTAACTGAGGCAACTGGAATGTTAGCTGATAGTAGACTTTACATCTTGATGTTGGAGTCAATAGGTCATGATAAAACAAATGGAATCAGCAAGCTTAGCACAATAATGACAATGCACAAGTACTACACCAAGTAATCTTGTCAGAATATATAAGTAGTACACAAAGTACGAAGTAAGAGAAAAGGCACAAGAACTAAACAACAGACACATATGGCACCGTACCCGATCACACCTTACTTGGGATTGTCAAATTAACACATTCAACAAGCTTGTTGCCATTTTTTTTCTATTATTTTCCTATTCATAAGAGTACACATATACCACTGTTTCTAATCATTCAGCAATTACTAAGGAATCATCATTCATGATTCGGGCAACGTGCATATGGTTGCATCACCGATTTTTTTAAAACAATCCCATTCCCTTCTCTTATTTTTGTGAAGAATAAAATTTCTACTAGTATACTTATAGAAGAAAACGACCTGCCCAAACAATAATGGAGCAACTTTGTTTTCAAGAAAATGATCGATCACTCATGCTTATTTGAAAAGCTTTATTGTTCTTGAACAAGATAAATATAGCGGATCGGCAAAACTGTGCATTGATTTGACATTGATTTATTGTTTCGAAATGAATAGAAAAAAAATCATGATCTCGCCCAAAAAAAAAACATTTTACGAACTAAATAAATGAGCCATATCAATTATAGAATCACGTTTGATATGGCACTGAAATCATGCTGGATGCTGGGAATCCACACATTGTCAAATTCGGCTACCTTGCATAATTAGTCCAAGCTACTAGCAGACATGTATACCACAACGCCCTTTGTCCTGTCCATCAACCCCTCATGCATGGAAGAATCGACAAGCAAAGCCTAGAAGCGTATGACGACATCCGCGATCCGCGCAATCCGGGCTGGAGAAGAAGAACCGAACAAGCTCACCCAACTCATAAGTCACAACCCCTCGCATTTCTTAAATCTTATCCACACCCACGTACGCGAAGCAATGCTGAACTGCCGATACGATAAATACGAACCGAGACCATATCACACCATTTCTCAATCGATTTCTCTGAATCTCACGGTGTTTTTGCTGAGTCTCACAGGTTTCCTGAGGCAGACGCCACGAGCATGCTGCGGGGCACCGGGTGTTGGGGAGTACAACTTCAACCTGACGTCCAAGTGCGGAGACCCTGGTTCGTACGCGTGCGACGACCCGTCCAACCACTGGAGTTGGGACGGAATTCACCTGACCGAGGCGTCATACGGCCACATCGCCAAGGGCTGGCTCTACGGGCCATTCGCCGACCCGCCCATCCTCGAGAAACGCCATCACTGATGATCGATCGTGAATCGTTTCTTTTGTTGTTTGCATATATGACAGGCAGCAGGCACCTTCGATTGATATACGCGATGGATGGATTGTTGTTAATTTTAGATGGGGGAGGGAGAGGAGAGGTAAAGGATAGCAAAAGGGGACAGACAGACATACAGGCAGAACAGATGCTATGTCTTGTTCAGAATAGATGGTTCGGGATGTGTTGTTTTGGTGTAAGCCCTTTGGGTCGGGTTTCGATTGCATGATTGATGTGTATTTTGTTTGTTGGTTCAAAGTAGAGTAGTTTGTTATTCCTATTTCTTGAGGAATTAAAATTGCTCTCATATATAGCATCCTTTCTTCATTATATGTACACACCAACCCTGAATCTGTCGTTCTACTTTGCAAACCAATAATATTCTAACCTGTCGTTGGGCTCAAATGGTACTTGGCGAATTTTGGATGGAATTGCCGGTTCCACCAGCGCACCACCTCGTTGAATGCTAATGTCGAGGGATGCAGACTGCCGCAGGCCTTGTTGATAGGCTTTACTTGGGCCAAGGTCATGTTAAGTACAGGACTAATTGGGCATTAGGCCCAAGATAGATGCAACTCGGCCATTTTTGGATGATCAAATGCATCCACGTGCTATAATAGAGCCAACTAGGCCCTGGATGTCCATTCCGAGACAAAATGTCGGACGCTCCATACTGTGTTTCAAGCATATAGAAAAAGTATTTCATCGTTTAAAAAAATATTTCAATAAAAATGTTTCAGCGCAGCATGACTGAAATATTCTTTTGGCCGTTGCAATATTTTTACTGAAACATTTTTTTGAATGATGAAATATTTTTCTATATGCATTGAAAAAAAATCAGAGCGTCCGATGTTTGGTTTCCCAAAGAACACCCCCACAATAGCATTTTCATGCTATAATTGCTACTCACTCCGGAAGCCATTGTGTTCTTGTCACACCCCCTTTGGGCATCGCCTAACAGCGACACCGGAGAGGGTGCGTTGAGCAAATTCGGCATGAACCAATTCCCACAGAACCACATTGCCAGTACCAGTCCCAGCACACATTAGTTGGTACTCGTGGTCACAATATGATGAATCATTTCAAGTAAAATAAATAATAGATTATTTACACTTGTGGAGTAAACTCCTAGAGTGTAGAGTAGTAGCAGCGGGACCTGAGCGCAACAGAATCCAATCCACAAGCAACGGCGTGGGATTAGGAAAGAAACCTAAACTTCACCGCACTCTTTTGAGGAGGGGAAAAAGCAAGGATGAGTACACGAGGTACTCCGCAAGCCACGAAAAAGTGATCTTATGCTAGCTGAATAGGAAGGCTAGTTAATTTCTCAAGGTTTTAAGCTAAGTATGGGTGGATCCAACAAGATTTTAGTTAAAACATCGCAACTTGCAAAATAATATATGTCTAAGTGTGGGTGGACCCAACAAGATTTTAATTAAAAACATCTGAAATTGCAAAATAGTTATGAAAAATCTCAAGAAAATTAACAAGACAGATAATATGTAATATATTAATCCATAAACATGCAAACCCAAATCTGACTTCTACAAATTGAAAAATTAACTACAAATATATGCACACTATTTAGAGTTTAATATATATTTTTGTTATAACTTGCAAAATTCAAATTTAAACTTTCATTGTTAAGGTGTTATATGACATACATGTACATAGATACATAGAGGAAATATGTCACTCGAGTGGGCTCCGCTCATTATCCCGGTTTCTCATGGTGCTGACTTGTTAAGTTTCATGGTATTGTAACATGTAAAAGTCTTCTCTTAAGTCTTGATGTCAATAAAAATCGGTCGGCATTTCTTTCATCTGGCGCGATTAATAATAAAAAAAAGGTCTTTGACTTAAGTTAGATTACTAAGCACTTAACGGGTGGCAATTCCTTACACTTCTTCGCCACATTTCGAGCGGTAATTAAACAACGACGGTTTCGGAGACGACCTTCATCGCTTCACTCGTCATTCGTACTCAACGTGCAAAATAAATTGTCAGGCAACTTGCAATACTCTTGCGGCGACAGCGACGGCGGCTTTAATATAGCAAAGTCAATGCAAGAGACAAAATACATCTCCCGCGCTCTTTCTTCGTGATGATATCATCATCTTGGTTCTCCTGCTTCTCCGACCCGCAAAAAAAAGTGATAAAATAAAAATGAGAGTCAGTTTAGATTCTCTCGTGGCTTCACTGGTCATTTTCGTACAAAATGTGCAAAAAATGAACTGTAACATATGCCCAGCTTGACAAACGCAGCGGCGACGGCGGCGGCTTTGCATAGTACAAATTAATAGTTCTATTGAAGAAAGAAACTCGATCTAGACGTGAGATATATAAATCCAATTTGCTTCCTCCTGCCCTGTTCATCGTCGAGCTCGAGGATGAAGCTGCTACTCCTCGTTTTGCTTCTCCTCCTGCCGGCCATCTCCTGCTGCTTCCCCAGCCGCCGGCGCTATGACTCCATCTTTAGCTTCGGCGACTCCTACGCCGACACCGGCAACGGCGCCACCGTCTTTGCCGCAAATTCGCTTCCTAACCCGGCGACACAGCCTCCCTATGGCATGACATTCTTCGGCCACCCCACCGGGCGCAACTCCAATGGCCGCCTCATCCTCGACTTCATCGGTAATGCCCATTTCGATCTGTAGTGTTTTTTTTGTTAGCTTTTCGTTGGTAAATACTTGACACCGTTGATTTTTTGACATACGTTTGACCATTTGTTTTATTTAAAAAATTTGTAAAATAAGTAAAACTATAGTTAAACATAAAATTACATTTAAAGATGAATCAAATGATAAGAAAAATAATAATTATGTAATTTTTTTGAATAAATAAACGGCCAAACATATATAAAAAGTTAACGACGTCAAATATTTAGAAAAGAAGGGAGTAGAAAAGTCTTTCAACGTGTTTGATCGATTGGCCGGAGTAAGTGCAGCGGAGGAGCTCGGCTTGCCGTTCGTCCCACCGTTCCTGGCGTACAACGGCAGCTTCCGGCAAGGCGCAAACTTCGCCGTCGCCGGCGCCACGACTCTCGACGCCAGGTTCTTCAGCGACCTCCCGGGCGTCGGCAAGTTCGTCCTCAACACGACCTCCAGCGTGCAGCTGCGTTGGTTCGACTCGTTGAAGCCGTCGCTGTGCGGCCCTGCCCGAGGTAAAATAATCTCTCGTTAATTACCTGTAGCATTAATGCATTATACTAATATACTATGCATAGCTGATGCTGATTTATTGATGAGGTCATGAGGCAACGGATCGATAAGCTTGCCTTATCCTCCGTCCATCCCTAAATATTTTGACACGTATTTGGTTGTTCGTTTCGTAAATTTTTTTTTTTAAATATGTAAAACTATATATATAAAAAAGTATATTTACCACTAAATCAAATGGTAAGAAAAAAACTAATAACTGTTTTTCTTTTGAATAAAACAAATGATTAAACACGTATAAAAAAATCAACGCGTTAAATATTTAGGAACGGAGGGAGCATACAACATTATAAACATTATATATAGTCGTGTTTCATATGCAGAGTGCAAGGCCTTCCATAAGTCTCTCTTCTTCATGGGAGAATTCGGCGTCAACGACTACAGCTTCTCTGTCTTCGGGAAAACCCTGCCGGAAGTGAGAGCGATCGTTCCGGACGTGGTGAAAACCATCTCCACGGCCACCGAGGTAACATATCCATATTTTTTACTCATGTCTTCCAGAAGTAAATGGCTCCCTCAAGTCATAAATATTTGAAGTTTAGACTAAATTACTCAAACTCTTAAAACTTTGGTCTTGAATAGTTTATTAATGTTTCTTTTAAAAAATATTATGCATAGATTTGCCTTGAAAACAATTATCATGATACTATCTCCATATTTTAAAATGTATGGCGATTAAGACAAGCTAATTTAGCTAATTTTCCCTAATTAGCTTGTCCTAAACGCTATATTTAAAACATGGAGGTAGTATTATAAGTGTATTTATGTAGATTTTATAAACTAAAAGTTAATGTAAATTTGTTCAAAATTGAAAGTTGGCCGTATGTTAGTAGTACTATTGACAGGGTAGAAGCGGTATGGGCACCTAATTTTTTTTAAAATCCATATATTGAAATATTATCAACAATATAACTGTATATGTATTATTTATGCTAAATCCACTTAAATTATTTACACGCATGAAATCTCATTGCTTTATATCAGGGTCGAACCAGAATATCACCAAGCCTAGGGCTAATTTAATATGTTCTTTGTTATCGCCATATTTTTTTTAGTAATTTACTAAGATCTTATTAGAATTATAGAGCTAAGAGCTAGGGTTTAAGCCCTAGTTTTCCCGCACCTGATTTCGCCCCCTACTTTATACTCCCTAGTCCCCTAATATAAGTAAACTTTGGTTTGGAGTTTATCTCAGAATATAAGAAACTCTGGGATGCAAACAATTATTTTGATATAGCCCACCTTATCTAGTATTATCACAAACCGTTGCATATTTTCCATGCATATAATCCATATTCTAATTTCAACTTCTATTAATTTTTGAAATACTATCTAGCAATTAAAAAAATAGTGGGCCCATCTATTAGTGAGGGATATGTTGGATATTTTGTTAGCTGCTTATTATTTCCTGTAATGATAAAAGTTTCTTATATTATGGGATAGAGGAAGTAGTCCCTCCCTTTCTAATACAAGCATTTTGAGGATGCTTTGCGAAAATTAAGGATATGGAAGAAGATTCCCTTCCATTGATTAAATTTTAAGTTTCGATTTGCTTGAAAATATATTTTTTTCCTCACAAGCAACTTATTGCTTTAAAATGTTTGAATTCCTGCTCATTGGAATCAGTATCCCAAAATACTTATATTGCGTTAAAAATTTAAATCCTATGCGTGCTTATATTTAGGAACATGGAGCATTATATATCACTTTTTTTCTTCAAAATTTCATGATTTGACCGCACATGTTTAAAATGAGTAAATGTCAATTGTGCACCAATTAATATAGCAATTTTCCCTAAAAAAACAACCAAAAATTGATCCTTAACTTTATTTAAGGTACCACTTTTTTTTATCTTTCTTGTAAACAGAGGCTAATCAGGATGGTTGGGGCAAAGACTGTGGTCGTGCCCGGGATCCCGCCATTGGGATGCTCGCCGCCCAACTTAGCGATATTTCCTAGTGCTGATCCGGCAGACTACGAACCTGGCACCGGGTGCCTGAAGCAATTCAACGAGATCGCCGTATATCACAACACGCTACTACAGGGTGCCGTCGAGATCGTCCAGAAAGCCCACCCAGATGTCCAAGTTGTCTATGCAGATTTCTTCACCCCAGTGATTCGAATTGTCGAGTCTCCTGGGACGTTTGGTTAGTAGTGTAGTACATCTGTATACATAGTTCATTATTGATGACTTTTACTCGTACTTTTGTTTCATCTCACCAACGTGTTTGTTGCAGACTTAATGTGAGGTATTTTTCCATGGAATTTGGCTTTCATGATTATTATTTAATCGCAGGGTTTACAAGTGATATTCTTAGATGTTGCTGTGGTGGAGGTGGAAAGTACAACTTCAACATGAGCGCTGGATGTGGCATGCAAGGCGCGACGGTGTGCGGAGATCCATCCACGCATTTGTTCTGGGATGGCCACATGACAGAGGCAGCTTACCGCTTCATTGCCAATGACTGGCTAAACAGCATAAAAATGTCCAAGATAAATTAAGTTGGAATTAGTCGTTCTTTCTATGTTGATCTAATGTGTGTGATCTAATGGTAGTATTATACCACCACTGTTATCACCAGTTGAAGCAATTCCAACCGTTGATTTATTAATTCTACAAATTAGAAAAATTCTAATCCGATGGATTAGTATATATTTATACCGCCACCTCAACTACTTATAGTGGAATAATTTTTTATGCTGGTAGTAGAACTGATAAATCAAATCATTGATTGGAATTTTCACATAAACTACTCATATCTACTCCATATGTCCCTAAATATAAAACTCTGGGCCTATGTATCTCAACATAGCCCCAAACGCTAAAATTAATCCTATTTGTATGCCATGTGTAATTTTACTTATTTTTAATTGTATCTTATTTGTTCTATATGGGTTTACATTTTTTGTTATCTAAGTTTAAATATTTTCATGTAATTTCGCAAAGTTTTTCTCATGTAATTTTGTACCTTTCTTGGTTGAAACAATTTATTGTTGGGCAAATTCCTTACATGCCTTCGAAATGTTGCTAAATCCATTCTATGTTCTCAAAGCTTTGCCATATCTCATGTTTATCCTGAACCCATCTATGTTTGTTTCATCAGTTGACCATTTTTTTTTCAAATGATCATATTTCGTATAGTCGTGTATTGGCTAAAAACAAAAACAAAGCTCAGTGCAATTTGTTTCAAATATACAGAGAAAAGTAAAATAGGTCAGAATAATATATAGCTTATGTGCCTACAATTTAAAACCTCTTACATATTTTTAACTAATTAATGTTCAAACAAATTTCAACGAAAAAATGATGACATTCATACATAAATATCACAGTGCGTTTGGAAACCGAAATTTTTTTTAGTCAATTTTAAATATCACTGAAAAAAATTCCCTTTTGTTTCAAATATAAGTATTAGGATTGGGATGTGGCACATCCTAGTAACGAATTTGGACAAATGCTTTAATTTCTGTACACACATATATATATGAAAATGCAAAAATGATCATATGTGCATGTGCACCAACAATCTGCACTATTGATATGAGATCAATCAAGATCTCGACCGTTGGTGTTAAGTGTAGCTTATAATGAGTAAATAAATGCTTTCGGGATTATATTTTTGAGATTATATAATCTGAACATTATATTTTTGAAATTATATATTTTTTGAAATTATAATCTCAACATTATATTTTTTTTAATTTATAATCCGAACATTATATTTCGAAACTATGTTTTTTAAACTATATTTCAAAATTATAATCTGAATATTAACTTTTTTTTTATCGCATTTTAGGTATATAAAAGATGCTTTCTCTCTAATCTACCAGGGACACATGTCACCGCGTTGATATTGGTACAGATGCACGTATGCTCATAAAATCATAC
>CM002476.1:5053019-5069074 GCA_000325765.3 Leersia perrieri
GATTCTTTCATACATTAAAAGCAGTAAATTGAATTTATGTGATTAAATCTCACCAACGTGATGTTTTCAATTTACTACTATGAAGTACAAAATCACGGTACATGAAGATCATTTTTAATCGGATGTATTTGGTGGCACTGTGATTAGCCCATGTGTCATTACTGGGATTACTGGGATTAGTGGAGTCTGCTGCCAGGGTCTGCGCAGCAACCACTATGGCTGCGCGCCTGCGCAGATTAGTAAGCTGGCAAACTGAAACATCGTACTAAACTAAACTTGGCAATGTGTAATGTTAGGTAAGGCGGCTGAAAAGCAAGTCCCCGTCAAGACGTGGTTCCTTCCTGAAGGCTGTTTCTTACGGTCTTCAAATATACTTGATCAGTTCTAAGCAACATTACCAAGTAATTTTAATCCGGTGGATCACATATATTTATATTGCCACCTCAACTAAAGATAGCAGAATAATTGTTTCATTCTGGAAGCAGAACCGATAAGTCAAATCATTGATTGAGATTTTTACATGAACTATCGATATCTACTATGTCCCTAAATATAAGAATCTGTGCCTATGTATCTGGTATATAGAGAAGGCTAAAATTAATCTCATTGGTATACCATGTGTAATTTTACGTATTTTTATTTGTATTTTTTTGTTGTTGTATATGTGTTTACATTATTTGTTATCTTAGTTTAAATATTTTCATGTAATTTTGTAAAGTTTTTCTCATGTAATTTTTTATTTTTCTAGATTGAAATGTTTCTCAATCCGTTCTATGTGGTCTCCAAGCTTTGCCATATCTCATGTTTATCCTAGCCCCATCTATATCTGTTCTGTCTATTGATCATTTTTTTTCAAATGATCATATTTTATATAGTCGTGTATTGGCAAAAAAACAAAATAAAGGTCAATGCAATTTGTTTCAAATATATAGAGAAAAGTAAAATAGGTCAGAATAATATGCGCCTACAATTTAAAACCAAAATTTAAATCTTGAAATATTTTTAAGTAATTTTCAAAAAAAATCAACAAAAATGATGATGACATTCATACATAAGTCTCCTGCATTTGGAAATCAAAAATTTATTTTAGTCAATTTTAAATATCACTGAAAAATATCTCTTTTGTTCAAATATAAGCATTTGGACTGGAACGTGACACATCCTGTTAGAATGAATCTAGACCAATGCATAAAGTTTTGTAGATAGGGATTAAATTATAAATTTACGGTTAGTAAACTAAACTAGGCAATGTGTAATGTTAGGTAAGGCGGCTGAAAAGCAAGTCCCCATCAAGACGTGGTTCCTTCCTGAAGGCTGTTTCTTACGGTCTTCAAATATATATACTTGATCAGTACTAAGCATCATTAGCAGGCAATTTTCTGCACGTCTTTGCCACAGCCATCTCGTGGTCTGGAACCGAAACTAACGGCGGTCTCGTTACTTTCATCTCCGTCAACGGTCGAAAACTCTATGCTTGCTTTGACAATTGACAAGGCGGCGGACCGGCGGTGGCTATATAAACATATATAGAACATCAGTATTTTTGTGTCATGTGTAGAAGTGTAGAACATTTATTTAACAAGCAAGTGTAGGCGGCTAGGCGCACACTCCAGATTTAATTTCCTCTGGCCCTGTCATATTGTCGTCTGGATCCGTACCAATTAAGTTACCAACACGATGAAGCTGCTACGCATCGTTTTGGTTCTCCTCCTCCTACCCGCCATCTGCTCCTGCCGTCGCTACGACTCCATTCAGCTTCCGTGACTCCTTCGCCGACACAGGAAATGACGTCATCGTCCTGGCCGAGAACTCGCTCCGCAACCCGACGACACGGCCTCCTTACAGCATGACCTTCTTCAGCCATCCCACCGGTCGATTCTCTGATGGCCGCCTTATCCTTGACTTCATCGGTGCGTCCGTGCGTGCTTATTTCTACTTTGAGCTCTGTTACTGGTTCAGACTTAACCGATGCAATCCCGAGCGGAAGGTGAGAACTAGTCGAGTAGGCTAAAGGCTACAATACGTCAAAATTGTATTGATTATTAGATAGTTTTTACAAGGACCCTAGTACATAATTTATACCCTTGGTCCAATTAAGTTCCGATCGAACACCATAGACAAACTTTCCTAACAAGAAAATAAAACTGAGGCTCCTTCCTAATTACATATGAAAATAACTAAAATCTGTTTAATTAATAGGTAGAAACTGCAATATCGTGATCTTCACATTTTCTTCTTAAATTTGATCTCTTTTAGATAATCTTTCCATTGGCTCATGGCATTCTTTACTTAATCAAATCGAGTAAAGAACTGTCCAAATTTTGGTGTTAACAAATGCCTCCAATTTCGAAGCATGAGGACTTATGATTCGAAATTCTCTTCTCCAGGCTTCCACGACTCTGATATCTCCTCCCTTGTTTTCTGCAATCAGTTTTCATGTGCCGATATTTTTAGCATCATATATGTTAAACTTTCAAATTGTTGAGAGAAACATTTGTCTTTGATAGGTGTTGACAATCCTTGAAATACTGGTTTCTCCGCCGGAAACATAGAGCGGAGGCCGACAATGGACGGGTAGACGGCGGGGCAAGCAAAGTCGATGGGAATTCCGGTAGCGCGAGGAAGGAGAGAGGGAGGTGGGGGGAGCGGGTCACTAGCGAGGGCTTGTTAGCGCCGCTGCGAGCCCGAGCGGCAGGAAGCGGCGGTGGGGGAGGCGGCGGAGGCAGACGTAGAGGATGAGGAGCGCGACGGAGGATGTCGGCGGGTGGGGTGGGGAGAAAGAAAAAGAACGGTGTTTACGAAGGAGAAGAGAAACGGACGTGTTGCGGGATCCGTGTGACACGTCGTGCAATAGCCGCACGTACCAAAGGAAGTCCCCGTCAAGATACGGCTCGTTCTTGAAGCCCGTTTCTCACGGTTTTCAAATGTACCGGATCAGTACTAAGCATCATTAATTAGCAAGAAACTGTCTGCACGACTGCACGTACGTCTTCGCCAGCAGTATCTCGTGCTCTGGAATAGAAAGGGTGGTCTCGTCACTTTTATCTCCGTCAACGATCGAAAACTCTATGCTTGTTTTGACAAATGACATCGCGGCGGTGGCTATATAAACGTAGAAATCAGTATGTTTTTAGAGATGTGTAGAAGTGTAGAGCATTTTTTAGCAAGGGTAGGCGGCTCGGCGCACGCTCCAGATTTAATTTCCTCTTGCTCTGTCATATTGTCGTCTGGCTCCGTACCAATTAAGTTACCAACACGATGAAGCTGCTACTCATCGTTTTCGTTCTCCTCCTACCCGCCATCTGCTGCTGCCGTCGCTACGACTCCATCTTCAGCTTCGGCGACTCCTTCGCCGACACAGGAAATGACATCGTCGTCCTGGCCGCGAACTCGCTCCCCAATCCAACGACACGGCCTCCTTACAGCATGACCTTCTTCGGCCATCCCACCGGTCGATTCTCTGATGGCCGCCTTATCCTTGATTTCATCGGTGCGTCCGTGCGTGCTTATTTCTACTTTGAGCTCTCTGCTACTGCTACTGATAGCAGAGAGGATAGATACCAATGGAAGTGATCTTACCGTTGATTTATTACTATCGTTAGAAAAGATTATTCTACTTAAAGTATAGTTAATGACCTAATGCGGTAGTACAAATAGATATGATTGATTGGACTATATATAAAGTAGAGAAAGACTGGCTTTCTCCCCATGTCCACTCCTCCTTCCTCTCCTCCCCCTCCTCCTCCTCCCCCACCAGCGAGGGACCAACCGTCCCGCGCAACCTTGTGGGGTGGGGTGGGGGGGAGAGGGGTGAGATGTTGATGCCGATGACCATGGCGGAGAGAACATGGTGAAGCTAATCCACCACCAACGACATCAGAAAATGGATGATCTGGTGGCCACGGCGAGGATATACAGCTTCAAATAGGTACAAAGCCCCAACGAGGCACCAGAGGTACCATGTCTATAGACACTAAAATAGGACCGTCGTCACTGATATATGAGTATCATATCTTGTACATATAGGTACTGGATCTGGTACCTCCTCAAGCGACGCAGGTCAAGAGATAGACGACGGCGCCGGCGGAAATCATGTGGCGGGGGCATCAGATCTAGAACCTACGTGGATATGCGCTCTGATGCTGCCCCTCGTTGTCCCCTCCATCGAGTCCCTTGCCATCCTCTCCGGCGAGTCCTCTGGCAAGCTATGAGTTGGGTTGTTGGCACAATAGGGGCATCGCCACCTCAGTTTGGCGGTGCCGAAACGACGTAGTGGTGGTCTGTGGCAGTGACTCCACATCGCAGGGAAGAAGGAAGACGTCGTTTGAATGGGTCCATTCAAAACGGTCATGCTCTATAAATTACATGGATGGTTTATATATTTTTTTCTAGACACTTTAACCCAACGATTAACATTGCTTTTATATATGATAATACTTACACTAGAATACTTTATTATCATTAAAAAGCACCATAGTGAAGCTCAGAACTTTACGTGCCACCTGCTTTCTACTCCCTGCCTACTTTTTCCTACTTAATTATAACCTTTGACTATTCAACTTATTAAAAAATAGTGTATATATAAAAAAATTAGTTCTTAATGCAAAATATATCCAAACAAATTAAATAATACTTGTAAATTTTTTAATAAGAAGAATGGTTAAACATTGTAAGAAAAATATTAAAACTATTACATTGTGAAAGAGGGGGAGTACTTCGCAAAGAACTTATTCTGAAGGCTAAAGTGCAGCGGAGAAGCTCGGCTTGCCGTTCGTCCCGCCGTTCCTGGCGCACAACGGCAGCTTCCGGCAAGGCGCCAACTTCGCCGTCGCCGGCGCCACCGCTCTCGACGCCAGCTTCTTCACTGCCATCCCGGGTGCCAAGCCCGTTCTCAACATCAGCTCTAGCGTGCAGCTGGGTTGGTTTGACTCGTTGAAGCCGTCGCTGTGCGGCCCTGGCGCCGCCCGAGGTTAATCTCATTTACTACATGTCCGATTAAAATTTCTACCTCCAATTGATCACCAACATGCGTTACAGTATACCGTCGCGTGTGCGTGCAGGGTGCAAGGACTCATTTCGTAGGTCTCTCTTCTTCATGGGAGAATTCGGCGTCAACGACTACAACCTTGTTGTGATCTTCGGGAAGAGCCTGCCAGAAGTTAGATCATTTGTTCCAGAAGTAGTGAAAACCATCTCGTCGGCCACTGAGGTAACCGCGATCGATCTAATCGCGAGTGTTGCTCTCTCCGTTTCCGTTTGCTTTACTCATCGCTAGAAATTCAACATGTACGGTATATTCATAACAACTACCAGCTTACTGTGGGTTGACACTCGGGAACGTCGTTACCATGTGTAATTGGACACTTCCCGGCCGTGTGTTTGCAGCATGCATGAGCTAGGAAGACCATGATGCCCCTCATTAAGCAAAGTTTTTTTTTTCTCCCCCACGTACGTAACCTTCATTTAATAATTTGATAAGGACATCATGCATGGTCTTTAATTAAAAAAATGTCTTAAAAAAATTCCCATGATCTCTTATATTTTATATACATGCATGCTATTTCTCTTTAAACTTGGTCTCTAAAAAAATCCTATGATCCCTTATGTTTTATATTTGAGATGTTTCGAGGTGCTCCATCTCACCACTATAGAGGTAGGATGACTCCAAGTCAGTGGCCGAGCTGGGGGTGGCCGGCAGGGGCCGTGGCCACCCCCAAGAAAGCTCATCTTATAATATATAAGCATATAATTTGTTATGCAATTAGGCCAAATACTTATAGGAAACTATAAACTATTTATGAAAAGGCAAAATGATAAATAATAAGACAGATCAAAGTCCTCAATTAGAAGAAAATGAAGAAGATATAATTCCAGCTCCACCCAAAGTTCAAATATTAAATTCAGATGGTTAGCTAGTGTGACTTGTATGAACAATAAAAAATTAAGACAAATTGTCAAATTGTTGAACTAAATTTTTAAACCAACAAATGTATATCTGGCCCCCCTTTGATTTTCTCCCCAGCTCCGCCGCTGCTCCAAGTGAGCTTGACAGTTTGATTATGCATGATTTCTTGAATAAAAAATTTTATGCCCCTTCCATTAATACATCACAGCCAAAAAAAAAAAAGAAAAAGAAAAAGCAAGTGTATACGAGACCTACCAAGGAGGCAACATCATTAAAAAAAATGGGCCTACATTGTAATGGAACAACTGAATATATTCATCTTAGGCCCCGTCTAGTTCTAAAAAATTTTTCCCCAAAAACAACACATCAAATCTTTATACTCATGCATAAAACATTAAATATAGATAAAAAATAAAACTAATTGTACATTTGGGTTGTAAACGACAAGACAAATCTTTTAAGCCTAATTACGTCATAATTAGCCATAAGTGCTACAGTAATCCATATGTGCTAATGACGGATTAATTAGGCTAAAAAAAATTCGTCTTGTGGTTTCCAGGCTAACCGTGAAATTAGATTTTTCATTCGTGTAAAAAAAAACCCTTCCCGACATCTGGTCAAACGTCTGATGTGACATCTGCTTCCAAAAATTTTTGAAACTAAACATGGCCTTAGATATTCAATTGAAACATTGACTTTTGAGCGTAATATGTTCAAGCACATAAAAGTAACAAAGTAGTTATTATAATGCAGATACATGAGCTAGGAAGACCGTGATGACCCTCATTAAGTGAAGCTTTTTTTTTCTCCACCTTCATTTAATAATTTGATAAGCACATTATGCATGGTCTTTAATAAAAAAATTGTCTTAAAAAATTCCCACGATCTCTTATATTTTATATTCATGCATGTTATTTAAAAAATGGGGGCCTATATAGTAATGGAACAACTGAATATATTCATAATAGATATTCAATTGAAACATTGAATTTTAAGTGTAATATGGTCAAATACATAAAAGTAACAAAATAATTATTATAATGCAGATGAACTTTATTGTATACTTGAATTTCAAATTACTATTATCACAAAGAAAAATTGAATACCAGTCAAAATTTCAAAAATTATTTCGAAATTCCGTTATTAACTAAAACCAAAAGGAAATCACATTGAACTTCGCTCCATCATTACAATATATTTCAAGAAAGCCAAAACTTTATCAGCATGAATTGTAGTATATAGAAAAATTAAAATAAAGAGTTAAGGAAAGTTTAATAGTTTCCTAAAATTGACAAATTGTCATTAAAGCAATTAAATGACAACAGTGTCTATAGGAATTGTCCACTCTTAATTAATGAAAGCTCCTTTCCTCCGAAAAAAATGACAACAAAAGACTCTTACTTCATTGGAGCCTTGGAGGTAAGAGGAAATATTTGTCCTTGGATCAAATCAAAATGGACGCTCACACAAGTTATGATGCACCTTAAAAAAATCCTTTATGATTTTAAGACTGATATAGTAACAATCAATTAACCAATTCATGAACAATTTGACATTAAATTTGATTGGTTGGATGCATGTTTTTAACAATTTTTTTTACCAATTTTGACAGAGGCTCATCAAGAAGGACGGGGCAAATACTGTAGTAGTGCCAGGGATCCCGCCATTGGGATGCATGCCATCAAACTTAGCAATGTTCCCTAGCACCGATCCGGCAGGCTACGAGCCTGACACCGGGTGCCTGAAGAAATTCAACGAGATCGCCTTGTATCACAACACGCTGTTGCAGGGTGCCCTCAAAAACGTCCGGAAAAACCACCCAAATGTCCGAGTTGTCTATGCAGACTTCTTCACCCCGGTCATTCGAGTCGTCAAGTCTCCTACCACATTTGGTTAGTGTAGTACATGGTGACTTAAATTTACTCGTCCTTTTGTTTCATCCGGTCCAACATTTTTGTTTGCAGACTTACAATGTGAGTCTTTTTCTATAGATAATGGGATTAATGATTATTAATTATTTGCAGGGTTTACAAGTGATATTTTGAGATGTTGCTGTGGTGGAGGTGGAAAGTACAACTTCAACATGAGCGCTGGATGTGGCATGCAAGGCGCAACGGTGTGCAAGGATCCATCCATGCATTTCTTTTGGGATGGCCACATGACAGAAGCAGCCTACCACTTCATTGCCAATGGCTGGTTAAATAGTATTACCTCTATTTTAATGTAAGAGTTTGATTTTTTTTCGGTTATAACGGTTGATCATTCATCTTGTTAAAAAAATTATGCTAATATTTAATATTTTGTTTATGACTTACTTTATTTTCAAAAATATTTTAAACCAACTAATCCTTTTTCCTAAATTTGCACAAAAAATTTTGAATAAGACAAATAATCAAATGTTACAAGAAAAAAAGTCAAAATCCTTATATTATGAAAACAAGGGAGTATAAATGAAGAATAAATAAATCTTACATGAATCTTTACCTATTATAAATGTTCAAGCTGTTTCCAATCGTCACCTTCGTCCGTCGTTCCTCGTTCGAATAGAAATCGCGAAACGTTTGTCCGCCACGTCCGTAATCCCGTCATCCTCCATAATTACGTTGTTAAAACAATTTTAGTAGCGCACGTCCGATCCGTTTTTCACGTGAGTGCCGTCCGCTTTGGCTCCCCCTTGCGCGTGAATTGCTCAACTGTCAGGCCCAGTCAGGCAGCGCCACAAGTTGGGCCCAATGCCCCAATGCCACAAGGCCTCCAATATGGCAAGGCCTCCAACATGTTCGGGCCTAAAAAGAACGCACAAGACTTTTAGTTGATTGACAAAATTATTGTAAGCCTACACTAAGATCAGTCATGGTGTACTTTCAGTTGATTGCCAAAATATACCTTACCAATTGATTGTCCATGCCAAAAATCTGAAGGCGATGGACCATGCCAATATTTTTCCAAAATTAAATAATAGTCACGAATTATTGTTAATGTGTATGATTGATTTTGAACAGACAAACCCTTCTTCAACTTTCCATGCAAAATTCATTGGCGTACATAATTCATTATAATATATCTGTCGATGCATGTGCTCAACACACAGGGATCCCGGAGACCTCTTTTTGGTTCGGCACAGGGGTGCGGTGTATCAAGGCCTGAGCTAAGGGAAAGAAGAAGGTGAGCAGGAGGAAAAAACAAGCTATGCACACATGACACAGAGGTTTATACAGGTTCGGGCCGCCGGAAAAGCGTAATACCCTACTCCTATTCTTGTTGTTGATATGGTGGATGAGAGATTACAAGGATTGGGAGGGGTTGGAGCGAATGACTAAGGTGCTCTGTAGCATGAGTCTAGACTTGTGTTCTTCTAGGAATGAACCAACCTCTTTTACAATGGACTTGAGTCTTCTTTTATAGGGCCAAGGGGACACCACAGTAGTCCTACATTAATCGTTCCACACCTCGCCGGGGAGTGGTTCATGCTCTGTCTTATCGGATGTCTTCTCCTATACCTGCTCCTGTTGCCACGTTGTGGGAGTTGTTGGGAAAAACGGGCGATGATGCCGTCATTTTACTGGTTCGGAAAGGATCAACCATCTACTCCAACAGGGGCCTACTTGTCGACGACTCTCCAACGGGTATAAAGGTGACACATCCCCCAACTTCTCACTCTCTCTCTCCCACACAGCCGTCCGTCACATTTAATGTGACGGTGACCGGCTAGGGGGAGGGGCGTGGGTGGCCTAACGGTTCAGTCAGCTCGCGGTCGCCGATGAAGACTTTGCTCTCCTTCCGTCCTATGCAAAAGGTGATGATGATGAGCACTGACAAGCGCGCCTCACATCGCATGAAATGCGATGGGGCAGGGTCTGAGCACTATTCTCGCGTTGAATTGAGCAATTGGTGGTTGGGCTCGCCCCTCTCACTGGAGAGGTATGGGGTGGCGCAGCCAAGGTCCGGGTGCTCCCGAACCCCTTCCCTTGAGGAAAGACTGCCTCCGGGCCAGACCCCCTCGGGGTGGCCACGTGGCCGCCTGTGGCCCGAGGGTGATCCAAGTATTTTCCTATTGTGTGTCATTTATGCGAATGCGTTTCTTCCTTCATGCATCGCATCCTCAGTATACCCCCGGCCCATATCACCGACAATATCTAATCACAATACTGTTGTGTGCTGTTCCACTAGCCTCTCCCCGTTGCAACGCACGGGCACTTTTTCTAGTTAAGTTAATATTTAAACTAGGTTGATATATCCTTGGATTTCTTCTATATATAAGTGGTATCGGTCGAGAGCCGACAATTCATATTTGAAAATACTTACCACATGAGTATACACCTTAATAACAATCTCGAGTATACACCTTAATAACAATCTCGGCTAGATGAGTATAGCACATTCATACTTACTCAATTCGACACAAGTACATACTACATGCATGACAAATACGCATTGGTGCATTCGGGGGCAGATCTAGATATATGTTAGAAGGGGCGTTCCTTCCCTTGTTTCTCCTCCAACAACCCTCTTCTTCTTCTTCCACACCACTTCTTCCCTCTCCCTCTGGGATCGATCTAGCAGCTGGGGGTGTTTGAGCCCCCTTGACCCCACCTGGGTGCCTTCGCAGATTGTTGGGATGGACCATGGACATAGGCAAATATATAGCTTGTGCCTAAGGATATTTTGAAAACTGTAATTTACCATATCTCATAAACGGTAGCTAATGGCATCGTTTTATTGAGAAAATGGTCGGTAAACAGACAAATTATTTTCGATACCATTTCTATTTTCTTTATTGTTTTCCGACTTTACTGTTTCCACCTTCTATAGTCAGTAATTAATTTTGAAAATAACAATACGTAGATCGGTTATTACCACGATTCACCCATACCAGCAAAATCTTCTTATGCTAGCTACATGTCACCTCTAGAATTGCTAGATTGCTGCATATTTGTTGCCTTCCAAATTCCAAAGTCTAGGTGTGCATGAAAAAAATCATACCAGGTGCACTGCATTTTTTAGTTCTGCTTTCATCACAGTTGGTGCAGCAACGTCAAACATAAGTGAAAAAAGTGTTCAATAATAGTTGAATTGTAAACAACCACCATTAATCAAAAAATATCAATCGAGCGAACCTGGTTGACTAGAACACCACGGCACGGATGAACCTTCAATATGATGCCTTTAGGAATATTGCGATAGTTGAAATGTCAACATCGCTAGGTTTTCACCCAGAGTGTCTATCTTATGGCATGAGTGACTGAAGAGGTATCCCGAAATACCGACACAAGAGAACTACAAAATTACCTTTAATAAAGAGTGTAGATCCCATATGCATCACGGATGTCGTTCTTCCCCACAACGCCGTCACAGACATCTTGCCGTGACTTTTGTGGTGTCGCCACGCGTCGTCATCTACGAGCTGCGCCGTCACCGTTTATAGTCGTCCCCGGCCATGCCTGTCTCGGCCATGACACCACTGTCATCAGCCTCGTTCCCGCATGGGGCGACAGATCTAGCCGAGGACACATGATCCACGCAACCTCTCTCAGTCGTGTCTGCCCCCCGTCCCGTCAACGCGCCTTGCCATTGATGCGCTGTCCGCTTCTGTCGCGCTATCTTTGGCAACAACATGGTGAGTTTTGGGAAGTGTAGCCGCCATCTTCGTGTCTTAGGGCATGAGCAATGGAGGCCATCCTACTCGGATGGCCTTAGCCCAAAGAGCCAAAGGGCGTCGAAGCCACTGTATGGACACAAATTCATCCAATGGAAGCCACTTAAATGCACATTTTTATTTTAGCCCCTGTCAATCTACACATTTGTGTATAACTCAACTTTATCAAATTTACATGTAGGCCCAAAATCTTACACTAAAGATCTCCTAAATCAGAAACAAATATGAAATCCATCCCAAAAAATTTCCAAATAGACGCTCACGCCATCAGTTCCACCACCATCGTCTTCCCTCCGCCCGAGCCGGCGCCGCCGCCCTCCTCCTCGTCTAGACGCCGTCGGCCGACGAGCCGGCGTCAGCTCTGCCTGCCGTCATAGCCCGTCCCCTCCGCCCGGAGTTAGATCCGGCATTGTCAACTCCTCGTTGTTACCCACCGTCGTCCCCTCTCTCCTCCTCGTCTGGGCGCCACGGCCGTCCCAACCGGCGGAGATCAACTAGACAAGATCCGGCGGCCAGCGTTGCCTCCTCGTCGGCGCTGGAGCCTGCTGTCACCTTCTCCCACCGCCCGCCACCGATGTTGATGCGGGTGGGCATCGTCGTCGTCGTGGAGGCTCGCCGCCCTCTGATATCGCCTTCCCGCTCCGCACGGCAGAAGGCGAAGCCATCGACCAATCCCCGCATTGCGGCGGCTCCTCAGAATGGTCTCTCAAGCGGCGGTGGCGTCCGCCGCCTTCCGCCCCCGTTCGCCGTCGTTGCCTTCCTCCTTCGGCCGCAGCCGTCACCTCCCTCCACCCACCACCGTGGCCTTCTCCCGCCACCCACCGCCGTTGCCTCCTCCTCTGGTGTCGACGATGACGGGCAGCGAGGCACCGACGGACGCCCAGGCACTGAAGAATGCAGGTGATTTTTCTTCTTCTCTTTCCTTCCCTTTCTGCAGGTCTGACGAAGACACGTGGGTCTTGTGAAGGATGTGAGCGGCCTTGCAGAAGCTAGTCCATGGCATACGTGGCAATATTCTGCTGATGTGGTATATACTGAGGCCACTTGACACGTAGGTAAAGTGACCTCCATTGTAAAGGCCCTTAGTATCTATGGCCTTTTCTTTGTTTTCCTTGCGGACGCGTGAGGCGGCACTTGGGTGACGGCAAGGCCAGAAACACCGATCTCTTGCTCCCCTTTTCTCGCTGTTTCTGTTACTAATCGGCTGGTGTGGTGAAGGATATATGGGAACAAATAACATATCTAGATTCAATCTCAGCCATCCAAACAAAATGTTATCAATAAGTCGGCCATATTTGTTTTGGATGAGAGTCAGTGTTGGAGCCAAAACTTACACAAGACTAGGAAGTGGCAGTGCTGCAGTGGCTAGAGGTTTGCTTGATGCATCACGTTGTGGGTTTGATCCGAACTCTGAGGATTTAGTGTCCATTTTTTTTTTCTAAACCCTTCCCTTTCTAATATTTGTTTATTGTATAACGTGTAAAATTTTCTAAGAGATAACAATATCAGTGCTATGTGTTAAAGTAAATTTCTATATCTACCATCATTTATTTATTGTCTCAAGTATTAAAACCACATTCTAACTCTTTTATTTTTGTCTAATATATTACTGCTGGGTTGAATAAAATTTTCCGTGCACCGAAAAATTAGCAGTGGCCACCCCCTTTTTTTTATCAAGCTCCGCCACTGGGTTCGACCATTCTGCCCCGCACGAATCTCCAGGCAATCCAACGGTCACAAAATTGTGTGTTAGAAGGAGAGATAACCTGTCACAGTTACCATCGGGAGCAGTTCGTCAGTTATTACTACCTCCGGTCATTAATATATGACGTTTTTAACTGTTAAAAACATCATATATTAAAATACGGAGGGAGTACAATTTACAAGCAACTTGCCACTCAATACTTCAAAAATCAGAAACCGTTAGTGAGCAGACGTCTGCCGATTTCATTATTAGAAACACTCAATACATTGCTACATTTTATATAGGGTGCTTCATGATTGCGCTATAATCCACTTCATAACTCTGTGTTCATGCATGAGCCACATGATTATTGCTCCCTGTAGACTACAGTCAATCTTGCTACACTTTCTTTCTTCTTCCCAAATCAGGGGAAGCGATGAGGCAGAAAAATTTGTGGATACAGATTCTTGTGTTCCTGTCAAGCTTCTCCTACTCGATTGAGCTCGATTACACCTCGATTTTTAGCTTCGGGGATTCCTTCTCCGACACCGGCAACATCGTACTCATCTACGGCCCGGAGAGACTTTCTTTGTCCATCCCAACGGCCGCCTCTCCGATGGAAGATTGGTCATAGATTTCATTGGTAAATTTCTTTCCAGTTGGGTTTGGCCCCAAATCTTTCTCGTAATTCGATCGAATTGCCCAAATCCCTCGAAATCAAATCCCTCCAATTATAATGGCGTTCGATTACTTCTGCAGCCGAGGCACGGGGCCTTCCTCTGCTTCCGCCATCGTTCGCGCCAAACCGGAGCTTTGAGCAAGGCGCCAACTTCGCGACGGCCGGCGCCACGGCTCTGGACCGTGCCTTCTTCGTGGCCAACAACTTCACGGTGCCGTCTCCGTTCAACATCTCGATCGGCGACCAGCTCGGGTGGTTCGACGACATGATCAAGCACTCGCTCCTCGCCGCCGGAGGATGCAAGGGTTACTTCTCGAGCTCCCTGTTCGTCGTCGGAGAGCTCGGGCTGAACGACTACGTCGCCGTGCTGCTCGCCGGGAGGGACGTCAACGTGTCGAGGTCTCTCACACCTCAAGTCGTCAGAACGATCAGTACAGCTACACAGGTGCATGAACAGATGAATTTTGCATCGGTTACACTTCCTAGTTCCAAATTAGCATCGATTTGAGCATCGTGTCAAACTTTTTTTTTTGTGCAGAAACTCATTTATGGTGGCGCGAGGACGGTGCTCGTGTCGGGGATCCCGCCGATGGGATGCGCGTCGGCGAACCTCGTGACGTTCGGTAGCTCAAGCGAAGCAGACTACGAGCCGGACACAGGCTGCCTGAAGAATCTGAACCTTCTGTCCATGGAACACAACCGGCAACTCCGTCAGGCGCTGATACGGCTCGGCGGCGAGAACCCCGGCGTAAAGATCATCGACGGCGACTTCTACTCCCCCATCGCCGAGCTCGCCGCGACGCCGCGCCGCTTCGGTGAGTTCAGAATCATATACTAGATCTCCGAGCCAAGCTTCCTGATTAAACCTCATCAATGTCGCCGTCTGTGTCGTCTTCTTTTTTGTCACCGAAATTTGACATACTGCGCAGGGATCGACGGGAAGGACGGGGCATTGAGAGCTTGCTGCGGCAGCGGCGGCGAGCGTTACAACATCAACATGAGCGCGATGTGCGGCGTGGACGGCGCGACCGCCTGCGACGACCCGTGGGATGGCGTTCACCTCACGGAGGCGGCGTACCACCACGTCGCGGATGGGTGGCTGAGGGGACCGTACGCGCAGCCGCCCATACTGAGCTAGCTCGTCGTGTTTAGCAATTTCAAGGGCAATGTTTATATGGAGTACTATGTCCATTTCATAATGCAATGTGTTTTGATTTTTTATTGTAATGTTTGATTATTCGTCTTATTCAAAAATTTAATGTAATTATAAAAAAATAATAAGTTATGCTTAAAGTTCTTGTGATAATAAAGTAAATCACACACAGAATAAATAATAATTTCATAATACTAGTAATATGCCCGTGCTAACGCTACGGTAATAATTGATATCACCTATAGAATAAACAAAATTATGTTTTAGATAATTTCAGCAACGTAGGCTTTCAACAAGATATTGGGACAGTATATATTTCAGATGCATAACTATGACCTTTTAGCCTTACATTTAGACTCTACACATTCACTTGATCAATCAAATGAGCTTCAGAATGTTTTCTAGGATCAAATTGTCCAGTCAATTTTCCTTCTTTATCACCTTGTTGTAGCGTAGCTTTCTTTCGATTCTTTATCACCTTGCGGTAGCAGGAAGCTAGAGCAGCAGTGAAGGGACTGAGCAAGGATGACATATTTGAACAAGAGCCATTTGGTGATTAATTTATCTCAATTGACCCCTGTCAGATCTGCAAGAGGTAGAAAAGCAAAAGTCTATGTCTCATTTAACTTCAGGTTATCAAATGTAAGTAATTTTTTTAGTGTTGAGTAGAAATAAATTGACTACTTGAATGGCACCCTTGAGCAGAGATAAGCATTACCATCAATGCCAATATGGACAGCCATTGAACAAATAAACATGAGCTCAGAAAATATTTATTTTTCATGGCACCGAAATATGTATGTTGCAAAAATACCAAGCAATGCCTTTTGACAACAAAGGGTATAATGTACTAAAAAAGTCAAGATCTATTAAGACAGGTTTAGCCATGCTGTTGACATGAACAACGAAGAATTAACCAGATGATAATTGTATGTGAGGCTGCAATACATTATTAGACAATTAAAAACAAATATCAAT
>CM002476.1:5069174-5084258 GCA_000325765.3 Leersia perrieri
TGCGCGTGAGAGGGAGGGGAGTAGGCTGAGGGGGAGGGGGAGGGTACGGGTCGGGCGTGGGGGGAAGCGGAGAGACAGAGAGACTGTCGACGTGTTACCATCTGAACCATCCAACGTGACTCAGATGAATCTTGGCCTTTCTATGGTCAAGTGAGGCATGAGAGATGAGTAAAACTTGTTTGTGTATTATAGGGTAGATTTTGAATAAGACGAAGGGTCAAAAGTTGCAATAAAAAAGTTAAAACATTTTACGTTATGAAACGGATGGGTAGTTCAGATCGAATGTAATTTTGGTGAGAGGAAAAATGAGCGTGAAATATCTCGTCACCCATAACTGATAATATTACGTACATCTAGTAATATATTAATCTTTGTATGAATTTGACTTATATATAGCGTAGCTCTGTCCAGACATACTGGATATGTCTACGTGAGATTTATATATTGTGGGACAGATGGAGTAGCTATTATACATAAAAAAAAATATGCTGTCAATAACTTGCCCATATGTATTTGGTATGAGAGTACGTGACCTAACACATGGACTTTCGCATTAATTTATTCAGTCACCATCATGGAGACGCTGCCAACTTGCCATCCCAGTTTGTCATACTCCTATTTCAGAAACCGATGGTCAGCAATTCAGCACGGTCGGCCGATTCCATTATCTTAGGAACACTCAATATATTGATTTCTTCTACTGTTGGGACCCACTTCATAATTCAGTATACATGCATGAGGCACAGGGATTGATTGGAGCTCTCTACATAGTTAATCTCGCTGCTTTCTTCTTCACAAATCGGGGGAAGCCATGAGCCACAAAGATTTGTGGATACGGACCCTTGTGTGGCTGTCGAGCCTCTCCTGCTCGATTCAGCACTGTTACACCTCGATTTTTAGCTTCGGCGATTCCTTCTCCGACACCGGCAACATCGTGATCATGTACGGACCGAGGAGATCCGACCTCACGATGACCAAACCGCCGTATGGAATGACCTTCTTTGGTCATCCCAACGGCCGCCTTTCCGATGGAAGATTGATCATAGATTTCGTAGGTAAATAAATTATCGGGGTTGTCCCAATTCTTTCTTGCAGTTCGATCGAATCGTCCCAATTTCTCCATGGCTAATGGCGTTTGATTGCGTTTGTAGCCGAGGCGTTGGGGATTCCTCTGCTTCCGCCGTCGTTCACGCCGAACCGGAGCTTCGAGCAAGGCGCCAATTTCGCGACGGCCGGCGCCACGGCGCTGGACCGTGCCTTCTTCGTGGCCAACAACTTCACGGTGCTGTCTCCGTTCAACATCTCCATCGGCGGCCAGCTCGGGTGGCTCGACGACATGAAGCCGTCGCTCTGCGCCGACGGAGGATGCAAGGGTTACTTCTCGAGCTCCCTGTTCGTCGTCGGCGAGTTTGGTTTTAACGACTACCTAGCCGTGCTGCTCGCCGGCAGGGGCGTCGACGTGGCAAAGTCAATCACGCCTCAAGTCGTCACGACAATCTGTGCAGCCACACAGGTGCGGGGATGAATTTGCGATTTTTTGTCGCTAACAACGAGTACAAATTAATACTTCTTTCTCTGAATATTTGACTCCGTTAACTTTTTAACACGTTTGACCGTTCGTCTTATTAAAAAAATTTTGTGAAATAAGTAAAACTATAGGTAAACATAAATTTATATTTAAAAATAAACGAAATTATATAAAAATAGTTAATAATTATATAAATTTTTTGAATAAAACGAACAATCAAAAGTGTGTTAAAAAGTCAATGGTGTCAAAACATTTAGATGAGGGAGTACTAACATCGATTTGGCATCACTAACACATACAATTAACATCATGTCAAAAGCTTTTTTTATTTTATTATTTTTGCAGAAACTCGTCGAGGGCGGCGCGAGGACGGTGGTCGTGTCGGGAATCCCGCCGATGGGATGCACGTCGGGGAACCTCGTACTGTTCGGTAGCTCAAACGAAACAGACTACGAGCCGGACACCGGCTGCCTGAAGAATCTGAACCTTTTTTGTGCATAGATTTCTCGACGTTAACCTAGTCGGTAGAGTTGCTTATAACGTGTTGTGAAACGACTACGTTGAAGATCACACAATCACACCATATGAAAGTAATGAACACAATAGATACAGATGTAGAGGCGTTTCTCTCTCTTCATTAATCAATGATCCATATGTATAATAAAAGCACCCCCACCCCTTTATTTATAGGTAGAGGAGGCTAGAGATAAGAACCAAATTTAAATTATAATCTATTAACTAATTCGGATTGGTCCAAAAAAGAATTTCTCTCTCCAATGAGATATACTCATAACAACTTGGGCCATATACTGTACAGTGTACAGTACTGTTTCTGAAATTTGGTCCATCCAAATAAGGCCTGATGGATGCGCCCGTGATTCTTGTGGCCTGGCCATGGCCGATTAAAGATTCTTTGTTACGGAATACATTGAAGATTCTTGTACTACTGGATTTATTGCTTACTCTATCCGTTCTAAAATATAGCAATATATCTGAACATATATATGTTCAGATTAAGATACATTATACTAGAAAATATCTCATCTCATACTAGGTTGCTATATTATAGAACAGAGGTAAATATTACAGTAGCACCATATGGATCAATTGTGCAGGTGTCGGACTGTGAGGTATTCAAAATCAAAAAGACAACAGAATAAGACGTTCGAACAGACCCTTTGTTTTCGTCCGGCGCGTGCCTCTGAGTCCCGACTTCCTCATCTTCCTCTCCTCTCCACTTCCCGCAACATCCCCTCCTTCAGCCCGCGTCGTGCCATGGCTCCGGCGCTGCTCCGACATGGGGCGCATGGTGCGTCGTGACAAACTGCGGCCCAGTATGGCTACAGTGAGGGTGCCGGTCCAACGAGGACACTGCTCCGTCATGGTGGCACCCACGCGAGGCTCCGCAAAAGCGCTACTCCCGTGAGGTGGCGCTTTGGCGAGAGTGCGGTCCAGCGAGGCGAAGCACAATGACACGGGAAAAGGAGAGGACGGAACCCGCTTCGTTTATGGCAAAGTCGCAGCTCGAGAGGGCTACAGCAAGACGACAACTTTGATAAGGTGTCTGTCTTGTTACCTAGCAATGATACCCAAGGTAGCAGATCTGGTATCCAAGATATCCATCATGATACCTTTATGTGGTCATGGCGACGGCGAGTATCATGGCATGTACCTTTACGTGGCTATCATGAGAACGAGGTAGTATGACTGGTACCTTCACACTGTCATCGTGACGGCGAGGTACCAGGGCTTGTACTTTCACGTGCCAACATCTGAGGAAGATGGCGGCGTCGGCGAGGAAAGTGGAGAGTGAAGCCCGGTGGAGGGTGCACGCGAGGGGGGCGCATGCCAGAGGTGGCGATGAGACGCGTGGAACTGAAGACAACGGCAAAACGCGGGAGGAGTAGCGTGGGGTACAGACATGATGTGGGATTCGTTTTCTTAGGAGAAGTAGCGCAAGGAAGAAGACAATGTCCGTTCGAACGGACGTTAGTGGGGTAGTCGCGCTCATTCAAAATGCCAATGATTAAGGCTCCTTTGGAATGAAGAAAGTTTAGAGAAATGCTACACATAAGACATAGAAGGCCCATCGGAGACACACGAGATATAAAAGGCCCTCATAACACTTCTTGTGAAGGCCCTTAAGGCCCCCTTTGATCCGCAACATTGTGAAAACGGAGAAATAGAAAAAACATAGGATTTTTATAGGATTGTAAAACATAAAGAAATACAGAAATGACTATTTGATAGAACCGCACGAAGAAATTTGAGGTGCGGGATATAGAAATTTGAGGTGAGAGATAGGCTCAAAGTATTTTTTCAAGAAATTTGAGCTCATGTTAACTTTCCTCCAAAATGACCATGCAAATAGTCATTACATAGGATCTAGGAATCATAATCCTTTGTTTCAAATGATTATGTAGGAAGACTTTTTATAGGATTTTAATCCTCCATATTTTCTTTAAAAATCTTTTGAATTAAATGGGGCCTAAAACTCTTCTCAAATCTGAGTTGTGCCTGCGAAGTTCAAGGCGACCGGGCTTGTTGTCATTGACAAGCTGACAGAAGTTTGTCATTGACAATTTGACCAAAGTTGTCCTCCATGCAGTGCATCGTCTTAAAGAAGCAAATGTCTGGGACCTACTAGCATGGGAAATGGGAGCCACAGAGCAAAAAATATTCGAAAGCTGCATAAGAAGGACAAGAGTGATCCTTGTTTAATTGTTTACAGTATATCTCTGTTCGTAATCTTGCACAAATGGAATAGATCAGTCTGTATGGCTGACAAACGATTTAGGTTAGCATCTCGTTAAACCTCCGACACCGGCAGTAGCAGAACACACTCAGGTAACATCGAATTGCATGATAATCCTACTAGTTCATGACGCAACATCGCTATCAAATTATCACTTTCCAACTTATTGCACACAAATGTGCTAGCTAACGACTGTTGCTGTGATTTCGGAATCTAAAATTAGCTCCATTGATGGATGTTATTAAGACCAGTCTATTCACACAGTAACGAATCAGTTAGTGAGGGAACATAGCAGCAGTAGTATAGTGTACTGTAGTAGAGTATAATATTTTTTTAAGATGCTAGTATTACTAGCTAATCTACATTGTTCGCATCTTGGAGTAGTTTTTAGACGGATTATCATCTTGTTCTTGCTTGTGGGAGCTGCTCGTCTATCAAACAACTCCACGTGTAAAACCATGGAGTACTGGAGTAGGAGTCAGGACAAACTGCAAAGTGCAAACTGCACAAGGCATCAACTCCTAGGAAAGAATCATGTGTCCATGCTTCGGTGTTTCGAACTCCTCAAAAAACTTAATTACTCATGTAAAATACAGTACTGCAGAAATATAATCCAAACCTTGTGAAAACCGAATTTCTCACAAATCTCGAAGCACCATCGAACGGCGATGAGACAGAACACACATCCTGGTGAGCACCGAGCAGCCTGCCTGCCTTGTCGTCCTGGCCTGAATAATTGAGAGACGTCAGGCCCCGGAACGTCACGTGAGGCCGTGAGCCATCAATTATGAGTTTATGACGACGGGGCGGAGGAGCAGTGTCTCCGGCGTCCCGCGTCCGTGGTGTCGTAGCAGCATTTTTACCACTGATTTCATCGTATAGCGTCCTTCTAGTACTGATATTTACCGGAGTCGCTCGTTGTCCCTCCGCCACAAAGTGACGAACGCTCGTCGCGCACCTACCCAGATTTCCCCTCGGCATTTACGCCCCTCACCTACAATCTCACGCAAGCCGGTTTAATGTCCCTTTATACGGCCACCATCGCCAACCCCATCCCATTCTGGAAACGAGCGTGCCACTGCCATTGCCATAGCTAGCTATAGAGCGTGCGTTCTGTGTGGAGATCAACCGTGTCGTGACGACGTGGCCTCCATGGCGAGCTCCTCCAGGCTCACCGTGCTCGTCGCCGGCGTGATTCTCTGCTCGCTTGTGCGGCTATCTTGGTGCGCCGGCGGCGGAGGGGGACAGAGGGTGCAGAACTATACGTCGATGTTCAGCTTCGGCGACTCGCTGACAGACACTGGCAATCTTGTGGCGTCGAGCCCGATCTCATTCAGCATCGTCGGCAAGTACCCATACGGCATCACCTACTTCCATCGCCCCACCGGCCGCTGCTCCGACGGCCGCCTCGTCGTCGACTTCCTCGGTAATACCAATGACACGTTTCCTGCACATTTGACGTCATTTTCAGTGGACATTTGTTTACTCTATCTATCTTCTTTTGGGCGTAAGTACAGCACAAGCGTTTGGGCTGCCGCTGCTGCAGCCGTACCTGTCGCGTAGCAATGACGTCAGGCAGGGGGTCAACTTCGCCGTGGGCGGCGCCACGGCGATGGATCCGCCGTTCTTCGAGAAGATCGGCGCGTCCGATAAGCTCTGGACCAACCTGTCCCTCAGTGTCCAGCTCGGCTGGTTCGAGAAGCTCAAGCCCTCACTCTGCAGCTCACCGAAAGGTCTCTCACTCTCACTCTGCACATTTCTGATTTGTGTGATTTTGATGTGAATCGAACTAAGTAATGCTGATTCTGGGATTGGGTTCTTGTCCCTTTTTTGCTGGATTGATTCAGATTGCAAGGAGTTCTTCAGCAAGTCACTCTTCCTCGTCGGGGAGATTGGGGGAAATGACTACAACTACGCCTTCTTCAAAGGCAAGAGCTTGGACGACGCCAAGTCATACGTCCCCATCGTCACCAGCGCCGTCGTCGATGCCACCGAGGTGACCAAAAACTGCATTTTTTTTCCCCCAACTTTTAACAACCCCAATCAATGCTGAATAATCGCAGAAGTAAAATCAAGATTCATTCTTTCCCTTCTGAACATACAATGTGTCACACTGTCACTCACTCACTGCATTGGGGAATTCAATTCAGAGGCTGATCAAGGCCGGGGTAGTGCACCTGGTGGTGCCGGGAAACCTGCCGATCGGCTGCTCGTCGGCGTACCTGACGGTGCACTCGAGCAGCAAGAAGAGAGACTACGACTCCAATGGCTGCCTCAAGACGTACAACGACTTCGCCCAGCACCACAACACCGTGCTGCAGGAGAAGCTGCAGCTGCTTCGGTTGAGGTATCCACAGGTCAGGATCATGTACGCCGACTACTACGGCGCCGCCATGTCCTTCGCTCAGAACCCCAATCAATTCGGTGAGCACACACACACACAAAACCTCACTCCAATTCATTTCCAGTCATTTCGCTGTCCCAATTAAGTTAGCCAGCTGTGGCTGTAGCTTCAGTTGAACTTAAGGACGGTTTATCCATTATCTAAAAAAATTAAGTTAGCCAGCTGATTGGCTTAGCTGTCTAGGACCCTCTCTGTTCACTTAAATGGACAGAGAAGCACTGGACTTTTTTTTTCTGCATTTGCGTTGCATCACTGATGCTGGAATGGCAGCAACAGAGAATGGTAGCAGTACCATCACGATGGCCCGCCACGATCTCTCATCAATCATCATCAATATGGGCTATGGGGGATGTAGATGTAGGAGTGTGTGAAATGCAGTGTGAGATTGTCGGGCTCTTTCAGAAAAGATTAGAGGATCTGGGCCTTCGTTGGCCACTCTTCTTTAGGGAAGGGGTGTCATGTCTGTGGATAGAGGATGGTCAATTCTTTGTTGCACTAAAAAGCTCGGTGTCTTGGTTGTCACATCTGAACTACTACTAGTGATACATGGATCTTTGATCTTCTTTAGTCGTTTTGCTTTAGAACTTTGATCTATACTGCTGAGGGAAGAATAAAAGGGAGCTATCAGGGTACTGATCATCCGTCTTGGTAATCAAGACAGGACTGAACCTTTGAGGCTCTGCCTGATGTGTTAAACTATTTGCCGATCAATCTCTTCATTGGTGTTGGATTAGTTCTAGAAGTCTTTGTAGGAGTACCATTTGTTTGACGAGTATTAATAAGCATTGATTTCAAGTTATGTGACATTCTTAACTGTAAACCCATGTTTATTTATTTATTTTTTTTTGAAAAGAGGGCAAAAGCGTAGACCCATGTTTAGGGAGTAGGTGCTATCAATAACATGTCTTGTCTATTTATCCGGCGGCCACCACCTTTCCGTTGGCAGGTCAATTTTCACCGTTTTAGAGCTAAATTACGATCGCAGTAGTATTGACAGCTCCGGAATTTGATCAATTGAGCAACGATTTGTTCAGATTCAGCAAAAACTGTTCAAATTTTACTCCTTTTTCATCTGAAGTTTCTGAAAAGAGAATCGTCCTGAAATTGGCGGCTGCACTGTCTGTCATCTGCAGGGTTCAGGCATGGCGCGCTGAGGACGTGCTGCGGCGGCGGTGGGCCGTACAACTTCAACCCGACGGCGAGCTGCGGATTGCGTGGGTCGAGCGTGTGCACGGACCCGTCGGCGTACGCCAATTGGGACGGCGTTCACCTGACAGAGGCCGGCTACCATGCCATCGCCGACAGCATCCTCAATGGCCCTTACACCAGCCCAAGGCTGCTCTGACAGTGCCGCTTTTACGAGCCGCTGATGTAAAAACTGATCTAGTCGTGGTTTAGACTGAATGAAGCGGTTGGGTTTTGGTCCGGTTTTGACTGTGGAGTGTGGACTTGGAGTGTGTCGGTTAACATTGGCGTTACTCTGTCCGTGCTACTTTGACTTTGCCGGTACTGAAGAGTATACACTCAGCAGTCAGCACAAGTGCACAAACCTTTCTTCACTACTCCCACCGTGAACGCGTCCGATCCGCTGCAGCAGCCATCCGTGACGTGCGAGAGCATCGTCGCCTTCCTGCAGTAGCTCTGTAGCTGTTCGTTGCAGACGTGCAGGTTTCAACGGCGGCGTGCTGCTGTGCGGCGGTGCGGTGCTGGCGGTGTGGAGAGCCCGTGGGCCGTGGCGTGGTCAAAGCGGACGAGTTTATTGGTCACCGCAGATTCAGCCCAACAAAACGGAGCCGTAGACATCGGTTTGATTCAGCCCAAAGCGGCGCTCACCAGGCCCATTAGCCCACGTTTCAACCCACGTAGAAGTTGGCGGTTTCCGTTAAAACTTAAAACCCACGTACCAGCCCACCAAATGAATAAGTTAAGCTGCAACTCGATCATACAAGGAACCCAGCGAATTCTAGCCAGCGAAAGCACGATTTGCATCTTCTGCTTTTCTCCTTTTACTTTGTGCTTAATTTTGTATCATCAACCTTAGAACGGAAGCCAGTCGAGCCGGTGTGCCGGACGACGCCGTTGAACTGACGATCGTCGTCGATGATGTCAACGACATCGATGAGATTAGCGTCCAAACTCAATGCGATTAGCCATGTACATGTCCCTCTTAGATTTATCTCGCATGTACTAGCTAGACAGAGTTCGTGCAAAAAAATCGTTTTAAAAGTCAGTAGTTTAGCAAATTGTACCCATATAACGTCCATGTTCCATGAATGCAGTTTAGTCTAACTACAAATATATGTTTTACAGTATGCATGTATACTATATATGTTCAGATATCTTTAAAACTGAACAAGTTATCAGTATAATTCTAATAAATTAATAATAGCCCGTATATGTTCCACTTAGTCAATTATTGGTACATTGTCCACTGGCCTCCCGCATGTGGACTTCTCCGACGCTGAAGAAGTGCAGCCATGATTTTTTCCATCTTCCTGACTTTAATCCGTATTCCAAAAAAAAAGAGGGAGAAAGAATTTCCAATATTTTCTGTAACAGGAGCTTCGCATATATCACTTGCTATACAAGTATCAGAAAGCTGGAATGTCAACGCGTAATTGATTGATCTGTTCGTATTACAAGCAATGCCATGACGGCTGGAGCACCGGTTGGAAATCACTGTAAGATAAAAATCTTCATCTTGTCCGTGACAACATGGGCTGGTTGGTACACATGCATGCATGATGCACCCAAAAGGTTTGAACAATTGGAGAAGAAAACGATGAAATTCTTCGGTCAGTACAGGATTAGAATTTTAGCACTATAAGAAACACAAATGTTCTATAGTAAGCATGAAAATAATTCTATATCTTGCATTTTCAGTACAGTAGTTAACACAATAAGTGCATACTAGTAGTATATCTTCTTTTCTTTACCAGGAAACAAGCTGCAACATAGATTGAGTTATATAGTATGGAATTTTTTAATCATATCAGAGGTCTCTTCAGAAAATTCACAACTCTCAATTCAGGAGAAAAAATAGTTAGAAAACTCCAGGTTAAAATATACTAGAAATTTCTATATTAATTAATACTACTAGAGAGAACAACTTCTATATATTGAATACAAGTATACCGTTGTCTATCAAATATAATTCTTTTGTGCGAGTGAGCGGGTTAGGTTCCCAATGGAGGAACATGTCCATGAGTTTTAAATCTTAAAACTTAGATTTGACACGAATGCTTATATTTATGGTTAATATTCTTAGAAAAATATCACGTGAAAACCATCAAATAAGTAAAAACCCGTAAAACCCAAACCTAGAAGTTTTCTAAATCCATGAAAAATTTACTATATATAGATATACACATGACCACATCCCACCAAATATCGACACCAAACTCAATTTTATTTGGTAGGAACAAAAAAAAACAAATTTCAGGTAAAAAGTACCACATTATTCTTCACTTGAAATTTATTTTTTTATTGCTCCCAAATGAACTTTGGTTTTGATTTGAAATTTGGTGGGGTTGTGGTTCATGGGTATATCTATCTATCGTAAAAAAAACATGAATTTACAAAACATTAAGGTTCGGTTTTTGCGGATTTTTACTTATTTGACGGTTTTCACCAGATATCTCCCCAATATTCTTTCAGTAGTTGGCGGTGTATCTGTGAACGTCGAGGCATCTGTGGTACTTTTCTATTGATAAAAATATAGCGCATTTGTCAAACATAGTCACGTTTTGTCACGCCAACTTGATGAAAGCAAACGGAATTTTATAGACATGTACCACAAAGTAGTGCTTGGTCGATCTTAATTATAAAACAAATATGTTACTCCAAGTCTCCACACTACCACATAAAACTTTATTGTGCCCAATCTAAAGTCTTATTTGTGCCGGTTTTGTAGCCGACAAAAAACCGGAACAAATAATAATTGCCAAATTTATTGACCCGGCACAAATGTGTTTGGTCAGCTAAAAAGAAAGCTCGAGGCAGCCCAATCCAAATCATAGATGAAAAAAATCAAAATTAGTAGATCAATATTTAAGAGAATCACAAATCAAATCAATATCCACAATATGACTAGATCCAAAAACAAATACAACCGAAATCAGTCAACAAATACAGAATTATGTTGCCGTCTACTGGGGTCATCTCCCTTGCCAGGCCGTCACCGACCGATGTCGTCGTTACCAGGGCCACCTCGGACGTCACACGGCCTCCTCTGCCATCGCCAGTCGCTTTCGTCATCACGAGTTCCCTCCACCGCCTCCACCGTCGTGAGCCCTCACCACTTTTTGTGGGCCACATTCGCCCTTGCGAGGCCGCATATGCCATCACGAGGCTGCCTCCGCCATCGATGGCCGCAGAATTTATCATGAAGCCCCCTCCGCCATAGCCAGCCCCTTCTGCTGTCGTGAGGCTGCCTCCGCCTTTTGCCGCCACCTACCATCGCAATGGCACTTCCACTACCGCCTGCCTCCTCTGTCGGGAGCCACCCTTGCCGACGACATGAGAGATTTTTGGGATAGAGAGATGAGTGGGTGGAGCCGTGGAGATAAAGAGGGGGTGGGGGTGAGGGTGAGGAGGAGTAGGTTGGAGATAAATTAATGAGGGTTGGTTTGCTGGTGGTCGACGCAAAAGATAAGGATGGCTTTCTGCAGGGGCGACACCAAGCTTAGGACAGCTATGGCTGGAGCCCTAATCCCTAGGCATAGGCCTATAATCCCCTAAAAATTATGTAAAATTACCATATAAATTGAAAATATAATGAAGTATATATTAGTCCAGCCCTACTCTTGTATGTTTCTAGTTCCGCCTAAGGATGGAGCTACGTGGAGTGAGGGGGGCCTAGGCACCCGGTAGAGAAAAATTGTTTAGCTATATTTTATTATTTTTCACCATACGTGCCCCCGTTAATTCTAATTGAGACACCCACATCGTCTCAAACTTGGTCCAAAACATAGAAAAGTAAGCAAGTGGCACCCCCACCATTTCGTTCTAGCACCGTCCCTAGTTTCCCTGGCTCTCGGGCTTTCTATGGATGAACGGCTCAAGCTCCTCGGTGTGGTCTTTTTTTAAGGACACAAATGAGCTGAATGCTCATATGTGCTGGGCAGTAACAATTTGGACATGGCCGACTGTAAAGCCGTAGTCAACATAAGCAATGGCCTTACATGGCTATATATATAAACCGAAGGATCTCATAAGTGATCGACAAATTCTGAGTTTCTGCAGGCCTAAATAACCTAGCTGGTTGATAGAAAAAAAAGCCCAAACCATGGATCGCTCGCCTTCAAACAGCGTGGCTTTCCTTCTCCTCCTCTTCCTCCATGGATGCGCACACTATGCTCACGCTAATCCCGTCCATCCGATGATCGACTCCATCTTCAGCTTCGGCAACTCGTACGCCGACACGGGCAACTTCATCAAGCTGGCCGCGCCGTTCCTCCCGGTCATCCCTTTCAACAACCTCCCCTACGGCGAAACCTTCTTCGGCCACCCCACTGGCCGTGCCAGCGATGGCCGCCTCGTCTTGGACTTCACCGGTATATATGCTTCCGTCCTTTGTCAATCACACTAGCTTCGTGCATGTTCTTCAGAACCGGCTGGCAGCATGGTTAATTAATTACCTGATCGAGGCTGACATGGCCATTGATCAATTTTTTAGACAAAAGATAATTATATTGATAATTTTCGAATAACTTGATTTGCAGCTAAGCAATTTGGACTCCCTTTCGTCCCCCCGTATCTTGGCGACGTGCAGAACTTCACCCGTGGCGCCAACTTCGCCGTCATCGGCGCCACGGCGCTCGACCTTGCTTTCTACCAAATGAACAACATCACCAGCGTCCCCCCGTTGAACAGCTCATTGAGCGTGCAGCTCGACTGGTTCCACAAGCTCAAACCCACCTTGTGCTCGACAACCCAAGGTACACGACTACGTGCTTGCGTTTCGTAAGATCGAAACGAATCTTGATTGATCAGTTTGGTCGAAAAGTTCAAGAGATCGCCCTGTTTCTCCATGTTAATTTCTTTGATCGCGATCTCCAGGGTGCAAAGATTACTTCGGGAAATCGCTCTTCTTCATGGGCGAATTCGGCGGGAACGACTACGTCTACCTCCTGGCCGCCGGCAAAACGGTCGACGAGATCATGCCATACGTGCCAAAGGTCATCAAAGCCATCTCTGCAGGCGTCGAGGTAGCTAGCGCATTTCCAATCTTTTTCCACGTCTCTCTTAACCCCATCGATCCTTGATACTTCCTCCGTCCTTAAATATTTGACGCCGTTAACTTTTTAACACATGTTTGATCGTTCGTATTATTTAAAATGTTTTACGAAATATATAAAACTATATGTGTACATAAAAGTTTATTTAATAATAAATCAAATGATAGGAAAAGAATTAATAATTTCGTAAATTTTTTGAATAAGACGAACGGTCAAATATTTATAAAAAAATCAATGGTGTCAAACATTTAAAAACAGAAGGAGTATGGTGTAGCCAAGTCATAACTGATGAAATCAAATGCAGGCGGTGATCGAGGACGGAGCCAAGTACGTGGTGGTGCCGGGTCAGGTGCCGAATGGTTGCATCCCGATCTTGCTGACGATCTACGCGAGCCCAAACGCGACGGACTACGACGCGAGCACCGGCTGCCTGAGGCGGCTCAACGAGTTCACGCGCTACCACAACTCGGCGCTGTTCGCGGCGGTGTTGGTGCTCCGGCAAAAGTACCCGTCGGTGGCCATCGTCTTCGCAGACTACTACGAGCCAGTGATCAATTTCCTGCGTAATCCGGAGAGATTCGGTGAGCAAAATTGATCGAACGATCGGATTTCTCTTTTCTGTGGGTAGCAAAGTGGTAATGTTGCTGTTGTTAATTTCTCCACGTACGTACGGATGAATGTTTCAGGATTTTTGACCTGGATTAAATTAATTAGTAGACTTGACGTACGGCTAGCTGGGATTAAAGTCGCCATCGCGAAAGTAAACGTTGCCCTAGTTGCGTAATCCGGAGAAATTCGGGGAAAGTCCATGCAGCGTCGGCTAGGAAATTTAGTGATGGAAACAGGAGAATTGTCGAAAACCTATCGTGACAGATCGACGCAGTTCCGGATGAGCTCATGTCTTGCGCAAACGGAGTAACGTGGAGAGTTCATATGATAGTTTCATCCACTTTAAAATGCAAGGCCTATGGCCTTTTGTCTAAAAGTAAAATAATAATAAAAAATCATCCACTTGATTTTAAAGATATACATACGCACGCGTATGTCGTGCAAGCAAACTAAAAATTACTAAATTAGTGATCTGAAATTCATTATTTTCCCCTCTTTCTGACGTTATGTACCAACTCTGCACTTCTGCAGGATTCAGTCGCTCGTCGAAGCTCCGTGTGTGCTGCGGCGGCGGAGGGCCGTACAACTACAACGTGACGGCGGCGTGTGGCCTACCCGGCGCGACGGCGTGCACGAACCCGGCCGCGGCAATCAACTGGGACGGCATCCACTTAACCGAGGCGGCTTACGCCCGCATCGCAGACGGCTGGCTGCGCGGCCCGTACGCGCTGCCGCCCATCCTCGCGGCCGTGCGCACGTAGCTAGCGCCGTGTCGTGTCTGTCGTGTGTGACAACTGCCAAGTGCACGGAGTTCAGAGATTCATGCAGATTTGAGGTGGTTGTCGTATCGTTTATGTGTTGGTTCAACTGTTCGTTGTTTGGGCTGAAATTAATACTAAAGCAAATAAAGTGGGCCATGATATATGGTGAGATATATTTGTGTGCTGTAGACTTATTCTCTGTGGAGGGTGGGCCCATGAGTGGAACATAACAAATCCAGAACATGCGGTTTCTAGGCCCAACCTTGGAGGAAACTCATTTGAGCACCTAAGTGGATGTTCAACCTATGTTACGTGTCATCTAAATAGTTATGAAAAAATTAAGAAGATAAATTAATATAAAATTTGTCATTTTTGTTATGACTTGTAGGAATTAAATTTAATCTTGTATGTTTGTGTAGTGATGTATTTCATATTAATCTATCTTCCTAAAAATTTTTTAAAAAAATTATAACTATTTAAGATGACATGGTTGCATGTTGGTAGTCATCCATCTGGAAGCTGCTTGAGGTATTAATCTTTAAAGTGTTGGACTTGTGTGCAACGGTGCAACTTCCGAACTTCGGCGGGTTGACGTGAGTACTATAGGATCGAACACAATAAATTAACCTACTATAGGGGGGTGAATAGTAGGTATTGATAGCGGAGGTTTAATTTTTGAACCAAAAACCAGATTAACAAAGTATCAGTAAAAACCAGATTACGCAAAAACGAACCGTTGGATTTATCCCAAATTTTGTCACAATAAACTAGAAGATATAAGGAACAAC
>CM002476.1:5084358-5127677 GCA_000325765.3 Leersia perrieri
AACTTACGTGATTGGAAACGCCTTGATGATTGAATATGATATTTATTGCTGAAATATATTGTCACAAGGTGCAGCCAAAGCACCCCTACAAAAACCCTAAAACAAATATCACTCAAATCTCTCAATTGTGGCTCACCCTCTAGGCTAAGCCTCCCTCTCTATTTATACCAAATATCTCTTATTCCTAGTAGGACTCAATTCCTAATAGGACTTTATTACAATTTCCTAAAAAGAAAAATTCCTTTTCTTTTTATTCAAAACCGCAGTCGGCAAGCACAACCGATTACAAACGAATCCCAGTCGGATTTCATCCGGACACGACCTCGATCTCCTGCCTATCGAAATCATCACGCATCTCGATCAATCTCTCTCTATGCGCAAGCATCTTGCATGCCATATGGACTCCCGCCGAGCCGCTAGCTGCTGCTTGCCACCAAAGCTGATCAACGTGTAAACCCATGCACACGTTGACCAAGCCCAATCACACACATGCACACGTACGTACTGCACGTACACATGCTGTTATGCACGCTACAGTACACCATCGATTCAATCTCCATGACCAAGTACAACGACACATGCACCTGTATTCTCCTTTTCAATTTCTTCGTGAACACCGGCGCCTTGCACCAACCTTGTGAAAGCCCGTCACGAACAACATCCACACAGTGTCCCTCCACCGTGTGTCATCTTTCGTCAACCTCGTCACCCGGCATCTTTGATCGCTCCAGACATAGACTCCACCTGAGTCTACTCCCGATCCCACCGTTGACCGAAATTAACCTCAAGACATCTGACTCTAGTCCATCTTGTCACATGGCCTCCCGACTGCTCCAGGCCTCTGTTCCTCCCTGAACTTAGTCCCAGTCCTCACCATTGACCAAGCCTTGACCTCAAGTCACCTATACATAATAGACAAAACAACCGTTTTCGGATACAGATATCGCAACCTGACCCACATAAGTCATACGCACACACACCAACAACCTCAAATATGCCAAACCAATTTCATTTAAATATATCATTTATAAAGCCAATTGTTTATCATAAAATATTAATCAAAACCTTGATTTTACAAGTACTCAGCGCGTTACTAGGCCTATTGGCATCTCGGACAATACCAAATACCCGCCCCGAAACATAATTTTAGGAATATAGTTTAAATCTGATTTTCATTAATGCTTAAACCTACTCTTAATTTTACCTCTCCTAATACCAACCCAAAATAAGAAGCAGAGGGGTTGATCCAGAGGGGTGCTCCCTTCCTTTTTTTTTTTCTCCCTCTCCAGCAGCTCCTTCTTTCTCCCTACTTCTGTCCTCTCCCTCTCTTCGTGCTCTCTATAGGGATCCAGTGGTAGAGTGTGCTTAGCCTCCCTTATCCTCACGCTAGATCCATCCCTGATAAGAAGGTTTGAAGCTCATTTTAGTGTTCCAGTTGCTTCAACTCCAAGAAAAAAATTAGCCTCTTGCACCACAAATTCACCACCCCGTGCAAATTTCCCCCGTCCACTCGCTAGTTAATAATTATTTTGATATATTTGTCTGGATAGGCCCCAAAGTTATTTTGATATTGGTGTAAAACCAAGGTAACAAAACATTTCGAGGGATCTACTTGTCATTAGTATTCCCCCTTTTAAGACAGATCTACAATTACAGAGGCCACGTTCTGTTTGTTTTGACCTATTGCTTTTTCTGGGGGTGCTTGTTGACATATTGCTACTCACGTTGTCGTGGCTAGATGATGACCACATTCTTCTATTAGCTTGTTTGATTACATGAATTGGTGCTAGCGCCTTGAAGTAAACTTAGGTGCACTGGCGAAGCACTTACATAAACTCCAGTGTCGGACACTCAATATCATAACCATAGCAAATTAGCAATCCTGCAGGCTGCAGCTGAAGCTCACGGAGTCATCCTCACTCAACTCAAACCATGGGGCACTTAGCCTCAAAACTAGTATCCTTCCTCCTCTTTGCCTGCCTACATTACGCTCAGGCCAACTATCCCTTGATCCACTCAATCTTCAGCTTCGGCAACTCGTTCGCTGACGCCGGCAACTTCGTCAAGATTGCTGCGCCGCTGCTTCCGATCAACCCAATCAACAACCTCCCCTACGGCGAGACCTTCTTCGGCCACCCTACCGGCCGTGCCACCAATGGCCGTATCATCATGGACTTCATTGGTATATATACATTTGCTTTCACAATTTCACTGTAAGCTAACTCTGCGCTAGATTATGTCGGAGAATGGCCATTGATTTGTCACTCAATCTACCTTGCAGCCGAGAAGTTTCAGGTCCCGTTCGTCCCACCGTCTCTTGACCAAGCTCAGAACTTCACCCATGGCGCCAACTTCGCCGTCGTCGGCGCCACCGCTCTCGATCTCGCCTTCTTCCTGCAGAACAACATCACCAGCGTCCCACCGTTCAACGCCTCCCTGAGCGTGCAAATCGAGTGGTTCAAGAAGCTCAAACCTACATTGTGCTCAACAGTCCAAGGTAATATACAGTGCACCTACATTATGCTGTTAATTAATTATGTTGTCTTGACAACCCGATGCATTATTAATTTTCCTTTGCTGATGCTTATGAAGAATGCAGAGAATACTTCAGGAGATCACTCTTCTTCATGGGAGAGTTTGGAGGAAACGACTACGTTTTCCTCTTGGCTGCAGGGAAAACCGTCGAGCAACTATTCCCCTACGTGCCAAAGGTCGTCGAAGCCATCTCTGCAGGTGTCGAGGTAGTACAATTTACCGACATTTTCACAGCCACAAGCTCTTACTGCATCAGAATTTTACAGAGTTGATGTATAAATTCAGGCAGTGATAAGGGAAGGAGCGGTGCACGTGGTTGTGCCGGGGGAGATGCCGAACGGCTGCGTGCCCATCTTCCTGACACTGTACGGGAGCAAGAACAAGAGAGATTACGACGATCACACTGGGTGCCTGAAGAAACAGAACGCGCTCGCGCGCTACCACAATTCGGTGCTGTTCGAGGCGGTGTTGGAGCTGAGGCGCAAGTACCCGTCGGTGAAGATCGTCTACGCCGACTACTACAAGCCGGTGATCGACTTCGTGAAGAAACCGGCCAGATTTGGTGAGTTGGTTTGTTTCTTCGTTTAATTGATTTCTGCACGCGCGTTTACGAATGATGGTTATACTTCTGTCCATTCTGCTAACTCCTCGCCTCAGAGTTGTCCGCACTCTGTACATGTTGAAGATATCAACGGGGTTTTTTTTGCATAGTTAGATTTTTAAAAGTTAGATTGGATTCGATATACAACTCTTGCCTTACGTTTAGATTGGATTTTAAAAGTATAGTTGAATTTATATACAACTCTTATCTTATGTTTGCGTAAAAACAGTTACAATATTGTTATGCAACTACATTGATCTCTAGTGATGCCCATCACGATCTAATGATGTGAAAATCTCCCATTGATTAATGTGAGAATTTCTAAACCTTCTGATTCAGTTACTATACGTGGGGCTAGATTTAAAGTTGACTCCATCCCAAAATATATTTATTAAGGAGACGGGGAAAAATACCATATTTCACTACGTTAATAGTTGTCCTGATTGGTGGATAAGAGTTATTTTGGACATTTCACCACAATAGGACAAAATTACTTTGTCAATCTAAAAATTGCCTAGTCTTCAGGGCAATATATCCTAGGCATACAAGCTTAATATGCACACTCCGTAAACAGCAATTAACAAATACCATAATTTTTTTAAAAAAATTATACATGTACTTCCAATTGTATTACACATATCTACAAAGTCTCATCTTAAAATTTATTATAGTTTAGACAAAGAAAAAGATAAAAAAATCTGACAGCCTTTTTGAGTAAAAAATTGTCAAAATTTTATTTTTTTTATTACTCTTTGTGTACGATGAATTTTAAGATGAGATCATGACACTTGCATATATTTGTAACACTATCAGAAGTACCTATATAATTTTTTCTATAATTTTTTATGATATTTATTAGTTGGTGTGCATGGAGTATATACGAGAAGATTATATACACATGATATGTTCCTGTCTGTCTATGGAGATGTTCATATGGATAAGGTGTGTGTGCAGGTGTTTATAAGGATGCGTGTGCGTGCATTTATGGATGTTTTGTGTATTATTCCCTCTGATTTTTAATATATGATGTTGGCTAACTTAAAATTAAGCTAACCAACGTTAAATATAAAAAATTTGGGGAGTATGTTTTTTTTAAAAAAATTAAACGCTACAGATAGCTAAATGCTTATATATACAGAGATCATCTATACTTGTGTAAATTTTTAGGCCTAGTTATAACAGCACAGTGGTTATATTGATGCAGTAGCTTGCTAATCGCTGTTGGTGTGCTGCAAGCCTGCAACACAACAACAAAAGGTACTGCCGGACAGCCGCTTTGTCCTTTTCTTCTATTGATATTGTAGCAAATTCTAGATATATATGATGAACTCGGTGGTTCTAGAGCTCTTAATTATATAATAGAAAATTGGGTTGACGGATAGATTCAGTTATTTCAAGATGTAGCACATACCTTTTTTTTTTTAGATAATGAGATGTAGCACATGCCTAGATAAACCAATTGGCAATTGGAACAAGTAGGCTTGTTCCCGACAGTAAACGCTTTATGTATAACGTACGGGTGGAAGTCACGAAGATCAAGCCAATCACTGAACACCGAAACACCAACTGGGCTCACCGTGATGGATTTAGACTTGTCCGGCCTTGACTTCGTCTCTCCCGTGTATTGTCCGGGGCCCTGATACAATGATACAACAATCCATGCCATGTGCTAATAACCTTCTTGATCACCAAACGCTGCAGGGTTCAGCGCCTCGTCGGCTCTCAACGCGTGCTGCGGCGGCGGTGGGCCGTACAACTACAACGCCACGGCGGCATGCGGCTTACCCGGCGCGGCCGCGTGCCCGGACCCCGCCGCATCCATCAGCTGGGACGGCATCCACCTCACGGAGGCGGCGTACCGTCGCATCGCCGACGGCTGGCTGCACGGCCCGTACGCGCATCCGCCCATCGTAGCTGCTGTATGTTCGTAGGCCGTGTCGTTGTGGCCCATTTCTGAGAGAAATTTTTCCCAGTACATTCGCGCATTCGGCCTGTTTCTTCGTGACCCATTTGTTTGATTGATTTCGGCCCGTGTATGTAGAGTTTGAACTCCGTTTCCCTTGCAACTTCGATTGATATTTGTTGTGGTTAATTTGACGTGTAATGGACGCGTCGTATGGTTGGGCTTTTTATTCGGGAATAAAAACATGATTTTTTTATTGTTTGAACCTTTTAGAAATTTTATTTTACAATAAACCTCTAAAACACTTGTTGACACAAAATATCGTCACCGGCCATTGAGCGTGCTGAAAAGATGTTGACCGATGAAATACGTTGCGACTAGCGCGCGGACGCACAAAGGCCTGGAAAATCTACTTATCTCCAGTGCAGGTCCTAAATCCTTGAATGTGGACGTGTCATTCAGTTTGATACTGCAACTGACAAGATGGTTGTATGTTGATCGTCAAATAACTGATCGGCTATCGAGCCGATAGGAAGTAACGTCTCCAGCTATTGTTGGTGTTGATGATCCAGGTGCCGATTGGCTGAAGAGCCGATAGGATACGCTTGTACCCGATGTCAATAGAATGTCGATAATTAGGGCTGTCAAAAAAGCTCGAGGCTCGCAAATAGCTCGAGCTTGGCTCGTGTTAGGCTCGATTCGAGCTCGGCTCGAGCTCCAAACCGAACCGAACCCGAGCCTATGACCAAGCTCGCGAGCTTTATCGAGCCGAGCTCGAGCTTCTAACGAGCCTGACTGTGTATTATTTTTATTGTCTGTTTAATAAATTAGTAGACTAAAATATGATATTTGTGTGTCTAGATAAATTATTATTATATATTGGCATCATATATGTATCATATTTCTTCCTTTTACTCTTTCCTAAATATGATTAACTAAAAATTAATTTTTTTAACAAGATATTATACTTAAAATGTATTTTCCTAGTAATAAGTCAAGCTCGGTAACCGAGCTCGAGCTTAATCGAACTCGAACCGAGCCTGCCTACAAGCTCGAAGGTTTTTCGAGCTCGGCTCGAGTCTGAGTCGAGCTCAAGCCTAGGCAGACGAGCTCGCTCGAGCTCGGCTCGTTGACAGCCCTATCGATAATCAATCGGCTGTATGTTAGACATAGATTTAAGCAATTAAATAGATAAGTGAGTTCAGTAATTGTATTAGCTACAAATAGGATATGACATGAGAAGGTGATACAGGACGTAGATCTAGTCATAAGATAACTTATCGGCTAACTCTTCGATGTGACATTGTATAAAAACCTAATGACTTAATAGACATAAACCTATTGCTAGCAATCTTAATAGGTCGGACCCAACCGATGCAGCATAAAATTAAAAACAATAGGAGAACACTACTTAACCGGTAGATCTACATAATGTGATGGATAAACCAATTTATCTAAATAACATCATATATAGAGAAACACCGACTCAGACATAATATTAAACCTAATCGAGAAAGTCCTAACCAAACCGATAAAACCCTAAGCACGATACTGCTAGAGATAGAATCGACAGATCTAATAGGCAACGCTTGCGTCAGTTGGATCGATATATCGGACCTAACCGAGAAAGTATCAATCGTCGTCGATATAAGCCCAGACGATGGAACTTACGTCTTCGCCAGAGGTTAGACCTAACCGATGTAGCCCAACTTGGTAGCAAGACCCCGAACTCGACTTGTTTTCAGGGGTTCAGACTTAACCGATGCCCCCGAGCCGAAACGAGAACCCATCGAGTAGTTTATAAGGTGGCGATGTGCCGAGATTGTATTGATAGAGAGATAAAAATAATAGGGGACCTTTGCTACACAATTTATACCCTTGAATCTTTTGAGTCCTAATCGGACACTAGAGACAAAACTTTCCTAACAAAAAAAGGAAACATATAAGTCCTAATCAGCTAGGAAAAGCAAACTAACAAACTTTTCTAATTACATAAGGAAATAGCTAAAACATGACTAATTAATAGATAGAATTAAACTGTCAATTTGTTGTCTTCCCGACTCCTTCCTGATTTTGGCCTCTTCTTTTTGTCAGTTCATCCACTCCTTTCTTTGGCCGAATTTAGTAAGTAATCATCTAAATTTTGGTGTCAACAAAACTTTAACCAAGAATGGGCCCTGAGATCCACGCCAAATCCTAGGGCTCTAAGGTTTAACATCTCAGTGACAAAGATGCTGCCATGCTGGCGTTGAACCATCAGAACAACGTTCGGAGGTGTAGATGACGTCAGGGGGTCAGCGACGACAGAGACGTTGGCGCTGAGCCCCTTAATTTCAACGTCATACTCACTGGCGCTGACCTCTAGAGGACTTAAGCTACAGGGCCAACCAGTCCCCACCCACTAAAATCACAAATCTTAAAAAATACATTGGGTTAGCTAGATCTTTAAATTTGCTATGCCTAAGTCATGTCTAGGTCACAAGCGCAAAAGTAGTTAGTTAGTATGGATTTTGAGGGGAGAGGGTTGGCTGGTCGTGCATCTTAAGTCCTTAGATGTCGGCGCCAACGAGTCTAGCGCTGAGGTCAGGGGTTCAGCGTCAAAGTCTGACCCCTAACACCGTCTCCGTCCACGAACGCGCTCCTCGATTCCTAGCGCCACTATCTATGTCACTGAGATGTTGACTCTCAGCGTCCTAGGGTGTGGCGCAAATCTCAGGGTCCATTTTAAAGTTTTTAAAAGAACCAAACAGTAAAATTTTGAGATAGATTGTTCGCTGTTTTTTTTTGAGATATATTGTTCACTGGTACTTGTGTCACTTGTTGAACAGTTTGAAATTTCCATAAAGTTGTACAAATGTCTGTAACCTTTGTCTTGTTTAATTCAATTTCATCTGTCTAAAAAAATGCAGGACGGGATAAAGTTCCCTCGAATCCTAGATGAATCCTACAAAACAACAATGTTAATTACCACCAAAAAACAAAGTTTTTTTGTGTGCTTAAGGAGTCAGAGGCGGACGGAGACCACATATTGGTAACGATTTGCTTATATTTGCCCAAAACATGAATACGACACATATGCCCAAAACAGCTTGTTTATAATATTTATACGAACCACTTGAGAACAATTATCCATTATCCCTCTTTGCCAACCAATTACAACCTGCACCTCCATTTCTGAGAAAGATTCAGAATTGTATTTATCACTTTAGTAACAATCTTCTGTTTTCCTTTTGCAGAAAAAACTTCCCTGCCCTATATGAAATCAATCTGGTATATCTATAAATTTTCCTTTTCAATTATTGCAACTAAGCTACTAACTTAATCTGGTATATCACCGTGTCACTGCTGACCGGTGAGCGCGGCATAGAAGAGGACGTTCCAGGTGTCCGGAAGGCCGGCGACACACCAGTGGGTGCAGTCGTCGCCGAAGATTCCGCCGTTGTACTTGGTCGGGTGTGCGTCCTTCCTCAGCTGAGAAAGATGGGTGAAATCCAGAAAGTACACCGGCTTCGCCATGCTAGCTAGGACGTTCTTTAGTATCGCCTGCTGCGGGATCAGCCCGCCTGGGTACGCCCCCGCCGCCGTGCCGTTCACCGGTTGTGTCTCCCCCATGCACGTCGCCCTCGCTGATGCCCCCCAATCTTGTCCCCTGCAGGAAAAAATTATGTTATTACATTGTGTGTTGTCACGGCGTAGGGATGAAAATAGCCGGAAATAAATATTATTTTTATAAATATTTATGGAAACAACTTCAGCACGTTCAGAAAAAATCATATTTATTAATAATTCAATTGTTTAGTGGCGACTTCAACTTAACACAAGTATATAAAGCTGGTGAAATTAGGAGATTTTAACTTTTGAAAAAGGGAATTTTTCGTAATTGTTTTCATTGCAGAATCAGATGGTTTAGTGGGATTTTTACCTGTAGTGAGAGGGCGAGATGCCCTGAAAAAAGACTCTGGTGTTGGTCTGGACGAGGTTGGCGTCGACCCATCTGGCCCAAGTGTTGAGCGCCTTGGTAAAGGCCTGTGTCCTGTCCATGTCCTTCACCACTGTGTTGCCCTCCTGGATGTAGTCCCATCTGCAGCAAAACAGCATCTTCAGCATTAGTATGTCACAAAACACAACCAAATTCAGTGTGATCAACAGATTGAGGAGGAGGAGTCGGTCTCACGGTTGCGTCGGGCCGGAACGAGGCCACCAGTGCCAATTATCGAAGACGAGAACATCGGCGCCGAGCCAGTTACGAGCCTGGTCGATGCTGTCCAGCTTGAGGACTCGCCCGGCCTTCTCGTTGACGACGTCGACCAGGTAATGTGTCAGGTAGTAGACAATTGTCACGTTGAAGTCCTGCATCCATCCAGTGTCCGTCAGATAGTAGTTCAGGTTAATTCAGCAGCAAGTTGGCAACAATGTGCAGGAACAGAGCAAGACTCTCTCAGCCAGGAGATCGTAGATCGTACTGTTGCACAGTCTACGGCTTAGACGATGTCAATTGTCACGCTACTACTCCACTACTTGTGTCTGTTTCGCCATTGAAGAAGGAAGGCAGAGGGTGACCTACCGAACAGTGCTAAAATCGGCAACGCAACCACCGAAATGCCGTGTTCACGCCCTTGCGAGTCGGCGAGAGTGTCGGCGCACAAATCCGCGACGACGCCCGAAAGAGGACGTCGCGGTGCGCAGAGCCGGACAAGGACAACCAGCAAAAGGCCGAGAAGGGACACTGGATGGCACATCAAAATTTCCAGGGCCTGACGGTCTGACACGGACACATCACACATGAACATAGGGCAAGTAACGAGGAGAGGTAAAATTGTACTGCCCTTTCGTTCCATAATATAAATTATGGGATTGTGATTATTTACTTGCAACGTTGACTATTTATGCTATTAAAAAAATTATTACAAATATAAAAATTAATATGTCAAGTTTAAAATATTTTTTAATAAGAAACCAAATCACAGAAGAAATAAATAATCCTCTCAAAAAATTTTAAATAATACGAACGGAGGGAAAGCTTATGGAACAGAAGGAGTACGTACTACTCCTACCGAAACGAGTTGAGAAGGCAACACCGGACAGCCTCAGTGGCAATGTTAGTACTAGCTACTACGTTTGTCCGGTGAGATTTGAACACCTACCACGAACATCTCACGCAAGATCTTTACAGTAGGATATATGAGATCTAGTGGCACCAGCACTTGCAAGCACGCACACAGCAGGCATCATACCAGCGTATTTCGGCAGTTTGGGCAGCATTTCTAGGCCAGCCAGCTCACTCGTGTCAGCTGCTCTGTAGACCGGTGTCCCCTCTATCCCTCTCTCTACGTTGTTTTACTCCAAGAGGAGAGGGAACTAGAGACCAAATCGCACACTGAAACGAAACGGAAAACAGGATAGAAACGGCAATGCGGCAAGGCAATCAACCGTGCCAGAATTTGATGTCCGCGGCGGCGGTTCACCGCTACTATACGGACGTCGTCTCTTTGACGACCGTGTCCCGTGCACCGATCGGGTGACCTCACGGCGACCGCAAGAAACCCATAAATTCTCCTTTATTCTTCGTTGACTCCCGCATCCGCGCGCGCCGCGCGAACCGACCGTGCCAGCGCAAACCTTGTCCGTATCACACGCGGCTCACAAGTCACAGCTCGGCGCGCCAATAGCTGACGCGCCCAATGGCATGGCCACGCCACGGTGGCGCGCACGCACTCTCTACTGGTATGGTGAATTGGTGACCCAATCATTCTCGTTTCGCGAGCGTTCACTCACTGACCATCCCGTCATCATGGTCAAGCGCGCAGGCCCCAGCCGGCCAGGCCACAACCGCCAAAGTTCCCAGCTTTTTCCCGTTCGTTCACCGGGCCGTGAAGGAAAAGTCAGGGGACGGACGTCACGTACCTCGAACCGTGCGGTGGTGGAGGGGTCGACCTTCCCCGACGCCGGCGACATGGTGGTCCTGGCATTCGGCGCCGCGGCGTGCAGCATGCACAGCAGCGACTCGTACTGGTTCAGCGCCAGCGAGTCCCCCACGAACATCACCTTCTTCCCACTCCACATCCTCAGCAACGCCACCCCATCAAACCTGCATCCCCCAATTCCCAATTCTCAATTCTCACGAACACTGTCCACGAACAAAATAAAAATCGGATTTTTCGGCCGCCATTACCGACCTGGGGGTGGAGCAGGGCGGGCTGGGCTGCCACCGGTATCTGAGATACTGCTTGTCGGGTCGGCCGAACCGGCGGCAGTCGAACTCGGCGCGGATGAAGGGACACGTCGCCGAGTCGTAGAGCGGGTACGACTCGTCCACCACCCAGCTCCCGGCGGCGAACATGTCGCACGCCGCCGCCGACGGCGACGCCGCCCTGTTCTGCCGCTTACGGTTGATCGTCACCGCCGCCGCCGCCGCCGCGACGGAGCACGCCACCAGGAACACGACCAGCACGGCCGCGAACACCACCGCACGGCACCTCATCTTCCTGCCCAATCAGAATACAATCAACAACAACAATGGAGGTGAGGAAGAAAGAAAAGAAAGGCTGGTTCTTGTGAGGGAGGAGGAGCGAGAAGTGTGAGCGGAAGGAATATGTAGGGCAGCTTGTTGATACGCTTCTTTTATGGTGGAAGTAGGAGGAGTGTTTTCTGCCATGGACGGATGCAAAGGGTGACCACATCAACCACATGTGCATGGATTTGGTAAGGTCCAAGAGAGGAATCAATAGCTGGAGGCTATAGTAAATTAGGGGATTCAGTCATATACATTGATTGTCTGATTTCACACATTGATGATGATGATTGGTTTGGATGCATGGAGTAAAAACTGCCAAATTAACCTTCTGAGAAGTGCAGAGAATCCGGATGGAATCATCTGGCTGAGATCCATGCTTGTGGACAATGGACTCCGGACCAGCTGGTGTGCAGATACTGAGGGAGTAGAATTTGAGTATTTGTTGATTGGTTTCTCATGAAGAGTAATGGTTACTACATGCTTCTACTTGTTCAGAGTGGAGGTGTTGTTTTGATGCCCTGTTACATCATTTCGAATCTTTGTACATATGTATAAAGCATTAAATATAGATAAAAAATAAAATTAATTATATCGTTAGGCTGTAAACGACGAGATGAATCTTTTAAATCTAATTAGGCCATGATTAGCCATAAGTACTACAGTAACCCACATGTGCTAATGATGACTTAATTAGGCTTAAAAAATTCGTCTCGTGGTTTTCAGGCTAGGCATGAAATTAGTTTTTTTATTCGTGTCCGAAAACCTCTCTCGATATCCGGTCAAACGTTTGATGTGATGTTTTCGCTTAAAAATTTCACCAACTAAACAAGGCCGGTAATGGAGAAAACTGAATTCCAGTTCAGTTTCATGTCACTTCAGAAGTTTGACATGTTGGTTTCTTTCAGGACATGGTTTTATTTGATCGTGTGTATGGAGTTGCGTGTGTACAAAATTGCAATTGGTGTGTAAACTGGAAAAGGAACATACTCCTGAAATAGTGTTGTCTTGGATCATGCTGCTAATTTTCTACTCTATAGCACATCATAATATTCTACCTTTTTTAGGTTCCATGCATACACCACCACTGAATTCACTGTTGTGATTAATTTCATTATCTTAATTGATTTCCTTTTTATGAAAGACAGCTAGTGGGATGAGAGGATATCTGCATCAATTCAGCAATCCTAATCCCGATCCTTACCTTGGTAATCGGCTTTACTGCCATTGACAAAGACTCAAGAGGAAAGCAAGACACCATCGTCAGAATGGAATGGTATAAGTTATAACTGAACGTATAGGGCGGGCAAAATCTTTAGCCCATCCAATACAATCATCCTCTCCGTCAAGTTATTCCAAGTTCGTTTTTTTTCCTTATCCCCACACTGCTGTTCGTGCGTGCTACATCATTCGTTACCTTTCTCTGACTGAAATGGAGATTCTTTCTTTCAGGGGCAAAACAAGATTATACTATCTGCTATTCTGCTTTACTGGGAAGATCTCACCTTTCACTGCTGCCATCTTTTTTCCTTCTAGTGTAGTACTGTCCTGAGTTCAAGATGCAATCTTGTGCTGCCCATTGGCTAGATTAGAAAAAGAACCATGTTGGGCAGAAAGAAAGAAAGGGCCCGTGTTACCAAATTTTTTTCCCCAAAACATCACATTAAATTTTTAAATTTATGCATAGAGTATTAAATATAGATAAAAAAACTAATTATACAGTTGGTTGTAAACAATGAGACGAATCTTTTGAGACTAATTATGTCATAATTAGCCATAAGTGTTATAGTAACCCATATGTGCTAATGACGGATTAATTAGGCTCAAAAAATTCGTCTCGTGTTTTTCAGTCTAGCCGTGAATTAGTTTTTTATTCATATCTAAAAACCCAAACGTCTGATGTGACCTCTAACCTAAAAAATTTTTGGGAACTAAAGGAGCACAGAGGGAAAAAGTCTATTCCTAAACGACAGCACAGCAGAATCAGCTTTAATATTAGTACAGAGCCCTAGATTGAGATCCTACAGACCAACATCTTGTGAGTGGGAAACGTGCTGCAGAAATCACATGTACGTCTTGTGTTATCTCTCTCGATCCAATGCAGAGACAAACAGTGTCGTCTCCAACCACATGTCTGTAACATGGAGTAAGCTGTTGCTTACAGGTTACAACCTCTTCTTGGTGAGCTCATAGGTTTGTACTAGAGTACTTTGCAAAGGAGGCCAGTTCACTGGAGCATGTACTTGTAGAGTACCTACAGCAACTGCCGGTCTTAATTACCAATTGAGGTATATAACTGGTTGCAAAAAGAATATTTCTTGCAAAGAGAACAGCCCCACTGGCCCAGCGGAAAAAAAAAACAGCCCCACTGACATTTTTGTAGGTTCAGAAGCTGCTAACTAACGCCGAAAACTTGCATTACAAGTGTTACTAAAGGATCCTTTCCATTAACTAGCTTTGGGGTCTACTGGCAGTTAGGATTAGAACCTTTTAGGGTGCTTCTGTCCTGCCTTCCTCAATTAGTGGCCGTGAAATGCATGCAGTAACGATTACGGTACGTGACTTCAGGAAAAACACACACACACACAGGTGAAATGGGACACCGAAAAGGTGACAGTGACAGGGCAATTTTTCATAGATAACATTGTACTCAGGCGTCAGATATGTACAAACTAGCCCATGGCATATGGCTTGATTCCACAATACAGGACAGCAAGAGATGTTATGTTTTTTGGGATCTTGTTGCCATGCTTGCTTGCTTTTGCTTCTACGGCCTGGCCAGCGTGTTGCGTTGCGCCCATCTTTGTGGCTAGAATCAATTTTGTTTTTCAAGCTGTAACTCATTTCACAGGATTTTGTTAAGTATAAGCTGCTTAATTAACCAGAATTTAATGGCGCGTGCGATCGGATCAATGATTTGCGCTGCAGTGCAAGGAAGGAACGAACTGGCACTGGGCTATTCTAAGTTCGGGGCCACATAGTACTGGTAGTAGTATAGTATGCATATGCAGTTAGTTATGCACACACACGGGCTAGGGCTAACTACCTAAGCTCCCTTCCAATGTACTTGTCTTTCTGACAGGGGAAGACGTTAGGCTGGACGCTTCAACCACACACCAATCATGCATGCCAGCTTACGGACCAGCGAAATCTGTCTCGAAATTAATGGCAACCAGCTGCTGCTATAAACGTTCTTCAGTCCCGTTTAATGTTCTATAGAAGTTTCACAGAAAGAAAATGCAGAAATTTTAACAGAAGATGGCTTAGAACAGAAAAATGATTACCTTATTCTCGTGAATGTACATTAAGCCGTCCATGAAATTCATACACTTCAAACGACGCCGTAGTTCCTCTGATTCCTGACTTCTTGCATCAATTAAGTAATTTTCTCCATCCAAACCGGGCTTTCAGATGATCAAAATATATGCGATTGGACGAGTGTTTTGGGCTCGTGAGCCCACAGTAACACTAAGATGTGATAGTACGAAATTCCACGCATTTAGAGCTGTCAACTTCAGCTAAAGCAGCGTTCGAGACGGGAAGTGGACGTGCTCGCCCATATCCGGTGACCTCAGGTTGATATCGTGTTGAAATGGCTCCTTTCCCGGGCTATCTGAATTCTGATCCCATCGATAACGCCAACGTCGTCATCGTCAATCAGTAGTCGCGACACGCGAGCTAGTGATTGCTCCGCCTCGACGTCTCTCGTGCATGAGCCATATTTTCTCCGGCCCAATAGATTCTATGGGCTGTTTTGGGCCATAATTAGCTCCAATAGGGTGGTGAAGCAATTGCCTAAGGCCCGTTTATGGACGCCCAAAAGCTCATATAACATCATCATGGGCATCGTTTAAAATGGGTCCAATGTTAGCCCATGTGATGTACACCAGTACGGCTCAATTATCAGTAATGGGCTGTTTTTAACCTTGGGCTGGGCTGGGCTGGGCTGGGCTGGTGGGGATAACAGAATAAATCGAACGATGCGAGGAACCTAATTAGCTTCAGAAAATCACGAAGGGAAATTCATAATGGGTGTTCACATTGATGATCAATTGATCATCATCAGTTCATTACCAAGGTAAATTTACCAATCGCCAATAAAAAATGGGTTACAAATTTTTAACAGAAAAAACTGTTGTGTCAGAATTTCAGGTAAAGAAGAGAAAAACGGAAGAGTTGCTCACAGTCTCATCTGAAATCTACAGTTATGCCGATGGATGAACTTCATCCTCACGTTTCATCCCATTCTGTGATAGGAAGGAATTAAGGGAAGTTTTCTTTACATGAGCATCCCCCACTTAAGGACATTCATGGAGCTTTATGCAGATTTACAAGCTCCCAATCATCATCCAGATCATCCGAGGAAGAAACTGCTTGATATCTGACATCTACTTCTTCCTGAGATCTATCAGGGGCTGCCTGGTTCACATCCCTCTCCTTCTTCGACCACCGGAGTTTATTCACTAAGCTTTTCAACAATTTTTTCTGCAACAAGTGAGAAGATCAGTTGCCATGCTTTTAAGACGAGCTAAACATGCATCACAGTCATTTAGTCAAATAGCATTGGCCTATCAATATTCAGAATATTCTTGACCATGTGTAGGAAATAAATTCAGAAGCGGCAGCTGAGTTGAAAGAAGAGATCTGCCTTACTGCCTAGTGCAGCTTACCCGAAACTGACGTAGTACTGTAATAAAATTAATCTACCACTACCAAAATTCTTTTCAATTAATACTGAGTAGTACCTTGAATGATGTGTTCTTTGGTTGACATACTGGGGAGACATCTTCTTCTGTCCGCTCCTGATCATCCTTGAGGTCTATATCAACAAACTGTATTGAATCATTGAACCACGTATTTGATTCGTCAGCGCTATTGGACAGATCTGTGGTCAACTCATGCATGACAGTCACGCCTGATAAATACGATGAATCACCTGTTTAGCATAAAGGAACATGGATTCAGTGCAAGTTAGATGACTTAGGCCAATTATGTCGTCGTGTGCACTTTTTTGGAACAATGCTTAAAACTTTCAATACGGTGAGGAGAATATAAAGTTGCATGACACATTTCAAAAGTGCAAACGGTACAAACCATGATTTATTGATTCTTCAGGTTCAGGGTCCTTTGTACTCTGTGATTCTGTCTGCTCTTCACAATTTGTAATAGTCCCTCCAATAATAATTGCCCCGCCACAACCAGAAGATTCTGCACAAGAATTGATATGGGGTGAATATTATGGAAAATTTAGTGGATAAATACTTAAAATGTTTGCTAAGACTGAATTATTTTGGGATTACCATTCTAAAGGACAACTGTCAGCTAAATTGGGGGATCTATAAGGCATTCTCCAACAGTTAAAGATAGCTACTATCTCTAATCTCTAAGCTATCTAAAAGATAACTCTTTCAAAGGTCTAACTTTTAGCAAATAGCTCATAATAAAAATGACCCTACATGCCAATTCTCACTGGACATTGGAGTGTGTGTAAGAGACTATCTCTTAAACAAGAGATATCTTTTATCTCTTCTCTATTAAAAATTATATAAATTGACTTATAGATAGTTATTGGAGGAGGCCTAAAGTATTTACCTAAATGAAAAGAACCGTGGAATTCAACATGCTCCATTACTTTATCTTTGTTCACTTCATGATCTACAAATTCTTGGAATATGGTGGTTGGTTCTGTGAGAGCATTTATCGAATTAAATACTGTGAGTAAATCAAGATATTGATAGAAGAAGACTATGAATTCAATTCTGTGACTGGCTGACTGCGGATGTTATATGCAATATGGATACATAGTTCTGATAATATTCAATATACGAAGGCAAAGCTTTTGCCCTCCCTTAAAAAAAAAAGTTCCGATAATATTAAGTGTCTATGATGAAAAGGCTCTATGATCTGATAAGGGAATGGAAAGCCACAAACCAGGTGATTGTGGTTCTGCAGGTTTCCCTGGATTCCATAAAATAACTTCCTTCCCGACGTTAACAGTTCTCCCAAGTAAAATGATGTCTTCAGATGTGCAGGACTCCGAGGCCTTCTCTGAATTGCATAAAAGAACTTCCTCCTCTACATTAATAACACACGACGCAAAACAAGGGAACTACAGTTATCCCACATGAAATAAATTATTGGTAAGTGCAGCTATCTGAAGATAAATTATTGGTAAACAACTGATACCTGATATTTCGGCTTCTGAGGTATCCATGGGCAACACGCACTGATCATTTACCTCTATGTCACCCCCTTCAGAAGAAGTACTCTCTGCGCAACAAACATAGAAGTTAACTTACAATGAAGAATACTGATTTAGAATATGACCATTCCCACATGCTTCCCCGTCAAGGGCAAACCTGAACATTTAGTTAAAATTGATTCAGTTTCACGAGCATCAGTTGAGACCATAAAACTGTCTTGAACAGTAACAGTGGAAGTACTAGGACTACACATTTCCTCGTTACAAGCTACGGTTTCGGAAGTTGCTGATGATCCAATGATAACATTGTCACAGGGTGGACCCTTGAACAATTCATTTGCTTTATCTTGTGCTTCATCGGCATCATCGCTAGGTGAAGGATCATAAATTCTTTCGTGGATGTCTTCAATAAACCCAACAGCTGTATCTACAGCATTATCAAAATACTGCATGGGTACCTGTAAAAATTAGAAAGTAAAATCCAAACATTATCAGTTAATTCCATCTCATGCTAGAATATTCTTCTAAGGGCTAATCGAAACATAACTGGCATAATTATGTTATGTGTGAAGTTATGATAAGAAATCCCACCTCGATGAGCTCCTCCATGAACTTTTTCATATTATCTTCAAATTCATCAAAACTGATACCCAGGTCAAAGTTGAATCCACCCATTAGTGGGAGAGGACTGGTATAATCTGAAACTGCGTCTTCGTCTATCAGCTTTTCTTTGCGTCAGTAAAATAGCTGAAATACCATATTATGAGTTGCATGGTGGAAATTTAATATACGCTAATGTAACCATTTATTGAGGAATCTATATCACCAAAATGAGATGTATAAACCAGCGACCTACAGCATCGATCTATGGGCCAAAGAAAACCCACAGTACTACGCTTGTTCATGACCTCGTGGAAAGGCCGGCATACCAATCTATCACGTTTTATGCCAAATTGCCAATCTATATTTAGCCATGCAAACAAATTCTAGATTTGTAGTACAGCTCCTAACAAAATCTCTAAATTGCAGCATTTGGCATAAACATAAACCACTGCCCAGAAATTATATAACAAACTGTTTGGTTTGAATCATAGAAAGCTTCGTGGGACCTCAAAGACTGAGCCGAAAAAAAAACCAAGTTTATAGGTTTTGAACGATTGACGAGCTGTTCTAATCTCTCCATCATATCGATTAAAGTCGCATGCTTTGGCTTCTTATCTCACCCAAACGGCCGTTGAGATATTATCGCGGTCTTGAACCCCCGATTATTTTTGGGAACAAGTTATTGCCACTAAGCTTAATTAAGGCAAAAATAATTAAAGCCTAAAAGGTGTGCACAGAAAGAGGATGTGCGCATGGGGTACTCACCGGCGAGGATGCGTCGGAAGCAGCAGGACATACGATCGACGGCGGAACGGAGATCGGCGGGCGAGGAGACTGGAGTCTCTGGGGCCGGAGGGGACGAGGAGATCGACAAGGCGCGCTCGACTTGGCGAGGAGTTCGTCACCGAGTCAGAGAGATACCCGATTGCAATTGGGAGTCGACGACTCGTTGGCGTCGCGGGCTTTTATGGCACGGCCGACGGGCTGTAACAAACCCAGATAATAATTGGTTTTTGGGCCTCATCGTAGGTTTATGGGCCTTATCGTCATGCTGTTCTAGCCCAACTGGCCAGTGGCATCGCCAACTGTTTGATCATATGTTCTTGTCAGATCGATCTCACCAACCAGAAACTCGCCAGTTTTTGTCAAAGTGCACGCATTTGACAAAGTATAGTAGAGATGAAAAAGACTATAGCATCTAAGCTATTGTTTTTGTACGAGGCAATTTCTTGCCTGTCCACCCATTTTCCTCCGATTCCTTCTGTGCCTCTGTAATATTGCATTTTGGAGAAAATTTAACGGTCAACTAACTCTATGGGTATAGAGAAGATGTAGATGAAAATTCAGGGGCATATAAAGGTTTGGATAAATTTAAGGGGCATATAAGAATGAAATCCGTGCGCATGTAGTGAATTTTTTTCTCCTTTTTAAGTAAAATCTCATAAGATTAATTGATTATAAATATTAGGATCTGACATTGTTAATATGGTGCTAGTAAATTTTCCATAAAAACAAACAATTATATTTTTAACAGCTAATTTTATTAATTTACTCCCTTCATCCTAAAGTACAGGACTCAATTTTGTTTCGTCAGGACAACGATTTGGCCAATAATTTCTCTGTTATCAGTTTATTTTTATGATATAAGATTAGTGCTGTTAGATTCGCATTCATAAATGCTCTCCTACGATTATACTCTCTAATCACTGGATCAGCGAAAAGTTTCTACTGCCTAATGGTGGCATCAATTATTTCGGAGTACGAATTAACACACATCGTGAGTGTTTGCGTTGAAATCATTACCCAGTACCCACCGGCCCGCCCAACTTTCTCTCTCTCTCGATCGCTCACACTAATTAACCGCCGGGAAATTAGAACGAAGGCGCGCGACGACGACGCGCTGGTCAATGTAACTGTACCAGGAGACCTTCAAATCTTCCCTTCACTGCATCTGCACACATCGATCGATCCACTTGAGTCTCTTTCTGATCGTCGTCACCACACGTTCCCTATTAAAGAAACCCCCATGCCGTCGGTGTACTCCTCGTTCAATGCGCCTCGTGTCTCTCCTCTTCTCACCCGCAAAAAGCACACGCCCGGCATCTCGCCCAATCTCAAGCAAGTGCTATCCATCTAGCTGATCAATGGCGTCTCCTCCTGCCAAGAAGGTAACAACACAAAGATCAACCTTCCGTTCATTCTAGCCTAATCTTCTTTTTTCGAAACGAATCGTATAAGACAGTGCGATATCACACCAGTAGAGAACAGACTTTATATTTTCAAAGTGTGTGTGTATGGTCGTGTTTGTTTGTTGTTCAGGTGTTGGTGCCGATCGTCGCCGGCACGGAACCAGTGGAGGCGACGGTCCCGATCGACGTCCTCCGCCGGGCCGGCGCACACGTCACCGTGGCTTCCGCCGCCGGCGACGGGCAGCTGGTCGTCGAGGTCATGTACGGCGTCAGGATCGTCGCGGACGCGCTCGTCGCCGATCAGGCTGATGATCACTTCGACCTCGTCGCCCTCCCTGTACGTGCACACACATGTCACATATTCATGCGACGTACATCGATGATCGATGATCCATGACCGATCGATGCATCCATGCTATTTTTTCTCACTTTGTGCTGTGATCGATCGATGTTGCAGGGAGGGGTTCCCGGCGCGGCGAACCTCGGCGGCAGCGCGGCGCTGGAAGCCGTCGTGAGGAGGCACGCGGGGAGAGGAGGGCTCTGCGCCGCCATCTGCGCCGCGCCGCCGCTGGCGCTTGCGTCCTGGGGCATGCTTAATGGCCTCAAGGTTGCTACTGTTTGGCCACCGGTGTCACACTCTCACTGTTGCTCTTCTCTTCCACGATCAGATCAGATCACTGTTTTTAGTTGAAAAGGCTATATTTTTTTAATTGTAGAAGAAAATGGAGCACGCAAATTATGACTATAGGTTTTTTGAACCACATTTAACACGAAACACAAGTACTTCCTCCGTCCCTATTTGACATCGTTAACTTTTTAGTTTTTTATACATTCGATAGATGTCCACTCGTTTTCTTGCATGTCATTCAAATGTTTATGTTTTTTAAAAAATACAGCAAGATAAATTAATATATAACAAGCCATTACACAAACATGCATGTTTAAATTTCGCTTCTACAAGTTGCAACAAAAATAAACAAATTTAAATATGAGTTCAGATATAGTAGTTTGAGTTAAATCTATTATTGTTATTACAATTTATATAAATCGAATCTTACCTTACATGTTTTGTGTAGTGGCATGCCACATATATACCTATCTTGTTAAAAATTTTCAATATTTTTATAACCATCTGTATGACATACAACAACGAGGAGATATCCCCTCGATTGTTCAAAATCCAACTCCGGCGCAACGCATATGTCATGCATGGCACCCTCAACCAAATAATGCTTCTAAATAAGATGGCTAAAATATGTATATGTGTTTAAAATTTCCTTATGATATTTTTATGAGTATTTTTTTGGAAATGTATTTTTATGAGTATTTTGCATAAATATATTAGCTAAATGGATGATATAGGATCGTCAATTAGCTAAATGGAAACAGTTGAACATGAAACCCAAGATTTCTTGAAATAATTCACGATAGACCGGATTTGTTATCCCCCATGCCCCATCTTATGACATGTACTCTTGAGAAAAGAAAAATGTATGGACACCCAAACATGGTCCCAAATGTTTTAGAGTTGGTAGTGATGGTACACATGATATAATGATATCGCTTATTAATAGCTGATCAGTACCAACCAGTACTAGATTACTGGCAACGTCAACGGTGTAGTCGTCGATCGAAATTAGTGTGCCGATCGCGACTCTGTGTCAAATGATAGTCTTGACTTTACAATGATCTTGCTGTTCCATGAAGGCAACTGCTCATCCGCTGTTCGTGGACATGTTCCCACCGGAGGTGATCGCCGTGGATGCGAGCGTCGTGGTGGACGGGAACGCCGTCACCAGCCGTGGCCCGGCGACTTCGACTGAGTTCGCTCTGGCTCTGGTTGAGCAACTCTACAGCAAGGACAAAGCCGATCAGATCGCAAAAGAAATGGTAATTGACAAATTGATGTTTTACTGGCTCTTGGGTGCTGCCAATTTAATTATATATTCTCTTAGGATCTCTTTTTTAGCATTATATTCTCTTAGGATCTTAGCTGAGTTTTTTTCCCCTGAAAAGAGGATGGAGTAGATTTTTTATTTTTAATATGGTTGGGGGCACAGTTTGTGGTTTCTCGGAATGGGAAGCACAATTAATGAGGAAATGGACAGGTGACATTGCGGCGGTCTAGCTAACTGTTTTGTAGTACTCATTGAGCGTTCACTTCACATGCGCCGTGTTGTCAGCGAATTGAATATTGACAAAGACTGTGCTCGATCAAAATTAAGACCGTGGAAAAGCATGGCATTGAATTTATTGTCTGGATAAATCCTCATCATATCGCCTCATGCATGGTTATGGCCATGATGATGTTGATATGAATATATGATGGTCTGTTGACTGATATGGGGTCATGGGGCCAAATGTTTCTGAAATGCAGTCATATAACATGAGAACCTAGTCAGACCGAAATATGTCAAAAAGATATGGTAGACAACTGACCTAGGAACCACCCAAAATTCAACCATTCTTTCTCTCCAAACCCTTATCTCATGTCAACACTCTTATCTTATGCCAATAATTTATAAAAAGGATTTTTTAGGTACCTAATAGGACTAGTATGGATAAAATATATCCGTTAATTTGTATGGTTACAGTAATTGAACTATTAACTTACAAATTATCCACCACACCATCGACTTTAAATTTTAAATTCACGATGAGGTCACACAGTTAGAACTATCCTTTCTACACAAATGCTCTATACTATTGCGTACTATAGGTGTATACTACCATGTACTAACCGCTAGTATAATTTCAAATAATTTAGGAAAAATTAAAGCCATGCCATTACTATTTCTTAAAATTGGAGATATGACATCCTGGCCCACATGTCATTGACTTACGTGGGCCCCACATGTCATTGACTAACAGATAGCATATCTCCAACTTCAAAAAATTACAATAACATAGATCCAATTAGCCCTATAATTTAATCTCGACTGTTCATTCACTAGTATAATTGACTAGTATACACTATTATCGAGTACCTAAAAAATAAGAAAAAAAACATCTAATGTTAATAATGCACAATGTTTAGGGCCTGCTTTGATTTGGCCACGAGACAACTTTCGGAGAGTGTAATATATGAGCGTTTTGGGAGCATGGCTAGTGTTTATTCATAGAAAAGGTCTTACGGGTTGGCCCCACAATGCGGATATATAGCGTGCTATGAAAAATTGAGCGATATTGATGCATATGTAGGAACTACCAAAGGTGCTATATATATGTGCGCGGGACTAACCACAGATAAAAAAGAAGTCGAGGCTTGAGAGTACAGATCTCTTCCGTGCAGGGCCGTCTCCAGGGATATGGAGACTCGGTGCAAAATGCACGTTGAGGTCCTATTTAAAAAATCGTATAGAAGATAGATAAGGCGAATGTTTACTTAATTTTACAACTTTAGCACGTCTAGATTCACACACTATTAGAAATATATGAAATAATGGAATATAGTACGATAGACTTAATTTTATCTCCAGATTGAAGAATGACGAATTGATGACCAATCGAGAATCAAACGACTCCTGTTTTATAAATAAAATTACAAGAGAGAAGTTAATTTAGTTAAGCATTCGCATTTAGTCATTTACTTCTAGCAAATTGATCGATAAAAAATCTGAAATTCAATACAAGTATACAACAGATGAACACTTGAACAATGAACACAACTTACACTAGTAGAGAACGGGACTTCAATCCCGGTTGGAACACCCCTTTTATCCCGGTTTCTCAACCAGGACTAAGTTCTCGGGATTGAAAGATGGACTTTTAGTCCCGGTTCGTATTACAAACCGGGACTTAAAAAGTAATTTAGGGGTACTGTCCTCCCCACCCCTCATCTTATTTGTTCTTTTCTATTTTTTTATTTTATTTTCTGCAAACCATCACAAAACATACAATAAAATCATCCACAAATCAATCTCAACACAAACTAAATCATCAAAACAATATACAAATAATTTGGTGCTTCATGGTGTATGGCCTTCAAGTTCCAAACTAAGTTTAAACTATGTTTAAATGAATATGAAAAGTTTTAGAACTTTTTGAGTATGAATATTAACTTGTTTACTAACTAGTTCAAACAAGTTTGAATTGAATTTGAACTGATACATGTCATATTTGCTTAAACTTTGATTCTAGGTATGCACCATATATACATATAATTATTCCAGGTATGTGATACATTATATTCAAATATATTTGAATTTGAGATGTTTTATTACTAGATATGGGTGTTAAATGCATTATTGTGACTAGGTATATACATACAAGTTTCAAATTTTCAAAAATTCAAACTGAATTTGTGTGTTTATACCTTGAAATCCATACACCATGAAGCACCAAATAATTTTAATATATATATATATACACACACACACATATATATATATACATATGCACGTATGTATGTATACCTATGTATGTATGTATGGTAGCGCTACGCTACACACAGCGTGTAGCGAAATTCGTAGCTCTCCTCACAAATCCCACACACCCTCTATCGCGAGTGAAAAATTCACTCTCCTCCACACGCCCATCAGCTCTCATCCCACGCATATTCTTTTTCTAGTGAAAAATTTACTGACGCTATTTTCTACAGCCCACGTGCATAGTTTTTCCGATGAAAATTTTACTCACCCCTATCTGCTCCATCCCACCAATGTTATTTTCTTAGTTAAATTTTTACCCACCCTCATTTGTAAACCCCTCCAAATTCAACGTTGTGTATGATTTTAGGTCGTTGAGGAGCTATCAAGAGTGTTATTGTTTGACATCTTCGAGTATATTTGTACAGCTAGCTAGATAAATGTAATTAATTTCATGCTAGAAAATATGGAGTACTTAGTAAGCTTACGACTCGCAAGGGTGAGAAACATAACCATGAACTGCAGGGCGGGGGAGACATCTAACGATGGCTCGTAGAACACAATCTAAACTAAACAATTGATGTGTTGCGCTTGTTAGATGATTTGACTGCAGGCCGCAAGCATATGCTTTAGGCGACGTGGTGCTGGAAGTCTGAGCTAGGCATCGGGACGATTTCTCGTCCCCAATATCTAACCCCAACTAGCATCTATTTTAGGGACACCAAGATACCAGGAGTATTTTTCGGAGCTATTGGATGAGTGTTTTCATCCATTATCACCTAAATTTAACATTTGGGGTCGTTGTAAGGGAGTTGTTAATCGGCAACAGATAGGTCCTCTGTGCATTGAAAGTTTTTTAGATATACAATGGATATAAATCTGGCCTCTACATCCATGCGTGGATGTACACAACCAAGTATCAATGACTACCTACTACCTGCCTTTTACTCTTATAGTTAAAAAATGATTTTAGTTTTGAGTTGTCCACTTTGAACAATAGTATCTTTTAATAGTCTACTATTTATTACCAGAGTTGTACTAATAGATCCTATAATCGAAAGTACTTTGCTAATATCTCAAATCTAAATATATATGCTTCGTGGTTGCTTAAAAAATAAGGGTTGCATTTCATGTGTCTTTGATTAAAACCACGCGAGTTTTTGTGAATGGAGGGAAGTATATATCAATTAATTAAGAGTTCGAGGGTTTTAAAGTGTTCCCAGAGCTGGCCTTCTTAGATTGATCATCGGCAGGCGGCAGCGATTGTCTAGCAGCAGTTCTCATTATTCTTTTGTCCTTTTTTTTTTCTCTGCTACAAACATATGTGTTATCACCATACTTAATTATGTTTTTTAAAGTTCTTGTGTGCTTTTTGTTGTCAGCTTGTCAGATATGAAGCTGGGCACACCATGAAAGAGTTCAACTCGGCTCAATGGAAATGTAACGGCACACCCAAGGTGCGTACACAAGAGATGAAACTTAAGCAGAAGACACCTTGTTCTCTGGACTTCTCTGAAACTCTGCATGTCTATACTCTTGTCAGGTCCTTGTTCCAGTAGCCAACGGCACCGAGGAAATGGAGCTGATAACAATCATCGACGTCCTGCGCAGAGCCGAAGCGAACGTCGTCGTCGCATCAGCCGACGACGACGCCGGCGTTGAGATCGTCGCGCGACACGGGATGAGGATCGTGGCTGACACGACGCTGGATGAGGCAGCTGATGCAGATCAGATGAGCTTCGACATGATCATTCTGCCGGTAAGCAGCTACTACTAGCTAGCAACCCTCTCTATCCAAATCTATATATTTCTCCCAATTTCTGAACATGTTCGTGACACTGAACAATATTTGTCGATCAATAGGGTGGCACGCCGTGTGCAAAAACGATAGGCAGCAATGAGAAGCTTGTCACTCTGCTGAAGAAGCAGGCAGAGGCGTGCAAGCCCTACGGCGCCATTGGCGAGGCCACGGCTCACGTGCTCGAGCCACACGGTCTGCTCGAGGTAAGAACACTGCACAAGATCGATTCCTTTTCGATCAGTCTCACAATCTGTCGATCTGACCAGCGAGAGTGCAAGCGATTTCAGGGCAAGAAAGCTGCGGCGCATCCGTCGGCGAAGGATGGCAGCGCCGGCGAGTGCGAGATGAGCAGAGTGGTGGTTGATGGGAACGTGATCACCAGCAGAAGCGCCGGCACCGCCATGGAGTTCGCCGTGGCCGTCGTCGAGAAGCTGCTCGGCCGCGACGTGGCGCGGCAGGTGGCGGAAGGCTTGCTTTTTGCCTACTAACTCTGTCAATGTGTGCGTGTGTGTGTCGCTGTCGCGCCATTGGAACCAAGAAGTATGCCGGTTTTCTGTTGGTTGTAGTGTAGGTGATCAAAGATGAAAGTGTGGTGATGCAGCCATGTGATCTATCACGCGTACAAAGAGAGAGTTACCCGTCCCAAAAAGAGATGTTTAAGGGGTTATCATGATGAACTGAACATTTAATTCTTCCAAAATAAAATCACTCTATGTGTAACTTTGTGTATCCCGATTTACGGAAAGCTCGTTTCTCAATAAAGGTTCGTTTTGGTTGAGGCCAAAAAAATATCTTGACATACACACATCTTGACACGATCAATATTTAAAATTTCCCGACTACAGAACGGATGTCCTCTCGTATGAACGTGTTGACGCCAGCGAAGAAAAAACAGGTCATTGGATTACCAGATCTGTAACACAGGGTATTAGATTTTGGAACTTAGGGTACCGGATCTAGAATCCAGGGTACCAGATTTGGAACCCTAGGTACCAGATCCAGTATCATAGGTACCGAATTTGATACCACTGCAACAGAACAAAAAAAAAGTTACCTGGTGTTTCTTCTACCTCTCCGCGTCAGCGTCCAGCCGTCGTCGCTAAGCTCGCTGACGGATAGAGGACAAGGTCGGGCTGCCGTTGCCGAGCTCGTCGTGTTGTCGTCGCCGTCCTGCCGCCGTTGCCACGGACAATGACTGGATCCGGCTGGCCGTCATCCGCCGTCAAGCTGTTGTTGCCGAGCTCACGGTGCTGTCGTCGCCGACTCGAGCCGCCTCCACAGCCAATGGCCGGATCTGGCCTCCCCCGAGCCGCGTCGCCAAATCTGGCCGCCCGTCGCCCACCGTCGTCGAGCAGTCACCCGGATGCGTCAGGCCGCCATCGCCAGCTCGCCGACGGGAGGAGGCTGGGAAGAAGAAGGAAGAGCGCGTCGCCATCGCGCGAGGAAGATGAGGGGTCCATGTCGTACAAGGAAGACGAGGAGTCCGTCCCGACGGAACCCCGATCGGTAGTCTTTCTATATTTTAAAAGTAAAATTGTGTTTAGTTAGTAGTTAAAGTCGACCTTGTTAACTTTTGGCTATAGGGTAGCCATAGGCCGGGGCTTTAGGCTAGCTCTAGGCCAAATGAGCCTTACCAATTTTTCGCCATAGGCTGGCCAATGTTTGAGATCAAACCAAACTTTTCTCTATAGCATTAATATGACCATAAATTGATACGACTGATTTAGGCTATGAACTAAACCAACCAATAATATCTGAATTCATCCTTACACAACTATATTGAACAAAAAATAGAGAATATCTAAGGTTTAAAGAGATGTGACATTTAGAAGAATACTGACCACAACACTAACAAACCAAGATACGTAAAATTCAAGAAAATTAACTACACTATAAGGGCACCCAAAATGGTTAATCTATAGGTTCTCTATATGAGATCCATGTCAGCATCCTTTCCTACATGGAAGAGATTAAATGAAGAGAGAGCAAAGCTATCTACTAACTTAGAGATAGTCTATAGAGAAAAACAAGACGATGGATTAAATAGAGAGAGCATAGCTACTATTGAGATGAATTATTGTCATTTATATATACAGCTATGGAAAATGATCCTCTGCGGTTGGGCAATTGGTGTAGTTCACACTGACATGTGGGCCCCACTGTCCTTGGGCCCACATGTCAGTGGCAACTGCCCACTGCAATCCACTGCAGAGGATCTCATTCCATACATATATAGATACCTATGTAGACATGCTATTGAGGTGGTTTACTGCTAATCTTGTCTATAGTTGAGATGTATATGTTATACAGAGAGTTTCTTACTTTACCATTGCGGGTGCCCTAATGAAAAAACTGTTGCTAGACGTGTTTGAGACAGAAAAAGATGCGCATACACATACAACGAGGCAGTACGCATAATGTGCAACCCCCCAATCAAACTGACTAAAACACTCGACAACAAAAGTGCAACAAGATGTATAATGGATTGGATTGCAGTAAAATTTTATATCAATGTCAAAACAATGGCCTAACGGCCTAGAATTACCTCCTTTTATTCTGATAGTCAGCCTCCCGAATCTCATGTTGCCTTGAGAGGATGCACACACACCCTGCAGCTCCTTCCGGGAACGCTCTAAACCACAAATTACAGGCCACAAACACTAGAAGGAAGCCAAGTCGCTTCTTTGTAATCCTGACAAAGTGGCAAGCAAAGATACTCCTTATGGGAGGGGTCAGCATGGCACAAACCTGGTAGGAGTATAGCTGGTCAAAAGGCCCGAGGCCTGGCTGCCAGCCTACGTCACGGAGTTTAGGCCTAGCTAGCCCAGACACAACATAACCTGACTGGTATCGGGCCTGTGCCAGCATGACTCGACCGTTGGGCCATACTTAGGCCTCTACATCGGCGCTATGGGCTAGCCCGACACGGAATGGGGAGGTAAGACTTATTTTAGCCATATATAGGACATGGCTCAAAGAGAAAAGAGTGAAGTAGACTTATTCCAGCTATATATAAGGCACGACCCAAATAGAAGGGAAGCGAAATAGACTTATTCTAAGTTTGAGCATGATGGGTTGATCGTGTCTTCGAGCTGGCTCGACATGGCCATGACTCTTATTGAGTTATGCTTTGGGCCGTAGGTGTAGCCCGTGGGCGAGCATGGCCTAGCACGCCCCGCATGTTGGTCAGGCCATGCCGACCGGACAGGATTTGGGCCGTGCCCTACCGTACCTAAGCCGTTCCATGTTGTGCAAGCCTTTTGACCATTTTTAGGTATAGTAGGAGTGGAGAGGACGATGTGGCACTGGTGAGGGATTTATGGCTAGGACGGGTAACAAGGAGATGCAAACAGGGAGTAGTGTAGGGAAGGGAAGGGATGATGCGGCGGGAGAATAGAGTGGGGAGAGCTGAGTGGGTGCAACGATGGACTTTCTTTTTTTTTCTCAACAGATTGTGTGACCGACACAAAGCATTCTCGAATTGATGTCGGGTAATGAGGCCTAGATGTCAGTGGCAAAAGTTGGAGGTAAGTTAAGTTAGAGGATCTGATACCAGTTTGAAGATATTTTATCATAGTATAATAATTTAAAGATAGGTGATAAGTTTTATTTTTCACATGAATAAGTCACCAAATCTATAAAAATTTCATAAAATATCACAAAATATAAAGAAAACTTCATAAAACATGGCTTTAATTCAAAATGTTTTATATGTTTCAATACTTTACAAAATTTTCTTTCAATAATATACTGCAAACTACAACATAATGAAAATTATTTTAATAATACTGGTGTAAAAGTACTCCCTCTGTCCAAAAGGACTTATTTTTAGATTTCTGTATCCAACTTTGTCCGTTGGTCTTATTAAAAATTTAATGAATAATTTTTTAAAAATAGTCATGCATGACTTACTATTTATGTGTTTTCATCTCATAACAATAAAAATATTGATTATATTTTTTTAAATAAGACGGATAGTTAAAGTTTGGACACAGAAATCTAAAAGTGAAGTAGTTTTAGAGCGGAGATGGTACTACTTGGTGTAAAACAAAACAAAGATACATTTTACATGGTGCAGAGTTCGGTTTATTCTACTAAGTTTTCCTACTTTGAACGGAATGTTGAATGTCCCAAACTCCACCTATTAGTTCACTAAACAGATAAACAGATTAAGTACATATGCGAAGATGAAAAAGAAAAAAACTGAATGAATCTTGGTGCAGAACGAGATAATTCAGACTCCGTACTGATCTTAAGTTTCCAAACCTTCACGTGACCAATAATCAAATGAAAACCACCGATTTGGTAAGATATACACGTTCCACTTCCGATACAATATTGTTGGATGCGTGAAATTGAAACCTCACTTAATTGCCTATTCTTGTTCGAACGCCAACTCGCCGAGTCCTTATCACCTGTGTGTCAGTGTCAGTGTTACTAAGGCCCTATTTAATTCGTGAAAAGAAAATTTCTGGATGTCACATCGGATACTTAACCGAATGTTAAAAGCTGTGAACCGTTTAGTACAGCTTCTGGCATCTGCAGCTTTTGGGAGAAGCTGCATCTAGGAGAAACTCCCCCAATCGGGCCCTTCATAACTCGCCTGAAAACCACGAGACGAGTCTATTAAGACTAGTTAAGCCGTCATTAGCATTATGGGTTACTGTAGCACTTATGGCTAATCATGGATTAATTAGGTTAAAAAATTCTTCTCGTGATTTCCAAGCGAACTATGCAATTAGTTTTTTATTTACTCTATTAATATATCATGCATGTGTCGAAAAATTCGATAGGTTGTTTTTGGAAAAACTCTTTGGGAATTAAGGCGTAAACTATTCGTCCATGGAGCAGTACGGAGTATATATTATAGTACCTCTCGGTCCTCTAATATAATTTTTTTAATATTTATTTGTATTGTTTTATTAAAAAATTTAGTGTAAAGGCTTGTTCGGAGATGAATGCTGTGCAGCCGCGGCGCCGTGGCTGCGGCAAGCAAGGCACATAATACTATTGGTGCTGGCCTACAGCTGCAGCAAGGCACCGAACAGAACCTAAATATTATAAATAATAAATCAGAATTAAAGTATTTTAGTTAGTAAAATAAATCATAAATAAAATAATATTTGTAAATTTTATAAAATAAGATGGATGATCAAACATTCGAAATTCATTATAATTAGAAACGTAGGGAGCAGTGCACACCTAAGCGATGGATAAGGCTTGGCTTGCCTGCTATGGTTTATATGTCAATGGTACAGCTGCTCAGAGTTAAAGAATACGCTTCCCTCGGTGATACAGTGCGTGGTGCATCGGCCAAACAGCGGCGGCGAGGCAACAGCGACGAGACGAGTCGTTGACACTTGCCGCGATCCTTCTCTCTGACTCAGCACCCCAAAGCGGCCACGTCACCCACCACTCCTGCAGCTACTACTACCGACGCTACACCAGTGACCTCTCTGGAAGGAAAGCAAAGCGAGGTAAAGTCACCACCTTTCCGGCGATCGAGGCAAGAATCCGCTGCTGCTCCCGTGATCCCGTCCGTCCGTCCGGGATGATGTCCGCCGCTTCCTCCCTGGCGACGCGGGCCGCGTCGTGGCCGCGGCGCCTCCTCTACCGCGCCTTCGCCTCCGCCGCCGCGTCGTCGTCGGAGCCGCCGCCGAAGCGGGTGCTCGTTCCGGTCGCCGCCGGCACGGAGCCGGTCGAGGCGGCCGCCACCGCCGACATCCTCAACCGCGCCGGGGCGCGCGTCACCGTCGCCACGGCCGACCCCGCCGCCGGCGACCATGGCCTCCTTGTGGAGGCCGCGTTCGGGGTCAAGCTCGTCGCCGACGGCCGCATCGACGACCTCGAAGGCGAGACCTTTGACCTCATCGCCCTCCCGGTGCGTGCACCTAATTCACTCATCCCCCTTGCCATAATCTCCAAAAATTAGTTTTTATTTTCCCTCTTTACAACTACCAACACTGCTTTATCGTGCTATTGATTCGCACTCTGTGAAACCTCCAATACGTTATTGGTTAAAATTGGGGATACCTTGTATGTATGGACTGGCTGAAGAATTGGTGTTGTTTGCTGCTTACTTGGTGTAGGGAGGAATGCCAGGATCAGCTAATCTCAGAGATTGCAAGGTGCTGGAGAAGATGGTCAAGAAACAGGCAGAGGAAGGGCGCCTCTACGCCGCCATCTGTGCCGCGCCGGCGGTGACGCTGGCCCATTGGGGATTGCTCAAAGGCTTAAAGGTGTTAACATTGATAATTCAGTCAGGATCAGTTAGATTTTTGCAAAGGGTGGTTTTGTTGGAAAGATGTGTTATGCTGAGGGATTGATGTGATTTTGTTATTTCAGGCTACTTGCTACCCATCATTCATGGATAAGTTCACTGCTGAAATTATCCCTGTGAACTCTAGAGTGGTGGTAGATAGAAATGCAGTGACCAGCCAGGGGCCAGCAACAGCAATTGAATATGCTCTTGCTTTGGTAGAGCAACTGTATGGCAAAGAGAAGTCGGTGGAGGTTGCAGGACCCTTGGTAAGCTGTAAACCGTCACATGTTTTTATTTTCTCTCTGCTATGTTATATTAGGTGATGTTTGTTACAAACCGATGGCCCCAAATATATTTTTGAAGGCTATTATATTTTCCTGAAGTTCTGCCAATAGTAATTTGATCAATTATCTGAATGGTATATATATGGTTTGTTCTGACGAGTAGAACAGGCTGGAGTTGGCATGACTGTATCATACATAAATTGAATGTTAAACAATACGTTGTAGTTTCCTTGGACATTTAATTATTACTTCCCTCAGTTCACTCGAATTATTGGATTATGGTCTAATGATTCGAGTGAATAGAAGTAATAATTAAATGTCCAAGACAACTGCAACAACAGCTGCTTAAATATTATGGTCTAGTGATTGTGTGGTTTGTATGATTCAGTATGTTCGTCCTCAACCTGGAGCTGACTATGTCATAGATGAGTACAACAAAGTTGAGTGGATATACAGTGGTACACCTCAGGTATGAAATAAAATTGAATTGTTTTGTCAAGGAAGGCGCTGTTATTTACTTTTAGGTTTCATGAAGTGGTTCTTGTTCCATGGGAGGATGGGCCATGGAACGGGCCTTGGCCTGCTCCAATATGCTGTAGCTGTGACATGGGATTATTTTTGTCAGTTTGCAACTAGTCGGTTGGTTTGTATATGAATTTAGCCAAGAATTGGTGAATCAAAGTGGACCTGAACTATGACACCATACATGATGCTAGTACTTACTCTTTCCTGGCTTCTGCAGGTTCTTGTGCCGGTTGCTAATGGCTCAGAGGAAATGGAAGCTCTTAATTTAATAGATATCTTGCGCAGAGCTGGAGCGAATGTTACTGTTGCATCAGTTGAGGATAAGTTGCAAATTGTGACCCGTCGACACAAATTTAATCTAATAGCTGATATTATGGTGGAAGAAGCCGCCAAAAGGGAATTTGATCTGATTGTCATGCCGGTACATTCCATAGCTGTTGAGTTACTTTTTGATTGATCTGGTACTCCTCTTTTGAATACTTCATTGATACTGGTGTCGTATATAGGGCGGGCTGCCAGGTGCTCAAAAGCTTTCTAGTACAAAGGTACTGATAGATCTACTCAAGAAACAGGCAGAGTCTAATAAGCCATATGGTGCAATATGTGCTTCCCCAGCTTATGTCCTTGAGCCCCATGGTTTACTGAAGGTATTCCCTTTTGTATGTACATGTGTATTAGTCCCTCTCAGTAGTCAGCTCCATACACATAAATGATTATGTCACAGGGCATCTTGTTTCTTTGAAATACTTACTACTCGTATGAACAAGTTATTCCAGATAGTAGCATAGTATATCAAACTGCATTGCCTTCTGGAAAAACTATCAAGCTGTATTAACCTGGAGGTGTTCCCATCTATTTAGGGCAAGAAGGCAACATCATTTCCACCCATGGCACACCTTCTTACTGATCAGAGTTCATGTGACAGCAGGGTGGTTGTTGATGGTAACCTTATCACTAGCAAGGCCCCAGGGTCTGCAACAGAGTTTGCTCTGGCCATTGTTCATAAGCTGTTTGGTCGAGAGAAAGCGGTCAATATAGCGAAGGAGTTGATTTTTATGTGATTATTTATAAACATGGCTAGTGCTGAGTGCACTGTGTTGTGGATACATGCATCAGGCACCTTTTCACCTGTCAGTGATGCTTCTGTGAATAATTGCATATGCTGCTTTCTTAAGAATGTACTGTTGCCTATAGCAGCATGTGGCAATCCATGTGAATGAGGAATAAATGTAATGATGTGTACATTATGAATATCATGTGTAAAGAGTTGTTCTTTGGTTTCGGTGAGTTTTCCCTGTCTGACAGTTACCTGAATAGATTTTGACCCCTGTTTTAGGCCGTGTTCGGTTCCTTCTCCAAAACTTTACACCCTATAACATCGGATGTTTGAATACATGCATAGAGTATTAAATAACATCGGATGTTTGAATACATGCATAGAGTATTAAATGTAGATTGAAAAAATAACTAATTGCATAGATTATGTGTATTTTGTAAGACATTTTTAAGCCTAATTTCTCCGTGATTAGATATTAATCGTACTAGAGTAAACATGTGCTAATATTAATTAGTTTTTTTATTAGTATTCAAATACCCCTTTTGATATCTCATTAAACATCCGATATAACACCCTAAAATTTACACCCTTCAAATTAAAAGCACCTTAGTCCAACATCCAATGCTTGCGAAATGAAAAAATGGCATGGCAATGTACAGCTGCAGCTGTTTTTAGTATTCCCAAAGGCATATGATCAGAGTTCTAACATATACTAGTACATATGGAATAGTCTCGGATCCAGGACTGCATTGAGAGCCTGTTTGATGGACAGATATAACCTGACACCAGAACACCAAGAAGCTGTTGATAAGACCTGGGAATCCGTTGCATCGATCTTTTCCAATGTTTAGCAAAATTCCTTTTAGTTATGATTGTCACTTTCACATCAGGAATACTAACGTGTGATTGAAATGGCATAAGAGTGTAACGCACTAGAAAAGTGAACCTTTCTGTGTACTGAAAACAGAGGGATAAATGTATGAGTCACCTTATCCTTCTAACAAACCCATAAGCCGCCTTTACTCTCCTAGAACCAAAACTTGACCTTAAAAACAAATTCAGGGGATTTCACAAAAAAAGAGATGGACCTTGTGCCACCCTTTTAACTTATTTTTGCCACGACATATAAATGTGCTCCTTTTTTTTGTTTTCAATGTGTTTTTTCCCCTCTGCCCTTGTTGGATTCCTTTTAAGGCTGATTTTGCACCAAAGCCTCATATCTGCGAATGAACTTCTGGGAAATTGGCAGAAAATTTGCTACCCATATATTAGTCAGCACTTTGTCCATACCTGGCTTCCCATGTGTGTTCTCTATCCATCATAAATGTCAAAAGAATTAGATTCGGCTAGATCAGTGCAACAGCCAATTTAAGTTTTACTACTCAGCACCGGGAGGATAATTTTACACCGCTTTTGGTGCTTCTACTATTCGCTTTGCATATTCTGAGATTATGTGTACCATGAAAAAAGATTTGACATTGACCACAACATGATGCTTCCGGGAGCTACAAGACAAAGCTTGAACAGAAACAAAATTCCAAGAGTTATGGTCACTGCAAGCCTTTTAAAGTGAACATAAAAATGATTATATTAAACCCAATATTTTCAAAACGAATTCCACTAGAAAAGGAAATAAGAGATACACACTTTTAAAATTTTCCAAAGAGGACAAAACTCATATTTACCAAGATGGTGATGCTCAATATAAAATTCAGAAACACAAGGTCCTCTGAACGCCAGGTGTTCAGGATTATCATTGATTCCTCATTGGTCCCCTTAAGGAGTTAGCTAATACTGGCTTCGATCAGCTATGAGTTGCTTAGCCAATCATCTCGGATTACTTTTGGTAGATGTACATCAACGTCTGTGGAAGATTACAAGCAACCAAAGCTACAGGCAGAGTATGACGTCACTAAAACCTCCGATAAAGAACTGTTTGACAGATGGTGATTGAATTTCCCTTTTCTTGTCACATGTAACTATGTGAATTCAATCTAATTTCCTATTGTATCCCAGTATATAATCATTTGGATGTTTTTCTTGTTGACATTTTTAACAATTCATTCATGGCAGGCATGGCTCATGCAGATGAAATAAATTCATTCTCCCGTTGTATTCCTCTCTTCTTCTTTATTGAATGGCATGCGATGCTTTTGCATGTTTCCCCCAAAAAAAATGGTTTGGTCAAACATGTTGCATTATTTCTAGAATCAGACTTGTTAAAGGATACAAGTCAAACAAAAACAATTGAGGCGAGTCATCTCATAATGCGATTGATAAGGTCAAGGACAAATGCTGGCCACTGTGTACTTACTGGTCTAGTGATTAGGTCATCTAAACAAAACATTATTTCATTAACTATTATAGTTTTTAAGACTTGGAAAACAGAAGCTTGTGTGGAACACTTCATTACTGATATCGTAGCTCACTTAGAGCCAACAGGGATAGTTGAAATGTCAACATCAAGACGCTTAGAGCTGGTTTGGTCGGCAAGATCACAAAACGCACAAGAAAACAACTGCATGTAGGGACGGCATACAAGTACACAATTAGTTGAACAAACCAATTTATCTATTACTCCTTTTTCTGAATTTTCTTCCGAAAAGGTTTCTAAAAAAAGTGTCTTCCGAAAAGTTCAGCAGAGAGGAAAAGGAATTACTCTAAATACATAAGATATTTTGTCCTACTGGCATCGCTAGTCCACTACGCCTATGTTATGATTATTTTGTGAGCAATTTTACGGTCTACTTAGAGGTATCAAAATGGTAAAATTTGGTACCTCTTCATACCTAAGATACTAAGAGGTATCTAATTTATATTAGAAAAAATAATACCTCTTGGTACCTTCTCAAGTACTATAAAATTGGTACCTTTACTTCTGTGTAAGAATGTCATACTCTCTACAGTACAATATACTTGATGGATAAGACGATAAGAAGTTTGATGGAAGAATTCATGATTAAGATAAAAGGATTTTAAAGTTATCAACATGGCAGTACCGCAGTAACCCTAGAAACCCAATAATCTTATTCCTTGCTCTGTAGTCTAATCCATATAGCAAGCAACTTTTATCCTCTGAATTATGACATTGATCATTAGGGAACCTATATCCCAGTTAAACCATGCTGTTGGTTGTTCGTGCAAGTTGCATAGCTCAACAGTTCTCACATTACAAGCACAAAAACCACATAAAATTGTAGTAACAATTTTTTGTCTGCTGAAAAACAATAAGCCTAGAACAATTACGTGTGCGCTTGTAGAAATTCTTGCGGTACCGTCAGGAAAGGGAAAAGATATCCAAACAAAGAGCAAGAATCCAAGAAAGCAAACAAGAAACAAACTCAACAAGTAACATAGAAAATGCGCAACATGTCCTTATCCTCTATGTCAAAGGCAGAAAACGAACCTCAAGCCAAAGCCTGTACACAAACTTCTGCATAATCTCCCCTAGTCTCAAAGTCTCAAGAACCTCAGAGTTCTCTTCTCCTTCAGCCTTGCCTTCTCTTCTCAATCCTGCAGAAATTTCTGAAGAGACAATCACACAGAGCAAAAAAGACCAATCACCAAGAAACAGAGAGATCAGAAACAGATTTTTCTACTTACAAATCAAATCACACCACCTGCATCTGTTGAGAGAAGATGATCCCCTTCATAAAGCAAAGTTCCAAGATGAAACGTCTCCTGCACTAGTCATGCTGATGAACAGGAGCTCACTGAAGACAGGAATGGAAGCACACCGCCGCACGCCAAGATTCTGCACGGGTGGAAGCAAGGCTGACTCGGCAGAGCAGAGGAAGCTACGGCGTGTCAGACTCCCCTTCTGGTCGTGCCCTCCGAATCGGCCGCCGGGCACCTGACAAGATCCTGCCTCTGCTGCTGCTTCTTCCTCGATCCCCTCTCCTGCCTCTCGGTGTCTAAATCTCTCCTGACTGACGGCATAAGCTACGATCCTTGTGCCCTCCTGCTTCCTGCTTGTCTGTCCCTGTCGTTTCACTGTTTGACGCATCCTGGAAGAAGAAGAAGAAGAAGCAACGACATCGACATCGACATGGCTCTGCTTTTCCTGTGATCTGGTTGGAACCTTCTGTTCCTACGATCTTGCCATTTCTGAGGCGATCTTGGGACGAGTGCTTGTGTCTGTCAGTCTGTCAACTGTCAAGGAACCAGGGCTTTGGTCTTGCTGCTGTCTGTCACTCTGTCTGCCTGTTTGTTGCTGGCTTTCGTCCTTTCTCTGAATTCTTGCAAACTCTTGTGGGGAAGATCTTTGACATTGTGGAGACGCAGGCGCGTTCAGGTGTTATTGGGACTTTATGCCTGCAAGTTCTTGGGTTCAGGAGTTGTTGCCCTGCATCGGCTGATCCTTGTATGTTGCTTGCCTTATCTGTAATTGTGCTTGGAAGTTGGATTTGCATGTCCTTTTGCCTTGTGGATCGTCTTCTTCCCGGCGACGAGATGGGCTCTGCTCCATTCGGCAACGCCGCCGGCGAGCTGTATGAGTACCAGGGATATCACGGTGGCTTCGCCGGCGGCGCCGTCGCGGCCGCCGCCTCCATGGAGATGACGAAGAAGAACTTTGGAAAAGGGGGCGGCGATCGGGACGAGAAGGCGGCGATGGCGCTCAAGAGCCACAGCGAGGCGGAGCGGCGGCGGCGGGAGAGGATCAACGCCCACCTCGCCACTCTCCGCACCATGGTCCCCTCCACCGACAAGGTCAGCATCATCTAGCCCTAACCCTAACCCTAACTTCCTTCCTCGTCGCCGACGACTCAACCGCCGAGCTCTCGCGGCGGCGGCGGCGGCGTCATCGAAATTCCACACGGCCCACATCGAGTTAGGCCGAGATGGGCTTTTATTTGGGCCGGAAATTGATTTGTTGATGGGCTTTGTTTCAGATGGACAAGGCCGCGCTGCTCGCGGAGGTGGTGAGCCACGTGAGGAAGCTGAAGGTCGCCGCGGCGCGTGTCGGCGGCGGCGTCCCCTCCGGCGCCGACGAGGTCGCCGTCGAGGAGACCACGACCACGAACACCACCAACCTCATCAGGGCGACGCTGAGCTGCGACGACCGCTCCGACCTCTTCGCGGACGTGAAGCTCGCGCTGCAGCCGCTCGGGCTTGAGGTGGTCGGCTCCGAGGTCACCACGATCGGCGGCCGCGTCCGCCTCGCCTTCCACGTGTCGAAGCGCGACGGCGCCTCCGCTGACGTGGTGGCCTCGGTCCGGCACGCGCTGCAGTCTGTTCTCGACAAGGCGAGCTCTGGCTTCGACGCATTCGCGCCCAGAGCGTCGCTGCTGAGCAAGCGCCGTAAGGTCTCGACGTTCGAGTCGTCGACCTCCTCGTCTTGACAGTTTCAGAGAAAAAATCATGTCAGATTAGTGGAAATGATCGATATGATCAGTTGCTACAGATCAATATCCAGCAAAAAAGATCTAATTGCAGTGATTTGATTGCTACTAGTACATCCTAAATTGATCGTGGTTCCAAAAAGGTTGAAACAAACTGAAGTGAGTTTTCTCGTCTTTCTTTCAAGATTTCAAGATTACTGAAGTGGCCTCTCAACATTGGTTAATGTGAAGCGTCGCTTATCTTTGTAAGAGCGTTGTGCTCCATGCATGCTTAATTACCTTGCATTTGCCATACACATATCTACTTTCATATTTCAGTATAAATTCAGTTTACAATTTCTCTCTCCTTCATGAACATCGCAAATGTCTTATTTCTTGCACAATTAATTCTGGCAACCTGGTATGAGAGTGAATGAGTTTTTGCTTGGTCTATACTACTACTATGCTTTGTTTCAGTCAGATGTAAATTCTAAGTCCGTGCAGGATTCAGAGTTTCAGACTGGTGAGATTAGTACAGCTCCGTGCATTCAAAAAAAAGAAAGAGAGCAGTACTGCTCCTGAACCCAGAATTCAAGTAGTGCAGCTGCTGAATTTAATTTGAATCTTTCAAACCACACATCATATCTATTGCAGCCTCGCATTGCATCTGAATTAATTCTTCGCGCTAGCGTCGTCATGGCACAACAGTAGCCCAATATCAGCGCCACTATTCAATTGAAATGTTCAGGGAATAATCAATGATGTGTACTGTGCCCGCATCATAAGTTGAGGACAGCAAGCGATACACCTATCACTGATGAGCCCTTAATTTCTTCACGAACCAGTTCTCCATTGCACCAAATGATTCTGAGCATTACAACAGGTAGGTGGTGAGGCCGATGACATAGATGAAGGAGATATTCAGAGTGTGAGAGATTCATTCCCATGTGTCGCAACAGTCAGATTGACAGCAACAGAAGCTTAGCTAGCCCAGCCGGGACAAACGTGAACTTGATTATTCTAGCAATCGAACGCTGTTAAGCTCTCGTGCAAGCACTATTAAACTCAGGCAGGGAACTGTTCATATCTACTCCAACTGTTCACGTCTTGAGAATGACACCAATCCGGAGTAAGATTCTCTATCTCATCTACTCAAACTGGTATATCCCATGATCTCTCACGAGTCATAACAAGCTCTGTTCAGATAGCAGCCTTTATATCCCATTGACCATAGCTTTTAATTACAAGTTGCATTGTCATCTCACTGGAAATGAGCACATTTATATGATCAAAATGTAGCTAGGTTCACTGGATTGATCAATGTATAGCTAGCCAAGATACACATAGCTGGAGAGCTATAATTGATATATTCCATTATGCAAAGAAAGTTTATGTGATTTTATATGTGTTTTGGGAATAAAATAGCATATCCCCCCGAATAAGAAAACGGTGTAGAAGAGAATGACGAAGAGACTAGGTTCTGTTCAGATCCAAATGGAGTAGTGCAGGGTTGTTGATCCCAAAGAATGAGTAATTAAAAAACGATCTGAACAAGTTCTTCCTGCTGGCTAGTGATTATTAAAGACGACCTAGCTAACAAATCCTGCCTGGCATCGGTTTCTTCAGTGGCGATAGAACCACATGTGCCATCGCTTCATTGAGATCTTGAGTGATTAGATTCTCTTACTACGTACACACAAATATCCTAAGTTGTAACCGTAATTTACAGGCAGAACTAACCCATGCTACTATCGGTTTGATGTTTGATATATGAATCGCGGTTTCCAGAAGTGAAAACTATACATTATACTCCCTCCGGTCTCAAATATAAATATGAATCGTTTTAGGATTCTCAGGCCTCCTTTGGATTACGGGATATTTCAAGGAATTTTGAAGGAACACTGTGTAATAGGAATTTTTCCATTCCTGTTCACAGGAAAAATATGGGAAACAATCCCTCCACTCAGACTTCATTTTTGTTTTCGTGCGTTGGAACGAGGTAGTCAGGCATTAACACACACCATTAAGTTCAAAGTAGTTCAGCCATTAAATGGAACATACAACATTGACTTAGTGAATGACGGTGATAGATATGGATTACTGCTCATTTCCTATATTATTTCTTAGGCTCCATCCAAACACATGTTTCTACTAAAATCTTGTGTTTTTCAATCCTCTATTTTATATGTGCATTCTTATAATTTTTTTGTAATTTTTCTATTCCTACGTTTTTTTCAATCCTTTGTTTCAAAGGAGCCCTCAACTCTAAGTCATTTTAGCAATTCTCACTATTTACTAAATATAAGTCGTTTTAGAACTTCTGTACAACTTTTCAACTATTATTCCTAAACCCTATCTCACAATTTTGTATCAACGAAAGGCAACAAAAATTATTTATAGAAAATGTTGTTAAACCACCTGCCCTTCATTGATACTGCATTGGAGAAAATGTTTTTCCTTCCTCAAGAAGCATTTTTGGTTCATTAATTTTGCTGCAATGAAATCCATATTTTTTAAATCGCATTAGAAGCTTTGACTGCAAGACATGCAGCCTGTGATTGCTGAACCAGACAAACACCTAGTAGGACCTAGCGGGGTGGCAACCAAGCTTGCCCCTATGCTGAGCGGATCATCCTGGTTAACTCAGTGCTTGATAGCTTGCATATATGTTTATGCTATGTCCTCTAGCTATCCTGCTTCCAAGAGGATCAAACTGAAGCTCTGGACGAAAAACGCCATGCATTCCTCTGTATGGGAGATGATTGCTGCCATGGATCTAAATGTGTTGCCTGGAAAGATCTATGGACTCCGAAACAGTTTGGAGGCCTTGGAATCAAAGACTTGTCGGAACAAAACGAGGCCTTTGGGAGCTTTGGTTACATAGAAATGATGCGGTGTTCTCTTCTACTACCTTTAGTTCTTTTATATATGACGTTGGTCAACTCAATTTTAAGCTAACCAACGTTAAATATAAGAAAGTGAAGGGAGTACAAAATTACATGGAAGACTCGCAAATTTGGGCTCATTGTATTCACGTAGCTGATCGTGGTGTAGTTGATGTCTACGAGTGTATCTTCTGCTACCCCCTCCAAAATCTGTAACATCTAATGACAATTTGTGAACACTTTTTCATATCGCGGCAAGCAACCCCCCCCCCC
>CM002476.1:5127687-5163562 GCA_000325765.3 Leersia perrieri
GGCTATTCTAAAAAATCCATATATTTCACTTGAGGGAAGAATCATATCAAATTTTAAATATAAAAGTTGACAGCTAGGTAAGGATGTCACTAGTATCTATTACTACCTCTGTTTTATAATGTAAGATATTTTGATTTTTTCCTTACAACGATTGATCATTTATCTTATTAAAAAATTTAGTGCAAATATTAAAAATGATAAGTCATGTTTAAAGTTCTTTTGATAATAAGGTAAGTTACAAACAAAATAAATGATATTTCTGTAATTTTTTAATAAGACGAACGGTAAAACGGTACAAGCAAAAAATCGAAACATCTCACATTATAAAACAGAGGGAGTACCTATGTACATAACCATAATATGGGAAGGGTATGAGTAAGAAGAAATACACCTTTACCCACTTTATCCATACCCATATATGTACACAAATCCCCCGCCCCCTCCCCCACCCTAGAATTTTTAAACTCGAATTCACGTTACCAAGTTTCATAAAATTTGACCAAGTTTGGTAAGATGGTCTATTATATAGAAGAGCAAGTTTCTACAAATTTTCAGACATTTTTATATGTGAGACCACATATAACATTTTCCTTACCCGTTAAATGCACATGCCCATTGGGTAATTGTCGATGATATGGGCCCGGGGGTATGCTGAGGATGTGACGCGTGCATGAAGGGACGTATTTATGTAAGCGCCACACAATGACAGAATACTTGAATCACCCTGGAAGGTTCGGGCCACGGGCGGCCACGTGGCCACCCCGAGGGGGTCAGGCCCGGGGGCTACCCGGAGGCCGTTGTCCCTCCAGGGAAGGGGTTCGGGAGCACCGGACCCTGGCCGCGCCACCCCGCACCTCTCCCGTGAGAGGGGCGAGCCCAACTACCAGCTACTCAATTCAACACAGGAATAGTCCTCAGACACTGCCCCGTTGCATTTAATGCGAAGTGAGGCGCGTCTGTCAGAGCATCATCATCATCATCTTTTCGCACGGGACGGAGGGAAAGCAGGGTCTCCAGCCTGTGACCGTGAACTGATCACACGATCAGAGACGCGCGCCCCTCATCACGCCTGGTCACCGTCGCATTTAATGCGTCGGACGACTGCGTGGGAGAGAGGCAGAGAGGGTTTGGTGTATGATGGCACCCCTGCCCCAGTTGGTGGCCCGCTGACAGGTAGGCCCCACGGGAGGTAAGGTAGGTTGACCATACACCTCATCAGCAGCATGGAGGCCACGCTGTCCGTTTTTCTTCACCAACTATCGCAACGTGGCGACATGAGCAGAAGAGGGGCATGACCCCTGACAAGACAAAACAGGAGCTGCTCCCACGGTGTTAGCAGTGGAGTTGGAAAATTCAGGACTACTGTGGTGTCCCCTTGCACTATAAAAAGAGGCCCTGGTCCTTCGTAGAAGGGGATTTTTTTTTTGAGGTTGGATTCTGGCCAAGAAAATCACAAATCTACTCCATAACCCTTAGCACGCCTCAGTCATCAGCTCTGGCCCCACTCAGAAGAGAACTCCTTATAATCCTTCATCCACCATATCAACAACAAGAACATGAGTAGGGTATTACGCTTCCCTAGCGGCCCGAACCTGTATAAATCTCGGTGTCTTGTGTGCTTAGCAGGATTTTCCTTCCTGTCCGCCTTCTTCTTCCCCTTAACTCAGGCCTTGGTCTACCGCACCCCTGTGCCGAACCAAAAAGGGTCCCTGGGATCCTTGCGTGTCGAGCACACGCATCGACAATATTATACATTCTATATGGGTGTATGTGTAATCTAATTTCTAATAGGTATGAGTAAATTTGGATATAGGTATGGGTTACCCATTTCCCTCCCTAATGACCGGTTTACAACTGAAATGACATAAAGATGTTCTTTTCACTTACTCTTAGTATTGACAAACAATTTTTAAAAAAGAAGACTACTGTACGGGGGTCCTCAGGCTCCCTCGTCGGTGACGTCCGACGCCCTCCCTCTTCCTCCCAGCGATGGCGGTCCAGATCCGGCTGCGTGGCTGGATCTAGCCGTCGGCAGGCGATGGGGCCGGCTCGGTGGCGGGTGACGAGTGGCGGCCGGTGATAGCGGCGCGACAAACTCAGCGACGGCGGCCGAAGAGGTAGAAAAAGCACAGATAACCTTCGTGTGTTGCAGTGGGTAGTACCAGATCTGGCACCCATGGTACCGGGTCTTGGTACCCTGGGTAAAAAAAATCCGGTATCTTGGGTACCAAAAAAATCTAGTACCCTGTGTACTAGGTCCAGTATCCTGGTACCAAAATTTGGTAACTGAGTATCAGAATCTGGTATCCACGTCCGTTGCAACGCACGTCCGTTGGGTAGTCCGGCTCTTTTAAAAATGCTCATTGTATTTTTAACGAATGGAGTAATTTGTACCACCAGTAAAAAGTAAAAACCACCGAATCAAACTTTACTGTTCCAAACTCCAAAGAGGAAGAGCTAGCCTCCACGGTGTGCATCTATCTACCCAGGTCGCGCCATGTCGGCGTGGTTGCCCCAGCAAACTAGAACTCAACACGTGTGCACCCCAATCATCATCATTTGCTCCAACAACCTCATCAGCTCGATCAGCCGTGCATATGTATGCGAAACACCCCCCTTATCGCACAAGCAAGCAAAGCTTTTAATTCACAACGATCTCGCTGCGTGATCACCACCCGCAGCAGGGGAGTAATAGTAGTAGTACGTACGTACAGATCGATCAAGACGACGGACGCATGTAAGTAGAACTGTAGAAGTAGTAGAAGCCAGGTGCCAGCGTGGTCGGTTGGTCTGGTCCACCATCCCCGGCCCTTCTCCAGCTAATCAACCCCAGCCAGCTTGGCCACATTCCACACCACATTTCATCGTGGTCTCGCCGCGCGCCGTCGTCTCCACGTCGTTCCAGCTAGGCCGTTGCGTTGCGAGTGGCGATGCGCTTGGGTAGTACGTACGCGTGCGTGCGTTGGTTGATTGACGCCGAGTACGCAGTACGTACGTGCGCGTGGCGGTACAGGGGGATGAATCTTATACAGATCACCGCATCGTACTAACTACTACTACTTAAAATCCCCAACCAATGGCTGATCGATCTGTGACTCGATCAAGGCCGTGTTAAGCAAAAGTTAACCGTGCTAATGATTTTGGTTGGGAACAGAGGCACATGCTTGCCTCAGTTTTTCCTATGCTTTTTCTTAAAATTTTTTTGAAGAAATAGCACATTTTTCTATAGTTTTTTTTGTGCATTCTATGAAAAAGATGGTAGCTTAATATCAATTTTTCTTCCTAAAGTTTTTTTTGCAATTCATTTGAAGGGAATGAGCCCTGAAATCCCAACCAATGGTTGATCTGGGACTCGCGCAAGGCTAAGATCGCGTTTAGATCGGCTTAAAGTTCCAAAAAACTTTAAAACTTGTTACACCTTTTGGAACATTGAATCTAAATGGGTGTATTTAGAAGTTCCAAAAAAATTTCAGTCGCCTGCTAGTGTGCATGCATCGGCAGAAGAAAAAAGCATCGTTCCTGCTGTTGTACATTAAATAATGGGTCAATCATTACTTGTTTGTACTGTACATCTAAATTTAGACATCTATATGAACACCTGTAAAAAGTTGAAACTTGTAAAACTTTACATCCAAAAATTTTTTGCAAGTTTGAAGTTTCAATTTTTGATACTAAAAGCAGCCTGAGTTGAGAGAAAAACCGTGGTAGCTGATGATGATTTTGGTTGGGTACAAGCCTGCCTGACGGATGCGTACCTCGATCGGCTGGCTAGTGATGAGTGGGGGCAGTCGTGGGACTGACAAAAGCGGGCCGGTTTTGCAGGAGGAGGTGACGCAACCGTGACGCCAGGAAATATTCCCTCCTGGCCCCCAGCGGACCAGCACCGATGCAGGTTTCCAGAAAGAGAATACCACAGTACCCCCCATCCGTCTACTCTCATCCCTGCAAAAGCAATACTCCATTTGTTTACTCCCCACAGCTCTGCGTACCAAACCTTGCAGATACTAATACTAACCATCTCACTGACAGTACTGTCAATCGACTAAACACCCAATCAGTTTTCTCATTATATGCACGAGCTGAGCTGAGTTGAGCTAATACGATTGGTTGATTTGCTCTCTGAACTGAAAGTCAGCAGATACAGCTGGTTATTGGTTTGGTTTTAGCCGAGGGAGAATAAAGTCATGAATTATTTGCTTTCTGTTACATTACCAAGGAGCTAACTAGGGAGCTGGAGGAAGTGTAGATCAGATGAAAAAGAGCTGAACGAGTATGATTTGTTTGCGAATTGTTTGAGGCTTTTGAGGATGGATCGAAGAACCGTGCATGCAAGCATGCTGACATGTAGGATGCATCTGCAGGATCTGCTGAAAAGTCTGAATTCTTGCTGAAGGGACTGCAGCTAGCAAGGTTTAATGTTTAGTTAATCTGGTGCCATCACATGGTTAACGTCACCCCTGTGATCAACTAGCTACCTGTGCCCAGTTAATTAGGGTAGTGGCTACTGCTTAAGTATGTTTTGCTATTAGTATGAGCTTAGTTGATGTTGAACTTGCAGGCCATCGTTTTGCGGTTTGGAACATAGCTTTCTTGCTTTATGCCTATATCATGGCTGATTAACAAATATGCTCGATCGATCGCTGGTTGATAATAAAGGGCGGACACTACTCGATCGGCATGTGAATCTCCTAGCATGGCATCATGAAAGGCTAAATTAGTTAGTTGGATGCTTGCCGAGGTGTTGATCTATCAACGACTTATACCAGATCAGAAATGAAGAATATTAGTGTAGAACAAAATTCAGAGCAAAAAACTAGTACTCCTACTGTTGTTTAATCACTAACAGTTGCTAATGAGCCTGTAACATGATATAATCCCCGTTTTGGAGTAGTGCATGTTTCCATGCACGATCTATTCCTTTTTTGTATCTTGTACTGGAAGTGAATAGACTAGACAGTCTGGAACATCCAATCTCTATCTCTAATTTGCTGCATGACGGAAACTAGTCTTGGTACACGACAATTTGCATTTTGTCCCACTGAAAAACGTGTCGCTGTATCGTTTCAAAAAGGCGAACAATTTTGTTACTCACCGTGCATTTTTGGCTCGTGAACTGTAACGCAAATCCATCCATCGCCAACTTTTCTTCGTAGCAAATCGAGAGATGTTTGATCTAGCTAGCCAGCTCCAGCTAGGTGACTAGACACGCTAAGGCCAAATTCTTTTGAGCTAATTTAGGATTATTACTCATCGACCGTGTGCACGCAGAGGAGAGGAGACGAGATGCGATGCAGAAACCGTTGTTGCAGCAGGTCATAGCCGCGACGTGCACGTCACCGGGGGGAACTTTTCTTCGTACGTAGCAAATCGAGAGATGTTTGATCTAGCTAGCCATCCCCAGCTAGCTCAGCTTGCCAGACACACACACCAAATCGATCACCGAAACACAGGAGGAGATAAGGAGATGCGAGTATGCGATGCGATGCGATACAGAAACCGTTGTTGCAACAGGTCATAACCGCGACGTGCACGTCACCGGGGAAAAATGTCGGGCTGTCGGTGCACGCCCCGCACGCACGCACGCGCGCGACGCGACGAAACACGCGTGCGGACGAAACACAGGCCGCCGCACCTCGGGGTTTTCTCGCGCGCGCCGGCTAAAAACACGAGGAGAGACGACGCGCACCGCCACCGAGCCGATCGCTTGCGCTTGTGAGTTGTGAACCGTGCCACGCGCCGCGTTTTGGCGGAAATCGGCGAAACGAGCGGGTGTTGCCGCAATTTTACTCGGAATCACACGACTCCACGACCCGTGCGCCCGCGCCTCGCCGCTGTTACGGGTGGGTGCGCGTGTTACCGCCCGCGCCGCGGTGGGTTTGGGTTTCCGTCTCCTCCCGTTCTCCGCCCAAATCTACCCCCTTCCTTCCCCCACTCCACTCCCCCCTTCTCCTCTTGCTGCCGCTGCCGCCTTCCTCATTCCCCTCTTCCATCCTCCTCCTCGCGGCGCTCGCTCACGAGATCTCCACCCTCACAGCGCGGCGGCGCACCGGCCCATGCGCTAGATAGGCGAGATCCAGCAGCCGCAGCAGCAGCGCATCGCACACAAGGTGTTCGGCGGAATGTCGCACCGGCCGGCGGCGGCGGCAATGCCGGACACGCTGTCGGACGCGTTCGCGGCGGCGGTGCTGATGTCGTCGACGGACAAGCCGGACACGCTCCCGCCGGGGAGGCTGTCGCCGGTGTCCCCACTCACGCACTCCTCCGCCGCCAACAAGCTCCACCCAACCCCGAGCTCCTCCTCGGGCTCCTCCGGCTCGCTCTCCAGGGCGCCCGCCGCCTCTGCTCTCGCCTCGAGGAGGAGCCACTCCGGCGAGATCCCGCTCCCCTCCGACGCCCCTCCCCGTGGGTCCCCCCGCCCTGGCCACCGCCGGACTGGGTCGGGACCCCTCATCTTCACATCGGGGTCCAGCTCCTGCTCCAGCTCCGCCACCTCGCCGCTCACCAACGCTCTCCCGGCGGGGAACATCTGCCCCTCCGGCCGTCTCGCAAAGCCGCTGCCTTTTTCGTCATCCTCATCCTCATCCTCGGCGGCGACCCCGCCGCCGCCTCCCGCACCACGGGCCGCACGCCACGACGTGCTCGGCTCCGGCACCGCCAACTACGGCCACGGCAGCATCGTCCGGTCGCGGAGCGGCGGCGTCGTGGTCGGCGGCGAGGAGGACGCGGCGGTCAGGCGGGCATTGTCCAGCGCCGACCCGGAGGAGCTCAAGAAGGCCGGGAACGAGCAGTACAAGAAGGGGTATTTCGAGGAGGCGCTCAGGCTCTACGACCGCGCGCTCGCGCTTTGCCCCGACAATGCCGCCTGCAGAGGCAACCGCGCCGCCGCTCTAATCGGGCTCCGCCGCATCGGCGAGGCAGTCAAGGAGTGCGAGGAGGCGGTCCGGATTGATCCATCCTACGGCCGCGCGCACCAGCGACTCGCTTCCCTGCATATCAGGTGGGGAATTCTTGGATCTGTGGATGGATGCCGCCGCAATTCTTCTCCTGAGCTTTTTTTTGCTGCATTGTATTGTGATGAAAACTGCTTCTTTTATAGCACGCATAACGATTTCTTCTCTGACGATCTAAAGAGCACGTTTTGATCCAATAATGTGGCTAGAATAGGAACCTAAAATTTTACTATTTTTAGCAGACCTTACAAAACAGTCGTGGTCATTGGTTTGTTGGACTGTTGGTTCACTATTGCACGTTTATAGCAGACGATTTGTACAATATAAGCTCACAATTCTTATACCTTGTAGTACTTCAGAATTATAGTCACCGAACAGAGTTGATCTCAAGATGGAGTTCTGGATTATATGTTTCTGCATTTCCCTATTTACTATGGAAACAGATAGTTTTCAGAGAACAAGGGAATGTTGCCAATACTGTAAATAGCAACATGAGAAACATCCATTGTGCTTACATTTGCTAGTTTCTTCCATTGTTCAGTAAGCCGTTCAGCATTAGTTCTTGTACACCATTATATCAATCAGTTTTCTTACTGTTATGTGATTGTTGAATTCTACCGTTTGTGCAAGCTATTAATTTGTTCTTACTGAACTGCAGGCTAGGACGCATAGAGGATGCTCAGAGGCACCTCTCACTGGCGACCCCTCAGCCTGATCTCCTAGAGTTGCACAAATTACAAACAGTGGAGAAGCACCTTGGAAGATGTATGGATGCACGGAAAGTTGGGGACTGGAAGAGTATGCTGAGGGAAAGTGATGCTTCTATTGCAGCAGGAGCGGACTGCTCTGCTATGGTTGGATCCTGTCTTTCATGTACTATGGTGCTGAGTATCCCTGTCTTGATTAAAGAACATACACTTATGTATTCATCATTTGCAGCTCTTCGCCTCTAGAGCAGAAGCTCTTCTTCGGCTCAATCAGCTTGATGAAGCTGATCTGGCTATCTCGAGTGCTTCCAAGTTGGACTACTCATCTTCATGCACCTCAGACAACAAATTCTGTGGGTTCATCGCCAATGCGTACCTCTTTTATGTGCATGCCCAGGTTGACATGGCATTGGGAAGGTAAACCATCGACTTTCCAATTAGATATACAAATAAGTCAACTTATCAAAAGATTTTGCTTTTCCATTTGACTGGAAGGGGAAAATAACTGTCCTGCTATTCTTAGAAGATGTTGAGTCATACTGAGCAGTTCAGTTGCAAACCCCCTTGCATAGCTTTGCTAGTCTATGACTTGACAATACTGAAAACTGTGCAGGTTTGACCATGCTGTCTCTTCTGTAGACAAGGCCAGAATAATAGACCCAGGGAATGCTGAAGTTATAGCAATGCATAACAATGTGAAAGCTGTGGCTAGAGCACGATCTTTAGGGAACGAGCTGTTCAATTCTGGAAAAGTTTCAGAAGCTTCCTTAGCTTATGGTGAAGGGCTCAAACATCACCCTGTGAATCCAGTCCTTTATTGCAATAGGGCAGCTTGCAGGTTCAAATTAGGTCAGTGGGAGAAATCCATTGAGGACTGCAATGAAGCACTCAAGATTCAACCCAACTATCCAAAGGCTTTGCTCAGACGTGCAGCTTCCTATGCCAAGGTAGCATACAACTGGTTGATGCTCTCTTATATTGATAAAGAACTCGGACAAGTTATAAGTTATTGTATTTTTGCTCTTTTGGTGGTTAGATGGAACGGTGGGCAGAATCTGTGAAAGATTATGAAGTTCTTAGAAGGGAACTTCCAGGTGACACTGAAGTGGCGGAAGCCTATTTCCATGCTCAGGTTGCTTTGAAGTCTTCCCGGGGTGAAGAGGTATCTAACATGAAATTTGGAGGAGAGGTTGAAGTGATTACTGGAATGGAACAATTCCAGATGGCTACATCCTTGCCAGGTTTGTTTTATCAGAAGTCCTTGTTTGTTTCCAAATCCAAGTGTTTTTTCATGTCCCTATTGTAGATAGTGTAAGCTAACTCCACAGATACCTAGTACTGCATATAATGGTCGAAAATTATAATAGATCCTTGTGTACATCAGTGCATTTAAATCGGCTGCCATGGCCTGACCTGACTGAATTTGTGGAGTTGCTAGCCAAACATGTATCCACACATTAGCTCATTTGGCAATACATGTTCATCTGCCGTATTCAGGTCTCCATGAAACATATATCCACCACTTTTTAAGATCTATTAGAAAAATATTTCAAATGAGAGTAAATAAATAAGCATAGCAAGTGGCAATCTTCAATTGTTAAACACACGAGGTATACATTAACTCAAATATACTCAAGCTGATCCCTAAATGAGCTATATGAGTTGCGGAAAATCCTTGAAAGATGCATTGATGCAACCCGTTTTAGCTGGTTTTACCAAAATGATATCCAAATGAGATCTTCACCGTCTTCTTGGCATTTTTGTTCACTCTAGTTAAACCTCTGCCCTGAAATGAGTGGCTGTTGACATAGGTGTGGTGCAATCAACTAAGGAAACCAATCTCATATAGCGTGTAAAAGATGACAACACATTATTTTAATTATTTTTTCTTTTACATTTGCTGCTCCTAAAAAAACCTGACATATTCCCGTCTGACTATTTCAATAACTCTGACATATTCAGATGATTTTCCTGTTCCTTTTTTGCAACCTGCACTTTGACTTACAAGTGTGTAACAGGAACGATTAGTACTGTAATCTTGACTTTTGCTGATAGGGTTGATATTGTACCACATGATGGTAGTACTTGTTACTGTTTTCTGCCGTGCAAACAAATCTTCACATGACATTTGCTTTCTGCCATTGCCCTAATGCTAGTTGGAAGTACATCATTTGGTCACATTCTTTTGTCTTTTACCGTGCCCCTCTGTACTGTACGGTCACTTTGTTCCTCTATCTTCTAGCAGCAATGGTTGTTCTTAGCTTTTATTTGACCTGACATGTTCTAATTTACAGGTGTTTCAGTCATCCATTTCATGACACCTTTAAATCAGCAGTGCTGCAAAATTTCCTCATTTGTGAATACGTTGTGTACCAGATACCCATCTATCAATTTCCTCAAGGTAACTACTGATGTTTAATGGCTCATCCATGTCTTTTTTATCTTTGGCCTAAGTTTTCTCATACTTTCATGTTCTCAACCTAGGTGGATATAAATGAGAGTCCTGCTGTTGCACGTGCTGAAAATGTGAGGACTGTTCCAACATTTAAAATATACAAAAATGGTATCAGAGTGAAGGAAATGATCTGCCCCAGCCAACAGCTCCTGGAGTATTCAGTAAGGCATTATGGGATTTAGTCCACGAAGCGATGATTTGATGTTTCCTCAGGCCTCCAGCTTCCAACAAGCAACCACAGGCTAGCCAGGATAAAGCCAGTGAAGTTCCTGACGAGGACAAGCATGAAAGAAGACCAAGAGCCAAGAGAAAATTTTCCGGATCTTATTCATCGGATGACATTTCTATTCTCCCCCCTTTCACCATTTGTTGATTACCTGCTTAATTTATTCTTTTCATTTGTCTCTTGCGTACATCATTGTTGCAAAATTCCTTTAGAACAAAAACACCATCTTCCTATTCTTGTGAAGAACGACTGTAAATTTTTCTTTTTACTTCCATGTTTACCAGACATCCCAAGGAAAGAAAGGTATATATGGCATTTGTACTCTTCACATTCAACTATGTAATATGGAAGTTTTGCCAACCCATGGTTCATCCAACTGCTATTTCACCCATGTTCTTTGGTTAATTGGTCCATGTACACTTGGTAGTCCCACAAACTGCACCTCATGTGGGTTTTCTGGTGGTTTTTTGTGATTTGAGAACATGTGAGCTATCAGTTGTTGGTCCCAAAAGATAACTCTTGTCAAATAATTCAAGGGAATACGGAGGGGCCATAGTCTCACAGTTTCACACATTGTCATGCTGACATTGTAATAGTCACTAAGCATGGAACTGTCTATGCAGATGTGATCTGTCATCTGTGTATTACAGTGACTACAAGAACTGTCTATGCAGATGTGATCTGTGTATTACAGTGAATGAGCACAGCCTACACAGGACATAATGCTGTGGAATGCTGATGGATGGGGTATGAACACAAGCTCATGACTGTTGGTTAAGCTCATGTAACCTGATGACCGATGAGAAAGTGAAGCCCCTCATTGGATACCTTTGTCGACCGTTTAGTTAGTTGTTAGCTGTACTTTCTTCAGACACTTGGTGGGCCCGGTGCCCATGAGGCCGACATGTTAACATCGAGCCGTGGCGTGTTGAGGCGGGCTGTTTTGGCATTTCTTCCGTTCCAGATCGGCACGCATTATTCCTGTCCAATCACCGTCTCCACTCCAGTGGCATATGCGACTTGCAGTGGTGGCTTCATGGGAAATCTAGAGGTATTTTGCTTCATTGCCACGCTTTTTTATGTACCTTCGATAGATGATGATGATGATGATGGGTTTGATCGAACTTGGATTAGCGTGTGGTTTGTTATGGTACCATGCATGGAAGAAAAGCTAGGAAATTGAAATAGGTAATCAACAAATGTAGCAAGGTAAACTTTCAAATTAAGGTATTGTTTCGTAGAGCTCCAAATTCTAGACCCATCTTGAATTTGTAAATTTGCAGTTAAATTAATATGGTTTGTATTTTGTATTTCATCTAAACTATGAGCAAAATGATTAATCGAAATGTCATCGATGTAACCATGGATCCAATTTCTTGGATTGGTGGAGCTAGGAATGCCTAGCTTCAAGATGTGGGCTTCGTACATTTTGGCTTAATTTGCCCGAATACAGAAAATGCATATTCATAATTAAAAACAATTTATGGTAGAACTTCTGTAGATGGGTTACTCGTGATCTAAAAGACATAGGAAAAACTACCATGAAAAATCCCTAGATTATCTTAAAATTAAGTTTGGAAATTCAAACTTTTGCTTTGGCTTGCAAGCCGAAGACCAAATGATGGGAGCATGTGCTGAGTATGCAATGTGTGACGCATATAGAGTCGGGAGCATGACAAAACATCAAAACCAACACAAGTTTCATATGATTGACTGTCTTGCTAATTTGTTATACAAAGGAGTCGTATATTGTTAGGTCTGGTGTGCATTGATATTTGTGTCAAACTTTCTTTCCTTTGCCGTTCGAGTATGCTCAGTGGCATGCACCTCATCTTTTAATTTGTTATACAAAGGACAATAATATCAATATAGTGAAATTAGAGGTGTGTCGTTGGTTTCGGTCCCTTTAAGCATTTGTTAGGTTGTGTATTCATGGGTGAGTGAACATGTTGTTATGTGCGTAGCGATGTGTCTCTATGTGCGTCTATAATGCAATTAGATAAAAACAATGGCCATGTTCGGCTGCTCTAAAGGTTACAACAGCAGCCATATAGAAACAGTGCTTTGTGTCTGCGCTATAGCCAGGGCTGCCTAACAGGTGTTGCCGCAAAATTCTGCCACCGACCGTTGAGCGTTGTTGATAGATGCGTTGGCCGATAAAGTTCTCCGCGCTCGGACACACGAAGGCCTAGGAGATCTGCTTAGCTCCAGTTACAAGCGTGCCAGTCAGTTTGATTCTGTAACTGATAAGATGGTTGTAGTGTTGATCGCCAAGGAGCCGATCGGCTGATAAGCCGATGTGAAGTAGCATCTCCAGGTGATGTTGATGATGATGGTCCGGGAGCCGATCAACCGTTGAGCTGATCCGATGTGCTGTAAGCCGATGTCGATAAGATATTGAAGATCAATCGGCTGTATGTTAGACTTAGATCCAAGTAATCAGATAAACAAATAAGCTCATTAGTAGTATTAGTTATGACCAGGATATAACATGAGAAGCAGATACCGGATCTGAATCTAGTCACAAGATAACTCATTGGCTAACCCTCCAATAAAACTACACATACCGACAGCCGATGCACCTAAACCAATCAGCTCTAGTTTTAGCCCGAAGGATCGGACCTAACCGAGACAACTTGCGCTGAGACTATTGCTAACCGATCTAAGTGAACCAACTAACACTATGTATTGCGATGGATATAACAAATCTATTTAGAACAACATTATGATTGTAGAGAAATATCGGCTAAGACAGAAGATCAGACCTAACCGAAACAGTTCCAACTAAACCGATGCGTCTCTAAACACAATGCAATTAGAAATAGAATTGAGATATCAAATAGGCAACGCCTGCGTCAGTTGGATCGATATATTGGACTTAATCGAGAAAGTATCAATCTTCTCCGATACAAATGCCGTCGACAGAACTTACTTCTTCGTCGGAGGTCGGACCTAACCGATGCAGCCCAACTTGGTAGCAAGACCCCGAACTCGAATAATCTTACAAAGGTTCGAAACGAACCTATATAGCCCCGATAGAACAGTCGAGAACCCGTCAAGTAGGGTGTAAACCTAGCGGACTAAGATGGCTATGCGTAGAAATTGTTGTATTGATTATGGAGCCTTTTTTACAGGGACCCCTGGCATACAATTTATATCCTTGGGTCAACTGTTCTAATAGGACACGACTCAATCGGCTTGCTATATGCAGTCGTTACAAGAAAGGAAAGTAAGACCCCTAAACTTACAAAACTAGAAAACCGATTGGCTTTCCTTAGACTCCTTCCTAATTACATAAGAAAATATTTAAAACATGCATAATTAATAGATATGATTAAACTGTTAATCCGCGGTCTTCACAATTCCTTCCCGATTTTGGTCTTTTCTTTCCATCGACTAATTGCTTGACTAAATCCAGTAAAAAATCAACCAAATTTGGCGTTGACTACAGTGCTCCATCTTACCTCTTGAGAGGTAAGGGCTCTCATGTACTCCTAGCCATTGAGTACTGGCTTCATTTTATTAAATAAAAATGATTTAACTCTTTCCATTAATATGACATTACTAAATAAGTAAACACATAATTAGCCTACCTTAATCATCCAAGCCAGTTACCAAACTACATATCTTGCGTGCGTGCATGACTTCAAACCATGCGTCAATTCATATTCAAAGTAATTTGAAATATATTAAACATATTTGTTTGATTTTGGAGTGTTGTGTTAAAGAATTGTAAATGTTTGAAATTTTCCGATAAAACATCTAACTTTTTATCTAATCATTAAAAAATGTATAAACAGATAGAAATTATTATTTTATATTCATTTAATACTCTAACTTTTAAATTGTAAGTTTGAATATTACCAGTACAAATTTTTACTATTAAATCTACAGTATATTTTAAATAAGGAAACAATAATTCATTCTTTATTGTAATATAATAAATATCATTAATTGACTTTAAATGATAATAATGACTTTACCTCATAAGAGGTAAGACTAATAGTAGCCATTGGATCTCTGCACTATGAACGGCAAAAACAATTTGGGTGCACCTTAAAAAATTCCATAGTCCACACCATGGATCATATGGGCCCTACTAATAATGGGCCTGGTTGCTACATATGGCCCATTATTGTGTTGTCGATGCCGCCACCGACAAAGGGAGAAAATAGCTTTCTAACTAAATTACATTCACTTGAACGTGTAGTACTGTTGGGGTATTTTGTTCTAATCAATATCAGCCCAATATTTAAGGAAAAAAAATCACCTCTGAGATGAGGCTCTTGATGAGCGTATCGATCCATTTACCATTTGTTCGGTCCATTGTACAACCGACACATCCTTATGCATTTTTGGGTTTTATATTGCTGAGACTCTAGAGTCGTTGCTGCAGCATCGGTGGCACACGTGCATCGGATAGAAACAACAATAAGTCAGGCGGTCAGCTGCAACACCTGCAGATTTCTTCATATGTCGTCGAACACAAATAAGCAGAAGACTAGAGAAGTAGAGAGATCTGATGGGCTAATTGTTTGCCATTGGGCCAATGGCGAGCCGAGCCGATCCTAGCAAAGTTTAGGCCCAACCTCCCATACGCAATCAGCCGGAAACGGCCCAGTTTGTTCTTGGTGGCACTGGCAGGCAGTTGCTTCTTCATTTCTCCCCATTTGATCTAGCTTAATTAGTTAGCTGCCTACATGCGACGACAGCGACAGACGGGTATTTGATTTACACTCTTGGATGGATCCATGTGTCTTTGGGGAGCAGTTGGTATTATCTCATGCATTTAGATCTCGTCTCGCGTGACATTTTCGCGAGCAAAAACGTCAGATGATAGCGCTATTCTTGGATCAGGAAACGTCGATGGTGCAATATATCAGCGTAGATTGAATCCTCTCGCGTCATTAATAGTCACGGTTGGAATTCTTCTAGGTTCTGTCCTAACGTTTACACAATGCAAACTCTTGAAACCAAAGTTGGATGCGTGATGAACTCTAAAGTCACTCTTTGCCATTTCATCAGTGAAGCACAAATGTGTACTCTTCAGAAGAATAGCACTAGCAAGTACTAGTGAACTAATAGTCATCAGCTAATCTTTCGGCCGGTTAAATAAAAGAACAGCATATGTTTAAGCTTGAAAAATAGGCAGTGTTTTTGTGATGTTCACTTTCTCAGTTCTCCAGGGTGAATCATCATGAGCTATTCAGCAGCAACGTCACTTTCGCCTTATCCTAGATTCTTCATTTTTCTTGTGTCCCTTTTAAGATTTGATGCTTGATGTTGATTGATTCTAGCAAATATTTCCTCACTCTCTCCTGTCTCCACGCAGCTAGACTTTTCAACTCATCAAAATTACATTTGTTGATCAGGCGATCGCATCTACCAGTGTGATACAATATATATGAATATTTGGGGTTAACTTAAAGGGAGAAGTATACTTTATCCCCCTCAACTCTTCGCTCGGTTTAAAACACACCCTTCAACTCCAAAACTAGGTATTATACCCCCCTAAACTGTTAAAACCGTGCAAAATACCCCCTCGCAGGGCCCAACCTGATGGGGTCAAGCGGTGCGGCTGTTCGAGGCCCCCAAAATCCTAAGGCCCCATATACACATATAAAATATATACTACTATATGTACTATATAATTTTAGCTTATGGATATATATAGCTGAATAGGCCAATAAAAAACAAATCATTGATACATGATCGATTGCAGCGACGCAGGATCGAGTCTTTAAAAAGGAGCGAAAACAATCTGACTCCTGTCGCGCCGCCTCGCTCACGCCGCTCACAATGCTATTGGCACATAGAATTTGCTGATCCAATTAACCACACATCAACAACACAAACAGCCGCCCGTCTGCCCGTGCTACGAGCAGCAATCGATGGCGACGATAGGGCGAACTGTTCCATTGGTCTCATCGATCTGCCACTCGAGTTTGCGAAATGGAGGACGCATTTTAATCGTCGATGGCGACCACGACGTACGACGCACACATCATAACGCATCTATCTACTGTTTCTGCACTGCAGCGAATTAAACGCAGAGACGACGACGCCGAGGCAGTACGTGCGTGCGGCGTTGGCTGGCTGTCGCCTTTCTGCAACTTGCGTCTGTCAAAAGCTCTCTATAGATAGACGACGATGGATAGCTACAGCTTTCGTTTCTGGCCGGCTGAATGATGCTCGCAGTGGCACGCAGTGATGCAGAGAGCTGTGACTAGTGATCGATGTGCAGTCGATCGATCGATCGATCTGATCTCTGCTTTTTATCGACTGATCAGGGAGGGGGAAGCTGATGATGCGGCACTACCAGTAGTCAGTCTACCACTACCAGGGAGTAGCCAACAGCAAGCGATCAGCGATGCATGCATGCTAGCTTGTCCATATTCTACTGGATCAATGCCTTCTATCCCCACTATATATCTTCGTCGGGAAGTGCATCCACTGGTGTCACGTATATTTTGCTCTCTCTATTGTTAAATATAAGTATTCTACTGGACCAAATGTTTTTGGAATGGGTTCGCTTACTATACCCAATACTAGTCTTAGATGGAGAGAAGTATGCATGAAATATATTCTTAGGGCCAGTTCGGTTTGAGGCCTAAATTAGGCTTGCCAATATTTGGTCACTTTAACAGTAGTTCTATATGTTTAGATTAGAGCCAAACTTTGGCAAGCCTGTAAAATATAGATCACTTTAATAGTAAAACTAAGCTAATTTGGCTCCAATCCAAATACTTTAGTAGTTCTATATGTTGGACATTTTGGACAGCACTAAAGTCAAACTTTTAAAATTTTGACTATAGATAATTTTAAAAATACTAAGTTAGAAATATAGAAACCACATGTATAGATTCATCTTGAAAATACTTCAATATAATCAGATGTTTATTGATATTTCTATATATATTGGTATATAAAAACATGGTCAAAGATGTTTTTTTAGAGACTACACCCTTGTCCAAAACGTTCATTATTATCAGACTGGAGCGAGTATATTTAATATACTAATTAATAGTTTATGGTGGTTTTATATGTTGCATATGGCCTACATATTTATAGAATGCATGTTGGATCAACTAGTGGTGGCTGTACATAGACAATGTCAAAGTCGATTACCATCAATTCAGTTGAAGGACAAATTAGCAACGAACCAATGGAATTGAGTTGTTTTAAGGATAAGATTCAACATTCAAGACAGTGGCATCTATCGAAATTGAGGTCTATAATGGAAATGGGTGAAGGATAAAGCTATAACTACTACGGGGTCGTCGTGCTTGTTACGGCCGGTGCTTGGTACTGGTTTAGTAGGAGTAACTAGTAATAACCCGACGAAAACCAGAGGGAGAGCACGCGGTAATTCAGATGCTCGTGTTTACGTGGTCGACGCTGCTTCGCGGCGACGAATTGAAGATAGTACAGGCCGGTCTCGGGAGAGAGAAGAAAGCTACAGTAGATAGAGAAAGTGTCTAGCCGTGCAGAATGGCAGCCAATGGGAACTCGACAGAGAACACATATAGCCGTGGCGTTGATGGGGACACCTATGCATGACATGCCGCTGTCCTAGCCTACCCCTGCAGCAGCTATAGCCACCTCTTTCCGTCTTTCCCATCCCATGTACGGAGTACCTTCTGGTCTGCCAATCACCCGTCTTGTCTCGCGTCACCCACCCATAGTTCGCATCCAGAATACGAGTATCCAGTACTCCACTCCATCTTGGTGAAATTAGTTTGTTTTGGGATGGAGGGAGTACCACTTAATCAACTCATTACTGATTCCTTTTTAAATACTAACTGACAACCAAATTATTTATTTTCAAACTTTGGCATATCTTGTCTTTTTGGCGAAGTATACGCATTACAAATGTATATCTAAATAGGAGCTGTTTGGTTGGGCTAATTTTGGCCCGTATCTATTACTAGCGTTACTTGATTCCATTACAACCGTTTGTTTTAGATGGGCTGTTATCGGGTACCTTGGGATCGGACAAAGGCCCAATAGGAAACTGTTACCGCTCCTCTCCGTGTGCCATCCGATACCGATACGGGAGGGGAGACGCGAGACTTCGCTAACCTAGCGCCGCGCCGCCGCTTCTAGATCGGGAGCGCAGCCACTTCGCCCCTTCCCCCGGCGCCGCCGCTCGTCGCCCCTTCCCCCGGCGCCGCCGCTCGTCGCCCCCGCCCACGGCGCGGCCTCTCGTCGCGCGGTTTCCTGGGGCGGTTTACTGATCATAATCATGCTTTGTTCTTTGCCAGGTTGTTCCTCTTAGGCCTAAAGAAATACGGGAAAGGGGATTGGAGGAATATATCCCACAATATCGTGCAGACGAGGACATCGACGCAGGTGCGGGTCCTTTACATGATCAGTTGGCTGCCAGCCGAAGCATCTGTAGTTATGGTGGGTGTCTATTAGCATGTGACCTTTATCTCTCATTGCTTATAGTTTTTGCAACTGATCTTTATTTTATTTTCATGAATTTATAATTTTTTGTTCCATTTTCAGATGAAGCAAAGAGAAATTGATGTACTGGCACAGTCACAACATTTGAAGCTTGTCACAACACTTTGGAGCTCTTCTAGTATTTATGACATTATGCTAATTTGCATTTGAGATTGTTAAAATGATAGCTCACATTTTAATATTATGTGCTTACTATGTGCTCAGATTTTGAAAACATGCGTTATCCGCGCACGTCGCTGGTGAGGCTCCACCTCCAGCCCCCGGCCAGCGACACTCCATCCCCGGCCCCCGGAGACGCTCCACCACTGTCGTTCTCGTGCACGCGCCGTCGCTGTCGCCGTCACCGCCATTCTCGTACGAAGTAATATAGCAGTTTCTGCATGAAGTACCATTTTTTTTTCTCCTTCTTTATCTTTAAAAGTCTTATGTACTTAACATTGATTTTCTATGGGTCGTGCGTTGCACGTGCACGATTACTAGTCTATGATAATTGTTTCATACTGTCTATAAGGCCGGGTATCAATCTTTTTGTCCACCTTTCGGAAATGACATGTAGGAATTGAGCATAAAGGGCTGTAGTTCTTTTACTACTAAAGTTAAAAAAATGTTACCTTTCTCTAAATATTCTTAATTTGGTATAATGCCGAGCACTATATATTCTTTCTTATAATGTTTATTTCACTAATTTCTGAAATTTTTGTTACCAGACGAGGCAAAGAAAGACTGACGTACTGATGGCTGGCTGCTGTTAGGCATTTAACCGATGAGATGTTCACTATTTGTTTTTGAATTCCCAGAATTTCATATATGCACATGCCTGGTGGATTGGAGTTTATTTTCAGTACTTCAGCTTTTAAGCTTGAGCCATCACGATGTACATATTCTACGATTAAAGTTTTGTCTTGTTTTTCAGGCAAAAGTACTGCCCGCAAGCTTATTTGTTTACTAACCTGGTAGTTTCAATCATGTCAATTGTTCATCCACTCATTATTGATTGAATTTTGAAGGCCTGCCATTGATTGTGTTATGCAAATATTATCTCGTCTTGAATTCTTGCTGTTAAAATTTGCATCCAAACAGAAGTGAAAAGTTTATAACATTCTGTGATTTGTGATTGATTTATTGTTGTTATGTAGTTCCTTGATTTATTGTTGTTCTGTAGTTGAAACAAAAGGCACTGCTCTTTGCTTGTGTTTTGTGTGTCGTGTGATCGTGTCAGCTTCCTGCTTGTGTTTTGTGTTTCAACTCAAGATTTGCTTGCATGATCTCAGCATTTGAATTCTCAACGGTCAATGGATACGTAATGGATACTCAAGATTTGAATTCGCTGCACCTGTTACCTCGTCGCGAACCAAACAACGCTAATGGAAACGTATGCGTTACAGCATCGAACTAAACAAAACGTGTAATCTGTTACAATGGTATCAGGTACCGCCGTAGCCATTTCCAATAACGTTTACGTTACCCTGATCCAACCAAACACCACCTAGTTTGTTTTGGGATGGAGGGAGTACCACTTAACCACTGTCAAGAGTAATCAACTCATTACTGATCCCTTTTTAAATACTAACGGACAACCAAATTATTTATTTTCAAACTTTGGCATATCTTGTCTTTTTGGCGAAGTGTACGCATTACAAATGTATATCTAAATATATAGCTAGAGACACTAATTATATTAGGACACATGTTTTACTTCATAAAACTAGCGATTAAACTTCCCGTTTACTTCCCTAAATTTTTTTCCACAAAAACATCATATCAAATCTTTAGACTCATGCATGAAACATTAAATATAGATAAAAAATAAAACTAGTTATACAGTTGGTTTGTAAACGACGAGACGAATCTTTTAAGACTAATTATGCCATGATTAGCCATAAGTGCTACAGTAACCCGCATGTGTTAATGATGGATTAATTAGGCTCAAAAGATTCGTCTCGTGGTTTCTAGACTAGTCGTAAAATTAGTTTTTTTATTCGTGTCCATAAACCCTTCCTGACATCTGGTCAAACGTTTGATGTGACACCTGTCCCAAAACTTTTTGGGAACTAAACGTGGCCTTAGTATAACCACAAGAAAGTAATTAGCGGTAGAAATGAATGTCTATGCTATATTAACAGTGTCGGAGAACGAGCTTCTCGAGCGGGGTGTCAGAGGATGCCCATTTGATCGTTCGGCCCAGGGGATGCGAATTAGGGTTGCAGGTTTACTATGGAAAAGGCGGAAGTTGGACATAGAAGGAGAAAGAAGGAAATCTAGGGGGGTCGGGCCCGACCCCCTGGTGACACAGTGGGTTTATATAGGTTTGGGCCGCTGACAAGCGATATCCTACTCCTGTTGGTGATTGATTGGATGTATGAACTCTAGAACATAAGTATGTGTGTGGTGATTTTTTTTTGCAACAATCAGCTCTAGACCTCTTCGAGTCCAACCCTTTTCAATGTAGGCACGTGTCTCCTTTTGTAGTAAAGGGAACACCACAGTGACCTACATCCTTCTTCTGCAAGGATCTAGAGCTTCTTCTTCGGTGTTGCTGTGCAGTGGTTGACCACACACGGTTATCTTACGGAGGTGCGTGTCAGTCCCATGGTAAAACCATCAAATTATACAGCGGCGGGAGACGAGGTGGCTGCTTCTGGAGCCCCCACGTCCCTAGGACCCACCTGTCAGCGGGAGAAGGGGTGGATCCTCCCAGGACCCAACGGCCCATGTGGGGCAGCCGACCGCCTCTCACACAGCTCCCGGTCGCATTAAATGTGACTGTCGTTGGCCTCTATGGTAGAACCCGTCGGGGAGGCCTGAGAGGCGGTGGTTTACCCTGTGGCGGATGTCAGCGGTTCGAGTCCGCTTATCTCCAGCCCGTGAACTTAGCGGATACTATGATAGCACCGAATTTTGCCAATTCGGCAGTTCGATCTATGATTTCGCATTCATGGACGTTGATAAGGTTAACCGTTTGTTTTTTACACATATTTAATAATGAATAAATGATAGAAAAAGAATTAATAGTTACATAATTTTTTTAAAAAATAAGATGAACGGTAAAACGTGTATAAAAAAGTCGATGGCGTCAAATATTTAGGGATGGAGGGAATATTAAATAAGGATGGACTAATTATTTATTGCCGGTCATCCACCAGCCATATACTACTCTCCATCCCAAAATGTAGTAGTCATTTTAGGTTGTTTAGAGTAAAATTTAAGGTCTAGAAAGAAATTATGATATATATTGCCTCCTATTAAATGATGTGTGGTTGAAAGTAGGAAAGTAATTGATGGTAGAATAGAGAGAATTTTGAACGGAAGGTGATTGATGTGACAAAATGTATCCCATTGAATTCTAAAATGTAGTCTGTTTTAGGATAGAGGGAGTGTATTGCATGGGGTGTGCGTGTGTAATGTTCTTGCCATAGGGCCACCGAGTAAATTTCACTTTGGACCACTTTTTATTACCGTTGTTTCACTTTGGACCACCCTTTAACCGATGTTTTCACTTTGGACCATGTAATCTTACCTTTGTGACATTTTAGACCACCGTTAACTTTTTTGCACATCTAATTTTGATTTGGCATATGTTAAAGAAATGGTTTACATACATCAGCAGGAGTATATTTAAGAGTAGGCGCCGACATAATCGAAATAGTTTATATGCTTTATAAGAGAGTTGGGTAGTCCAAAGTGCAACATAGGTAAGATTATCCAGTCCAAAGTGAAAACACCGGTTAATGGGTGGTCCAAAGCGAAACAACGGTAATAAAAGGTAGCCCAAAATGAAATTTACTATAAAAAAATAATCATATATCACATGTATTGGTTATCTTTGACATGCTATATTTTTATTGAGAGTACAAGATGGATACAGCTACATATCAGTCATTATCTCCAAATTTTAGGGGAAAAAAGTTAAAAACTAAAAGTAAACTATGGTATTTTAAATTGGGAAGTGTCTAGATTTCATTTCATGTGACTGAAATTTTTGAAAGTTTATCCACGTTTTATTACCCCTCGAATGAAAATCCAATGTTACTATCACTTCTCTATTTTTATTACTTATCGCTCTCCAACAGTTAAATGACAAATTGTTCTAACATATAAAACCTTAAAAAAACTAAATAAACTTAGGTCACGATAATCACGATATATTCCATAAACTGACTCATTTTTCTAGTTAACTAACATAAAAAACCTTTTTGTTCAAGTGCTCAACTAACATTGGAATATTGGTATAGATCAATAGATACATATTCTAGTAGATATCTCGAACAGTAAGTAATTAAGGGTGCGTTTGGTTGAGCTGCAGCTTTTGGAAAAACTGTTGTGAGTCGTGGGCTGTAGAAAAGCAGCTGTGGAAAAGCAACTGTGGAAAAGCAGCTGTGGGAAAAGAAGAAGCCCGTTTGGTTAGAGCAGCTGTCAAACTATAGGTTGTAGAAGAAATACGTAATGCCTCTAAAGCCATGTGGGACTGTTTATATGCAAATTACTCGTAGTGCTATTCTTCAAAGTGCTATTCACAATAAATTACTCTAAAAGAATGAATATTTGCAGTAAAATGGATTCTCAAAGTGCTATTCTTCAAAGTGCTATTAACAGAAAAATGGATTCTCAAAGATGAATTCACAACTATTCACAAAAGATGGATTCTCAAAGTGCTATTCTAAAGTGCTATTCACAAAGAATGAATTCACAACTATCTGACCATACATGTTTTGGGAGGGGATATTTACAGTAAAAAAATGAATATTTGCAGTAAAATGCTAATCTCAAAGTGCTATGACAAAAAATGGATTCTCAAAGTGCTATTCACAGAAAAAATGGATTCTCAAAGATTATTTCAATCTATTTGCAGTCCAAGGGAGGGGAAAGAGGAGAGATTTTATCCTTACCTGCAAGTTGGAGCAGAGAGGCGCCGGGCAGGGTTGGAGCAGAGAGGTGCCGGGCAGGGTTGGAGCAGGGCGTCGCCAGCGTCGACGCAAGGCGGCGGCTGGTGGCTTCGAAGCAGGGCGCAGGGGAGTCAAAGGCAGGGGCGCACGAGAAGGAGGCAGGGGCGCAGGGGAGAAGGTGGCAGGGGAGTCGAGGTAGGGGCGTTGGGCGGGGTCAGAGCACTGTCAGGACGGCGCCGGACAGGCGGCGGCCGGCCGACTGGAGGCCTCCGGCGGCGCTAACCTAACCCTAGCAGCGAGTCGTCTCGTCTCTCCTCTCCTCTCGTCGCGTGGGAGGGTACGGGAGAATAAAAAAGAAGAACGATCGAACCGCTTTTTTAATTACTCAGTGGCGGTGGGTAATTTTTTCCCCCTAAAGCCACTAAAAACAGGGGGATGGACTGCTTTTGGATTTGTACTACATTAAAAACAGCTTTTGGCTAGAAGCTATTATCTGGCTTTTGCCCTTTGGTTGGCTTTTAACTTTTGCAAAAGCAAAAGCAGGTTGGAAACCTAACCAAACACGCCCTAAGGCAGGGAGGAGTTGAATTGGATGCAGTTGTAATGTGTGTGCAACAGTGCAGGTACGTAGGAGTGCTAGTGCGGGTGTAGCTTTCGTAGACGAGGTAGCTGAGGCAGACGCTGACTGCTGAGGCTGAGCAGAGCAGGAGATCAGAAAAGATCAACCAAAGACCATTCCCCTCAAGAAAGACCGACCAAATTAAAGACCATTTCCCTCCTCTCTTCTCCTCTCCTCCTCTATCTCTTGCCAAAGACGTCGACGTCCGTCGCTTCAAATTAGTCACCAAATCGATCAATCGATCGAGCCGGCATGGGTACTTGTTGGCCGGAAGATTCCAAGCTAGTTGTACCCGTGCCGGGGTGCCGACACCACCACCACCCATCTCTGCGGCCGGCATGCGTACGTACGTCGTCGTACTCTAGCTTCACTCACTAGCGCCCTAGCCTAGCTCGATCGATCGATCGATCTTGTGCTATATAAGGACGTCGTCGTCGACGAGTGCGATATATCGATCGAGAGCAGTTAACTAAAGGAGCTAGCTTTAATTTGGCGGCGGCGGCGAGAGGTAGGAGACGATCGATCGAGCGATGAGCAGCGGGGGGCGAGCTCGAGGGGATCCGCTGGTGGTGGGGAGGGTGGTGGGGGACGTGGTGGACCCCTTTGTCAGGAGGGTGCCGATGCGTGTGGAGTACCCACCGCGAGACGTCACCAATGGCTGTGAGCTGAAGCCCTCCGCCGTCGCCGACCAGCCTCGCGTTACTGTCGGCGGCCCCGACATGCGCACCTTCTACACCCTGGTAATTACTCCCTCATTCTCTAAAATGTTTGATGCCGTTGATTTTTTTTTATATATGTATGACCGTTTCGTCTTATTTCAAAAATCTACATAATTATTAATCATTTTTCTATCATTTAATTTATTTTTAAATAGAATTTTATGTTTACCTATAGTTTTACTTATTTTATAGAAGTTTTTGAATAATATGGACAGTCAAACATATGTTAAAAAGTCAATTGTATCAAATATTTAGGGAAGGGGGAGTAAGCCAATTCATTCATTCATACATTCCATCGGCCGGCGATCGACGGCGGCGTCGTATATATGATCTGACGATATATCGATTGCTTGTTTTTCAGGTGATGGTGGATCCGGACGCGCCCAGCCCGAGCGACCCAAACCTCAGGGAGTATCTGCACTGGTGAGTACACTGCAGTTCTGCACTGCCTCGTCATCAGTGCTGACTCATCAGCAGCAGGAAAGCTATAGCCAGCTGATTCGATTCACAGATTCGGTTGTACGTGTCGCTCACCCTGCCTGCATCTCGACGTACGCCCGTGTCATGTCGCGTGTCGTCTACTACCGGTAGCTAGGTAGCCGCCACATCTGTCAGTGACCTGTAGTTACGAAGGCTTTGTTTAGTTCATGAAAAAATCTCACGAAAAAATCACATCAGACGTTTGATCGGATGTCGGGAGGTGTTTTTGGACACGAATGAAAAAACAAATTTCACGGCTAGTTTGAAAACCGCGAGACGAATTTTTTGAGCCTAATTAATCCGTCATTAACATATGTGTGTTACTGTAGCACTTATGGCTAATCATGGCATAATTAGGCTCAAAAGATTCACTTCGTCATTTACGGCCTAACAGTGTAATTATTTTTATTTTTTATCTATATTTAATGCTTCGTGCATGTATCAAAGATTCGATGTGATGTTTTTTGGTGAAATTTTTTTGAAACTACAGGGCCGAAAATGACTTTGATCTATGATGCTTTCAAAACAGAAAGGACGCATGCACCCTGCATTTTTTTAATGAAAATTGAAGCAAATAAGGACACTCCTCTCTGCGTATCAGTATATACTGATCTGGATTAATTCCCCGGGACAAATTAATACATGATTTACACAAGCAGCTGGTTGTTATGACACAGAAACTTTGAGTACATCTTAAGATCTTCAATCCTAGGCAAAACAACTGCAAATTTATCCACATTCAACATTTTATTAATTAGCTCCATGGAAACATCAAATAATAATGTTAGAAAATCAGGTAGTTTTAAGTACACTACTTTGCACTTCTAAAAGATATCAACATGTTTCAGAATCATTTCATTAAATGTGCTATAGCATTATCCGTCAAATACCCTCTACAAATAGAATTCCAATTAAAAACATGTACTATAGGATGGCCTGCGTACTAAGGAAATGCATAGATATGGATTATTTGTATTGTGTATTCATAAAGATATCGGATGCTTAATTTTACTCCTCGACTATCTAAAAAGTTGGTACATATATATTCGATTCAGATCCGCCCACACACCACATGCACTAGCGCCATATTATGTTGGCTATATCACACCATATGAAAACCTTTTCCCCAGAAAAATGTGTTTATTTTTTATAAGAAATGAGTCTTTATCCTGTTGTTTTGTGTGGTATTCCCCCCAAACATAGTGCATATAGGGCTGGTTCAGATTGTAGCCACTTTTAACCTTACCAAATTTTGGAGTTGCCAAAATTTTAGCAAGTCACCAAATGTTGATAATATTTTAGAACTTTCTTCTCTTATAACTTCTATCAAACTTTGGTATTGGCAACAAAATAAACATCACCATCACCACCTTATCAAATTTTGGCATTAAAAAATTTGAAAAGGTTTTTTTTTCAACAAAGTGAACAGACTCGAAGTTGCTTTCTTCTCTTCCTAGCTCAACTAATGTTAATCCAAGATAATCAAATCCTAGCTAAATTTTATTTTACTTACTAAATTAATTTATTAGAGAAGAAATTGCAATAAATTGAACACAAGACAAGGAAGTAACAGTAAGGAGAATTGTAATATGTCCACAATTATATTGCTAAAGGAATATATTCCGTCCATGTGAAATTTACTATATTTATAAATTGTGATATTGTGCTATTAGTTTGAATGTCTTTTGCATGGTTGTATCCAATTAATGTTCAAAATATAATTAGTGGCCTTCAAAGCAATATTTTACGAATCAAAACCTTTCATATGATTTTGATAATAAGGATATCAACCAAAATTAGTTGCATGTCCACAGTTAATTAATTTTCCACTACGACAACACACATATATATATGTGTATATATATATCACGGCTACGCCTTATCACTATATTGCCGGTTTAGTGGAATCGGAGGAATACTTGGTATCGCTGCCAGTTCACGACACGAACCATCAGTGTTGTATAGACTAAGTGTTAAATATGTAACCTAAACAATAAAATTAAAAATCTTCCAGCACAAAATTAACCCTAATGTGCACTATTTGTAGATGTACCCTCAGACCATGTGCAAAGTTTTTACATTCAGTAAAAACAGGCTTGTATGTTCAACATAGTTATACTATTAAATACCAGGAAATAGTTTGTACTCCAGATAGCAAACCACCCAGCAATGAAATAACAAATTTATCCAAGTAAAGAAAATAATTTCATTATGTTGGGGAGAACATATCATGTACAATATCGCACTCCAGAATCCAGACATATTTTTGGAATAGTGCAATCATTAAGAAATAAGTAGGCATGTAAGTCATATAGACTTGTTCACAAGAATTAAGAAATTAAACATTTCAAATGGCTCAGTTGCCTTCTAATTATATTGTATACAAAGACATGCCATTTATTTAGCAAGTGTAAACCGGGGGGGGGGTAATGGGATATTTCGAAATGTCTTGTATTTGGAAAGTGTGAGGTCAAAAAAAAATTGCATTGGAATTATTTAATTACCTGCCTTGAGGTGGAATGTGAGGAGAGCGAGTGGTCGTCTGACCAAACTATAGAAAAATTCTTAAGCTGGTATCTTACATGCATATATATGAACAACACAATAGCAATATGTCCGGCCAGGCTGATATATATGAACAACACAATAGCAACTGATATATATGCCCACCAGCATCTCTTCAAAACTGATCAACCGAACTTCGATTTTCATGTGCATTACCAAGTTTCCTTTTAACCAGATCCTACTGTGATCTAATTAATTAGTACTATATATACTGAATATTTAATGGAACTGATCAGATAGCATGATCTATCACTTGCAGGCTGGTCACCGACATCCCGGGAACTACAGGGGCCTCATTTGGTATACTGAAGAACCGTCACTCTCTGAACTTTGAAACAATCTTACATCACCATGTACATGCATTCAGAATTTCAGATAGATCACTCTGATCGATGTTCTTACTGCAGGGACTGAGGTGGTGTGCTACGAGAGCCCACGGCCGACGCTTGGGATCCACAGGCTGGTGTTCCTGCTCTTCGAGCAGCTCGGGCGGCAGACGGTGTACGCGCCGGGGTGGCGTCAGAACTTCAGCACCCGCGACTTCGCCGAGCTCTACAACCTCGGCTTGCCGGCTGCCGCCGTCTACTTCAACTGCCAAAGGGAGGCAGGATCTGGAGGGAGAAGAATGGGAGCTCTCTATTGATCTCCCTCTCCCTCCCTATATATATTTATACTCGAAATGATTCTAAATGTAAGCCGTTTTAGAGCTCCCTACTCCTTCCCTAAGTATATAATTGGCCCCTCCGATTCTAAATGTAATTCAATTGTCATATATATGACTTTGAGGACTAGCCCCCCATTTTTTTCTCTCTTTTCCTTGTAAATTGAACTAATATGCTATCACTCTGATATATAAATGATGTACCATTTTCAGTTTATAATAACTAAAGGGCATTAGAATTAGTAAAATGGTACATCATTAGAATTAGTACTCTCTTTCTCCGGGAGTGATTTTAGTATGGTTGTATCACCTCTATGTAATCATCTAAGATCAATAAAAGCTTCTTTGTCAAAAAAAAAAATTCTCTTTGTTTGTTCTTATGCACAACTTTGGAAGAATATGAATTTGGAATCATAGGGGGTATACTCTCTTTTATTAGAACTAGAGGGGGTAAACTGCAAACACTCTCCCATTTGCTTTAGTGCACCTTAATTTGTAACTCGCTACAACTTGTGTGGTTCCATGTGTTTCTTTGCAAAAAAACAAAAAAAAAGAATTAAATACCGACTGATAACTGCAAAAGTCTGCCTGTTTGATCAGCTGCTTGAAGCAGCAAACCAAGGTATACAGAACTAGGCCACTGTTAATGACCTGACTGCTGCAGGGAAACGGCCTCCCCATGCATGCACGTACGCAACGAACCAGCTCAAGCCATTTGACCACGTCTGCACACACTGTATATATGAGAGCTGTAATACCCAGCTGTACAAGAACACGTAATAACAAAGAGACAGTTTGAGATATTCGATTGTCATTTCTAAGTGAAACTCATCACCAAAGAAAAGATCAGAGAGAAAATGAAGCATATGCTCATATTCCTGCATATCGTTCATTCTGAACTTTGCAGTATATAATGATCCACGAGCAGATTAGCTACCCTTTCAGCCTTAGGTGCTAAAAATCTGTGCCACGCCTGAGAGCTTGTTCGTAACATCGTAGCAATTTTTGTCATACAACTCAAGCATCCCAGCTTCTGTTTATAACAGTCAATATGTGCACATCGGGAACTTGGATGGGCATCGTATACTTCCCATATGGGTTAAACTCGCGACAACAATTGCTCAAATCATGAAATTCTCATGAAGCGAATGAGGATGACTCTTCGATCGGCATCTGGTCTGTGGGCTTTAGGTCCCAGTTACGTGGCACGCTATCTGTTGAATCGGATTTTGAAATGTACAATACCTTGTTGTGGAACTTGTGGAGTGTTTTCCGGTGACCAATGCTTATGTAAGTAATCCCTGCAGCTTCAATCTGACTGTATAGATGAGCCTGTGAAACAAAGAAAACAGTCATAAGCAAAATCTAGGTTATTGAATTAGTTGATCACTGTATAGTTTCTGCATTCATGAGTTCCAGAAGCAGGTCGTCAATTCTCTCTTTTTCATCTAAACGAAGTAAAAACATTTGTGTAAATTCAGGTCATGACGAGTCCGTACTTATCATTTCTTTGGCAATTCATGGTAGCTTAATGTGTAGTAACACTAACAGTATGGCAAAAATAGCAGCACAATAAAATTGTTACCTCATTCGTATCATCTAGTGCACTTGTGGACTCATCAAGAAGGACCAAGGTTGGTTTTGCAAGTAACAACCGAGCAAATGCAAGACGCTGTTGTTCCCCCAGAGAAAGAACGCTGGCCCAATCATGCATAGAGTCCAGACCATCGAAACGAGGCAATATATAGCCCAACTTAACAACCTCAAGCACTCTTATCAGTTCATCGGTTGTGGGCATCTCAGACTTGGATCCAACTCCATCCGATGTGGAGACTTCAGACAGGAAGGTAAGAGGATCTGATATTTTCATAAGATAGCACAACTTTAGCCTTTAGGTTATTATATTAGGTAGATGCAAAAATGCATGCTTAACTTCCTGCCTGAAGTATTTTAGCAAATAAACTTGAGGCAAAATGTGTGATCCTATAAAAGCAGATCTCCATAGCTTTACACCACACCCAACAATAAATACCAAAATTGTTTCCCACTATTACGAACAGAATGATGCAACTACAACTCTAGAAAGATCCAGCAAGGAAAAGTAGAGCAACAATGAAATGAATTTGTGCACTACAGATACTGAATTTCTTTCAAGGCACATTATTCCAGAATGTCTTAGCATTGTCATGACTTCACTTAAATCCAGTGTTACCCCACATGGGATCGGTTATTGACTTATTGTCCTCTATATGTTCATGATCTATCAAAACATGCAAGTTTCAACACAAAAATACTTGAAAGTATCTATGATGCTATGGTGTCTCTATGACTATAATTTCACATTTTATACAAAACTTCCATGTTGATTCTATGTCCAAACTGATATGGCTTCTACCAAGCTGGTAGTTTGCCAGTGTAGTTTCTAACAAGCAAGAAGTTTGCACTTGATTGATCCATGTGCAATATAGGAATAATTACCTGTACTTTGAGGATCATTGTTTGGTGAATGATAAACATCTTCAATCCATGTAGGATAGAGCAATTGCTGACGAAGGGTTCCCAAAACCATATATGGTCTCTGAGGAACAAAAAATATACCATTGTCCCTTCTCTGCTTTGAACTTTGTAGCAATTCTTCGCCATTTGACTGCATGTCGGATGGTTCATCAGGACCTGAATTTGATGTTTGAAGTTCCATGGAACCTCTCACATGGTATATGACATCCCCAGTACCGCTGGTCCAAAGGCCAGCCAGGGCACGTAACAATGAGGTTTTCCCACTTCCACTGGGCCCCATCACCTAAAGGCAAAAAATGAGAATAGCTCTATCAAATGGCAGTGATAACATTTATTTCTCATATTGTACAACTAGCTAAAGAAACCAAATACCAGTAGGTGGTCCTTTTCTTTTAGTTCCATGGTGAGGTCAGTAATAAGAATGTTTCCGCTCCTTGGTGTTAATAATGTCAAATTGCGAATCTCAAGAACCACACATGGATCAGATTGTGGCAGTGATCCATTGGAGCTCAGTACAGAAAGACCAGTGCTCTTGAAAATGATGTTGATCCCATCAATGCTATCACTCTTGGATAACAAAGATGAATCATTTCCATCCAACAGATCATCAAATTCACCTGAAATTTACTGCCAATTAGAATAGTCTGGATATGTTAGCAAGTAATGTTGGGAGAGAAAGAAGTGTCACCTAGACGATCAATAACCGCGGAGAATGCACTAATTGACTGAAACTGGAACACAATGAGAGAAAAATCACTAAGGATATGATTGAAAGCAGATACTGATTGGTTTATTACTCCAAACTCAATTTTTCCTGAGAAGTACATTGGAGCAACAACTGCAGCTGGCAGGATCTGGATTAAATAACGGTAACCATTGGTGAAAAACTCCAGATTACGAGATGCTATCAGCAATTCCTGCAAACACAGAAAAAAAAACGCTGTCCTGCTTAGAAAAATAACTCTCATCAGAAATTTTCATAATTCCATCTGAACATTCAAAAAACATGGAGCTGCTGCAACATGCCAGGTTTCAGGGATATTGGCATCATAAAAATAAATCATTCCTGTCAGTATGTCCCCAGATTTGTTTTGGAATTCATAATTATCTTGAATTTGGATAAGTCTTAAAAAAAAGGATAATGCTGTATAACTAGTATGGTTGCAAGAAGTTTATGACAGCACATGAAACACCAAAACATTATTATTACATCATGATTTTAATATATTGTGGAAAAAATTACATGAAACAAAAAAATGAGTAATAAAATTGCAATGTAACCCATGAAACCACAACCACATATGGATGTATGTTTTAGATGTTCTAGAATGCTTTTAGTAGGTATGCTATATTATTTTAATATTAAAAAATTAACTGTCAGAGCAAGCAAGTAATGTAAAATGAACAATGGTGTATGAAGTCTATACAAGCAATGCTTACGCTAAGGTTTTCAAAAGCCCTCCTGAATCGGTCCAACAAAAGTTGCAATTCATTTTCCTCGCCACCATAAAAAGCGATTGATTCAGCATTTTCTCTAACTCGGACAAGGCCATAACGAAAATCTGCTTCTTTCTTTTCTTGCATGAAGTTCAAGTTGACCAAATTCTGTTGGTACAAGAATGACCAGCAATTAGTTTTTTCAAGAAACAAAGACTATATTCAATGGAAACTAGAGACAAATAACATTGATAAGCAACTTACCTTACCAAGGAATATGCTAATTCCAGTGCCCCCAAGAGAGTATACAATAAGAACAATGAATAATGGTGGATAGATTCCATAAAGAATGTTGCTGAATGATATCAAGTCCACGGCGGCATTGAAAAATGTCAGAGAAAATGCAAGCGCGGTTCCAGTGAATGCACTAAGATCATCGTTGATCCGTTGATCTGGGTTGTCAATTATTGATTGAGATTGAATCTTATAGAAAGTTCTGTTTTTAAAGTAACGCTTCATGTAATAACTTGTCATCCAAGATCGCCATCTTAAAGAAAGGGTCTCTCTTGCATAGTCTCTCAAAACAAAGAACTGCAAGGTGGTGAAAGTAAAAAATTGCAGATCAGAACACAGGTACACTCAAGAGGAACACAGGTTGTTTGATTCTGCAGCACAAAAACAATGTACAGAAAGTACATATCCTCAATCGATGGATACTAGTAGTAGTAGCAATTATAGACACACTGCTGGAAAACAGGAAACAGAAGTAGTAAGATCCTAGAAGCTAATTCATCCAGTGCAAAAATCAGAGTGATCAATGGTTTATGTCCTAATCAGGATATTTTGTCAGATGTGTTCCAGCCTTCCAGGTAGAATAATTACAATAAAATTTTCCAGATTATTGAGAAAATTATCAAAGTTTCAATCTAGATTTCTAGACAGCCTTTGAAAGGATACTTGAAAGAAAGAAAGAACTAGCAGATTCCCTGCGCCATATGAACCATTGTGAAATAGCAAGTTATGACTCTATTCAGTCTATTGCCTTCCAAATATTATTCGCTACATTGTTGTTATTTAACAGTGTTAGCACTTTTATCATCTTTGAGGATTGAGATGTACATTGACGTAATACCAAATTTGGTAATATAGACACATGAACGAAACTAGTATATGTGATAGCGTTCTTGTATAGAAGTCAATGGTCCAAACATATTAATTATCAGATTTTAAAATGTTAATGTTACATTGAAAAGTTTGATGGTGCGAATTCTAGAATGTCAGAAAGGAAAGAACAGAGGGAGCAGTGCCTACTGTAAGTAACATAATTTCTTTTGGACGTAAGACATTAGTTGTCAAACAGGATAGCACACTGATTAAAATAGATAGGTCGTAAGCTAGCATGTATCTGATATTTTCACAATCTGTGCCTAAGTGATACGAATAGTTGTAACAAGCTAACAGCTTGAAGAGCAATACCTACAAAAGAGCAGCAATATGCTCACCGGTATTCCTACAGCAAAACCTCCCAGGTAATACAACAGTTGCTTGGTAAATTGTTCCTGATCCTTGTCTTGCAAGAGAAAGACATTAAATGTGTGTTAGCAACAAAAGAGGTGCCACCTTCAGTGACATTCATAAATATAAAATGAAGAAATTCCCTTGTTTTTTATCTAGTTCGAGTTTTTCAGGTCACCCAAATTTTCAAATGAGGGTGTGCTGATTTTAGTACTAAAGAGACTTCTTGCGTACTATAGAAAGATCAATCCCTCTATTGTTCTCTCATATTATTATGTGCATTAGCAATTTTATTCAGAACGTAAAATTGGAAAGCTACAGGATAACAATTTAAACAAGACGCAGAACATACCAGCAAGGGCATTGTAGAAGTCACGCCCCAGAAAGTTGAATCCAACACTAATTCCAGTAGTTGCTAATGTAAGTGCAAATACAGCAGCAAGCCTCAGCCTCGCTTGCACTTTATCTTCTGACCACCAGTAAGGGGCAGCAACTTTCCAAAATCTCCTAGCTAGTGTTTTGAGGTCGGAATCAACTCTCTAGCAGAATGAGATAAAAAGAAGCACATTTGTCAGCAACAGAATAAATAGAGGCCAGAATAGCAAGAGAAGCATCAACCATTATAAAAAGGCATTGCCACCATCATTGATGAAAGGAAAAATAGCACACGACTAGCCTTAAGCACGCAATTTAACATGTATTGACTACTGAAAAAAAATACAAATGAGTCACTAATTCCTAATGCATTTTTCTTTGCCGGGCCAGCCGAAATAATGTATTTATATTTATAGCAGCTAATAGACGACCATGCATCTCGCACGCACACTAGAATTGCATGTGCAATTGTGGAATGTGGATCCCATGCATTCCACAATGAGGTCCTTATCAACTCTCTACCAGAATGACATAAAAAAAAGACATACATTCAATTAGCAACAGAACGAATAGAAGCCAGAATAGCCTAAGAAGCACTAACCATTACAGAAGGGCACTACCACCACCATAGTTGAAAGGAAATGTATTGAACACCAAGAGCCCTAAGCGTGTAACAAAACATGTCGTACTGAACAAAAATACAAATGAATCACCGACTTCCACTCTGTTTATAGCGCCTAATAGACGACCGTGCAGCACGCACACATACAAGAATTGCATATACAATTATGGATCTCAAGGCATTATGAATCGGAACTAGCCAGCCAATTTGAACTGAATGGAGTGACATGACATAATCACAATAAAGCAGAGCAGCAGGCAACTGAGACTTTGAATATGTATAAGTGAACAATCCAACATGGCATCCCATGGTTGACTTCAATTATTCAAAAACAATGCCTACATTACCCACAGATAGCAAACCCACAGCGCAAAATCACACCGCACCACCGAACAATCGAGCAATGCAACAGGAAATCTACATCCTATAGCGCGATTACAGCACAGGCCAAAACCCCAAAATGCAATTGAAAAAAAAAAATCTACCGCTGCGCTCTGAAGTCTGAACTCATAATTAAGCTAAAACCAAGCACGCAGAAACCCAAAAAATACAGCGGCAATTCCACCCCAATTACGAAAACCTTCACCGGACCAGCCATCACCTTATCCTCGGCGCCGGGGCCAGAGCCATCGCCATCGCCGTCGCCGGTGGCCTCCCCGGCGGCGGCCGCGGCAG
>CM002476.1:5163662-5177881 GCA_000325765.3 Leersia perrieri
TTTTTTTTTTTTTTTGGACTCCACTTCGCCGGAGAAGCAGCTGGTGACCACCTCGCGTGCTCGCTTCTCGTCGCCGGCGAGCAATGGCGAGAGGCGTGCCAGCGAACGGCGAGGTAGTCTCCAATACGAAACTATTGGCGCTTCGTCCGTACCAGTTTGGGTGACTGACAAGCCGGGCCCGTGGGGATCAGGGCCCACGTTACAGTGACAGAGAAAGGTTGGACACGTGTCCTGCTGAGGATGACCGGCCGTGAAGTGGTATCACCACCACACGCGGCCTATCTATCTGGAAGACAAACCAAACCAGGAAGAAACTCTGAACTAGTAGAAATACTCGGGCACAGCAGAGTGATAATCTATCGATCCATTTCTCTTTTCAAAAAGCATAATCATTTTAATTTACTACTATTACATCAAAGGAAGAATTTACAATAGCTGGCAGTGGTTGCTGCTACTAGCCGAGTGCCAGCTATGTTCTCACCGAAACCGGTAAATCCAACCTCGCTATCTAACAAAATTTGTGTAAAAAAGACACAAACTTGTACTTGCTGACAGCTAGCCTTTTAAAAAAACAAATGAATCAGGATGAATCTGGTAATTATAGCCCTTTGGCGCGGTAAGGGGGTTAGTCCTTTGAAATGAGGAGTTCAGTAACTTCAGTTCATGTATCCACGGCAGTTAGGAGCTTTACACAGGCAAGGAACCTTGCAGTCCTCCGACTCGTCAGGGTCAAACAAGTAATCATAGCTGCACATAAGAGGGAGAAAGATCAGTAAATGGTAAAGATCATAGTTTATATTCCTGTCAAAAAAGATCATAGTTTAGCTTATTAGCTTCAGGAGTGGAGACCATTATCTGTACTCTCAACCCTCAAGGTAGTATAAAAAAGGCTGAATCGGAACAGGACAGGGTAAGGAGCAATTACGTTAGTTCTTCTCCAGCAGAGACATCTCTTTTGGCAATAAGAATTATTTGGCTCTTTCCATCGCCGACACTCATGATCCTTGCGTAGCAATTAGGCATACACTGAAAGCATAGGAATAATATTCAGCTATCATATTTTGTTGGGCGGTAGAGAGAAGCTACGAATGAGAAACCAAAAGTATTACCGAGTGATTAATCAGGCGTGCTATGTTCCCTTTCTCTGTAGCATCAATAACAACGTCTTCACTTATCTTGAACAACTGTAGTGCAAAAGAAAGAATCATGCACCAGCAGATAGTTAAGATGTTGTATTTCAGGTAGATTATGGAAACATTGCATTATTCACAGGTGACATTGCGTAAATCACTCAAGTCAAAAGTAGAATAGATATGACCTTCACCCAAAAAAAGAGCAGTAAATAACAACTTACATAACAATCTTTCTTTTCTCTGTGATACCGTGCTTCCCTCAAATCTGCAACACTACGTCTAACTTGGTCTCCACGATATTCAATAACCTGGCACAAGAGCGATCCACTGACAAGTTAAGTACATGCTCCTTGTATTTGGATGCATTACATTGGACAGGAACGCAGCTATTTACCATGATACGCTATGAATTTTATTGGAAGAAAAATGCATATATCTTAAATGACATACCATTTGCCCCTCCTGAATTTTCTTGGCAGCAAAGAGCCCCCATCCATGTATTCCAGATCGACCACACGAGACCCTTTTATTTTCTATTTTCTGAATTTTAAAAAAAGTTGTGTGTATCAGTATGATGTAATCATATCATGTCACAAAAAGAGTAATCAGTTAGAAAGACTGAGACTAAACCTGTAAATACTGGAGTCGTTCTTTAAAAGTTGCAAACGGTTTATCATCCTTCTGATCCTGTTAACAAGTGAATAATATGCATAAATTCTTCCGCTATTCAACCGTTATGCTAGAGAAAATACAATACAGTAATCAGTATGGGATAGTTACCGACTTACCATGCAGGCGCTCAAAACCTCAATTGACTCCTGGGAATGGTGTCTGGGTCCCATTATTCGGTGGGCAATTGCCTCTCCTCGCTCTTTCTAAAACATGCAGAAAATTTAGTGCCAAAGGCTACCTTACAACATAACAGAATAAAACTTAGGCAGATGCCGCAGATCCATTCATCCATATGCTAGCCAACCTATTATTCCAAAGAAATGTATACTGCCACTAAGTTTCACATCCTTTGAACTAGCAGAAAGCAGAGTATGGATTACAGCAAGAAAAACCCAACCTGACAAGCTTGCTTGGTTAAACTAAGAACTTTGCACAAACTACCAAGGAAATTACCAAAAGGAGAAATGACGTAAAGTCTAAAACATGGGATACAAAGAATCACATAAAGAAAGTTGACAGTGTAACAAATTTGTGAATTCTCCCTACAATTTAAAAATCTTTTATTGTATTTGGAGAAACAAGGAAACAATACAGTATAATGTATAGACATGAGAAAATACCTTATTTTTAAGCATATCATAAGCTAGGCATCTTGCAGCTGGGCAGTCAGAAATATTAAGAGGAAAGACTTCCTCATGTAGATTTTCCTTCCTCACAAGTCTAGCACCAGTCTGTTTCTCATTATTTTGGGGCAGAAATTTGGTTGAGAAAACACCTTCAGGGGTCTTAACTATCAAGACATTATCTGGGTCAGGAGTACTGCAAACAGCCAGCAGAACAGGTAAGTAACACAAATTTGGGGCACTCCCACAAATAACTATGAGATAGCAAAACAACATTTTATCAATTTCATGCATCGGATTATATCATTGATCTTGCCAAAAAAGGCTTAGTACATGACTAAGATGAACACCAAAAAGCCAGAATGAAGTCTAAAATTAAGAATCATGTTACATTGGAAGTTTGGAACTATTCTTTTTAAGAACAGAAACAATCTGAAAATTGATATATATTTGAACCAAAGGGGAGGCTAAGGTGAGAATGAAAATTACCTGTGAAATGAACAGTATGAAACCATTCTTGTTATGTTCCTTCCATTTTTTTCAGATGATTGCAACTACAAGCAACAGAAAGAGAAAAACAATGATAAGTACACAGAATCAGTACAAAAAAATACCAAGCAGGTAAGTAGCTAGTGCACAAAACTCTCGGCCAAGCATCATATGACTCATAAGTCATAATATGAACTTATTTTTATTTAAGCACGAAAAGGGTTTCCACACTCTACCTCCATGCGATATCCTGCTCTTGATGCACACAATGCATGATAATAAGTAGAACACTTGTAGCACTGAGTGCAGGCACCGTGCATCTGCTTGCATATAACACATGTCTGGAATTCACATGACAACATAGTGTAAGCAAACATTAAGGCAGAATTTCACCAAATAAGCAGACAATAAAAATCCAACACATAACACTATGCAAAATAACAACGGGAAACATGAACCTTCTTAAAGGACTCTGAAGGGATGCTCAATATGCCCATGGCAGGCTCCATTTTCTCATCAACAGGAAAAGAGACCTTAGGTTGAAACCAGGCACATGTAACATGAACCCACAGTTGGTCAATATCTGTCGGCTTGAGAGCACCCCCTAAACCAATACAAAAACAAAAAAAGATGAATGTTGACAGCATTGACAAATAACATCATCTACAGAAACAAGAGTTCGATAAGTGGACAACATCAAGCACCACTATAATTTATCAAATATGGTACACCGTCTAAGCAGAAAACAAGGACACCAGAAAGCCTAAGAAAAAAATTGTGAGGTGTCATTCAATACTGTAGTGACATAGTATGACATCATGGGGGGAATGGTACCTTTGACAGGACATAGGCAACATTCTCTCTTTTGTTTGGGTAATTCACATGCTCGGCAGACCCAATTTGTAAAATCTTGTACATCACATGCTCCATAGCACTCTTGGTGGACAGCTATTTGACATCTACACAACAAAGATTTTGGAGAAACTTTTCAGCTACCACCAATAGCCATTTACATGAATGCAGTCCTAAAACATAAAATGGATCCACGAACTAAGGGTGTTGACAAAGCCTCAAAGACAACCAGGAAATACCTGTTGCAAATAATAATTTTATTGTAGTCCCAATCCTCAACCCATCGACAAACAGCACAACGTTCAGTTGTCCATCTAGCACAGACAGGACTAAAAGAGTTTGCTGCAAAGCATCAAATTAATTAGTCATGACAACTTGCTGCACACACCAACTGCAGAAACCACACAAACTCAAGAGCCAGCGTACCTAGCAATTTCAGCAACTCTTCTTTATCAATAGATGGTGTACAAGACTTCAAGTTTGCGCAAGGAATATGATCCAACTGAATGACAAAGGCAAAAGAGGCCATATCAAGTTCCCATACCTTTGAATATATTATTGAAAACTAGGTGAATATGAAAGTTAAGCGACCATTGTTGGCCACCAACTTTCAGAAAAATTTAGATCTTGAGGGCTTACCAAGGTTACCAATTGATCCCCATTGCTCTTAAGCTTAACACTCATCTTCCAGTTCTTCTTCCTTGAACCAGTATGTCTCTCCCACTCACTCGGACTCATCAGCCTACCCTTGCAACAATTACATTGGCATAGTATCCTGCCAGCAACAATACAAGTCAATACCAAATTAAACAACAACTTGCATAAATTCAGTAGTCATTCTTAAGGGCACAGATGACTTTATCCAATATGGGGGATTGAAAATAAGAGTATTGATATCCACATAAGCTTAAAGAAACATAGTGACTCTAGATTAAATAGAAGATATGCAGAATACATACATGTGCTTCTGGGGTAAATACATTCCATCCATCCCAAAGCAGAATACAGGTATCATTTCTGGCAATTTTTCCTTTGAAATGCTAGCACATCTGTGTATAAAATACATTAGAAAGATATGCTTATGATCATTATAGTAATGGTAAATAGATGTCAATAGGATGGAGAAAATAAACAAATAACTCACTCTGAACTGTTCGGAGTTTCGGTTTGTTCTTTTTCAACTGGACATACTGTGTTGCGTCTTGATTTGCAATCTGGACAGAAATACTCAGCATTTTCCAAGTCCTGCAAAATAATACCAAGTCAGCAAAAATATTCAGTTTTCATAGAACTGTTCAATATAGATATTAAACAATAGGATAAATGTATACTGATATCAAGACCAAAAAAAAAAGCAAATTACCTCCATGTTGATGCATGTCTGGTCACATTCTACGTGAACCCAAATTTGACACTCATCACAACAAACCTGCAAACAAGCGTGTTCGACGTCACAATCTTCACCCATAGGCCAATCAAGAGTAGTAACAGTAACAACAAATAAGTATATTTCTAGGCTCTTACCCAATTTCCACCATCTGTGTGGTGCCAAATTTTCTTGCAGATGCCACAGTACTGCTTTGATTGCAATAGCTGCAGATATCATAAAGACATCAGGCACCATAAAAAAGAAAGAAAATTGTAATGGAACACACAAATTCCTCGCAAATGCCAAATCACACCTTATCACAGTGCCTACAGAGTAACTGCTCTCCGGCTAGCTTCTTTTTCTTTGCTATCTTGGATGGAAGTCGATTACCACAACTATCACAACATCCAGGTGATTTGCCAACAACCTAGAACAGTTGATTAAATTGCAGCTCAGCTGAAAGTTGTAATTTAAAGAAAGTCAATAGCTCAACCGTTACAGTGTGTTCTATCCATTTACCTGAGCTTCCGATTGACACTCCTGCTCATTATTAGAACCCGTCCCTTCCTGTAACCCATCAGGGATAGACGGATCATTGACAGACTTCTCTAGTGAGCACCCACCATCCATTTCAAGCTCAAAAAAGCCACGCTCAGCAAGGAAAGCTTCTTCAATGGCTTCACGGAATCTGCTTGCCTTGAGCTTATACAAAGACTGACCCTGAAACCTGGGAGACCAAAAGAAATTTCAGACACCAATCAGGTAAAGAAAGAACAATCATCAAATGCCAGCAGCTTACTTGTCTAAGTAATCCACAAAGGGAAAGATCATCCCTTGCTTAATCCATCCATAGTCCTACAAAGAAACGCAGTAATGTGAGTTGACGTAAAACAAAAAAAAAAGTGGCTGTTTGGTCACTTAGTGGAACTAAATTCTACATTTCAAACTTTTGGGTTGTGTGCTTCAAAACCAAAACAGAAAAATAACACCTCAAATGCTTAACCAGGAAAAGTGTGGTCAATTACCCTGCCATGCCCGCCAGAAGAGTATCCAAAGAACATGACGCATTGTGCGCCCGGGATGCACGAATTCAAGACGACTTCCGGTGCGTGCAGCAGTGGGTCAATCACCACCGCAGGCCAAGCTGGGGACTTCTTCCCGGCCTTCGCCCACACAACATCCCCAAGCACGAAATCCTCGGGCCAGTAAAAATCCTCCCTTTTCTCGCCGCCATCCCTCTTCGGCTTGCACTCAACCACCACGGACCTCCCCTCCGGCGGCGCCCCATTCCCGCCGGCATTGCTCAATGACGTCACGGTCGTCACCACGCTACCGCTGAACCCACCGGAGCTGCTGCTGCTCCTGCTGATATTCCTGCACGCCCGGTACAATTCCTCCTCCGTCTCCGGTGGCCGTTCATCGCCGGTCCACACCGCGGTCTCCACTGCGCCAAAGGTTTCGCCTTTGGGCTCCACCGCCCGCACCTCCACATTGTACACCTCACCGTCCGCGCCGCCGCCACCCGCGGCGGCGGCCGACTTCACGACGGGCGCCGCCACGGCGGGCTTCCCCTTCTTCGCGACCGGCAGCGTCACCACCGAGTCCCTAAACCGCGACGGGACAACCCGCTCGCGGCGGCGCTTGGCGGGCACCACCACTCCGCCGCCGCCGCCGCCGCCGCCGCCGCCGCTGCCCCCTCCTCCTCCGGCGGAAGGGGGCGAATCCTCCTCCTCCATCACAACCTCCCCGGGGACGGCGGCGGCGGTGCAGCGCTTGAGCGGGATGCGGGACGCGGGCATCGCACCAACCCCGGCGACGGGGGAAGAGGAGCAAACCCTAGGTCACGATCCCTCCCAGCACGTTCGTCGGCGAATCCGGGCTAATCCTTAGGGTTCGGTTCCGACCGGTGGGTGCGGCCCAGACCCAGAGGGAAAGGGATTTTAAGGATCGGAGTGGGGAATTGATTGTTCCGAGGCGGCGCGCCGGCGCGGGCGGGGGCGAAAATTTTGGGTTCCCTCCGGGACTCCGAGGGATTGGGGGTAAAATTCGTGTTTTGAACGAAAATTTCGAACGCGATGCGGAGGTATGGCGAGGTGGGGGGAAGCCAAGAAGGAAGGAAGGAAGACGAGTCGGCGTCGAGAGACGGGAGATGGGATGAGAGGCGGACAGGTGGGCCCGCGCGTGGGGTGGGATGTGGGGCCAAGGCCGCGTTGTGCTGTGTCTGTGTGAGGGAAAAGGGGTTTTTCGCGCGGATCTGGATCGGGGAGAGTCTGGCGCGCGGTGGCGCCAGGAGCTCAGGCATCGGAATTTCGGCAGCTTTTTCGTTTTTCGACGTGGATAAGGTGACGCACCGGAGATGAAAGCGTATTGTGTCACCGTCACGGTCCCCAGTCCGAGCAAAGGAGAAAATGACATACTCCACGAGTATGCAATAAATAACAAGTTTTCAAATTCTAATGACTCGTGGCTAAGGCCTGTTTGTTAACCCGAGTATCGTACCGAAGAAAAATGCATATCTGAGTCCATGTGAGATGTTGATAACTTGTGCCCGGCGATGCAAGTCTGATGGAAACATGTTTGGGTGGTGACCTATGCCCGATAAAACTTAAAAACAAGAGATCATCTAGATTATCTTAATCTTAGCATTGTTCACGTTGCTTGCTGTAAGTACAAAAATAGTAAAGTGAAAAACTCGAGCAAAAGAAGAAACAAAAACAAGCTAGCAATAGAAAAGTTAATTCACAAATCCCAGAACAAGATAGCCAGAGAAAATTTCATTCACAAATCCTAGAACAAGATAGCTGGATAAAGTTCATTCACAAATCGTAGAACGTAACTATTCACCTCGGAGTATGAATGTTTAATTAAAACTGTTGCACTAGCGAGGCGCAGATGAAGGCACATTGTAGCATCCCTAGTTCGATGTAGTAACTATCGAAGCCATTTGCTGAGATTTGCTACTAGCACTCGTATTTCAGTCTCCTGAACTCAGGCTCATCGGAGCACACTGGCCAGCTATGTTGCACGGACATGGCTCTGAAGCCGCGTGTCTGTGTCGGACACACGAACAGATACGGACACGTATCCGATACGCTTGGATACATGTCCAATAATTTTGGAGATATCAAATAAATAAATTAATTTTCGATACGCTTCTGACACGGGCGTCCGACACGTCTGACTCTGACGCCCACCTCCAAATTGCATTGTGTACTGGACCAGCCTTCTACCAAGTATTAATTGTATTTATGCTCTTCCTCACGACGCCTGTCACGTACTTAAGTGCCACTGGCGTCGTTTGGCAAAACTTTTCCATCGCAACCTGACACAACTCCTCCCTGCACAGCCACAACACCGTCACCGTCATCTCCACCGCTGCATCCTAAGCATTTTGGCCACTGTCGAGCCAGTGTCTTAGCCTTCAATACCGGACACAGTCCAACCTGACCTCCTTTATCCTTTTTTCCATCTTTTATTTATGATTTTCTGTTATTTTAATTTATATAATATACATATATAAACGTATCCCCGTATCCTTGTTTTTCGCAAATAGACGTATCTCCATGTCAGCGTATCGCGTATCCGTGTCCGTATCCCCGTATCGGGGTAACATAGCTGGCCAGGCATGTGTCGAAGGAGTTCCAGAACGGCAGCCAAACACGTCAACGTGACTCTCCGGCCAGGCAATTTCATCTCAGGGGCAGCAACCAAACAGCCCGAAACCCATTAACTTCAATAGCATACTACTCCTTATAAGATTTCCAAACAGCCCCAAACACATTAACTTCAATAGCATCTCAGGGGCAGGAATTTCCATTTATTTATGATCTTTATATTCGATCTCGGCTCTGGACCTTTCATACTTATTATATCTATATATGATTTTGCACACCTCTGTACATTTCTTCTTGAACTTTTCATCTTCATGTTGTTGCATGTTAAATATTTACAGATAGGATCTGTTCGTCCCTAATTCGTGATTCATCTTTTCCATCAGACCGGTCCTTTGTTTCCCTCTGTTTCCCATTTTTCTCTACTTCAGCATCATGCAACTTTTGTCTTTAAATGGATGTTTTGCTGAAAAACAATGAAAAACATTGTGAGATTGATTGAGGTGTTAAAATAATCTTTCAAAGACATCATGATCAGGTCCCAGAACCAACTGGCACCAATTATTTCCTGTCTTCTTCTATCGGTGAAAAAACAAAGAAAGTAAAAACACATATTCTAAAATAATAACCGAGAAATAACAAAGTTGTGATTTGATGGGACAACCAAACAATCACAAATGAGATTCTAGAAAACATAGAATCAAGAGATCAAATATACCGCATTATAACATTTGGCCATTTGCACAGGTATATGCTCCTCACATCTAATGTTGAAACTTGAAACAAAAAGAAGGGAGCTGGGTGTTCCAGATGCACCATAACACAGATAAACAGGAGAGAACCATCCGCTTAAGCAAGTATAATATTTACTGATTATACAAGCGACTAGTCTCACAAAGTCATCTGGACAAATTAGCAGATCTATATTTGCTTTGAATTTGTACAAGTGTGATATACCCTGCAGCACACGCTAATTGTTTGCTTTGCATGAATAACTAAAATAAAGCATGGGATCTTAGGAGCCTACTACCAGACAAGAGTCTGCGGACATATTTTAGAATGAAGTGATGATAGTCACAAGAATTGTCAAACTACAATAGTGATTAGAGAACTTGCTCTGAATACTGATAATATTCGATGGCTAAACATACAACAACATAGGCATTTCAAATTGCACCCATCCCAGTAGTACTCTGATATATATAGAGAAAAATTCATGCACCACAGTTTTCAACTTTATCATTCATAACAGCATGCATGCATGCATGATTTGTGGACAAGACACACTGGTTTGTGATAATCCAAAACACATTGGTTTGTGAATAATGCACATTGGTTTGTGGATAATTACACAGAGAGTATCGTTACGAAAATGAAAAAGGATTAGGTGTCCATGACACAAAATCCTCTTTACACCAAATAATTACTTGGGATAAAATTTAAGGACCATGTATCTTGCGGGCAGGTCCTTTGTAAAAGCTTTCTAGTTGGTAAGCTCGCACCATCACAGATAAAATAGGTGTTACAGTTAATGCAAAATACTGTTTTCTAAAGCACATCAAACAAAACAACATGGGAGCACCAGAACACAGATATGTGTGACCATATAACCATACAGTTTCAGACTAGCGTACCACCCTCACACAACGTACTACAACTTTGCAAATAGCAAATGTTAATTCCAACTTTCAAGGTTTCACGAGACTTTCAAGGGAAAGAATAACTCACTCTGAACTGTTCGGAGTGTTCATTTGTTCAACTGAATACACTCTTGCATTTTGATTTGCAATCTGGACAGAAATAATCGGCATTTTCCAAGTCCTACAAAAAAGTGCTTGGTCAACAAATTCTATTCAGTAATTCATAGAACTGCTTAGGAGTACAAAAATATCACGACCAAAACAACAGAAGCAAATTACCTTCATGTTGATGCATGTCCGATCACATTCTACGTGAACCCAAATTTGGCATTCGTCACAACAAACCTGCAGAGAAGTGTGTTGCAGGTCACACCCTTGACCCCTAGACCAATCAAGAGAAACGTACAGTAAAACAGTAACAAAAGAATATATTTCTAGGCTCTTACCCAATTTCCACCATCTGTGTGGTGCCAAATTTTCTTGCATATGCCACAGTACTGCTTTGACTGTAATAGCTGCAGATAAAATAACACTTACAACATAAGGCAAAATAAAAACAGAAAATGGAATGGAACATATAAGAACAGCTCTCCAGTGTCCAGCTACATACCTTATCACAGTGCCTACAGAGTAACTGCTCTCCTGCTTGCTTCTTTTTCTGTGCTATCTTGCATGGAAGACGATTACCACAAATATCACAACATCCAGGTAATTTGCTAACAACCTGCAGTACAGATGATTAGATTGCAGTTCACCTGAAAGTTGTAACAAATAAGGCAGTCATAACCTCATATCTTCAAAGTTGTGCGGCATCTATCTATTTACCTGAGCGTCCGGTTGACATTCCTGCTCATTATTAGAACCAGACCCTTCCTGTAACCCGTCAGGGATAGAGTGGCCATTGACAGATTTCTCTAGTGAGCACCCCCCATCCTTGTCAAGCTCAAAAAGGCCACCCTCAGCAAGGAAAGCCTCCTCAATTGCTTCACAGAATCTGCTTGCCTTAATCTTGTACAAATTTTGGTTCTGAAACCTGAGAAACAAGAAATTTCAGATAATGCCGAGGTAAAGAAAGCCCCATTCACCACATCATGATATCAATTCGCAACTCGCCTATCTACGTACTCCAAAAAGGGAAATATCATCCCTTGCTTAACCCATCCATAGTCCTGCAAAGAAACACGGTAGAGTGACTTGACGCAAACCGAAAAATAACACCCCAGTTGCTTCTGAATGAATATTGTGGTTAATTACCCTGAGCCCGCAATAAGAGTGTCCAAAGAACATGACACAGAGTGCACCCGGTATGCAAGAATTCAAGACGACCCTCGGCGCATGGAGCATCGGATCAATCACCAGCGCAGGCCACGCCGGCCGCTTCTTCCCATCAGCCCTCGCCCACACAACATCCCCAAGCACGAACTCCTCCGGCCAGTAGAAATCCACTTTCCTCTCTCCGCCATCTCTCTTCGGCTTGCACTCTACCACCGGCGTGGACCTCCCCTCCTGCCCCCCACCACCATCCCTCCTCCGCTTGCGCTCCCCCACCACTGAACACTTCCCCTCTTGCGCCCTACCATTCCCACCCGAATCGCTCAAGGACGTCACCACGCTGCTGCTGAAGCGGCAGGAGGGGCTGATTCTCCTGATATTCCTGCAAGCCAGGTACAATTCCTCCTCCGTCAGCACCGGATTCTCCTCGCAGGTAGTAGCACCCAACAAGGCATCCTCCCCCGCCTGCACCTCCACATCGTACAGCGCATCGCCTCCCGCCCCGGGCGCCGCCTTCTTCGCGGCCGACGGCAGCGCCACCACCGAGTCCCTGAATCGCGACGGGATGACCCGCTCGCGGCGGCGCTTGGCTGGCATCATGCTGCTGCTCCCCTCTCCAGTAGGAGGGGGCTCCTCGTCCACCTCCCCGGGGGCGGCGGCGGTGACCGTGGGGCGCTTGAGCATCGTGCCAGCTCCGGGGATCGGGAGCGAGCTAGCGCATCGATCTCCCGCCCGCCACGTGGCATAAACCCTAGAATCCCCAACTCAATCGTCAGCGACCAATTCGAAGGATCTGGATACTGCCGGGCGGGGAATCGAGGTGTGGTTCGGAAGCGCGGGGGCGAAGAATTTGTGGATTTTCTCCGGGAATCCGACGAGGGATCTCGAACGCGATTCGGGGAGGAGGAGGCGAGGTGAGGTGAGGTGAGCTGGGAGTGGGAAGTGGGGGAAGGAAGACGAACTCGGCGCCGGGAGATGACGCGAGAGGCCGACGGGTGGGGCCTGCGCGCGGGGGAGAAGGTTGTTTTCCCGCGGATCTGGATCAGTGCGGTCTCTGACTGATCGCAGGCTCCCAGCTAATTCTGGAGTTCTTCGGTTTTGCCCCGTTCAGCTAGCCGGCTCCAGCCAGCACTTAAAAAAAAGGCTATTCATTCCGGCTAGTTTCATAAAAAATTTATTCAGCCCAATTTAGCCAGCCGAACAGGGCCTTGGCGTGGACAATATGACGTATTTGAGGTGTATGAGAAGGCATTCTGGCTTAAAGCAATGCTACACCTCGGTTAGCTTTATTTTGGAATAAATATAAGTAATATTTTGTCATTTTAGAACATGGACAGAGTCATATTTGATGATATATCTTTATTGCAAGTGCTATGAAAATATCCTTCTAATTTTAAATATAATGTCAAATAAAAAAAACTGAAGGGAATACTATACTATACCATTTGGCTATAAAGTTTTGATCCTAGTATTACAACAGGACTCTATCAATAGGATTAATAGGTGGCCGTTCGCGAGGCACATTTTCCCCACCATTAAATCGTTTTATCTTTATTTATGGATTTTTTAAGTTTTGATTTTTTTTTCATTTACAGTTCCTATATAAAAGTTTGGTTTCTATTGTAATTTTATCTTATCTTTTTATTTTAAAAGTTAATTTCATGTTCATCTCAAAAGTTTAATAATGTTTTAAAACATTTGAAATGGAAATAGCAATCAATTGTCAACTAGCCGGTCCGGGATTCTATTAGATGGTTGCACCAATTATTACTGTGGTTGTAGGCTTGTAGCGTTGATTTTTCGAGTTGTACCAGCCAACAACCCATTAAGATATCCATGCTACATTTAGGGTTTGGAATACTTTTATAACATATAATGTATTTTAATTCGTTAAATTATACTGGGTTGCGACATGTAAATATAAGGCCTTTTTTAGATTCAAAGTTTTTTTCCCAAAAATGTCACATCAATAAATGGACAAATATTTAAATTATTAAATATAGTCTAATAATAAAAAATTACATATTCCGACGGTAAACATAGAGACGAATCTTTTAAACCTAATTAAGCCATGATTAGCTATAAGTGCTACAGTAACCAACATGTGCTAATGACAGATTAATTAGGCTCAAAAGATTCGCCTCGCAATGTACGGTCAGAATATGTAATTTGTTTTGTTATTAGTTTACGTTTAATATTTTAAATGTGTGTCTAAACATTGTTGTAGCATTTTTGGCCTTTTTTTAACTAAACACAGCTAAGTGTGTTAGTTACGAGCATACTGATTTTTATAAACTACTCCAAATAAGTACCACTTTTATACTTTTATTATCGCTAAAAAAGTTAATCCAGTGGTATCATGGGTAGAGCATAAAGGATTACAATCGGACCTCACTCACCTAAATTTCAACCACCATTACACTTCACTTCTAGGGGCCTATTCGTTTCAGAGATTTTTGGAGGAATACTGTTCCTAGGAATTTTTTCCTTTCCTATCATTCGGATCACCATAACTCATCACAGGAAAAACGGAGGAAGAGTTCCTTCGACGTCAATTC
>CM002476.1:5177981-5232755 GCA_000325765.3 Leersia perrieri
CAGCGGCGTGGCGGCGGCGGCGGCGGCGCTGGCACCGCCCGGATCCGTGGTGGATGGGCTCGGCGCGGCGGTGCTCGCGGAGTGCGAGATGCGGGGGAAGGCGGCGAGCATGGTGGTGACGTGGCCGGAGGGCGCGAGGCCGGGGGAGTTCGGGGTCATGCGGCGCGTCGCGGCGGAGCTCGGCATCGACCTCGCCGTGGCCGCCGGGAGGGTCGCCGGCCGGGCCGGGCTGGACTCGTTGTACACTTGACTTCTTCTTGTGTTTGTTGATGTTGAGAGTGGTCTCAAACTGTATCAGTAGAGGGAAAAAAAATTCTGGGACATGATTTCTTCGTGTTTTGAGACGATCTGCCACATGAATTCTTGATATGCAGAGCAACAGGTTTATGGTTTGTGTTTTGTGTCATTAGTAATCACTACATTTTGTATTGCTGCCGGCTATTTCACAAAAATGATGGCGCCTTTAGATCGCATGAATTACACAGTATTTTGGTTGGAGTTGGTTTAATTCCAGAATTGCTCTGTTCCAAAGGAGTGGGATTAGTTCAATTTCCGCAAAAGTACTCCAAAACTCCTCTGTTTCGGAAGAGTAACTGACTGGAGGAGTGCAAGATGGGTAAATGATATTAGTCGTGTTGTGTGGATGGATCAACTATTAGGAACACAATAATTCAAGTTTAGAAAATTTACATAACTTTGCTAATTAATGAAACGATACGAGAGGACAGTGCTCATAGATCAGTGACACGGTCAGTTACTCCTAAAGTATTTTCACCTAAAATGTCAGCCCAAACTAGAGATCGCCTGGGAAATTCCCAAGCTAAACGAGGCCTAAAACGGGCCAAATTCCAATAGAGAAGCCCAATAAGACTTGGGCCTTGGGCAAAGTAAGTTGGGTTCTTCACCAGCCACCGAAGTCGTCTTCTTCATCAACCTGGCTCTCGCCAGTTCGCCTCTCCGATCCGACCCAATCCGACGAGCGAGCCGACGATGGACGCCCTCACCCGCCTCCACCGCTCCCTCGTCGGCGGCGACGACGACGAGGAGCAGGCGGAGGATCCCATCCTTGGCGACACCGAGGGCATGTGCTCCCTCTCCCCTGTCCAGGTCAACCCTAAGAACTTGACAATCCCCTCGAATGCAGGACCAAAGTGTCTGTGGTTTGCGTCGATCTGATTTATTTGCTCTTGTGTTGGTTGCTCCAGAGGGTCTACGGCTTTGCGGCGTGCTTGGTTGCTGGACTGGCTCTGATGATCCTGGTACGCGCCCTGCAATTTTGTCCCAGCAGTTCGTTATCCGTAGAGTGATTGTTCATTTGTTCGAAGCTGCTAGTTCCTCATGTGGATGATGACTTAGTTCTTTACATGATGTTAATTCCGCAAACAGGATCCTAGGCACAATGTGTTTAAGAAGACCAGTAATATCCCCCATGCGTCTCGGGTAGTTTGACATTTTGGCTTAGGCTTACCAAAGCGCCACACCATTGTTTCCTCGCCAAAAGTGGGAAAACAACCAAAAGTCAGCTCCAAGTGTTCTGTCATATGGTCACTGCCAAAGAAGGCTGGCAACGTCTATGAAACCCCACTAGGCAAGTGGATCACAGTTTAGCCTGCAAGAAATGCGGGTTAGTCGCAGTTGTAAATTATTAGAGTTACCTGTCCCAGCCTCCAAGGAACACAAGTTTTGTTCTGTCTGTCCAGAGAACTAGTGCTATTGTTTTCTCTCAGTTGCACTGTAGATCTTTGTTGCTATGCTCATGAGAAATTTGTTGGTTTGGTATTGGATAAATAAGGTGATTGTTAATTTGCCGAATTCTGTGATTAATTTACTGATTTCGGTAAGAATTGTAAGAGTAAAAACAATTGTGCCGCTACGAACTCAGGACCAGATGCATTACTGCTATAAATAAAACTTATACTACTTGTGAACTGTAACACACACTTTGAATTGTTAGTTATTCTTCAAGGAATTTGAAGTTTTCCTGGCAAGCAATACACTTCTGACTTTGTACTTTTCTTGTGCAGTCACTTATAGTCTTCATCAGGCCCATCAAATTTGCAGTCATGTTTACATTTGGAAACATACTGGCAGTTGGGAGGTGGTTACATAGATTTTTACTCATCTCTCATAATTTGTCATTACCTTAGTGATATCCCCTATATTTGGTTCCAAAATGTCTGCAATGTGGAGCTTTTAAGTTTGAATTGGAATAATCTTTAATATCAGACTGAAATATACATTTAATCATTGCATTTCTCCTACTTCTATCAGTTCTCTTTTTTTGAATGTTTGTTATATATTGACATGAACTTTTATTTGGCAGCACAGCCTTCCTAATGGGGCCAAGTCAACAGTTAAGGATGATGCTTGACCCAGTTCGTTTGTATGCAACAGCTATTTATGGTGGATTTGTTATTTTGGCTCTAATTTGTGCTCTTTGGGTTAGTATTGTTTTATCCATCATTCTTTTTCTTATGGACATAGATTCTTGCGAGTAAACCACTTAATCTTGTCGTTTGACTGTGCAGATCCATTCCAAAGTTTTAACGTTAATTGCAATTATATGCGAGATTTGTGCCCTGTTCTGGTAAACCTCCTTTTTCTTAAAACAATGCTAGTAATTTATGGGTCATAAACTATTGTTGTATTACTGATTCCCCTTGCAAATGTACCTTAATTTATTTGATGCAAGATTTACAGAAAGACTGTAAGATCAGAGTAATATTTTCTGCGCTTTTCAATAGAACAAAGTTTCCCTTTAATTAGTACTACCATGCTAAGTTGCTAACTGCAACTACATGTTAATAGGTTTATTGCTGCTTGTGCTAGGGCCTAGGAGCCTAAGGCAATCACAAGATTTGTGGTTAATTATCTACACTGGACACTGGTTTTGATCCTTGAGCTCTTGAACTGAATGCATGTTTAGAAAGCATTAATGAAATTGATCTTACCAGTATCAGGGTTCTAGAAATATGTATGCATATTGATTGTTTGCATGAAGCCATGAATTGACTTCAATTGCTCATATTAAGTGTTTGTATGGAGTTGCAGAATTATAGAAATCTATCTATGCTTAGGACGCTCAGTTACTTTAGTACAATGTGTAATGTTAAAGCGACAAAAGGTGAATTATAGAGAAACGCATGAAGGCTGAATAGCAGCAGACAATTCTCTTTTGCATATCATTCATCCACAGTGTGAGTCATGATCTGGTAGACTGTAGCCTGTAGGAATTGTTGCTGTTTATGATAGAATTGCAGTGGCGCAGTGCAAATTAGGATCACATGTATCTGATACCTCAATTAAGATTTCACTGGACAATGCAAGTCGGGTACTAATTTTTTCTTAGGAGGTCAAAAATTTAATGTAGTGTATATGGCGTGTCTTGAAGCTAGATCCAGGTGGTGTTTAGACACCAGAAATCTCCATGCCATGAAACAACGTACTGTTGCATCCCTTTTATTTTTATTGGAGAAAATGGCATCAGTGCTGCTTGTATCTTTATTTCCAACCTGTCCTTGTTATCGATTGGCTTGCTAGTCTAGCAAACCGTTATGACGAAACACTGATAATGGCTCCATATTCTCCTATCTTGCTCCTCCTCAGGTATAGCTTGAGCTACATCCCTTTTGCTCGGCGAATGGTGTCTGACCTGATGGTGAAGTTGTGTGACACTGAACTTTGAAAAGATGGTGAAGTTCATGGGCATGCTCCACAGCTCTAGTTCACTTAAACCAGGATGGCTTTAGGTGCTTGCCCATGTTACTGCAATACTGCTTCTCCCACACCCTAGTATTGCTTGTTCACCACAATCCTTCCAATGCAGATTTTGTTGATAAACGTATCAAACTTTATGTTTTGTATAAGTGTATGTGTCGTGCACTTGTTTTTTGTAGCACTATAACTGAATCTGTCTGAAATTGGCCAAAACAGGCTCAAACTTCTGTATACAGATTTTGCTTTTTAGCACTGTAACCGAATATTCTTTGCTCCACCTGTTTTCTAATAACACATTTGCTCTACTGCACTTTGCACACACTGTAAATTATAAAATCCCTGAATGTTAACAGCTTGTGACATTGCATTTTTCTCTCTTTTGCAGAGAATACAACTCGCTGTTCGGCCGTCAAACTTCCAGAACACCTGGCGCTACTCGCCATCACTGACTAGTGGGGTCGCTGCCGTTGTAGACCCACTTGTCAGTGAGCAGCAGCATGTGCTTTCAGGAGAAAATACCACAAACACCCTTCCATTTTTCTTAGAATCACATCGACACCCCTGCCCACTTGCCCAGCTCAGTTCCGGTTCAAAATCCTCTCGGCCAATTCAAATTTCTGAACACCTCGGCGCCCATATATACCACCCATCCCTCGCCCACGCGTGTGCTAATGGGCAAGGTGATCTCCCTTCTCCGGCCACCGCGAGAGATCGAGAGCAGCGAGAGCGAGAGGAGGACGACGATGGAGCTAAGGAAGCGCCCGAGGCCGAAGCGCCTCGACCCCGACTTCGTCTCGTCGCCGCCGCCGAGGAAGCGCGCGAGGAGGCAGCAGCCCGCCGCGCGGCCGCCACCACCACCACCGGCGGCGACGGAGGCGAGGAGGAGGCGGGCGGCGAAGCGCCGGCGGGTGATCATCCAGAGCCCCGTCGCTGGCCTCCAGCCGTCCGTGTGCGGCCCGTGCGAGGCGCCGCTCCGTGCCTGCGGGTTCCCGCGCGCCTCCTTCCTCGCTCGCCGTCGCGATCCCTTCGATCGGTGAGTTTTTTGCTGCTCAATCTGTGTGCGTGAGTGGCTTTTGAGGTGGGTGGATTCGAGTTGGCTCCGAAGCTCTTGCGCTTTGATTTTGTTCGGATTCTGCGTGCGATGTTAATTGAAGTGTGGTTTCGATGTGTGCGTGTGTTTCTGAAAGTTTGGTGGATTTGTGCAATTGTGATGAACCAGTGGGAAATCGCCATTTGAATTGCTTCGCCGTGCTCGCGTTTGTACATTGCAGTGATTTGAATCTCGCTGCTGCGATTTCAATTTGGTATCTAAGCGATTGCAACCTAACCCAGTTAAGCAGTTTATGCTGCTGTTTGAATTCTCTAGCTCTGGATTGTGGATTAACTCTGCCACTCTCTCGCATTTGAAATCTGAATTGCCTGTTCTGTTTGCATTTGTGCGTCTCAGTATGTGAATCTCGTTGGTGTCAACTCGACTTGGTTTTGAAGCGATCGTAACTTAATTGGCGTGATGGTGTCCTGCTGGGTAGCTTGAAACTTCGAGATTATTCAAATTTTGTTGCGTTGAAATGTTGAGCTTAACCGGTGCGGACGGTGAAGTGCATTGGAAATTCTCTGCTCAGCGCATTTGATTACAAATTTAGGACAGCTATGCATGTTCGTGTGCTTGGTACGGTAGTTGAATTGGATGAAATTCTGTAGCATTCGTTATTCTTCTGGATTCAAATTCGTACAAGCAGAGTTCTGGTTAATGCGAACAGAAAATTCTGGGGTATTCGTTGCTTCCATGCTTTTTTGTGAATTCGTCGTTTGCCTTTTCAGGAACATACACTGCAGTATTTTGAATTCTGCCACTCGAAGTTCTGAACAATATCGTCAAATCCGACTTCGAATTTGAATTATGGAGTTTTTCCTTGTGTTGTTGTTGCAGGTACGAGGCGGACATGTGGACAGAGGTGGCCAAGCACCTGTTCGGCGCGGAGCTGGTGCGCCTCTCCTCCACCTGCCGCTGGTTCCGCCGCCTCCTCGCCGACGAGTCCATCTGGCGCCACGCCTTCCTCCGCGACCTCTCCCTCCTCCCTTCCGGCGCCGGCCGCTACCCTCCCTTGCGCCGCCCGCTCCACCGCTCCTGGCGCCTCCTCTACGCCGCCGCCTTCAGTAAGCTCCAGCCCCCTTCTGCCACTGACACCCCGGTCCCACTTACTGACGTGATACGTGTCCCTTCTATTCTACCTCCAGATGGGGCCCACTCGTACTGGTTCCGCGAGAGCAACAAGCACATTGGTAAGCGCAGAGCAGAGCAGCGAGCGAGAGCGACGCCGCGGAAATCGTTTGATCTCATCTTTTTTTCTTCTGATCGGTTTGTGTGATGCCGGCGTCGCGGTGGTGCAGGTGCGTTCCGGATTGGTGGGTTCCTGCTCGAGTCGCCGCACATGGTCCTGACGGCGATGCTGGAGATGCCGCGGTGGTTGCCGCCGCTGGATGACGGCCCGCAGATCGCCATCGGGATGACCGGCGCCTGCTTCCTCCCCAATGCGCGCCCTGGCATCTGGATCGCCGGTATGGTCCCTTAATTCCCGGCTTGCGCTTGCATTGCTGTTCTGGTTAAACTGTGCAATGATCTCGCTGACATAGCCTTTGGCCTTGTTGAATCTTGCAGACTTTCATCTTGTGAAGTGCCCCACTTGCACCCTCAACAAGTGCGCAGGTAAGTGTAGACTCTAGGCATGCTGAGGGGTTTGATCTTGCTGTTGTGGAGCTTGGTTGCTCACTGAATTTGGTTGGATGCAATGGGTGCTTCAGGTGTCCTGCAGGTTCTGGAGGCACGGCACTGCGAGCTGTTCTGTGAGAAGGACTTCCAGGATAAAACCTGGGAGTACGAGGAGCTGGGTGAGCACTACAACGACAAGGAGACCGCCAAGGCAGCCTGCGCCATCTTCAATGCCAGTATCCGCGCTCATGAGTCCATTTCATGTTCGTTCCTGGACCATTTGGCCATTCCAGTACTTGGTTCATTTACATGTTGATGATTGGTATAAGGATGGCACACTCACAGCGACTGGCATGAATGGCTTATGCTTCTTCCGGTGCAGGTGTTCTCAGCTCAAAGACTTGGATTAGGAAATGCAATGACCCACAGCCCAAGGCACATTGCCGCCCATACGCTGTTGCCCTCAATTCCAACCTTCTGGCCAAGTCCAACCAGGGTATGTGGCATGAACTGAAATCATGCATTTCTTTCTGTCTCGATTCTAGTTCTGATCTGATATTCCTTGCATGGCGTGGATGGCAGGGTTGGTGTCAAGATTCCAGGCGATGCGAGACACGACCGGGAATGGGCAGATAGTGTCTATCAGGATCACACAGCAGATATACTGATTCAGGTGCCCGGTTTGTTTCTGGTGCTGGGTTCCGGCTCTGATGTTTAATGTGTTAAAACCTCGAAGTTATAAAAAAAATGTGTTAATAACTTGTTTACAGTGGTTTTGTCAGGGATTGTCATGAGTCAGGGATATTCATGAGGGGTAATAGAAATGGAATAGAGTTATACTATAGTAAGTTAGGTCTCTGTTAAGATTACGCCATTTGTTTAGAGTTTAGAAGTAGAGAACACCCAAAATACAGTGGTGGTGTTTATATTGAACTACTGATTCATGTGTAATATTCTCTTTTTTTTTGAAAGGTATGTGTAATATTCTTTACTTCTTGAAAAGTCGGAAACTTGTTTAATCAAAAGTTCAAAACACAGTACCATGTTTTTTACCATACCCAAGTGTTTGCTCATTGTACATACTCTGTTTTGCTAGCTTGTTTGATTTCATGAGCTGTTCTAGTTCTAATGTTTGTAATAGACTGGGCAACAGAATCATGAATAATTTGATACCCATTTTGTAGAGGTTTGTGAAACCTTGACTGAGATACTGCAAACATCTCTAATTCTGTTCTTACCCCTGACATGGGACGCCAACCTACAGTTTTGCTATGAGATAGTAGTATTATATTATATCAAGATATAATTAAAAAGTCACTGAACATCTTATGCATTTTGCTGAAGTTGTGTTTCTGTTCAAGGATGTTAAGTCTTATGATATCATTTTGGCATTTGGGATAGCCACTTTTTATTTTAGATTGTCTAAAATTGATGCACAAAATTGGATTATTCCTAGATTTCAGTGATCGATTAGCATAAGTTCGTACGATATAGGAGGGGACAGCTATCGGCCCTTGGAAAGGAGACTATTGTTCACATGTGTACATTCAGTTCTGAAATCTGACATCTGGTTGGGTTAATGGCAGGAAGTTAGCTTAAACAATCTTCCATTTCCTCAGGTTTGCACCCTTTATTTAGACCTGGTCCTTGTTGGTAAATGCAGGTCCCCCATAAAACCTAGAAACATCTTTCTACTGCTGCTCGAAATCCTCGTTGCAAGCTTTCTGGATAACTAGCCTTAACATGCATAAATCTGACATATTACAAACTATTATACTCATCTAGAACAGTAGAACGCCGTAGCGGGTAGTAATAAGTAATTTATCATCACCATTTCTTCAGAAGTTGATACTAGCATCTCATCATTTCTGAACCGTTGTAGCTTTAAGTTGCTTCTGTACTTGTGTGGAGCTGCAAACTCTGAATTAGTATCAGCTACAGGTCTCTGTTTGAGTATACAGTGTCCTCGCCCTCTGATTTCTGAACGGTGCTGGTGTTTCCCGAACTAAAATTGATACTTTACCATGATCCTACATTTGGAGCCTGAAATTTTACATCCAGTTTTATAAAATTAAGTGTCCAGTTAATAATCACGTGAGCTGCTGTACCAGTGATACATGCAAAACACACTAGGGGAGACACTGAGTTAGGCATATTAGCAATTGCAACTAGCCAAGTAGCCAACCTACTGCTGTATGCACACACATGGAGCCTAGCGTGCACCGCAGAGTAGTTGTGATCAACTTGTTTTGCTACTGGCGAGTGAGTCCTAAATCCCAAGTACGGCCTGCCTGCTCCTTTCGACCATAGCGCACTGAACCGTGCAATGGCTGACCTACTCCAAGTACGGCAAAAACTATTCTTTTGCCATGCGTAAACAAATTGTATTGATTGTCTTTGCAGCTCATGATGCTGGGATGCACCCTTTTCTCCCTCTTTCCCGTAGGAATTTGTAATCGTCCATGATACATGCGTACGTGTGCTAGTGCACAGAAAATTCCATGCAATCCCAGACCCACTTTTGATGTTGTCGATCAGTAAAACATATCTTGCCGACTTGTTTACACTGTGATTAATTTATTTTCACTGGGTAGTAAGTAGGGAGTGCTACTGCTACTTCTGTTTGGATGTTTGCCGTGGACAAGTGCAAACTGTCAAAACCCATTTTGACCTCAGGCTCCTTCAACAATAATGTAACACTATTGGGCAGTGCAACCTACTCCTCACATATTATAATTTCTAAGCCTTGATTAGTTAAATTAATATCTCTGTCCCCTGTGGCGTTATATAAACACCATGGTAGTCAGCATTTCAGCACCAGCAGAGGGGCACATCACCCAGCATTCTCAGCTCCTTCCCTCCCCTTTCTTTGTCCTCCTAGCTCACCTATACCCTAACCTCAGATCACAACAGTTCGTAGCAAACTAGAACACAGGCAAAGCACAGGATAGTGCAGGAAAAGGAAGAGCCAAATTAATGGGCAACATGCTGCCATGCGTGGTCCAAGGCAGGAGAACTACTAGGACAACCCTCCCAGCTGCCGCCGCCATGAACACCAAGCAGAGGCTCTACTCCCTCAAGCTCCTCGTCAAGACCCTCCACAAGATGAAGAAAATGATGATGAAAACCTCCACCAGCAGCAGCAGCAGCAATAAGGGCGGCAAAAAGATCGCGAGTAGCAAACCGACACCGGAAGCAGCTTCAGCCACGGCGGTAGAGGCGGCGATGGGGAGCAACAAGGCCAAGGTGAACCAGAGAATTAGAGGAGCTCAAGGTGGTGGGCAAAGGAAGGGCGTGGTGCGGGTCAAGGTGGTGCTGACCAAGGAGGAGGCCGCGCGGCTGCTGTCCCTGACCGCCGGCGCCGGCGCCGCCGGCGGCCGGAAGACCGCCGCGCAGATCGTCGCCGAGATCAAGAGGATGGAGGCGCGCCGCGCCTTCGCGGCCGCCGCGGCGGCCTGGCGCCCGGCGCTCGAGAGCATCCCCGAGGAGCACCACCACTCGCCGCGCCGTAGCCTCGAAATTCAGGTGGTGTAGAGTGCTGTCACATAAATAGTCACATGTACACGCCTACATGCTCGTGTCACGTTACTTAGGATGGATCGATGTCATCGTGACATCGTGGCGTAGAGATGGATATAACTGGGGGAGAGAGAGAAAGAGAGAGGAAGAAAAGGGTTTGGGTTGAGAGGCGAGCTAGGGCGCCGCCGGCGGCCAAATATGCTCCCCCTCCCATATTGTCCCATGCACGATCGAGCTCCGGCCGGCGGCGCGGCTCGGCGCCGCCGTGCTTGCTGTACAGCTTCCCTTTTTTGAAGCTTCGTTCCCTCGCGCTCTCTGATGTCTCCCCGTGTAATGTTCATCTCAATATGTTAATTATTCACTTGTTTGATCGTCAATTAATGTTTCGGCCGAATGAATGCACATGTTCGACGGAGGTTTCTTGTAGCAATTGAACTGGATGTCTGTCTCTGTTAATACATGAGAATGTCTACGTTCCTTGAATTTCAAGCCTAAATAGACGCGGCACACATGCACATTTCACGTTTGAACGACTCTCAATTCTCATCGACTATGCCTTGAGAAGTACGAGTCTCTCCGGCCGTATTTCGCACAGTTTGCAGAGAAATGAGTTATGATGAAGCTAGCGGACGATATTATTTTTCGTTTAAAGATTCAGACTCCATCGGTTGAGACGTGACCAATAATTCAGCGTGCTTGTCTATAGGGACATAACTCGCACGTCCAACGGATTGATATTTGATAGCTTGATAACCGGGCGCCCATGTGCAGTTGTTCTCTTGCTAGCTCTGCAAGGATACGGCCATAAAAGGAGGGTGGACAAAAAAAAATAGTGGGTTAGGATGAGCTAAATTTATAAATCATTGCAAATTGCAATAAAAAAAGGAGATTGAGGTAGTGTTGCGGTTGAGTGGGGGTGGACGGTGGTCTCCTCGCGAAAATGTTGTTTATTGTAGCCTTGTAGGATATTTTTCACGTTCTTTGCAAGCTAGCTGTATCAGTGTTTATGGTTCCGAGCAATGACATTCTTATAGCTTCATATAATAAATTAGAAGTTTTGAGTACAACGAAATGTGGTGTATATAATTAAGCACATAAGGGGCTATTCATTAGCCTGAGTATGGTGTTTTTTGGCTCAATCGCAGCAAGCACCATTGAACAAGCTTTTTATTAGTTTCATTTTCACTCTTTGGGTTGGGGCCTAAAGACGAGATCCAAAATCTCTATAGATTACTATACTCCACCGGTTCCGGTTCCATAATTCTTAATGTCTTGGATGAGATTTCAGTTAAATTTTATAATGATGATTATAAATAATTTTTAAAGTATTTAGTTTAAAAATTTTGAAGATTATATGTGTTGATTTGTCTTTAAAAATACTTTCATAAAAATGTAATTTTTAGGATATTCATTTATATTCTAATAAAAAGTAACAATAAGATATTTGACTGTGCAATTGCCTAAAACATCCAGAGTTATGGAACCAGAGGAAGAGGCAGTAGTTATGTAGAGTTTCAAGAAAATTAAGTCAATCTATTATAGTGGTTTAATCCACATTGTTGGATAAATCCACTATAGCAAGAATGATGTGCAGCTCTGCTAATAGAGATACCAGAGAATTCCATCGTCCTGGGTTCAATTCCCTTCGGAGAAGAGCTTTTAAGGATTTTTTTCTTTTGATAATAGATGCTACGCTCATTCTTATATCACAAAAGTTTCACCGACAATAGCCATTTTAGCGTCCATTGTAATGTTACTTTAGCCCTACTTTGTAGAAGCTGATCCGAGCCATCAATTTTCTATTTAGCGGTTGATATCCACTCTTCTATTTAGCGGTTGATATCCACTCATGATGCACCGAAGAGTCCCGCTCTAGTGTTTTTTTTACTGATAGTATAAAATAATCTGGATAATTGGATCTGTCTATTTATACTACCATTTTTTTATTGTGGTAATAGAAATAGGGAGATGTATGGTTATATATAGAAAAAGGCTGTGAAGGGGTAAAATCGTTATTGTTGTATGGAAAACTTAAGAAAACCTAGTAATAACTCCAGCCGAATGATGCCCTATTTTCATCTCGTAGAGGATCGATCCGATCTAGTAGCATCCATCGTTCCCAGAACGAGAGAAATAAAAAGACAAATGAACCTCTAACCACTTAATTAGTAATGAACTAATATATCCTTTTTATCGGACGGTTCAGATTATCAGTAAATTAAGAGCACCGGAACATGTCTATGCACCGAAATGGTCCATTTATAGGTCAGGCAGGCACACGAGGCATGCATGATACCCTTCTCAACTCAGTTAACCAAGCGTTTTCTAGTACCTTGATTAGCCTATATTATTGCTCTCACAAAAGAAAGCGAATCGCTAATCGCCAAGTGTCATTTGTCTTGTTCTCCTATATTCCCTTGAAGATAACTTTAGTGCAACAAAGTTGACCTTCACTTACCGAGTAATTATTTAAAGCCTTAAACTAATTAACCACACCGGGACGATCGATGCGGGTTCATGAACATACTGAATCAATCAAACAGAAGTCTAGAAGAAGAGGACATCCTGCCAGGAAAGCCGACGGGTCTTCGTTGAGTGCGATGTATGCAACGCATGCGCGCACATGATGTGCGCTAGTAATCAGCTGCTATAGCTCTCTTGAAAATTAGATTAAGCCAAATCGATTCGGCGGCACATGTGCCCTGTTCGTGGCTCCGGCGTCCCTATCTCGATCGTGCCGTGTCCTATCCCTGCCTCCGATCCTGCACACGTAATTTTGTCTCCAACCTCGCGTGAATGCGTGATCTCGGGGACTTGTGTTCCTCCGGCCGGAGACTACGACCCCTGCCCCGACCGAAATCGCATCGCAGCTGCAGAAACAATCTTGGCGTGACCGGGAAACTCTTTTAGTCGCTCGTGACAAGGGTGAACGTGTACATGTCATCTAAATTATTATAAAGTTTTTATAAAAAATTAACAGAGAAAATAGATAAATATTTAACATATTATTGTGCTAACATACAGGCTAAAATTCGACCAATAGATACAACAAAAAAAATTGACAATGAATATGAAAGTACTACTTAGAGTTTAATTTGATTTTTTTATTATAGCTTGAAGAAAGATTTTAGACTTGTATGTTTGTGGAGTGATATATTACATATTTATCGATTTTTATTTTTTTATTGAATGACATGCAATAAACAAGTGGATATCTATCCGTATGATGGCCATCTCTTAGTGTATTGGTGGAGTGGTGGGTGTATCAGTGTAGGATCTAACCCGCAGGGTTTGAATCCCTGCGTCCATAAAAAATATTACGTAAACGAAGTGAGTTTCAGTAAAAATTTAATGAAATATGGAACATATATGCCTTTAGTTATATTTTCTTTAAATGCGTGTTAGATGGCACGTTTGTGAGTGTGTAAGTGTAGTGTTACATGCATAGCAAATCCTCTTCTATAAAAATATTGCATTAACGCAGGTGAGTTTCAAGAGAATTTAGTGAAATCAGGAACGTCTTTGGTTTCTTTTCTTTATAAGCATGTTAAATGCTATACGTTCGCTAGTGTGTAAGCGTAATGTTACGTGTATAGTAATGTGCCCTCCATGCTAACTTGGCAGCTTGCATTATTCGTACGTAGGTGTGGAATTATGTGGTGATATATATACATGGGATTCTGTGGCGAGTTGATCTCATCGAGTTAAATTTGGTGATACCGACCTACCGTATATGTAGTTCGGATTCGAACACCGTATATGTGTGGTCCAGTATTTGTTCTATTGTGGCAAGCAGCAGAAGTATATAGTGATTCAGTGATTGCGCGATCGGGGATGGTGGGATGATTGGGGTATTGTTTTTGGGTTTGGTCTGATGTTGAGCTGCTAAACCCGAATCAGAGTTGGGATAAGGATTCTGCCTGCACATGGCCCGTTTCTTGGAGGGTGCAGGAAGGGTGGTGGCACCAACGCGTGTCATTTTTGTGCCGTTCCCGTTTGTCCTCCTGCCGACTATAGGGAGAGAGAAATATATAGAGAGAGAAGCTACAGAAGATTCGTGGGGGTGTGGTCGTGTGGAAGTGAAATGGAGTATTTCCTCCGTAGAAAAATATAAGTATTTGGATTTAAAAGAACAATGTGACTTATTGTAGGTTTGGTTCGTGTCCCATAATAGCCTTATTAATATTTAGCAATATTAAATTTTATCTAGCTTTGACATGTCTAGTTGTAACGAGACAAAGTTATAGGTGTGTTCCAAAGAACTACATGCAGCAGCGCTGCAGCTACATTGCAACAACAGCTGCAGCCATGCAGCCAAAATCAGCTGCAAGTCTCAACTCTCAAATCCTACATTAAAATTACGGTTGCTGCCAAGTCTCAAGTCACTACTTGCTGCTACTGCCGAACAACTGTGCTGTACAGCACAGTCAAAATGCTGCGAAAAATCACTGCCGAACAGCCCCTATATTTGGATTGAGGCCAATTAGCATAAGTTTATTATTGAGGTGGTCTATATTTTGCCGGCTTTCCAAAATTTAAAATTCAATCCAAATAAATCAACCACTATGACAATTTAGGCCCATATCAAACCGGCCCTAAAAGACAAAAGGCAAGTCCGTTCGCGAAAGAAAAAAAAATGTAATGAGCTAGAACCATACATATCATCGTGAACCCACTAGCAAAAGCAAGGGCCGGTACGCCGTCCAGCAACCTCGCAGGACCACTCCAACCCGCACATTTTTGGCCCATCTCCTTCCCCACTGTCCTGTGTCATGGCAGGCCGCGCAGTATTTTGGGCCTTTTCGCCCGTGGGCCGTGCACCGCCCACGGGCCTGTGTCTTCCGGACTCATCCTACCGCCGCCGCCGCTCCCGCTCCGGCCTCCGGCTAGAAACCTTCACGCCTTCTCCCCTGCCCAACCACCACCCCAACACGCAAAGAAACCTCATACGCACGCGCTCCCTCCCCTCCCACTCCCACTCTCCCTCACACCGTCTTCGCCGTCAACCAGCTCTCCCCTCACAACCCTACATAAACCCTCGATCCCCATCTCCATCTCTACTAGCTACCCAATCGATCTATTAACCAATGGCGTTTCTGTCAGGGAGATCGCCGGCGCTCGCCGTGCTCCCGCTGCTGCTGATCCTGGCGGCGGGAGCGAGGGCGGCGGTGCAGTGCGGGCAGGTGACGCAGCTGATGGCGCCCTGCATGCCCTACCTCGCCGGAGCGCCGGGGATGACGCCCTACGGCATCTGCTGCAACAGCCTCGGGGTGCTCAACCAGATGGCCCCTTCCCGCGCCGACCGCGTCGCCGTCTGCAACTGCGTCAGGGCGGCCGCCGCCGGCGGCCTCCCCGCCATCGACTTCTCCCGCGCCTCCGGCCTCCCCGCCGCCTGTGGCCTCTCCATTAGCTTCACCATCGCCCCCAACATGGACTGCAACCAGTACGAATTAATACGATCCTTGTTGCCTTTTACTACTGATTCGTTCATCACTAGCTTGTTCAGAATTAAGTACTGTTATGTACTACTAACCTGATTAAAACTAACTAATTAACTTTGTTGTGTTCTGTGCTTGCAGAATTACTGAGGAGCCGTGAGAGAGTGAGTAGTCGGAGAAACAGATCGATCGAGTTCAGGTTGCATTCACCATCGGCTTGATTAATAAAATGAGCAAGCTGCCAAGCTATGTAGGTTGCATGATCAGGGGTTTGATTATGTGTTACACAGTTGTTTAGTCACTTTAATTTGAGATATCGTGAGTTCTTCCCAGTAGTTTTGAGCTGCCAGCACTGTTAATTATTTTCACGCTTCTGAATTTCAATAAAGTATGGTAGTAGATGCCTATTCTCAAATGATCCATCTATCTTGTTGCATCGATCATTCCATCTTGAAGGTGAACAATATATTATTATTCGAAACAGCTAACACACTAGCTACTAGCTAGCTAGTTACAACCTCAAATTGTCAAATGGACAAGGAGGATGGCTAAGAGATTAATTGTCACTGGCCACATCACTCCATGCACCTTAATTAACTTGTAGTACTAACCCAACAAACTCAAATTCTCCATCCCCTTCACAGTCACACACTAGTACTCCGATCCCAATTATTCAGACGAGCTTGTAGCCGATGACCCAGACGTCGGCCGGCTGTGCGGCATTGACGACGTAGACGAAGGTGGCGCTCTTGCCGGCGGCCAGCGACGAGCGCCAGTTCGGGAGCACGTACCCGTGGCGCGTCTTCTCGAGCCCCAACACGTCGATGCGGTCTTGCGGCTTGCCTATGCCGATGTGGAGCTCCGTCACCGTCTTCCTCGTCCGCGAAATGTTCGTCAACGTCACCGTGTACCGGCGGTACGGCCTTCCCCTCACCGTCCATGACTTCGTCAATTTCTGCGTGATCTGGATCGTGGCATCGGCAGCTGAAAGATGATCAAAAGTTGAGACCAGAATCAGTCTTGGTTTTGTTACAGAATAGTTTGTAGAGTTGCATAATTAATCTTTCAATGAATAAAAAGAAATCCAGTATACTACTCTGAAAGTTGTACTTTACCAGGAGGAAGAGGTGGCAGTGATGTCTGGTTGGCAGTACTCTTGCTTCCTGTCGCAGTTATATTTTCTGCACATATAGAAGCAAATACACATAAATCAGATGGTGTATTAATTTCAGCAAAGAAACCATTTCTTATATCCTGCACACAAAAACAAAGAGAATTAATTAATATCAGAGTAAGATAATACTGTCATCAAGTGACTGACCAATCCGGCCATGGCCGCCGGCGAGGCGAGCAAGAACACCCATCAACGGCGCATTATTGTATGTCGCCACCTCCGTCTGCTGGTAATTATTCCTCTCGTCGGCGAACTCATCATGCTCGTCAGGTCCACCGACCATGGCGCCGTCGAGCAGGTTGGGATTATTCCCCGGCCTGACGAACCAGTTTGCAAACCCATCCTTGCAGCTCACGAACGACGGGTTGCTCTTGATTGACACGATGGACGCGCCACGGTGATGAACATGTTGGGGGAATTTCGCACCGTACCCAACGATGTAGCTCATCCCCTTTGGATTGTTCCCCAAAATGTAGTCCACCTGCGACTTGGCGAGGCCGACGAGCTCCGACGGTGGCGATGCTCCGGCCGGGCACTGAACGCCGGCGCCGGAGAGTTGATCGGCGTAGACCATGAGGAGGAAGGATGCGCCGGTGACGAACTGGAGGTTGTTCCAGTTCATGTGGTAGAGCAGCCCGCCCGGCGTCCGGCCGACGCTGCCGGCGCCGTTCTTGCCGAGGCACGAGCAGACGAAGGATTCGGCTTTCTGCTGGTATCGCTGCAGCACGGCGGCGTGCTCGCCGGCTTTGCCTTGCCGGAGAATCTGCATTGCAATTTAGGAAGGTTTGTGTGTGTGAGTAGTGCTTTTACGGTTTTACCCCCTGACAAAATGCTGTAATCACTGTAGCATTTCATACCTTTGCAGCTAGGACTTGTACTCCTGGGTACTTGAGGTCCCAGCCAAATTCGGTGGAAGCCCAGCCGGTTCCGCCTAGCGCGTCAGCATTGTTAGCCAAGTAATCCAGGTAGCGACGATCGTTGGTCGCCTGAAATAGCCACGCCGACGCCCACAATAGTTCGTCCTGAAGCACATATATGTGGAATATTTTGATTAGGTGGAAATATCATAATTAATTGAGAAGGTAGGAAATTGCTCATGTGGATATTCTTTTTGTCGGATTGTACCGCGTAACCGCTGAATGACGCATAAAAGCTTTTCGCGACCGGAATGCTGTCGTCGTATTTTCCACGGTACTCGTCAGCAAAATCAAACAGCTGGACACATCAAGTAATTGAGATTTGAGAATAATTCAATTATAGCCATAATTGTGAATATATATTTTTTGTCTCTCTTTTAGCTTGTGGCTCGGATTCGATTGACATACCTGCTTTGAGTGTTGCACGAGTAGATTTGAGTAGCGCGGTTTGGACCTACTGAACACAAGTGACGCGGCAGCCAATGCTGCGGCAGTTTCTCCGGCGAGGTCTGAACCAGGATGCTGAGGGTCAAGGCGATAGGCCTGACGGCTCGTCGTCATGTCCTCTGGCCGCTGCCAGCAGACATGGTCTGTGTCACCATCGCCTACCTGCGCCATATTTAAGCAACCAGTCATGTACCAAATACTCCAAAGTCCAAACGTCTGCTGCTACATGTCATTGAAGCCACTACATTGATATGCATACAGATCCAGACAAAACGACTTGAGAGGAGAGATGTGGGGATCAATTGGCAATTTTTATGCCAATTAATTCGGTCTAAATCACCATTCAGTGTTTCCCCTCGAATCTACATGCAAATTTCCAGCCAAAAAAAGAAGAGAATTTTTACCGTCCTTGAGTGCCATCGACAGATATCAAATCTTTTTGGCGTAAATTTTGATAACCCAGGTACTTAATAGGTACAAATTAAATTCCACTACAAAATGTGTTATCTCTCCGTACTTTAAGAACTGTAAAATCACTCTCAAAAAAACTTCAAATTGCAACATCTGACCAAGTGTACCCCACAGTTTCATTCTGGTCAATACCAACGTTGTATGTCAGTATGTGCATGGTCTACATGCAAAGTCAAAGTGATGCAATCTCACTGACCTCTCCATAGAGCACGTTGGGCTCCGGGTGCGCCTTGACCAGATAGTCAGCGCCCCACTTGACGGCCTCGACGGCGTGGCCGAGCTCGCCGGCCGCCGCCATCTGCTTCCCATACTCCAGCACGCTCCACGCCATCATCGTCACCGTGAACGCCATCGGAAACCCAAACTTCACGTTGTCTCCGGCGTCATAGTACCCACCCACAAGATCCACCTGAAAAAAAAAACACAACAAATACACGAAGAAATGTAGAAAAGAACATTACAACATGTTCACATATATACACAAATTATACCAATATACCCAAGAAATTAACCAGAGAAGTGCATGCTTTTTACCCCGTTGGCCTTGCCGTCGAGGAGGCCGGAGTTGCCTCTCCAGGAGATCCTCTGGTTTTTGGGGAGAACACCGGAGCGCTGCGCCTCGAAGTAGAGGATGCTCTTGCTCAGGGCCAACCGGTAGTCATGGCCACGAACCACTTGGGCCGTGACGGCGGCGAGCACCACCAAGGCGAGGCCGAGGAGATGATGATGAGCTCGTCTTCCTGCCTTGGCCATGGCTCAAAGGTTAGCTAACCAAAGGAAGGGGATCGGTCGATGTTACAATGTGTGCAAGGATGAGAGGTGATGATCTGGGTGCAGTGTTTGCTTTGGGTTGGAGGGATGCGAGGATCAAGAGGGTGTATTTACAGCTGAGGATGGAGGGAAAAGGCCAAGGGAAATAATGAGGGAGATATCATGCATGGATTTAAAGAGAAATAATGAGGATGATCTCATGAGTTTATAATGATATCTTCTATTTGTATTTCTCCACCTGTATGTATATATCTAGGTCTTCTTCAATAGCTATCTATAAGCCATCTTTTACGATATTTTATAGAAGATAGATAAAAGTTATCTCTTGAGATAGTCTCTTGCACATACTTCAAGATATATTGGAATGACGTGTATGGCCGTTTATATTATGAGCTAATATCGAAGATTTTTTTTTCAATTTTTTGAAAACGGTGGAATTTGAAATATTTAATTATTTTCATAATTTTAATTTACATCATAAAAAATATATTTATTCTAAGACAGATTAAGGGCCAATTTGGTTTGGTTGGCCTTACCAATTTTTGGTAATGCCAAATTTTGTCATTGTTAAATTTTGGTAAGATCATATTGTATTTGGTTTGAGGATAAAATGTGACTAGCCTAATTTTATGAGAGCGAGATTTGTCTTTTATCTTGAATGGCATGCTAAATTTTGGCTTAAATCCAAATGATAGTAAGTACTATCAAATGGCCAAAATTTTGGCAAACCTATTTATGGCCTCAAACCAAACAAACCATAATACTAATCAATAATTGACTTGCAAATTTATGGGAGATTCGTCTCCTTATACTGAAAGAGTTTTATATCTAAGGAGAAAAATATATAAGAAAAATTATATTATGAAATGGCAAATCATTCCTCAACAACACATTATTGGCTCATCATACACGTTAACATTATTTTAGCATGTCACATATTCGGTTTAGTATCATAGTACTGGGATTATTTTTCTAACATAACTCACTTTTCCTACTTAGAACTACTAGATTCTTTTTTTATATATCTCTTGTAAGCCGTACGGAAAGAGTGTGACGGGCCAATTATTTCTTACATTTGTATCAACTCCTTAATACTGATCATTGCGGTTGGCGCTAGTGGTTTTCCACGTAAAAGTTTCTATCTACATTGTGTTTCTATTTTCCTAACAACAACCCATTCGTTTCAAATTGGAGTGGTGCAACGAAGAAGAAAAGGAACGAAAACACAAATACTTTGAATAGCATCATCACTTGTTTTTTCTACAAGGTTTCATGAAACTTGAATGGGACTAGTGTGCTCAGCTTTGACTGGCGAGTGGTGACAAAAACAGCCCAAGAGAAAGGTGGGAGTACATATTTAAATCTGGCATAAATGCAGCTAACAATTTGCATGGTTTCATCTGCTGCCGTCCAGTGTGGCCTTCCAATATCCAACTCTTCAGTTTTAGTGGAGTACTTTCTAAAAAAAAAGTTTTAGTGGAGTACGTAATTACAACTTAAGTCATCAGCTTTTTTTTGTTCTATGGATGCTTAATTACTTCTCCTTGCATGACGTATGGACACAAATTTAAAAGCTTACCTAAAAATTATTTTGAATCATGTGTCTGTCGTTTTTTTCTACAAGTTCAGCTGCAGATGAAACGATTACACTGAAGCGAGGCACAGAGACAGAGCGGACGATCGATGCGACATGCTCCATATGACCATGAGTCGAGGCGTGTGCAAACACCGCAGAGCAAGAAGCCAAGAAAGAAAATAACCCAGAGAAGATAGAAAAATGATTTTTCTTAGGGTGATAGAAAATAAAATTGGACAAGGAGTAGTGATCTTTTTTTTTTAAAAAAAAAAACTCGACGTAATCATAGGGAGCAAAGTGAACTTATTCCACTGTACAGCGAGCGGCTCACCCCGGGTTTGGAAGCTCCGTTATGGGCCGGGTCAGCCCAACAGAGGAAGCACGCGGCCCAATTAAGGAGGCCACAGCCCACGCTTGGTGATGCCGAAGCTTAAGTTTGGGCCGCCGGCCTTCTTCAGTGAGAAAGGATATAGAAGAGCCCAGCCAACCGGGCAGGCCAGGAGCCCAGTAGCCCCTGCCTCTTTGTCTCTGACCACTAAACGTTTAACTCCAAGATATTCTTGATTCATTTGCAATCCTGAATAGTGTAGCACATATGTTTGCAATCTCAAACCATATTGTTGTTCCAAACACTCCCCACTAGCTATTACTAGTAAACACCTCAAACAAGGAGGATGGCTCACAACATTGTAACTGGCCACATCACTCCATGTTTGATGTTTCACACACAAACACACAGAGGTAAAGCTTGCACACGAATTGGTAGTACACCTTATCAATGGCCGTCGATCACTCCATTAATTTCAATTCAGACGAGCTTGTAGCCGGTGATCCAGACGTCGGCCGGCGGCGCGGCGTGGACGTAGACGAAGGCGGCGCTCTCGCCGGCGCGCAGCGCCGGCATCCAGCTCGGCAGCACGTAGCCGTACCTCGCCTTCTCGAGCCCCCACACCTTCCCGTAAAGCTTGCCGATTCCGATGTGGAGCTCCTCCACCGTCTTCTTCGTCGGCGACCTGTTCGTCACCGTCACCGCGTACCGGTAGTACTTCCTCCCGTTCTGCGTCCACGACTTCGTCGCCTTCTGCTCGACCTCAATTGGCGACACATGCTGCTGATGATTGGCACCTGCAATTTCGCACAAAATCAGTACCAATTGGTCTAATTTGTTTCAGAGTGGATGAAAGAAAGTTGAGCAATTAACTAATTACCATGGGAAAGAGGTGGCAGTGAGGTCCGGTTTGCAGCAATTCCTGCAAGAAATCAAACACGTACGCATTGATCAACCAAATGGTGATTAATTCCTAATTGCAACCATTTATCACTCGATCATATATTCATATCTGATAAAAATCTGTATCTATACCTTCTTTGATCGACTGACGAACCCGGCCGCCGGCGGCGAGGCGAGCGAGGACGCCCATGAGCGGCGCGTTGTTGTACGTGGCAGCCTCAGTCTGCTCGTAATTGTTCCTCTCATCAGCGAAGTCGTCGTGTTCATCAGGGCCACCAACCACGGCGCCTTCAAGCAGATTGGGATTACTCCCCTGTCGACCGTACCAGTTCGAGTACCCTTCCCTGCAGCTCACGAACGATGGACTAGCCCTAATCGACGGAATTGACGATCCACGGTGATGTGCCTGGCGAGGGTAGACATCGCCATAGCCGACCATGTAGCTTGTCCCCCTTGGATTACTCCCCAAAATGTAGTCTACTTGTGACTTGGCGAAATCGAGGAGGTCCGATGGCCGGGCCGGGGACCCACTGGAGCACGCCACGGTGGCGCCGGAGGGGAGGTGGTCAGAGTAGACGGTGAGGAGGAAAGACGTGCTGGTGACGAACTGGATGTTGTTCCACCTCTGGTGGTACACCATGCCACCTGGCGTCCTCACGACGTTGTTGGAGGCGTCTCGCCCGAGGCAGGAGCAGGCGAAGAAGTCGGCCTTCTGCCGGTAGCTCCGCAGCACGGCGTCGTGCTCGCCGGCATTGCCTTGTAGGAGAATCTGCATGAAGGGTTGGGTTGGGGTTGAGGCTTTTTTGCCGGCAAGATGTGGTAATTACTGTAGCATTTCATGGTTTTGTCGTACCTTGGCTGCTAGGACTTGGATTCCGGGGTACTTGACGTCCCAGCCAAACTCGTTGATGGACCAGCCTGTGCCACCTAGTGCATCCGCGTTGTTGGCTAAGTAGTCCAGGTAGCGACGGTCGTTCGTCGCTTGGTATAGCCATGCCGAGGCCCATAATAGCTCATCCTGAAGAAATTGTACTAGATATTATATAATTTTCTGAGTATGGCCAATTGTCAAGTGTGTACTACTTGTCAGTGTTGTCGAAACGCACCCCGTATCCGCTAAATGACCCGTAATAGTTCCTCGCGACCGTAATGCTGTTGTCGTACCTTCCCCGGTACTTGTCGGCGAAATCAAACAACTGGTCACACCAAGTAAGTTAGGAACAATTCAGTTATAGTTTAATCTTGATATTTTTATCCCTAAAATTTGTTTTGCTACATCGATTTCAAATTGACACACCTGCTTAGAGTGTTGCAGGAGTTGATTTGCATAGCCCGGGTTGGAGATACGGAACACGAGCGACGCAGCTGCCATTGCCGCAGCAGTTTCTCCGGCGAGGTCAGAGCCAGGATTCTGAGGGTCAAGGCGATATGCCTGACGGCTCGTCGTCATGTCCTCCGGCCGTTGCCAACAGTTGTGGTCGGAGTCACCATCTCCCACCTGAAAAAGAATCAGAGGCACTCAGTTATGCGCCATGATTGTGCGCAACTGCAGGTTCATAGCAACCACTACAGTGGTCAGTGAAGCATACAAATTTCGACGAAAAAAAAAAACAGAGGATAATACATTGATTCTGCAGTCATATTTCATTCCCAACACAAATTCAGACCGAAAAGGAGAGGATGAATTTGTTGTCATTTTTGTGCCGCCAATTTATTTGGTCCAACCATTCAGTATTTAAATTCAAATTTACGGTTAAACCGGCAAATAGATGTACTAGTACCCCTTTCCTATAATTTTGCAGTGAGCAATTTTATAGTTCTTGAATATGTAACCAAATTTATATACTAAAATTTTGGTACCTCCTCATACCCACTCAACGACCATAAAATTGCTCTTTTGCAGCAGAAGAAAATGCAAATGCGCCATCTGAGTTCTGACCAGGTAAACCAAACGTGCATGCAGATGCAGGCACTCGAGTGCCCGGCCGATTTCTCGAAGGGAAGTTGGTAGAAACGCGAAGGCAATGCAGAGCTAGTTACCGACCTCGGCGTAGAGCACATTGGGCTCCGGGTGCGCCTTGACGAAGTAGTCGGTGCCCCACTTGATGGCCTCGACGGCGTGGCCGAGCTCGCCGGCGGCCGCCATCTGCTCGCCGTACTCGATCACGCTCCACGCCATCATCGTCACCGTGAACGCCATCGGCAGCCCGAACTTCACGTTGTCCCCGGCGTCGTAGTACCCACCCGCTAGATCCACCTGAACCAAAAAAAAAGGGTCAAAAACACACCGAATTCATCCAAGAAGGGAGGAAAAAATGCAGTAATGACGTACGCCGTTGGACTTGCCGTCGGCGAGGCCGGAGTTGCCTCTCCAGGCGATCCTCTGGTTGCTGGGGAGCACGCCGGAGCGCTGCGCCTCGTAGTAGAGGATGCTCTTGCTCAGCGCCTTGCCGTAGTCGTGGCCGCCGGCGCCGGCGATCGCCGCCGGCGCCATGGCTGCGACAAGCAGCACCACGGCGATGCCGAGGAGATGAGCCATCGTCATGGATTGGTATCGATCGATCGACACACGAAATGGTACAATGTGCACCGGGAATGGAAGATGATGGGTTTGATGTGTGTTTGTGTTGCTTTGGTTGGAAGCTGAGAAGATCAAGAACGTGTATTTATAGTTTTGAGGGAGGAGAAAAGGCCAAGAACAATAATGGCGGTTAATTTCATAGGAAACTGTTCAAGTTTCTGAATGGACTGGGGAAATGATTTTCCTTCTTCCTTTTTAAGCTTACAGACTCTTTGTTTGATTGCTTGTTGAGATAACTATGAACAGATTTGCCAGGTGATCACATTCAGAAACCCTGGCGGTTTCGGTGACTGTACATTTCGTACATGTGCACGCACTGACATATGGAACAGCGTATAGTTTGGGTATGACCGTACCATTTATACGACTATATCATTACAGGGTGACCCGTCCGAAACGGTACTAACATTAGCAGAGGGGAGAATTTGCAGCAGTTTAGTTTGATGTTTATCAGTCGCTTGATTAACCTTGTCTATTAACGTGAACTTAGGTTTGTTGCATCAATACTTCAACGGCAAGTGATTTTAGTATGGTTGTATCACCTTAATGTAATCATCTGAGATGAATAAAAACTTCCTTTGTAGAAAAAAAAACTTCAACAGGTGAATGGTGACATGATGAACGGATAAACAAAGATTTATATCTATTAAACAGCCCTGATCCCTCACCTCCCCCACCCCACCCCAACAAAACTGTAAAGGTCGACTTTTTTTTCCCCTCATAGAAAGGCTTTGGTGATGGAAATAGGTTGGTTGGGTTCTATGGAAAAAAATTAAAGTGATGAGACAAATCCCCGATTCCACTGATAAAATAAGCAACTGAATTATGAGCTAAGAAAAGCCGCATACTTCCTCTATCCAACAATTTAATAATTTGTTGATCTCGCCATGGTCTTCAAGATTCTACTTTTACCACTCTTATACATATAAATAATTTATTTTAAATAAAAAGAATTATATGTTATAATAGTTATTTAATGATAAAATTATAATTTATTTCTAGTTTTATCATTAAATAAAAAATGTTTAACTTTTCAACCCTTTTCAACTCTTCATTGTTGTGATTAAAATTAAGAATGTTTAACTTTGCACTATTCCAAAAACAGAGGAAGATTCTAGCATATATTTCTATAGGTACTACATCACCCAAAGCAGAATAAAAAATCACCGTTATCAATTCTCAATTCTATGAGTGTAGCGTCACTCCTCATAATATGTTGCTCCTCTTGAGATAGGATAAGGATCAACAGTGTAGGAACGGTGTATTTGAAAAAAAATCAGCATAGAGCTAAATAATTGTTTTACTTAAGAAACTTTATTGTTTTGGCAACACTAAATTTGATCCAACATAGTGCACTGGCCTAAAATAAAATCAATTTCTTAGCGGACCCTGTGCAACCTTTGCAATGTGATTCAGGATTTGTAACCCATCAACAAAAAATGAAAGTAAACAGTCTGACATGTACACTATCATTTCCAGCTGAAGATGGTCATAGCGAAACTGAAGTTCTAGGTGATGGGCTACATCCCACCCAGCACCGTATTCTGCTCCAATATGAGTTTTTGGCGTAATTAAGCCAGAACATTAGTTAACTGTATTGAGCAATTTTATGGTTCTTGATTAGGTACCAAGAAGTACCAAAGTTTTATTGAAAAATTTGGTATCTTCTAATAGCTAAGGTACTAAGAGGTACCAAATTTATAATACAACTATCTTTTTCTGAAGAGCTGTAAAATTGCTCAACTGTATTTCATTAGAATTTGGTCATGGTCCACAGGTTCAGATATGCACTATACTTTTCTGTTCCTTGAGACACATAGCAAAAAGCAGCCAACACACACCGCAAGCAATTATTCTTTCCTACTTTTGGATTTGGCAAGGTGCTCCTTCTCATAGCAAAAGTGCTTATTCTTTTCAAATAACAAGCTAACCTGGTGCCCCCCAAAACACCAAAGTACAGACTTACTTTGAAGTAGCTCCATCACCTTGTTTCTTCTATAAGGCTTTCAGAAACTTGCATAGGACTTGTGTGCTCAGCTTTGACTGGTGAATGGTGACAATACACAGTCCAAGAAAATGTTGGAAGTATATGCTTAAATCTGGCATAAATTGCAACTAGTAATTATGTTCCATCTCCTGCGTGGTCTTCCAACAGCTTCAACTAGTCAGCTTCATATACTTAATTACTTACAAATGGAGTGAACCAAACCAGGCCAAAAACAAGTGCCAAATCCACATAATGTAAGTTGACCACACTGCAACTGAACTAGCATTCTTTTATATGGTTGCTTAATTACTTCTCCTATGTTGAATGACGTTATGAGCAAGTAGCTTGGAAGTTGAAAACGTTACAATGTACTATGCTTCTCTTTGCTTGAATTACGCTGTTAATCTGCAGTCAGTCCAGCGCTCGAGGTAGCAAGACACAATTGACCACTCCAGGATTTCTGACGATAATGCCGTATTTACATGCATAATTCCTACCCGGCTGACAGGGCCCCGGGTAGCTCGCGTGAGGTGCAGTACGTCAGGTTAAAAGTCTTGCAAGGTTTTGACTCCAATGGCAATTAAGCTAGCCAAGCCAAGCACATCCATTTCTTTCTCTTGCGTGCTCGATCTCTCCTGCGTAACAAACACACTACTTTTAGAGATTCTAACATTGAACTGAACTACTGAATTAGAACTACTGCAGGATGGCCAGTCTGAGTTTAGGCAATACTACAAAATTGCAGCAATGTACACTGCAGGAACATTCCAAGTTGAGCATCAGACTATATTATGATTAGCAAAAAGCTATAAGTTCAGTATGAACATTCCAGTTCTTCTTTGCTCAATCTCATGGTCACATGGACAATCCTTAAATCAATATCAAACCGTTTCAGAGACCATGTTCGGTTGTGTGCATGTGACTTCTCTCTGAACTCTGAAGTCTGAATTTTATTAGCTTAGTTTTCCGGGTGCAGCGCCCTGAAGCAAGCAGGCACGATTTCCGGTTCAACACTAAACTGCCCCTGTTGGATTATCTGAAGCAACTAAATTCGCGTTCTCTTTATTACGGCGACTTCAAGGTAGAGAAGGTGATGTCACTGAACACTGATACTAGCAACTGAGCAATACTGCATACCTGTTCGACAAGAGGCAGTAAAAGAGTGCAGAGAACTTTTCGTATTGTACGGGAGTATGATTTCGACAGAACAACTGAATCACCGTATAGGCCGGTCGAGTACAAAGACCTATATATGTTCTACAGAACTATGATTCGGATCGTTGGGTCATTGTATGTGCCGGTTGAATATACGATTGGATCATGGACTCATCATAGAGGCCGGTCGAGTACAAGATCTTCATACAGTGAAAACTCGGAGAGGTTTATGCTCGGTTCTTTTCAACACATCCTCTCACGTGGAGGCTCCCTCGTCGCTCGTATAAGATTTCCTATGCTGTAGATAGAGAACTTATTAGAGCCACGAAAGTTAGGATCCAAACTCAAAACTTTTTAACTCTGTAAGTACCAACCAGTTGGATTCAAAAAGCTTGAACTCATTAGAAATGTAGGCATATGGACGTATCTAGTTTCACTTTTCACCGGTTTTAGCATATACTTTCACGTAGCACCGGGATACATCAATATAGGTTTCACTTTACACCAGATTAATATCAAGATGAGTTTTTAAATCTATAAAATTCTTATGAACTTTTTAAATTATGAATCAAACTTCGTGAAACCTTACCTAAATTAAAAATATTTTATAAATTTTATTCATATATTTTATAAGATTTTGTTCGAATTATAGATACAACCAAGTCAATATGAAACTTAGTTTGATACATCACAGTGCAAAGTGAAAGTATACGCTAAACCCAATACAAAGTGAAATAAGAAACATTTTACCTGGTGCAAAGTGCAATTTATTCTAATAAATATCATGCCAAAATGCCCCTTTTTTCTCTTCACTTCTGTCATCTTTTTTAACAAACTTTTAGTCGACTTTTTAAACTATCCAGATTTATAGTACTGAGATGTGTCTAATCCAACACCAAGTTCTTAATATCTTATGTTTTGGGATGGAGTGTGAAATCGGTACATCACTCTTGTATTATATCTCCTCCATCTCCTTTTTTTAAAGTAGGTAATCAATTATTTTAACATAATTATCTTACATTTTATACAATGTGTACTAGAAAAGTTACAGTATAAGTTATGGAAGTTAAGATACTAGTTTTGTAATTTAAAGTGTATAAAAAATATTTATTTGTGAAATATGGTCATAAATATAGCTTAGTCCCAAATCCAAACTACTAAAGCGTATCCGTTCCTTCTCCTCAGGGGCCTAATTTGTCTGGTCCAAAACTCCAAATGCCATGGAGTACTGCGACCGTCGTCTTCTTTTTCTGCCATCTTTTTTCCCTTGCTCAACTCTCGGTTTTTTATCATATGCACGCACGCTATTCTCTTGGGTGCTCTATTTAAAACTCCTACTTTGCCGTAAATTAATGGAGTCCTAAATTAATCAGTGCCTGATTTAGACATGTTTGACTCTGAGAATTGAGTTAGCACATGACCATGATTTCTGCAGCAATGGCGCCTGCACGTACGCAGACATGGCCGCCTAGGTCGCAGCTGAATTTACGTGTACTCTAGCTCTTGTGCCTGCGTGCCTGTCTGCCCTCGCCGCAATCTGAAAAAAGGTTCAGACCAAGTGCATCAAGTTCAGGAAACCTGTGAATCTCTCTTTGCTGCTAAAATATTACTCCCTCCATTCAAGAATATAAGCATTTGGGGTTAGATTTTACTAATATCTTAGAACAACAAATCTAGATAGGCTCATGTTCAGATTCGTTGTCCTAGGATTAGTCCCATCAAACCACCAAATACTTATACTTTTGGAGGGAACGAGTACCAGTACACTGCACTAAGACTGACTGACCGAAGGAAACATGGAAGATATGCAGGTCCACATGAACAGTTCACTTCTTTAGCAATTACAGAGAGAGTTCATGAGGTTTAACATCTGTAAACATTTCTTCCTTGTAACCAGCTGCTTGATCTGGCGAAGGCTACTCTACTGTTTATTCGAAAGAATTAGAATTTTACACCCCCTACAAAATTCTTCAGAACTGACAGCACATGCCGTTTGCCGCACCACCGTGCCAATCTACAGTTAGATTTTGTCACAATATCTCTGCAAAGTTACACTACATGAGATGGCACGGGCGACCAGGCCTGAAGTCTGAAACCCTCTTCTGTGTCACTTCTCCTCGTCTGATTGTGAAGGCCCGTTAATGGCATCAGCAAAGTACTCAACTGGACATAATATAACGTACCACAAAAACATAAGTTAGGAACGATGTTTATGTTGCAAATTTGCAGTTCAGGGCTGAGAAAGATTAGCAAGACAGCTAAAATTACCTATATCATTCTGGTCCGGGGAATCAAGCAATATGTCCGAGTCCGAGGCCAGGAAAGGTGTACCTGCGTAGTTCTCAAGAGCTTCCAAATCTGAGCATGAAGAACAGAATGATTAAAACAGAATTAATCTTTGCTATGAAAATGTTAACTCGGCTGGAGTGTCTCAGAAAATGCACATAACAATACTACTAGTATTATACACCAAAAAGACATGTATATGACAGATTCGACCAATAATGTATGCAATGAACAAAGCACAGTGACAAAAAGAAAGGATCTCCAGAGCATTAGATAGCTGCACTTGTACCAACATTCTGAACTGGAGTATGCCAACAATGCTAAGTCCGTACTTCAACAATGGACTAGTTCACTAGCATAAGTATTTCATTTAAGGCAAAAAATTAACCAAAGCTAGAAAACTACCTCCCAAACTTGTTAAATCTGCTGTTAGATCAGAAAGGCTAAAATTCCAGAGCTGTCCTAAAGATCTGATGGAATCCCTTGACGAGCCATCTGGTCCTAACTGCAGTTGTCCTGTGTTCCCGACATCAGATCCAAATGCTGAATCTAGGACTGATGTATCGATGTTCATCCCTGGTATCTCAGATGGAGTGAAAGGAGCATGGTTGCTTGATGCTGCTGATGAGGGACTCACAACCATCTCAGATGACATAGCACTACAGGTAGTGCCAGCATGTGCAGTTTCAGGTGCACCGTTGTCCACAACCATGCTTTAACAAAATCAAAGTTACATCATAAGTATCATGAAGTGAAAGGAGCATGGTTCCTTTCTTCAAGAAAGTAAATTATAAAGCTTGTACACACAACTTTAGACATGCTGTAAAAATTTTTCAAAGAGAAAATGAACATGCTACATCAACGTCACAGGGCATCAAATAATCAGAAACATAAACAGCAAAAATAAAGATGACTTTTTGCAGTAACAAGCAGTCTGCTAATAGACTTTCTTTTTAGAGGGAAATAGAGATTAGGTAGGGAAACAGTGTAGTTAAGTCAACAGATTGTACATAAAAAGTGGTGCCATTACTTAAAAGTTCAGAGTAATCAGATATAAGGAAAACATGCATTTTTTTTGGCAGAATTAGGCAAGTAAAATTAACAGTGAAGGGCATAAAGATGAATCCTATAAGTTGTTTATGCCTTTTATTTCACTATGTGTGAATAAATGATTTGCTTCAACTAGTCAATGAACATAAACAGAAAGAAAAAAGTTCATCTTCCAATATGCACAAAAGATTCATCAGACAAATATGATTGACAACATGATTGAACAGATACGGGCCACGATATAAACATCTACCATGTAGGAAACAAGAATCTCAGATAAAGGTAATGCTTACTCATTTCCAGAGTTCATGCGAATTGGATGATAACCACCTGCTGCGGGGATCCCATTCGCCACATGCCCACCAGATAGACCACAGGCCATTGGGTCAATGTGAGGCTGGCCAGGAGCTGGCATCATAGGCTGCTGAATTACTGGATATCCCATAGGCAAATTAACTGCAAAGGAATCAAGTTTACACTGAATAAGAAGGGAAAAATACTTTTCAATACATATTAAATCAGTCAGTAGTTAACCTCAAACCACTGCGACAACACGTCTTAACAGTCAATATAAAACAGGGTATTTGTGAAGATTAAAAAAAAACTATATCATGACAGAACATTACTGCATGCTACAAAATCTCCATAAATTTCACATACAAATCTTATAAGCAGAGAAGTCATATTTGAATTGCAATATCATAATGTGATAGGATTATCGCTAATCAAATGGAAGTCCAAATTACTACTTCAGTCCAACATCGCTGCAGCAAATGAGGATTATGTAGGTTAATGAAAGCAGAATGAAAGTGATTTTACTAACAACAAAATCCAACCAGTGGAAAACTAAATAGAAGACTTAAAAAATGTCGCTGCAAAAATATAGTAAAGATAAGGAAATTGCATGAAAGAAAATTGTGCACACTTCTTATGCAAGGCAAATTGTAATAAAAAACAGCCGACGTGGAGCAAGGTGAACAGGATATTTGAAGCTTTAGACTGCAACATAATACACAGAACAATTTTCCAGGCCTACAAGCATGGATTTTACCTGGCATATGATGCATTCCATTTTGCATATGAGCCAATGGAACATTTGGAGGCGCCGGATATTTCATCAAATTGTACTGGTGTTGCAGTAAATGGTTGAACAAGATAATCTGTCTTTTCAATTTCAACCTTATATAGTAAGCACGAAAGAATTCAGAGTTCTCCTCTTCAAGTTTCTGCCATACTGAACATTCAAAGAGTATCAAACAAAATGAGCAGAAGGAATTTAAGAAGCTAATGGATATATATGGCAATCTGGATGCTTTATATACAATAGACATAGTATAACAGAAGTTAACCTCAGGATATTTATGAATTTCCTTTTGATAGAGCATTCCTATTTCTTTAAATACAATGTATAAATTGTCAATAAGGTAAAGCATGTGTGAGGTTACATGCATCTGGTAGACTGGTACTGAGCTTATCAGATGGTGCATTTGTACGAGTTTAATAAAGAGCAACAAATGTGCCATTTGCATTGAGCAAATTTAGCCACCAATCTTATGGGCAAGGGTTAACTATGTCCGAGTAACATGAGTTCTATGTCGGAAGCAAAGTTGTACAGCAACCTATACTACGATAAGTCCGGGAAGCAAACAAAGATCACATTAAACTAGTAAGTACGGTATAAAACCCTCAGAACACTAATATCATCATCAACTGATTTTGCAACATCACCTAAAGTAGTGAAACCAGGTTCTATTCTTGCACGAGTAGAAAGTGTCCTAACAACCTCTCCTTTGTTCATGTATAGCTGCAGACAGCGCTCTATCAAATTCTGCACCTGCAATAGGGTATTCAATTTAGTTAATTAGTTAGCAACAGTGTAGAATGGCCCTGCAGAGGGATGTCATCTGGTAAAAACTGAGTCTGCAAAATCCAAAAGCTTTAACATAGTTAGAGATCTTACAAGTTCAATATCTTCACGAGAGACTTTTCTATTATCAGTACTGGCAACAGACAATGAACCAGAATCTCCTGCAGGAGCATCGGTGTCCATTGGATTCAGCTGGTTACTTTGCACTTCATTAGTACCTTGTGCTGATGACTGCAACTCGGTTGGGCTCTGAATATCCTGTTGGAAACGTCCATGGACCATAAGTAACATAAATCAACCCCCTCCTAAGGCGAAAGGGGCAGCACTTAGTCATTAATACTGAAAGCTATAACAGTCCATCATGAGATCTACTAGAAAAGGGGAGAGAAAACTTGGCTCTAACAAATGAATTATCTAGGACAAAATTATGTTATGGTAAATATACAGTGACCAGCACGACTACAATTAAACATCTAAAAGGCAGACATCACGTTGCAGAGAGTATAATTACCAGAATCTCTCTTTTTCTATATATCCAAACCGAGATGCAAATATTAGGTGTTCACTCCAATATTTGCCTAGTTAGGACAGAAACAATATGTTATCAAGGACTGACAGAAACTACATAAATTCTGTTTAATATGCATTGTACCGATCTTTAGACCGCTGAAGGAAAAAAAAAACATGAAACTCTTTAGTGCTAAGTTCCACAGAAGATATTTTTCATAATCTGAATATGAAGATCTTCAGCAAAAGCTAAACATGGTAGCAAAACAAATCTCACCTGAGAATCCTTCATTGCAACATATGACAAAAGAGCTATTCCAAGAACAATGCTTATCCTGATAGGAAAATGACATAGATGGTTATGCCGGAGTGTGTTCGAAATAGTTTCAGCAGGCCAAAAATAAAAACACACGCACAAAATCAGTGCATTCGCCGTACCCACGACCTGCCAGGGCGGATCTAACGTAGGACATGGGGGTTCAGTTGAACCCCCAAACTTTTTTAGAACAAAAAAACTGTTATTAGCCCCCCTCCCTCCCTTATAAGATTGGTTATTAAGGCAAATTAAGCCAAATCTGGAGGAGAACCTAGCTAGGGTTAATGCAAAATCCAGAAGAAGAAAAAAATGATCTTTTTGAGAAAGGGTTTGCGGATGCGTAACGGATGGATGGATGCTCACCGGTGAGGGAGGATGCAGCGGCTCGCGGGAGCTCGCTTCGATCGGGAGGGGGGAGACGAGATCGATGGTGCGGGTGGCCAACGCCACGCAGAGAAACAACGCAGCAAGCTCGCCTTAGCCGGCGGCCGCGCTCGCTGCCCTGCTCTCTGCAGTCCTCTGCTTGCTGCGTACCAGAAACGGGAAAAGGGAGAAGAAAAAAGAATCTGTAGCTCTTCCCCAGTTTTTATTACTCTCTCTGTATGTAACCAGAGGAATATATAGTCATTGGGGCATATAACGGCCATACACAGTAAGTACCAAATTTAGAAGTTCATAAATGGTGTTTATTTGCAGATAAACCCCTAAAAACAGTTGCAACCTTGGATGGGTTTTCATGTTAATATCAAGAAAAAAAACTGTGATATACAAAATGGTGAGTACTCGAGCCGTGTTACGATTCATGTAAATCAAAGCTTTCTTTTGGTTAAGGGTGGTTTGGAACCTGTGATATATATAAATTGTGGTAACCGGTAAATTGGTGAATGGTGGCACATAAACCTATTGCTGAGATTGCGCGTTTTTGGATAGGGTAACGTAAAGTTGGAATAGCCCGTTATTAGATATGATAAAATTATGATAGTGCGTTTTGGATAGGGTAACGTGAAGTTAGGATAGTCCGTTACTATGTATGATAAAATCATAATAACGTGTTTTGGATAGGGTAACGTAAAGCTAGGATCAGCTGTTATAGGACCATTATCAATTTTGTAAGATTTGGATAATGAATAAATGAAGTGTAGGGCAGGTACAAACGCTCGTCCGTGAATTTTTTTTTTCAATTCTATGCCCTTTCAAAATAGGAAAAATTAAAGCCATGTATTACTATTTCTCATAATTGAAGATATTACATCCTGGCCCACACGTCATTAACTCACGTGACATATCTCTAACTTTAAAAATTATAATGGCATGAATTCAATTAGTCTAAATAAATAAGGTGGCGATGGTGGCAGTCATGCATCATATATATGAACCTATCAGTATTAAAATCAATCATATTTAAATATACAGACATGTATAGTCTAAATGAATTTGAATATTCCCTAGCAAAATAGTAGGCATCACATTTATGAAAATATAATTTATATTTATTTTAGATAATTATATAATTTGTATTTTTTTATCTATAGCGAGTTACGGACGGTCAACTCATTTATATATACGAAACATGTACGCGGCAAATTTGTCGATACAACTTTTTGTTATAGAAAGAGAGATCACCTCTCTTTGGTCGATTAATACCTCTGGACTAAAAGTAGCTGCTTGAAAGCTGCATCACATGCATATTCATGTGCACCTCTATGTCCTTGGAGCGACCTTTGCTGAATGATTAGCTCGAGATCAAAATGATCATTGGCTCCCACAGACTCACCAACTAATAAATGAATCAAGACCAGCTCGTCCAAATCAAGAAGTTAATGAATGAAAGCGTTAGGAGCCCGCCCCGCCTGTGAGTGTGACAAACTCATCCCTCTCACTGGTAGCCACTGGTTCAACCCTCTAGACACATGCATGGCAAGCACAACTATACAAACACAAGATTTCATAGCCCTCGCTCTCCTCGACACGTACATTTAGAAACACAAATCTTTTCGGTTAAGAAAAAAAAAAGAAAAAACTACACTGCATCACGTAAAAACCTATAAAAAAATTGTATGTCCCGATACAGCCAAAATGAAAAGAAAAACAACATAAAAATTAATGCAGCGACCTTCTATAGTGAACGGATATCAGCAAAGTTAATTAATGTCTACTTGTCTAGCGGGGAGAGACTGTTGATCCACGAAACATGTGAGATCATTTTGTAACAAGTTTTGTTTTTGAATAAAAGGCCATTTTACTGATTTATCTTTGATGAAATAAAAAAATAAACCATATACTACTACCCAATCCACACCTTGACAAATATTTACCTAAAAATACTCTGAAATTTTCTGTCTTTAGAACTAACCTGTATTATAAGTAAGATTACAAATTTAGACATTTGGTAAATAGTTTTTCAGACCAAATATGGATCAGACGATTGATCCAGCTTTAAGAAAGCCGAAACAAAGTTATTGGTACACAGGTACAACGCACCAAAAAACCGAAGAATTGTGGCTGAGATGGCAACCGTATCAAAACCACATTATTACCCCACACACACCACACACCACACCCCGAGACAATCTCCCTCTCTCTGAAAACAACGGCGGTTTAGCCGCTTCGATGCAGCCGGCCCATGAAAAATCTGGGCGATCGAAGAGAGATCATATGCACTTGCCGCGCGCCGCGACTGATGGCAACGATGGCCACGACACCGTCGCACTGCAGCGTGCGTGTGCACGCGCGGCGCGCCGTCGCGCTCAGTCGTTTTCTGGGTTTTGGATAGCTATTGCCTTTTGCCAAGGGAGAAACAGTGACCCGGCCTGGCTCTTCCCACTTGACAAACTATAGTATATCGATTGATTCATGAGGTGCTGCTTGGTTTGGACATGCCCCTCAAGTGGTCATTTCTTGCACGTACCAGTCGGTCGTAAGCACACGGTTATTTTTCTCTCACTAGTATCCTAATTTGAGTAAATATTAAGTACTCCATCCGGTCATTAATATATAATTTTTTTAATACTAATTTTAGTATAAAAACGTCATATATTAAAATACGGAGGGAGTATAAATGAAAAGTATCACCTTATTGGTTAGATATTAGATGGCTAGGATTCCTCTCCTAAAAACCCAATTGATCGAAAATAGTTACTACTTCCGTTCACAAATATAATTAAGTACGTTAAAATGGGCATGTCATATTATAATATTACGAATTTTTAAAAGATTAGATATTATAGTACTGGTATAAACTGCATCTATAGCGTCCATATTGGTTAACTTATAATTCTTCTCTACCGTTCATATTGGTATATTGCAGTATCTGATTGGTTTGCTCTACTTGGTTAATTTTGATCTGCCTCCGGTTAATTGCTTTAAAACATCGTTCATATATACCTTCGTTGGATATAGGGAAGGGCACCAACGGGATATTTTAACGGCCATGTTCTCTTCAGCGTATTAACCAGACTATTAAACAGGTCAGTTTACTACTCCATAGTCCATACTATTTTTAAAATACATTTTAAAAAGTTCCTCTTCCATACTACTATTTAATCCACTTAATAGTTTAAATCAAACTAGTACAGGTTAAGCCTAAGGATAACAAAATAATCTAAGAACACGGCGGTTTGGACCATAAATGGTAGTATATGCATGTGTACGTCCACAACTGCCTAAACTATAATCGACGTGAATTCGATGCACACTTGCTAGCTAGTCATGATATACTTTTATTACTTTCGTGCAATTGGTCAATTTTCCAATCCCATCTCAACTGCAAGTAAAGAAGACTTACCATTACCACTGCTTGTCAATGGAAGGACAATCTAATTGGATTTTTTGAGGGACCATCATGTGTACATATAAGCTCAAACAAAGAATTCAGCAAGTATAATATTATTATTATATGCACAGGTTCAAACAAATCTGGATAATATTCTGCAAAAAGGCCGAAACGTAATTGCAGTACCAAAACCTAGTATCGACAAGGGAAAAATACACTCATGGCGTCGACGCAGCGTCATCCGTTACGTGGTCCTCTCGTACGCACTCACATGGCCTCTCCAAGCTCCAATTATTGGACAAGTACTTGCCACTCCATGGCACTAGTTGGCACTGTTTTGGACTGACAATTTTCCTCCTCTTTTTGGTACTGCTAATAATTTAAGCTGAACGTGAAAATAACAGTGTGATCGATGGGGGTACTCCTTATTTGCAATTTCCTGTTTCACGGAGTTATTGGTCCCTTCCGACATAAATGGTTGATATTGGTTAGCTTATTAATGAAGTGGTACTTAAACAGCGCGGAGTGCAACAGTGCACACACACATCTAAGGAGTAAGTAACGTGTTTTGACTTAAACAACTGAACCCGTGACCATAAATCCATACTCCTAAGCGCGTTCACAATGCTCCGACATGCCATTTATTTTTGTTGGTGCCTCCCGCTATCTCTTCTCCATGTTATCCTTCTGCTCGTCTCTGCGAGGTTGCTTTGTGATCTATAGAGGAGATAAAGGAGCTTTGTCAGACGCATATGGGAAGAGGAGAGGGGGGAGATGTGGTTCCGCTCCATCCAAGTCCATCATTATGGCGCATGCTTCGCCTCGTCTCACGTCATCGCCGCCATGCTCCTCCTTGTCATCGCAACCGTCGTCCTGCTCCAACCCTGTTGTTGTTGCCGCTAGCCCGCTCAACATCCTTATTGCCGTTAGGAACATTTCAACAAAGGGGGTCTTTCACAGGTCAAACGAGACCTAAGACTTAATCTAAAAGAAATTACTAGATTGAATCTATTTCTATTAAAAAATTTGCATTAAAGAACCGATCAAAAAGGGGTCGTCGGCTCGCTTTGCCCCGTTGTCACTCTCGCACCCTGATTTACGTCGCCACCGCCCCACTCATCACCATCGTCACCGCTATAGATTTGGTGGCTCGTAGTTGACACCAAAATTTGGATCGGCACTATCAATATGTGCTAATGTCAAGATTTGAATGATTTGTTACTGCATTCGGTTAAGAAAAGAAGAGCTGATGGAAGTCAATCAGAAGGAAATCAAATTCAAAGAAGGTATAGCGAAGACCACGACATGGCAATCTAATTCTATCTATAAGCATGTTTTAGTCATTTTTCTTATGTAATTAGGAAGAATTCATAGTTTTCATTTTTTTTGTAACGACTACATATAGCAACTGATTGGGCCATGTCCAATTAGGACTCAATTGAGCCAAATATAAATTGTATGCCAGGGGTTCCTGTACAGACCATCTCTCGATCAATACAATTTCGGCGTATCACCAAACTTATAACCTACTCGACGAGTTTTCGCCATTGTCTTAGGGCTTCATTGTTTAGGTTCAAACCCCTAAAAAGAAGTCGAGTTTGGGGGTCTTGCTGCCAAGTTGGGCTGCATCGATTAAGTTTGATCTCCGACAAAGAAGTAAGTTCTATCGACTGCGCTTGTATCGGCAAATGTTTATATTTTATCGGTTAGGTCTGATATATCGATCCAACTGACACAGACGTCGCCTAACAAGAACATCAATTTATCTTTATCGGTGGTGTTGCTTAGAGTTGTATCGGGTTAGTTATGACTTTCTTGGCTAGGTCTGATATCCAGGCTGAGTTGGTGCTTCTCTGATCACGGTGTTGCTCTAGGTAGACCGCTCTATCCATTATCTTGTGTAGATCTATCGGCTAGGTTGTGTTTTCTTATTGCTCTCAATCTTGTACTGTCTCGGTTAGGTCCGATTTATCAAGATTGTTTGTAATAGGTTTATGTCTACTGTGTCGTGTCGGTGGGTCTTTATCCAATGTTTAGCCGATGAGTTATCTTGTTACTAGGTCCAAGTCATGTATCGGCTTCTCATGTTATATCCTATTTACAACCGATACTATTGTTGGGCTCACTTGTTTATCTAATTACTTAGATCTATGTATAACATATAGTTGATTGATTGTCAAAAATCCTATCGACATTGACTGGAAGCGCAACATATCGGCTCTTTAGCCGATCGGCTTTTGGATCATCAACATATCAAACATCAGCCGGAAGCTCTACAACACATCGGCTTGACAACTGACCAGCCCCCTGACGATCAACGCACAACTATCTTATCAGTTGCGGGATCAAACTAACTGTCCTATGCCCCGAACCTAATATTTATGATATGCATTTGAGCTAAGCAGATCTTTTAGACATTCGTGTGGCGCGTAGATGTTTTTGTGCTAACACTTGTTGTGGGGGACTTGGTTGTCGGTTAGGCAAAGAGATGAAGAAGAGCCCGTCGGCACCCCTCTTGTCTTTGCCACCGGCCTCCTCCGCTCGGCTCATCGCCCTTGCCAGCCTTCTCTGCTCGGCTCGTCATCGCCAGCCGCCTGCTTCGCCTCACTCCTAGCTTTTCTCTGCTCCGGTCGTCACTACCGTCGGCCCACTCCACCCATGTCGTCACCGCCGCGCGGCTCACCGATGGGGGATTTTTTGGTTGGGTTTGAATTATTTTTGACTATGAGGGGTTCTAGTGTGAAATAATAGATCTATATGTGAATTTAATAAATGTGAGAAATGAAACACAAATATGAAAAACTGACAATGGCTGTAACGCAAAAAAAAGTATTTTAAGTGGACTTAATTATAGAGATTGTAGCTCTAAAGTACTTCATCCTATGTTGCCGCTGGAGTCACAAATGACCCTATTGTGAGCGCCCTAATACTATAGACATGCCGTATCTTTATCTTGGAAAAGGAGAGAGAGTAGGCAACCATACCGCTCAAATCGCTCACGCACACGAGCACAACCAACCAACACATCACATGCATATGCGCGGTGCCGTCAGTCGCACGGACGTACGTACAATACCAGCAGCCAATCCACGTACAGAGAAAAAGAAGCAAGCGCGGGCGGGCACGGACGTGGTGCCCAGGCGCCGCTGCGCGCTAGCTGCTAGTGCTAGCTCGATCGGCGCCGCGCGCGGTGCGTGTTCGGTTTCCTCTCTCGTGCACTGGCACCGCGCCGCAGCTAGATGACAGCGTCTCATGTCGCCGAATCAGGTAAGGTGCACCGTGCACGTACTCTCGTCTCCCCTCCTCCCCTCCCGTGAAAATCAGTGTGGGGTGGTAGTGCTACTGGCAAAGCAAGAGAGATAGATCGATGCATGTACTGCATGTAGCAGCTGCATGCCTTTTTGGCCGCGCGCCCGGCCTCAGCGACGCGTCGAGAGACAAGCGGGACAAAAGCACTCGAACGAAAATACCGACCGGCCGGGGATATCGATTGAGACTAGACAGAGGCCAGCCAGGGCGACCTATCCTGCTATTGTTTGATTGCTTTGCTTTTCTATAGCTAGCCGGCCCGGCGCTAGTAAACTCGCATGGGCATTGTCCAACATGGCGTCAGGGAGAGAGATTCTCATGGCGTTGAGAGAGACGAGAGAGGGGGATATGGACCACTCACGTACGTGTCAGAGCAGGCAGGCCCGCGGATACCGCCGTGGCAGATGGGATCCGCACCGACTGCGACCCCGAAACGGACTCGCCCTACGTCTCGCCCAGTGTGCCGCCACTGCGCGCGCGCACACACGCCAGAAAACTGGCTGGTTTTGGTTTTGGTTTTGGTTTTCCGATCGAGCGCGTGCGCGGTGGCTCGCGGCGGCGGCGGAGTCGAGCGTACGTGGCGAGAGGGGAGAGCGGGAGCGTGGCGGCCACGGGGGCCATTCATCGGGGGTGGGATCCACCGGGGAAATACGATGCTCCCGGACGATCTCTCACGAAAGGGATTATATTTGATCATTTCCATCCAGTTTTGGCACGTTCCGTACGTCGTCGCGAAAGCCACCGCCGGGGAAAACGACTCATCGTCCGTTGCAGTGAATTACTCCCTCCGTTTTTTTATATTTGACACCGTTGACTTTTCAATAAAGGTTTGACCATTCGTCTTATTCAAAAAATTTATGCAAATATTATTTATTTTGTTATGAGTTGGTTTATTACTAAAGAAATTTTAAGCCTATCTTTTATTTTCTTATATTTGCACAAATTTTTTAAATAAGACGAATGGTTAAACTTTTGTAGAAAAGTCAACGGTGTCAAATATAAAAAAACGGAGGGAGTATCAATCTACTGTTATAAAACATTTAGGTTATCAAGATTCATTACGCCATTTTTTATAGTATAACCATAATGATTATATATTTGAACGGATAAAATAATAGCTAATTTGTTCGGCAAAAGCACATCATCCCCCTCATCATAATTCATGCACTACATACATACTTTGGATGTGCCTTAATATATCCTTGCCTATCAACGAAATTGGACTGAAATCTCATCCCCTACATCTGGATGCCCCAAACTAGGACATATTTTATTTCCAAGAATCCAAGTACACTACGCCGAAAGTGAATGTCACAAGTACATTGTTTGCAGCGCCTCAGATTTCTCATTCTTTTTTTTTTTGAGTGTAGATTTCTCATTCTGATCCTTCCCCGAAGACTGATTACAGTGACACCCTTGTCAAATCCAGGAGAAGCCTCTGAAAATTCCAATGTTGAGCTGTTGTATTAACAGACGCAAAAAGGCCTGCAAAGGCAGCAAAGGACCCGATACTCTTAACTTCAATAAGCAATGTGCAATACAAAACACTAGAGGATTGAGGTGGAATTATAGACGGAGAACTATGGGATACAAGCTGTATATAAGGACTATAACCTTCTAACTAGAGTTCTAGTCCAACGGATGGAGAAAGAAAAAGGTTAGAGAAGGAGATCGCCAAGGTTCCAAACCAAACCAGGAACCAAGTGCTGCAGTTCTGTTAGTTTCCTCATTTCTCCTCTACCACCAAGTGCTACAGGCTGCAGCTGCTCCTTTGTATTGCTCTTAATTGTGTTGGGTCCTGGCTATGTCTATGGTCCAGCCCACTCAAATTCCTAACAACCACAAAAAAGAAAATTCCTAACAACCACCTCTTCCTCTCTTTGAGCCCATAAATATACAGAGTTGGGCTTTTGAGACGAAGAACCTAAACCTTTACTTATATTGGGCTTTCATAGACGGCCCAACTAATACCTCTCCTAGGTATCTAAGAGAAGAAGGCGGCCCAACCCAAATGTCTCCACCAAAAGTCCTCGTCTCCGAGATCGTTAAGCCGAGCAGAGAAGCGGCGGCGGCGGCGGCGGCGAGGAGGGAGGAGAGGGGTTTTGGGGAGGAGAGGAATTTCGAAGAAAGAGGGGGAAGAAGATGCCGCTGTACGACTGCATGCTGCTGGTGAAGCCGCGGGTGACGAGGGAGGCGATGGGGGAGCTGGTGACGCGGGTAGCGCGGCGGGCGTACCAGCGCAACGGCGTCGTCACCGACGTCAAGTCCTTCGGCGAGATCCACCTCGGCTACGGCATCAAGAAGCTCGACGGCCGCCACTTCAAGGTCAGCCAGCCGAGCCTGATTCCATTCTTTGCTGTGTCGTGTCTTCCCTTGTGTGCTGTGATTGTGATTGTGATTGAGTGGCTCGTGGGTGGATCTGGCGGGGGTTTGGTTGTGAATCTGATGCGTCCGTATGGATCGTAGAGTGTTCGACGAAATGCGTGAGTGGGCTGGAGTGCTGTGGGGGTTTACTGGTTATTGCCGGCGGTTGTTGCCCTTGACATGCTCGATGAAATGCCTCAGTGGGTTTAGGGTTTTGCCTTAGAATGTCCTTGACGCCCTGGAGTCCTGGACGGAGTGGCCTAGCGAATGAGATACTGGCATTTTGGCCATTCTTATCGCTCAATTTGAAATGTTTCAGGAATAGCAGGATTAGCCTGGTTGGGTGGCTCAGACAACAGATGTGCTGTGCTGCAGTAAATGGTCCATTTTAAAATAACCCTTGATTACTTTGAGTTATAAAACATCTACACGATACTAACAATATTAAGGGCTTTTGGTTTGAGGGAATTTTACCATATAGGAATAGTACAAAAATGGAGGAATAGGAATGTGTGACACACCCATCCATAGGAAATTTTCCATCAGGTTGTAGTGGACGGAAATTTTCTTATGGTTTCTCTCTACACAACTTGTGTTTAGTAAAATTTGATTATTGGTCACTCAGTCAAAAGAACTCTTTGCGATATGAGACTAGAATGTTTGTGTTATTGAAGTATTATTCTTGGTCTCTTGGGGAAAATAATTCTCTAACTGTAGTTGGTGACTAATTCATCTGGCCCATTCATGCCTGGAGTCTCTTGTTTGTGCTAACCGCTTCGCTACTTGTGTGGATGTGGACCCTAGCTTTGTGATGGTACTTGGTTGCGCCCTTAGGTGCTCTGTAAAACGTCTGGAAGGGTATCTCTACTGCGCTTAAGCTTGGGCTGTCATTTCAAATTTTCTTGTCCTTAAACAAAATTGTAGAGGTGTTATGCCTTTGTCCTGTTCCATGCTCTTCAGGGTCGCCATACCTGACTATACTAGAGGACTAGAGGCTAAAATTTTCACGTCCACGTGTCCTATCCATTTCCACATCTGCAATAGTATTTCAATCAGTGTAACTGTTGATGTGTTTTCCTGAAAACTTAGCAGTTATATGATCTCACACTGATGAGTTCAAATCAACTTTGAGGATCCAAAGTATTTTTTTTTCCAGTTTGTTATGGGAGATTAGTTTGTTACAAAGATACAGAATATCTTACATGTGTTTCTGTTCAGCATATTAAGAATGACCAATTGATTGTTGGGGTACATAGTAGCTGAACTTTGTAAAAGGTTGCAAATACACATCACTAGTCAGTTTACAGTGGTTAGGATATCTCATACTACGCTCATCATGCCATCTTTACAAGTGTGGATTTCAGAATCATTTGTTGAAATACCTTGTTGAGATTGACTGCACAATCTTTTGCCAAAGACTGAAAATCAGACCGTCGATACAATGCTGCATCATGATTGGTTGTAACTTCTTACTTGTAACAAATTGTGATGCATGCACTAGCATCATTACAAGTTTATGACTTTGCTGATAATTCCTCAGTTGCCTTGATGGTCACCTTGAGACTTGAACCATTTGTCCTTAACAAACATATATGGTTATTAATTTTGAATTGATTTTTTTTTTTTTTTTGCGGGGATGACTTGAATGTTTTTGGTGGGATTCTGAGGTCTGAAGTCTGGACATAGGTTAGTGTGACTTCACATTGGTTTTGTGTGAGAACGATGTCATAAGCTATTGCTGATGGATAAGCTGTGCACGTAATTAAGTGAACCTACCTTGGATTGCACATCTTAGGTGGATCTAACATGTAAATAGAAGATATCACTTGTCAGTAATACTGGTACTGCATCAGTAATGAGAATGCCTTGCATTGATGCACATAAGTTATCAGTAATAATATGTTCTTGTTTATCCGTTTTGTTTGTTACAATTTGTTGAAAATTAGGAAACGATATGATGTTCTACAATGCTCTAAAAGGGATGTACATTCCATATATTCCTGTTGATAAGAGTCTTTTCACTATCAATTAATTCAGATAAACCTTCAATACTGCGAATGAGAGTAAAGTCACACACCACTATTAGAAAATGGCTCTATATGTCCATGCCAAGTTCTTATGTAACTATATTCTGATTGTTTCTCATTGCTAGCTTTCCTGCTTCTGTTCAAGTTTTTGATCCAATTGTTAGTGATAACAGCATGTTTATTTAGGTTGTCAGGAATGGGGAATTTATAGCTTTGAAAATAACTAGTTCTTTGAAAGCCTCAGAGCAAAATGATATAATTTCTGCTAATGGGTAATGTTGCCAAAACAAATAGTAACGGCATATCAAGTTGGATTAGTCTTCTCGATTTGCTGATGCTTATGGTGTTTACAGGGCCAACTTATGCAAATGACCATGATGGTTCCACCTTCCTTCACCCAAGAACTCCACTATCTGAACAAGGAGGACAGGTTGCTTCGCTGGTTGGTGGTGAAGCACAGAAATGCAGTGTATGGCATGGAGTTCATCAACGAGGACGACGGTTTGAACGAGATGAACGACTACCGCTCCCGTACCATGGATAAAACTAGCGATGTTGATGAGTATGATGACGACCCTGATGACTATGAATATGAGGTCGAGGAGGAGCCTACTGCGTCATAGGGGAAGAAGTCACACATGAACCTGACTTCTGCTTCTTGAAACAGTACCAGAGAATTAATACTTTGAAATGTGATCATTGGGTAGCAAGTCGCATGTTGTTTGTCTAACGTTTATGTCGCAAATAAGCACTAAAAGGAATCGTTTAATTGCGAAATTGTCACTGCTTTTTCTCTGTCTCCATTTCTTGGGTTTTATCATGAGTTGCTCTATTAATATGACAACGTAGAAACATCGTTTATTCATCAATATAGCTTTACAGAGACTGCACACTGATGCTAGTATTGGGAATTTGGGATGCTATCATATTGCTATATCTACTTCCCTTCCCCAAATGTTTGAACAAGATTGACATGACACGAAGCATCTGCGATCGATCAGAATTCAGAATCGATCGATCAGAATTCAGAAGCGATGCGCCAGCGACCAGAACCACCCAATGATGCCGCCCTCGTCCTCGTCATCAGAGTCCGAATCGCAATCGGAGTCGTCCGAGTCGGATTCCTCCTCCTCGCAGCCCTTCCCCGCCGGCTCCGGCCACCACCCGCCGTCCTGGGAGTCGCCGCCGCTCCTCACAGCCACCGCGCTCGCCTCGCCGTCCCCGTCGCCGTCGCACCGGAAGACGAGGCACAGAAGGGAGGAGAACTGCCCCCCACGGCGGACGGGTCCCTTCTCCTCCTCCTCCGGGACGGCGATCGCGGTGGAGATTGTCAGATCCGCCTCCGCCGCCGCCTTCACCGCCGGCTCGGGCAGCACAAGGAGTTTCTCCGCGGCGGCTTCGCGGTCGACGGCGGCATCGGGCACCGGGAGGTTGGCGGGGCGGCTCGCCGGCGCTGGGGCGACGAGGAGGAAGCAGACGGCGGCGGCAACGGCGAGGGCGGCGCCTGCGGGGGCCATGCTTGCTTAGGAAGAATTGTGTGATTTGTGATGTGATTTTAAGGGGGATTTCGAGTGGAGTTTCGGTACAAGACCGGCGCTGAATGAATCTCTCGCTTGGATTAATCGCTAAGGAAACCTCATTTTCAACTTCGTGTTACGACTTACGACAGCAACGAAACGAGAGACGAAGCGGGGAAGACGACTTGGCTAGCGACCAAGCATAGAAATCAGTGGCAGCGGCGGAATATTGCCTGGAGTAGAGAAAAATCGTTTGGCGCACCAAACCGATCGCACGCGAGGTTCTGGCTGAGACAGGGGTTTTACGAGGTGTTGCCGATGGATTTTATTAGCACATCATAAAACGTAAGGATTTAGACTTTTATTTTCTTATTGGAGAGGAGAGAGAGGCGACAGGATTTGGCGTTATCGTCGATGGCCTTTTGCATGGTGGAGGAGCAGGGGCAGGCCCACAGTGTATACATATGTATTCAGATGTATACCCAACTTTTTTTACACAAAATATGTATATGTAATGTATAATATATGTATACATAGGAAAAGAGGAAAATATGAAGAGTATAGTGAAGCAAAGAGGCTAAAAGGCCAGATTTCAGCTTTCACGGGCCTAGCTCTCACCTTTGCATGTGTATGAGCCGGCCCAATTTGCAAAAAAAAGTTTCACCTTCCCATTTTGAATACCCATCCTGAAAAAGCTGGGCCCGCCACCGCGGAGGAGGGAGAAGAGGTGGCTGGTATAGTAGTGGAACGAGGTTGGGTTTTGCCGGCTTTTATAGCTGTGGGTTAGGGCTAGAGGACATGGGAGTAAGGTGGTGGTGCGGTGAGAAGTATCTCGCCGGCCGGATACAGAGTTGCCGGGGTGATGTGGTGGCACAGCGCGTGTGTCTATCGAAGATAGATGGGGCAAAGAGGGAGGAGAAGGGCCATACAGCACGACGACGGGACATGGTTGTGTGGGAATTGTGACGAGCAACACAATTATTAGAAAAGCAGGGCCCATTTCTAGTTCCGACGTCGAGTTGCACAGGCTGCGCGGTGATGTGGCCAGATGAGGCGGTCACAACAGCCAACAACAACAAGTGGGGCGACACGTGTACGGACGCAAAGGGGGCGCATTAGGGAGATACTTTCCTCAGCACAACATTCCCTCGAGCATGTGTCTTGTGTGTGAAACGAGAGGGAGGAAGGGGATGAGCGTGCATGGCGTGGGCACGCAAAGGTGCACGGGGAACATTAGAATAAGCGGTGGACACGCGTGTAGCTGCATTGCATGCGTGCGACCTGGGCATGGGCGTGACTAGCGAGTGGAGTCCACTTTTCAATGGCTCGCTCGAGGGCACGCGTGCTAGCGTGCCCATGGACCAATGATTGTTGGGTCATTTGGCCAGTGCGGGGAGAGGAGGGAGGAAGAGCGTAGGGGGCGAGGAGGCTAGACCGCGCGCATGAGGGGAGAGAGAGGAACATGGCCCAGAGGAATAGTTCATTTTGAGTGTTTCTCAGAAAAGATAATTTTAGGAGAATTTGATGGATTTGAATTTAAAATTGGATATTTGAATCCATAAATTCAAGGGAATGCCACGAAAGGATAAACAAGGCGAATTTTTGAAAAGGAAAGAGAGATAGAGGGTTTAGTACGGGGTTTTTGAATCGGATTCAAATTTTAAAATTTGTAATTTGGAGATGGAGTCCATGGGAAATGAAATTTCAGAGGAAAAGGGAATGGCTTTAGAATTTTGGCACTCAGTCCTTAACCAGAAATAAGGGTATTACATTGCTTCTCCAGCGTCAATGGCTTCTTGGATGGCTCCTCCATGGCTCCATGGCAGGATCTATGTGTCTCCAAGGTTCTCCTCCCTGGTTTGCACGGCCATGTCATTGACATTGATGGTGTGTGTTGCTTTTAAAAAACTGGAATGAATTGGTGTACTTAGGTGAGGGTGTTTTGGTATTTTTCACACTAAAATAATTTTGCCTTAGGATCTAGGAATGTAAATCCATTTTGGTTTAATGGCAAAATGTGTCCTACCAAATTGTTGGTATTTTAAATAGTATTTTGATAACATTTGGTTTGCTACCAAAATAGTACCAACAGGACACATAAGTTGCCAAAAATATTAGCAATACCAAAATTTGCCTAGAATTTGGTATTGTCCATATTTTGATATGGTAGCAAACCAAACAGGCCCAAAATTGAAATTTTTTTTTATGAAGGAAGTCGGCATGTATGCTTGATTCTTGTTTAAAAGTGAACTGCATCTGGCTTATCAACCATAGCCAAAATTAAGCTAATTAACGTTATTTATAAAAAATCAGAGGTAGTAAATCACAGCAGAGGACATTTAACCTTTATGTATTTCGAATCACCATGACTTCTGTTTTGGTTCTTCTATTAATCCAAAACGAGGTTCCCCTGCTGGGATGGGTATATGCAACAGTAGCCTTACCTGCTTTCGACTATCTGATCCGATGACGTGGTTTCTTTTAACACTTTGTGTGTCTACATGATGCAGTACAGTGTGATCCTTTTGAAAGGTATCAGACTATCAGTACAGAATAATTCATTGACTTTGTCGTTGCTTAGCAGATATATATGGAGGATGGGCAGGCCAGCAGCTGGGGCCGAAGGGCTACATGTCACGCGGTGGAAGAAAATGCCTTTGGGATAATATGCTGACACTATTATTCAGACTTTCAGAGGTTGGGCATGGTGCAGACTGCATGTTCCTGCCTACATTGTCAATGAAGTTTTTTTTTAATACCCAACTATAGATCCACATATCAAGTTCTCATTGGCTCTACAATTTGTTTTCCATGTTATACCAACGACACAGTTGTGTTTTGCGCGCCTTTTTATTTCATTTAAGAATCCCGTGTATATGGCGCATCTGTTAATTCTTATGAATTTTTAACTCTATTTTTGCGTTAATTTGTTTCTAGAAATTAACCCAAAGAATAATATATTTATATAATTAAGTTTTACATTACATGTGTAAGCTAGAGGAGACACTAGAAGTCTTTAGTTTTCCTCCTCTACCTTTTATTCTCTGTCTAATAGTAACAGTAGACACTGGAAGTCTCTGAAAATTCATATCTTATTGGTTATTTTTTATTTACAACATGAACCATTTTAATCCAATGGCTATTATTTGTCTAAAACCTTAATCTAACGGCTAACATGTTTTCGATGATGTGGTGCATTCTCGTGGAGAGAAAGTTTATTTCTTTCACTATTTTAGATTGGCCTTGATTACATAACACTCTGTTACACTTTCTAAAATTTTCTCTCCGAGTCATTCAGAGCTTTTGTTGCAATGAGATGTTTCCCCTCTATCAGAGAAAGAGCATGCATGTCATATAGTATTGCATGTTTTCCAGATAAAATTCATGGAACTCCGGCCTGAAAGCGAGTGTGCTAGCTAGATCTTGTTTTAGAGGAAATGTCTAGTTTTCTTTTGCTGAAATTTATCGTTCTTGTTCGTCTTTTTTAAGTTAATTCAAACCTGTCTGTATTGAGGCCCTATCTTACACCAAGTTCCTTTTGTTGATTGATTGGCATTCCATATGGATGATCAATTTAACTTTAAGGCCCCTTTTCGAACACATGCATGATTTTTAAAATTAACATACAAATAAAAAACACAAGACTGGAGTGCCCTAGCACCCAAAATCCTATGGATTAATTGAAAATATAGGAAAACTTCATGAATGACCGTTTGGATATGGAGCAAAGAAAAAAGAAATGCAAGACTCAGATCAAGATATATAGAGATAGGCACAAAGGAATTTTTCCAAGAGGTTGGACCTATATATGGTGGAAATCCTCCCAAATTCTAATGTATTGATTAGGTAATCCAATAGAATTTTGAGAGACTCATTCCTTAATTTGTTCCAAAGGATTATGTGGGAATTCCTTACATAGAAATGTAATCCTTAGAAATTCCTCCAAAAGTCCTAGTTCCAGAGGGATCTCAAATGTTTAGAAATGAGTAGTGAATAATATATTATCTTGGAATATTAGAATGCTAGTTTGTTCCAGCCATGCCTTAACTAGTGGTACACTATTTAACCAGACCTTGTACATTTCTCTGTTTAATGTCATGAACTTCATTTCTAAACATATAAAAACACAAACAGTTCTGATAAAATGGATCAATGGAAAACTAGTTGTAAATGCAAAACTGAACTGTAGCTGGCTTATCAACCATAGCCAAAATTTGGATTTTGAAACTTAATCTGAGAATCAATTTTAGGTTGTCTATGTCTTTCACTAATGCAGTCTCTTTTTTTTTCAGTTGCCCTTAATTTAAACCACAAATTAATAGCACCTATGAACAGGTTTTGTCCATGCGAAAGGGGTTGGAGTTAGCGTAGCAATTATAGTGCTCGAGTAGTATCACTAGATCCTGAGTTCAACTCCCCAACAGAGAGAATTTCGTGCTTGAATAAAGAAAAAAAAGCTATACCATGGGGCCTCCCCTACTTGTAAAAAATGTTTTTATTCATAAATTATTTTTATTTATTCACATTTTTACGGCTTAATTATTAGCCGTCACTCAACCAATCAAATGTTTGGCTTCGATCATCTCAAAAGCACACATTATAAATTAAGAGACATAAGATGCTGATGAGATATATTAAGAGATATGCTAGCTTAGCAGCTATATGATGCTTAATTTTCCCAATTTCCACGCAGGGTTTCTTGATCAACCAAACACACACATCGAAATGTATGTTTCCATCAAGATCATTAGTTCATCACGTCTCGGAGTTAATTTTGCAAGTGATAATTAGGAATCATATCTCTCTGATCGATCACCAATTCAAGAGAGGTCCATTGTTCAAAGCTGGCACACCTCGATCACTCCTAGCTAAGTAGCTATATAAGTTAATAAGTATGTAACTTTGCATTATCGTCTCATCAACATCTTAATCTTTTGTCTTGTTTGAACAAAAAGTGGTCAACCAAGACCTTAAACCGCTCACATTAGGAGCCCAAAGCATGCAAGTATCCATGCATTGCATTGATGTATTCATGCATATAGAAACAACACCCAAAAGTCACACGCATTGCAATGCTTGACAGAAATTAGAGCAACAAGGAAACAGCACAGATATATGAGTAGCTAGAATTTATAATACAGATAGGTTTTGAAACCAAGCAAAATTAACCATTACATTCCAGGGTTGGACACTTCAAAGTCGTCGTCGTCCTCTGATCATTAGACCCTAAGAACTAGATATATATAATTAATTTATTAGTCACTGCATGAGGCTAAGCAGTAGTAGTATACACATATACTAGCAGCTATGCTTGACAATGGAGTCAACAAAGCCATATATATATATGGGAGCTCACACTGTCACACACACACCGACACACGCAGCAAAGGCAATTGACTACGAACAACTCGATCTATCAACCCCTTTAGCTTAATTAATTAGTAATTAACCTCAAACATTTACTACTATATATATATAGCAATATATAGAGCCATATATAGCTGATGCCAAATTAAATTAAGCATCTAGTTGATACTCCTGGTTCTTCTCACATATTAAGTGGCGCACACACATATGTTTAATATATGTGTAATAATCTCTATTAATTTGACTGGTCGTCATCAAGCAAGCTCCTGGTTCTTCTCCACCACCCTCACCTCCTTCGCCGACCTCAGTATGCTCGCCTGCATTGCCATGAACCAGCAGCAGCTAACTGGTAAGAAAGTTACTGCAGGTAACAAGTCGATCTACTGCTACTAACTGAAAATGCTAGCTTATTTGTGACTGACCTGGGCATCGGTTATCTCGACGGCGAAGCCGTCGACGATGGCGAGCGACGACTTCTTCCGGTAGGTGTCAGGCTGCAGGAGCTTGGCGAGAAGCTTGTCGTGCTTGTGGCTCAGGTAGGCGTCCAGCGTGGCAGACCCCTCCTTGGACCTGCATCTACCATGCACCCAATATTCAGAGAAACATTACTGATATATCATTCATTGATAATTAATGGCAGTAGAAAAATGTGTGTAATTAGGATGTAACAATATGTGCACATTTTGTGTGGTTGGATGGATGTGCAGTACCGGTCGGCTCTGAGGCGCTCGTAGTCAGGGTCGAAGTTCATGAACACGAAGTAGACCTCCTGCTGCTGCTTCGCCATTGCTCTAGCTAGCTTCTTCTCCTTTTCCTTTTCCTCAACTGTGGATTCAACGAATGCACTGGTGTTCACTGTTCAGTCCTACTAGAGCAAGCACTACAACTCTAAGGAAGAAGCTAGCTGTATATGGCTAGCAAAATGTCTGCTTTGGTTGGCTGGATGCAGAGATCATTGCAAAACGCCGGTATTTATAGGCGATGGAGAGGGAGATACACTGTAGCTTAGCTAGCACACGACGGCCACTACTGCAAGTGTGAGCACGCTTGCACTTAGCTATAGCTTGCAGGGTTTTCTTACTGTAACCCAGATTAGCCTAGATCTAGAGTGATTTGATTTAACCAATAATTAAGCACCGCATGCATGCATGCACGCACCCAACGACAAACCGTTCAAGCCTGCATATGCAGTCATCCGGGTTTGATTTGGTCAAGAGAGCATCTCGCGTTGAATAACCACACAACGGCCGAACTGCACATGCATCTATCTAGCTAGCTGGCTACATACACTTGTCAGCACTTCACTGCATATCATACTGCTGGAATATATTGTAAAAAAAACCCGACAATTATGTTTTTGAAAAACAATTTACGGATATAATGCCCCCCTGAATCAAAATAATTGTGTTGGAATTTTGTAGGATTCAAATCCTATAGGAAAATTTCCTTTCTAGCCCTTTGAAACAAAGGATTGGGGAATCCTAAATCCTCCAAAAGTCCCATGGAATTCCTTTTTGCATGCAAGTTATAGAGGAAAATTAACATGAGCTCAAACCTTTTGTAAAAATTCCTATGAGTCTATCTCTCTCATCTGATTGTGTTTTTTCTACGGTCCTATTAAACGGTCATTCATGTATTTTTCTTTGTTTTGCAATCCTCTTTTTTGCACTTGTCTTCCTGTCAAAATTCCGTGTTTTTCTTATTTATTTGTTTTCCAATCCTGTGATTTAAAGGGGCCCTAACTTTGTATTATTCACGGTTCAAAAGCTCAAATGCTAAAAGACCACAATGAAGAACCCAAAACCAATTTCAAAATTGAGCACCAAAATTCAAATTTTAGTGGTTGTTGAACTACAATAAATAAAATACATGCAATTACATGAATGGATATCTCCTGCGCCCTACTTTCTCTAGTTTCATAATTTTTGACGTCTTGGACAACGAAAAATCTTCAAAATATAGGTTTGGCTATTAATTTTTATTAGAATATAAATAAAAAATCTATAAAAATTATTTATAATCAAAATTCTAAAAGTTTGACTTAAACATCGTTTTTAAAACATTAAGAATTATGGAACCGGAGGAAATACTGAATGTATGGTGCATGGGCGATCAATATTTATATCATATATATCCACCCAGCTAGCAGCAGGAATGTTTGATTCCATCGGATGATGCAAATGAAATGGCGATCGATCGATCGGTATGATATGATATGATACACACACATGCATGTCGCATGGATGCACGCATGGGGAATCTTGCACAGGGCAGGAAGAGGTCAAGTGCTCGAGATAATCTCTGCACTTCTGTCTGCACACACCTGCACACAAACACAAGCGCAGCTACGTGTGTGTGAGAGAGAGAGTCTGATCATCCGAGCTCGTCATTTCTGCATTTGCCTAGCTAGCAGCCACCAGTGTCACCCCTTTTTTGGGCGTGCATTCTAGTGTTATTGTGTGGCGTACTACGACGCACTAGCTAGAGCTAGAGCTAGAGCTAGCATATGGGTGTGACATTGGTTTACTTCTCGAGATGGATGATTTGATGGAAAATGGATCCTAAGAACCGTATCCTGGTCAATTCCTGCACATGGTATAGATGGTTATGAAAATAATTACATGGAATAATTTCTATACTACTAGTATGTTGTATCTCCATGCATATATATATATATGACATATGCAATATATATATA
>CM002476.1:5232855-5350240 GCA_000325765.3 Leersia perrieri
TATATATATATATATCTCCTATGGGTGGGTGCAGCCTCTACATGAGATGCACCCAAGTCACTCTGTGCAGCTAGATGTGGCGTGGGTGCCACATGCACACACTCATATTAATTAGGAAACAAGTTAATTATCAATAATAAATTACTCACCTAATTAAATTGTTGGAAAACCTGCCTAATTATAGGCCTCCGCCCATAAATAGGATTATACTAGTACATATTATAAATTTAAATAATAATATTTACTATAGTTTTTTTTACAATATAGGTTCTTATCATATAGCATGTTATTGTAATCATGGTGTGTCATTTTTAATTATGGTCTCGACCGTAGCAAAAATAAAATTACAATGACACATTACGAAGTTTAACAGGTGTAGGTTGCACCCGCCCACAGAATAGTCCATCCGTGTGTGTATTATATATATAATGATGTAATAATTCAATTGCAAATACAACTGCCATTTTTGTCTAATTTATCATTTTAATTTCTCTATGTATATACTCTCTCCTTCCGTAAATGTTTGGCACCGTTGACTTTTTGAAACACCTTTGATCGTTCGTTTTATTTAAAAACTTTTGTGAAATAAGTAAAACTATAGGTAAGCATAAAATTATATTTAAAAATAAATCAAATGATAGAAAAATAGTTAATAATTATATAAATTTTTTGAATAAAACGAACAGTCAAACATATATAAAAAAATAAACGGCATCAAACATTTAGGGAAGGAGGGGAGTATTAAGTTTGATCTAGAATTAATATTATTTTGCGGTGAGATATGTAACACAACAATATGTATTTACCCATACTAATTATTTAAGATGCTAGTGGTGATGGTGAGTGTGGAATCTGCCACCACACCGCTGTCGTTATTGGTTGTTATTGGAAATACAAATAATAGCATGGGGCCTGATGGCCCACAATTTAATCACCCCTACCGCTATTTCCTACTCCCTCCGTTTCAGAATGTAACACATTTTGACTTTTTTCTTATAAAGTTTGATCATTCGTCTTATTCAAAAAATTATAAAAATATTATTTATTTTTTGTGATTTGCTTTATTATCAAAGTACTTTAAGAATGGCTTATTAGTTTTTATAGTTACACAAAATTTTTTGAATAAGATGAATGGTCAAACGTTGAAAGAAAAAAATCAAAACGCCTTACAATCTGAAACGAAGGTAGTACTTTCTTTTGACAGGAAAAAAGAATAGCGTGTGAGGCTACATGGCCCATATGTCAGTAAACAAATACACACAGAGACTAATAGATATAATGCAGAAAAGGGATTATATATAATGGGTTATTGATAAATTTATTAAATTAAAATCCTATGGCAACACATGGATATATAATATGCAAGCCTTTTCTTAATTTTTTTAATAACTATTTGGACCAAATTAGAACACTTTACAGGCTTGATGAGTATGTAAGATAGGATGTCCCGACAGCATATTATCCTTTTGTATACTTGAAAATTGGAAGCCTCTTATGACAGACCCCAATACTAAGCATATATGCGTAGAACTAGAAGTTTCTACATTAATAAGAAATTCCAACTAGTATGTATCACACATACATGCATGTCAAATATCTTTAATTAGTGTATCATATAGACATATACATGTATATTATCTATTAACATTTAAACCTCTAGAGTTCTATTGGAATTCCATATACGTTTCTGGAGATATGCATGGATAATTCATTGGCGCCTTATCAAATGCGAACTTTATTACAAATATTAAAGTATACACGGGCTAATAATTAATAGATTGGGACGAGTAGTTGGCAACGACAGTCGGTTTCGCCAGTCAAAACCTTCAGTTTGGAAACAAGTCAAACTTTCAAAATAAAAGAAAAAAAACATTTGAATGAAAAATAAAAGAAGTTTCAAATATAAGAAATCAAACATTCAAGTGATTTAGAGATCAAACTTTCAAACTAAAAAAGATTCAAGTTTTCAATGAAAACTTTTATATACTAGTTTTCAAAGGGAAACTTTCACCATGGGAGAAACTGAGCATTGGCACTCGAGCGCCGGATAACATTCCCGTTAATAACTATTGACTAGTTGTATGTGTATGTCGAAGATATTTTGAATACATGTAGGATAAGGTTGGCTACCTAGATTACTGTGTGTGAGGATGCAGGGCCTTATCTATATCTTGATCTAGAACATCCATATAGATTGGCTTTAATTTTGCCTTCTCTCAAACAAGTATATATACACATAACACATGGCACTATGGCAGCATATATATGTAGAATGTATAGTGAACACCGAGCCATTGCAATTGATTATTCAACCCGCTGCTGCAACTGTTGCTCTTCTTTTAGGGGAATTTTGTACTCCTGAGGTAGATTAGTGGTGAAGCCTAGAAATAAATCATTTGTTGGAGTAGGCCAATAATACTCCAACAATTATAGTGCAGTTTTTATCGAGTTTGAGAGGACCAGTCAAGGCCTCTGCACACCCTTACCTGGCTCCTCCCCTGCTCGAGGCTTTTTTTTCAATACAAATTTGGTACACTTTTGGTGCTTAAAACTTGAGGCACCGAGAGACACTAAATTTTATAAATTTTATAAGAGAAAGTATTATATCGATCTTCTTAAGAAAATATATCACTCTACAATTCTTTTGGGTATATATTTATTTTGGTTGTGCGGGGCTACTTAACAACCACAAAATCAATAGCGTGACAAGATGCCATGGGGGCATGGCCGAGGTGTGTCCCAGGACCTGGGGTTACGCCACTGTGCATGCTGTCAAACATTGAAAGGAACCCCGACATACATACAGTAGTACTATAATATTTCTTATTTTAAAAATATTTGTGGTATGGTTTCTATATAAAACTTATATATAATAAATGCATATTTGATTACAAGCACAAATAACAGGTTAAAGACCCTCTCACAGACTTGAAACCGGAAATGCCATTTCGAAAAGAAAAACATATATATATTGATCAGTAGTACATGATCATCCGTAACGGGTGGTTCACCCGTTACCGATGACATTTGTCATCAGTCACCCTTTCTCGGTAACGGGACTGATACCCTTTACAAAAGAATGTTTAGAACCGTGACTGATGAGGGGTTCTCTACTAGTGTCACACCATGGATAGACCATATATAGTGTTACATTCAGTTTTCAATATTGTAGCTCAATACAGGCTGTGATGTCCCAGATCTTGACTCTAACCTTGATTCGCCCCTGATATCTAGCAGTGAACTGTTGTAAAAAGAGTATCAAATAGAGAAAGACTAGCTCAGTAACTAAACATATAACTTTGCCTATAGCCCTATACTTTGGTGAAACTTTTTTTTAGAACTACTTTGATGAAACTGGATTATCTTGTAGTGACTGAGAATTCGAAGCAAAAGTCATATTTCACCATCATAAATATACAAACACACATTTCAACCTGCCTCTTGCACATTTACACTGATCCATGCATGTATAATATATTACCATGAGCAGCAAACTTGCATGGCAGATAGCCAACCGGCGGCCAGCTCTCTGCACAAGAGACATGCATTGATGTATATAAAGCTTAATCAGCTTGTCATATATCAATGGTGCCCACAGATTTGGCCCCTTTTGATCGAGAGAGAGAGAGAGAGAGTGATGATCAGAGAGGCATGAACAAGAGAGGCCGGCCCCCGGCCGGCATCAGGCTGCAGGTTCTCTGGATTGATCGATTCATCGATCGATCGATGAGACCGGATCACATGCATGCTCGCTGGATGCCACACCGCGTCCAATGAAAGCGTAGTCGGAGATGTGGGGGACTGGTTTCCTCCCAGGGCATCACATCCATGCTTGCTAGCTACCTTCCATATACTATTTTGGCTGCTGGCCACTGCATGCAGCATATGCTACCCTTCAGGCTTCAGCTCCAGCTGCTAGCTTTAAGGCTAGTCATTTCCAGGGTCCCAGCTAGGAAAAGAAGAGAGTTCTTCTTATTGCATGCATGCACGGATGCGTCCAAGGCCAACAAACTCTGTGGCCATGCATGTTTTGGAGGTTTATGTGCGGCTACTGTGTAAGCTACTGCATGCAATTAATCAGGCATGCCACATATATGTTTAATTTGAAGGAGTGTAAAATCTTGGGTCTCCAAAACGGTAACATCAATGTTGCTCTATTCGACTGTAGCCTATAGCTAGTATACATGTTTGAAGAGAGTCTTGAGCTCTTGATGCGATTGTCGATCGCCATAATCCTTATATGCAAACGATTTCAAAAGAGCACAATGGATGTTGGATCTTTGAGAAGCAACCATCAAGCTCTCGGCTGATAATTGGACTGGTGGATGAATGGTGTCGATAGCGCGAAGTGGGAGTCTTTGTCGCTATATTATGCCCTTCACTAGTTCATCTTAATTAGTTTTCGCCACGCATCAGCTGATCAAATCCCCAACCCAATTTCTTTCGTGCTTGTCTTGGCTTCCTATCAACAATCTTACCCGTTGTATTAATTCTGAATCATTTTTTTAGGAAAAAAATGATTCAGAATTAATACAACGGGTAAGATTGTTGATTCTGAATCATTGTACACCGACAAAGACTCCCACTTGGCACTATTAATTCTAATAAATTTCATTCAGCCTCTTCAGTATTCTACATGTAATTAATTAGTTGGCCTATCATAAAAAATATCTTCATGTATTTATATTTTCAATAATATTTATATATTATTATAGAAAACACTAATTAAGTATGTGTATTGTATACTGTGTCAATATCCTTTACTGATAATAGGAAAAGCATAGGAGTAGTTAAATTGTGTACAAATTAAATTAATTGTAGTTCCATTTAAGCTGATCTGGAAGACTTTATAAAAAGCTCAACTAGATCGTGCTGTTATCTTCACTATTTGAAAAGAACCTTTTGATGATGAGTTGTGTGCTCTCCTGTACGTCCTCTATTTCTATCCCTTGGCACAAAACACTCATGTACATGTGCGCCACACCGGCCAACAACTTCCCAACCACCCTTTAGTTTTCACTCGATTGTTATATGCTTCCTAGCTATGATAGTAATTATTGTTGATCCACATATTATAGTGACGTAGATAGTTTCGACAAATCCAGCAATAAACACAACTAGGGTTGGTAAAGATAATGGGTTTGTTCGGTTGTTTCTAAAAGAAACAGTGCCGGCAGTTTCCTACAGTATTTTTCTCTCTTTTTTCGTACGCACAATTCCTGAACGACTAAATATAGCGTTTTTTGCAAAAAAAAAACATGAAAGTTGTAAAAAAAAGCAAATAATTCATTTTTAAGTTTAAAATAGCTAATACTTAATTAATCATATGCTAATTCCTCGTTTTGCGTACGTCACTATTATCCTTTTCCACTTTCCTTTTAGTGTGAAACGAACAAGTCCAATACCTATCTCCATATACTTAATTTTATTATTATGTTTTATATAAAATGCATTATTATTTACATGCATGCATTAACAAACATATATAGCCCATCTGTTCCAAAATATAAGAGGTTTTAGTTCTATCCTACGCTAAACTTGGACCAAATTAAAAAAAATGATAAACCAAAATCTACAACATAAAATTAGTTCCATTAAATGAGAATAAAAACTGTAGCTGAACTGACAAAGCTGATAGGAGTATGTTGTTGATCCTCCCCGGATGGGTTCTCTTAGTCCAGTCTCAGTGAGGGTTTCATCGGCATTTAATGAAGTGTCAAATCAACAAAAATGATGATGTGTCAAATAAATTAGGAGGAGCGAGAGCATATGTGTTTCATCCCCATGAAACTTGGTTTGTGCTATTTCCAAGTGCATGAAACTCCATTGAAACACGGTTGAGAGTGTTTGGTTTCTTCCCAACTCAATTAGTCCTATCGCGTGCTGATACGTGTACTTAATTGCTAGCATATGAAACCGTGAGATGAAATTGTGTATTGAGAGAGGTTGTTTCATTCACCAAAACAAATTTTATAGTACTCTTGAAAAGAGTGTGATGAAACTATGCATTGAGACTGGCCTTACCTTTTCCTGTCCCTCAAAAAAGGGTGCCAAGATCGATCTCCTTATTATTCCAACCAATCCACTTTGGTAGAAGAAAAAACAGTTTCATCAAATCCATCACGAAATATGTTTTCAAATACAGTCATTTCGAATTATAGATATTATTATATTTTTCATGTCTCAAAAATGGGTGCTAAGATCTCCTTAGTATACAACCAATCTGTTTTGGTAAAAGAAAAAACAGTTTCATCAAGTCCATCATGAAATATGTCTTCACAATCCAATTAATTGGAATACAGATATTATTACATTCTTCTATAAATTTGGTTAGAAAAGTATCATAAAACTATGCAGTTTAGTGTGGAGGAAGTATATACGTGCTGGCATGCCTATCGTAGTTAGCATGTATAGGACAATTGAACTAGTTTTTTTTCCCACAAAAGATTAGACTTAAGCCGATAACCGATAATCTTGCTAGATGCGCTTCTGCTTGCATCTATTGTTTATGTTCTTCTAGATTCAGCTCCTCGGAGTAAAGTCAGAGGACATGATGATTAATATGTAGGCCCATGGATCGTGAGGTCCACACGTCAGCTGTGACGAAGCCAGCGGCGCCATTGAGCCTGGGCAATTAGTAGGATTCATCGGTGATCGATCCATTTTTTCAGATATCGACGACATTTTATAGTGGAAACGGCAGTGGCGGAGCCCGAGCGGTTGCCTGACCTGCCCGAGAGCTAGATCCGCCACTGCATGTCAGCCACAATGTCATCCGTACCTCAGAGAAATATTCCAATCGTGTTCTTCTAATTCCCATATTCTATCTTGCGCTATCACGAGTGTCGAGAGCTCTTCTTGTTGGAAAACCCCTCCGTGCCTCTCCTTCCATATCTCCTAGCTGATCAACGTGAAGGGATTTTGCTACTTTGAGCTGTGTCCTGTCATCGAGCTAGACGCCAATCTTCCACCGGACCAGACCAGTATATAGTCAGGAAGTGTTTCATCCTGTTGGTGCATGCTACAATCGAACTAGCTAATTACCATGCCAATATTTATGTTGTAAATATACCACACAGGGAGGGTCGCACGCACCACTGATCTAGAGTATCCCCTCTTGCAATAATGGACAAATCAAACTCTCGAACGAATTGCAATTTCCAAAGTGCTTGCAGATTGAAACGACAGGAACACACAGATCGAAATGACCTCGTGTACAAATCCCTTGCCCTAGCTAGCTCGAGAAAGTCCATGAACCCGCACTGTACTCATAAAAGGCTACTAGTATATGTGTGCGTGAGATAGTGCCTGCCGGCCTCGATGCTGCATATAATTGGCAAACATACACAAATAAGCAATCTCTGTTTTGATCCATACTTCTAGAAGTGGCACTTCTATCTTCTTCCATGCATTCATGCATGTATTGAATCAAGCTAGCTAGGTACAGTCTCACCTCTCAGCTATAACCATGAGTCACTATATATATTCCCTCCGTTCCTAAGTAAAAATATTTCTGATTATTGTATTAGTTTGGGCAAGTGCTTGCAAGATGTATAACCCAAACTTTTTATATTTGGGAATGGATATCAGTAATGTAAAGTAATTACATAAAGAGGGCAATATATATCTCCATGCATATAGTCAAATGATAAAAACGGCCGAAAACGATATCACTTCTATATAATATCTACGGAAACTGTCATGGTACAATCAGAAAAATTCTATTCAACTGGTATTAAAGTGGCAATTTCAATACGACACTGACAAAAATTAAAAAAATAATTTTTACAAACTGTACATACCGGTCAAAAAGATAATATTTTTACACTAATTTTTTACGAAAACGATAACCGTATGATCAGAAAATTTCCATGTCGTTTTCTTAGTGCGCTAGTGGCATGCCAGAAGACTCAAGCTGCTAGCTACCTTTGGCGCCACATGCATTCATGCATATATGTTAAGGTTGGCAGGAACGCAGTACAGCCCCAGCCAGCACTCGTAGTACGCGGCGGTGCATGCTGCTGACGATCGCTGCAGCCACGTGCTATATAGCTATCTTAGCTGTAGACTATATAATCTTTTCTGAATGTTTGATGCCGTTAATTTTTTTATATATGTTTGACTATTTATTTTATTAAAAAATACATAATTATTAATTATTTTTTTATTATTTTATTTATTTTTAAATATAATTTTATGCTTATCTATAATTTACTTATTTTAAAATTTTAAATAAAATAAATGGTTAAATATGTATTAAAAAGTTAATGATGTCAAACATTTATGGCTATAGCAAGCACGCGCGCGTTTTGCATTGGCAGCGACATGACAAAGCCCGATTAATCATGCATTCACCTAGCTCATCAGCTACCGGACGCTGCGTCCACCTGGCCCCTGGATCAACTCGTCGACCCTACCCTAACAGCATCAGCCACTGCACTAGCTAGCTACACTAGCTATCTAATCTTACCTCGAGCTCGATCCATGGAGGTATTCATCTCGACTCGATCGATTGGCTACTGCTTCTGCCTAGCTAGCTAAGCTAGTTAACAGTGAGATGATTAACTTGAGGTATTCAGGGTAATTAAGTTCGTGTGTGCGTGCCCTCTGTTTGTCGACATGCAGGGAAACCGCTAGGCATGCATGCGATCCCAGGCGACAGTGTTTGATAGATCGTGTTCCTTATCGAGGGTGTACACACACAGGAAGATCCAATAGTGACTTGCATGCATTGTCTTCATCCCAGGGCTGGCTAGCTTTGGATGCTTTCTTGAGAGTGAGTGATATGAATTGAAACATATGGATCGATGGGATTGTCAGATTTCAGTCGCCTTTAATCTAGCAGGATTTACGGATTGAGGGAAGGAACTCAACTGCAGGCCGGAGAGAAATCTGAGGTTTAGCTTTTGGCGGTGGGGCTAGGGTGGGAGGGGAAGAGGGGTTTTCCACGAGCTTAGAGGGGAGACTGTGGACAACGGCGCACCGAATAGGTGGTGGAATGTGGCAATGGGTGGGCACCGACGTATAGGGATGCTGCTGGACCCACAGAAATAGGGGTCGGCAGTGGACAGTTGTGTCTTACCTAGAAAAATTACGTTGGGTGTGCCCACGCTTTGAAGTGCGTGACACTCTTTTGTAAGTACACTTTTTAATGCTTGGGACAACAAAATTTTGGTACAATCTGATCAAAATTCATGAAAACCCGGAAAAAATTCAAAAAAAAACATGCGGCATGGAGTAATATGCCGCCGCCATCTTGGGAAAAAAAAAGAGAGCGGCAAGGAGGGGAGGAGGACAGTCCAGCGAGGCTCGTTGCGGCTTCTGGCACTGTGTGAGCCAGGGTGTGCGGTGTGGTGGCAGGGAACACGGCGAGAGCGATATGCGTACGCATGCGGTTCTCATCATGGGGAGGGGAAAAGAAATGAGAGGATGATATTTACTGTTCATTAACAAATCTTGTTGTGATCTTGGATGCCCAAACAACTGACTGAAATTTGGAGGTTTTTTGAAGTGAAGTCGATATATCACTTGTATACATATCGTTAATTCATGGACGGTGGAACGATGGATAATAGCTTATATAAGTTTTTTCTTACTTTGTTCGACCAATCTTCTTAAAATTAACATAGTAACCCTTCCACGGATGTGACATGTGACAACGAATTTTCAGACGTAGGGTAGTATTTTTTGACCGAATCATGAGCTACTACACACAGTGGCAACCATGATCTGACGTTGCGACGTTTATGGCCCGTTCTAAACAGCTGATGAGCTGAAAATTTTATCTCGTTATCCGTGAGCACGCTTCCCAAACTGTTTAATGGTATATTTCGTGCAAAAACTTTCTATATAGGAGTTTCCTAAAAAATCAAAAAATTCTATTTTTGAAGTTTGCAATAGTTAATACTTAATTAATCAAACACTAATGGTCTACCTCGTTTCTCGTGCAATAACAAAATTTCAGCCAAAAGGTTGAAACGAACGGGGCCGTAACAGTCTAGTACTACGTGAGGAGATATATATCTATCATGCGTGCATGCGAGCTCTCAGCAGAGTCAACAATGGCGGGGAGCTAAGGAAAGAAAAATGACATATATACTGGCGCCATGCAGCGACAACACAAACGCGCGGGAAACTGGAGAGTAATATGCATCCATACATGCATCGATCCATGCACGATAACCCTAGCTATCTACTAGGCCGTTTAAATCATGCAAGGTGGATGGATCATGGCTTCATGGTTGGATATGATAGATCAGGCCGGGATCAAAATACTGTAGTAGTATGTTAGGTATATGTTAATATGTAACTCGATCTATCCTTCACATGGCGGAATTATAAAGCGCTTCTCTTTCTCCTGGAGCAAAGCAGCACTCACCGGTCGTCGTCGTCCTTTTGATGGACTCGAGGGGCCTAGATTGGCCACTTGGGTAAATGCTACAATGATTTTCATGCTTGAAAAAAAAATCAGCTGATGGGAGAGAAGTCAAAAGTATCAGCTTTTGTTTTTGTCGAGAAAAAAAAACTAGCTTTTGATCGTGCATGAGCTGCTCGCTGATTGTACTGCTATACAGTAGGGTGATTTTTCATTAATGGGTACTACCTCCGTTTCATAACGTAAATGTTTTGACTTTTTTTTAATGTAACGTTTGACCATTCGTCTTATTTAAAAAAAATTTATGTAAATATAAAAAATTATAAGTTGTGCTTAAAGTACTTTCAATAATAAATTAAGTCATAAACAAAATTAATGATATTTTCTATAATTTTTTTAATAAGACGAATGATCAAACGTTGCGACAAAAAAGTAAAAACTTTTATATTATGGAACAGATGTAGTATCTCAATAAACTATGAAATTACATCTGGCACAACATCTACCATGATGAAAAACTAAAGAAAAGGAAAGAAAAGAAAAACTAAAGATAACATAAACACATTGCGTAATTGGAAATATGCCACACTAATTTTGCAAAGTTGGAGATATGCCAGTGGTATCTCAACGACACGTGGTATCCACGTGAGTAAATGACATGTAGGTCAGGATGTCATATCAAAATTGGAGTGTCATGGTTCCAATTAACCCATATATATACTTTAAATCCCTCAAAAGAGAAAAAAAAACCATTTGGATGAATATGCCAAATTCTTTTGTAGTTTTAACATACAATTTATATAGTCTCTCATAAAATTTATTTCTAGTTTTGAATCTTTTGGGTAACATCAACTATGCTGTTGTGGCAATACAATGTTGTCATTCGAGTTTAAAAACGTGGTGTAACAAAAAGCTCATCACGCCATCCATAGGGACATGACAAATCATTGACGCCCCACTATAAACATTAAGGCTACACTAATTAGTCACATCATAAATATTTGGGTTAATTGGTTCCATGCCACTGCAATTTGTCTGAGTTGGAGAAATACCATTATAATTCACTAAACCTGCTGAGTGCCACTGCAATTCTCTAAAAATTAGACATGCCATCACCGTCACGATTTTCATCCAATCCTAACGCGTACCGTTTTCCTCCCTATGTTTTCTGTTTGCTTCCGTTGACCACGTTGTTGTTGAGCTGAGCGGTGGCGGCGATCCGGCGGTGGTGAGCGGCGGCGGCGACCACTACACGACGAGAAGTAGCACGGCAGCGGCAACGATGAAGCGACCAGCGGCGGAGCTCAAGCTCCTATACGGCCTCCCCAATCCCCATCCTCGCCCGCCTTCCCCGTCGCTGGCCGCGGCATCACTGGCTAGATCCCGTCGGCGGCGGCGTCCAGATCCCGCCGTCGTCGTCATCCAGATCTCATCGCCGCCGTCGTCCAGATCCTCCCGCCGCCAACGGCGGCGTAGGGCGTTCCGCTCAACCTCACCGCAGCGTTCCGCTAGCTGAGGACTCCATGTCGAGCGAGGCTGGGAAGGCGGCGAACGAGCACGGCAGGCGCCGCGACGAGTGAGGATGGGGAGTCAGCCACCGGCGACGGGCGGCAAGCTGCAGAACGACGGAGGCGGCGCGGTGGGGACTAGGGAGGGAGGTTGGCAGCGCCGGAGGATCACGACGGGCCGGCGCGACGGGTGAGAATGTAAGAAGAAGAAGAGATATGGAAGAAGACGACGGAGAAAAGTAGTAGTAGACAGAAAACGTATCAGTTGGATAGAAATCATGATGGTGATGGCATGTCTCCAATTTTTAGAGAATTGCGGTGGCACTCAGCCGGTTCAGTGAATTTTAATGGCATTTCTCCAACTCAAACAAATTGCAGTGGCATGGAACCAATTAACCCTAAATATTTTGGGACCATGGCTAAGTGATCGATCATCAAATTCAGAGCCCTATCTTCCTAAATCCTAATAGTAGTAGAGAATGCATCGAAGTCATGCATCTTCCTTCTCATTGGCACACATGCATCACATTTTGGCTTGCTTTCAAATCCCTTCCACACAATCATATGTTTTAAATGAGGATTTCTAGACCTCATGTGACTGAAATTATGAACCACTGGATTGTGGGAGGCTAAAAGAAGGAGAGGAAAGGAAAAGTAAATGGGTTATGAAGGTAAGGATGGCGGCAACAAAGAACTCCTCAGAGCCTTGGCACCAGCTACATTGGTAGGCTTCACGATTGGAGGCTGTGGGGGTGCTAAGTGAAAGTGCACTAATTGTCTCCTAGTGGGTTTTGGTGATAATTGACAACATATTTAAGGACTAACCATGTTTAATGAGTTATGAAGTAAAAGCAAGAAGATGATGGACCCATCACGACACAATGGAACAGATACATGGCTCAAGGACTTAGGCGTAGGGCGCATTTAATTTTCGAGCCATAGGTATGCCGTACGATTAAGAGGGATTCGTGTGATTAGATCTTGCTTAATCTCTAAATGCTAAGAACAAATCTATTTTAGCTTGGAAGGGAACACTTATGCACTTCACACACAAGTTCTTAAGGGTATCCTGTTTCCAGGACTGGACAGTTTGGTACATTATGTCGGACAGTCTGGTCAAGAGTTCTACTTGCTCCAGTCACTAGGTGACCGGACAGTCCGGTGTTTGAAGCCAGAGTGTCCGGTCCTGACGTTAGCCTAGCCAACGGCTATTTGCTCGGACAGTCCGGTGATCACGATCGGAGTGTCCGGTGCTGGCGTCACTTTGCCAATGGCTAGTTGGCCAGACAGTCCAGTCATTCCGACCGAAGTGTCCGGTCCGACACGGATCCCAACGGCTAGTTTTTGTGGGGATGGGGTATTTAATTCCCCCTTCTCCCTCTTAGCTAGGTAGTTGCCATATCACTTCAACACACATCCTAGATCGACCTCTAGAGCACTTGATTACATTCGCTTTGTCTTGGAATCTTCCTAGAGATTGAAGAGAGTGAATTTGTGAGAGTTCTGAGGATGAGTTAGAGTGGATTCTTCTTGAGCATCTAGGGATTGACACCAAGCTCTTGTTCATGGATTTATTACTGTTGGAGACTTGTCTCCTAGCCGGCTAGGTGTCGCCCGTGAAATCCAACCTCTTGTGGTAACCTTGGGAAAGTTTATAAGGGATTTCCTCTCCTCCGCAAGGAAACGAGGTAAGTAAGTAAACAGCCGTCCTAACTCCTAGAAGATGAGTTGGTAGAGCAAGGGTGTAATGAGCGATTAGGGCTCTTCGGATAAAGCTTGATCCATGGGGATCGCTCGGGAGCTTGCTAATTCGCGTGCTCCATGGAAATCAGGTCTTCATGTGGGTGTTAGCATGGTGAGGCAAGGGATCGATTGAGATCTCGCTCTTAAAAGCGTCTCAACATGGAGTACGGTCTTTGGACCCGAACCACGGTAAAAAATGCACGTGTCTCTTGTCCTTTGTGCTTACTATTCAATTTCACGGCTTGGCTACTGAGGACTTCTCCTTCGAGAGGAGTGGTTACCATTTGACTGGAGTATCCAGCGTTATTGCCCAGACTGTCCAGGTCACAGTGTCGGAGTATCTGGTCCTACTGACTTCCGCTGTCGAGTTTAATTGCAGGTTTTAACAGGCCATGTCTATTCACCCCTGCTCTAGACCATTCACTAAGAGTGGTAGAACTATAGAAGGGCCGTGATGTGGCTTTAGAGGTAAGAGCTGGAAGGTGGCGGACTGGGGGTGGGCAACGAGGCGATGGGCAATAGCGGGGGAGCTGAAGGTTTGGAGGAGGCGGTGGACGGAATCAATAACAAGGATATGTGATTTGAAGTGATAAGGAGAAAGGAAGAATAGTGGGGCATGTGGGACCATCTCACAACCACTTGTAGAGGGATAAGGAGGAAAAGGAGGCTTAGGGGAGGGCACTTGGTTTCAACAACAACACTAGGAGAGTCAATCTAGAGAAGCAACGCATCGAGGAGAAGGATGGGGAAGAAGGTAAGGTGTGGGGGGGGCGTTGGGTGGCAACATGAATCTTGACTCGATCTAGTCATCCAAAAGTAACTATAAATTCATATATTTTTAGACATAGGCAGATCGCCCGTGTCGATCCATCTCTCCCTAAGACCCTTAGGCTCCATAGAATCCATTTAACACAAGTTTTTTGTTATCCATACATACATACTCCAAGCACACCAACCAATGTTTTGGCATCACGAGAGAAGGAGAAGGTCCAAAGTGGTGCGGTGGTTTGTATCTTCATCTTTGTAGTTGCGAGTCCACGACGCCCACGTGACACTCGTAGATAGCCGACACACACAAGCCAAGCTTTGTGGCTCCTTTCCATCTCCTACCTGAAGCAGCTTGCCCCATTGTGCTGGCTATCGAGTGACTAATCCAATTTACCTGATGCATGGCTGCTCCCATGAGGTCACGACGTAGGTGCTAGTTGTGGCTCCTCTGGTCCTCTCCGTCTTCGGTCTAGCTCGTAGAGTTGCGGCCTCACCTCTAACTTGCCAGACAACGTGGTTCAGGTGGTGCTGGGATGGTCAGTTTCTCTCTGACTCACTGCTCGTTGCCTCGATGCTCTAGCCTGCTCTGTGACTCAACAACTATGAGTCACCATTTTCAACCCATCTATATTTTAATCTTGCATCCACCATTGTTTTTAGATAATTGTAAACTAGACAACCCCTTTAATTTAACTGCATAATACCTATTCATTTATTCATTTGAACTTTATTATAATTCTTGCAATTAATTAGAGGGTAATGTGAAACCTATATTGATTGAGTTTTTCTCTTATAAATATGTCATGCAGAGCCTGTAGAGTCAAAATGTTTCCTGCTGGAATGTCTTGGGGGAGTTACTATGCCCTTAATCTAAACCATCGTTGTTACTGAACTCTTGTATTGTTAGGTTTTGACATTGTTTTTTCTAATAATATTTTAGCATTTTGTTGAAGGGCTTCATATATGAAATTATAAACCCTCCTAAGATCCTTCAGTTCGAAATTCTAACATTCAGTCATACTAATTTGATTACAATAAATAGATATTTGATCATATCGCAAATGCAAGTATTAATAAATCAATAGTAAAGATTTAGGGAGAAGAGAAGATGAGTGTCTGAACTGGCCCGTGAGCATCTGTCACTCAGAATAGCCTGTTAGCATTTCTGAAGGCAGGTTGCTGCCATGCCAAGGCAACAGGAATTGAACATGTTCCAAGTGAATACATAAAACACATCAATCTTTCTGAACCTCTGGCTCACTTCCAGTTATCTTCTTATGTGTGGTTACCACTTCCAGTTAGCATTTCTGAAGGCAGGTTGCTGCCATGCCAAGGCAACAGGAATTGAACATGTCCCAAGTGAATACATAAAACACATCAATCTTTCTGAACCTCTGGCTCACTTCCAGTTATCTTCTTATGTGTGGTTACCACTTTCAGACCATTTTCCTGATCGATGTCATGAAGCTTTTCAGCTTCCTCGTGGCTTTTCCTGTAAATGCAGTACAGGACCAACTGTAGGATACCCATTGGACAACCAACAAAGTTTGGTGACTGCGAAAACAAACAGAAAAATACAATGAACAGTGTAATTTGCAGCTCGATCCATTTCTGTATAAGAACATATATACCAGGTACTAACCGCAATGAAAAGATCCTTCCCTAGGAGCCCATATATCATCCAGAGAGCACTGGAGAGGAAGGAAAATAATGACAGGTAGAAGGGCATGAACTCTACACTTTTGGTTGTTATGACTTGTTTCTGCAAGTGAAAATTCCATTAATTAGGAAAAAATATTATTACCGAGTAAATTATTTATGGAAACTGAAGAATGAGAACAATTCTTCTCGTACATAGTTCCAACGTCTGAATCCGATCTGTTTCGTTACTACTATAGATATGATCAGTATTCATAGTCATTACATATTTGTATGTTGAAGTTTATTCTATTTGGAACTTAATTGTGATTGTATAGTGCAGACCATGATTATGAAGGCAGTATATGTGAAAGGTGCTCACCGCAGCTACCATTGGAGAGCTGTACATTGATATGGAAGCAACAAGGCCAATACTACCAACAAAAACTTTGCGCATACTGTGTGTATGAAATAGAAAGCTTGAAAAAAATGCTGTCAGACCAAAGAATGTGAGAATAGGTAGCACCATTTGCAACACAATCTTCTGCAAGAAGATCATCAGATAGCCTGTCAACATTGTTTCAAGCATTTATATCTAAATATCTGAAGAATTCCCTCCGAAAATAACTTGCCTTTTTCTCTCTGGGTGCAAACCATGTGTATATACTGATGAATGCTATCTCAAGCAGTATGCCCAGCCCATTGATAGAAGATACTGTAGAGTTCTCCCATCCTGAGCTCACCACAGGAAGCCCATACCAAGTGTACAAGAGGCAGTTGAATAGAGCTAAGATGTATGGAACACAAGAGAATTCTTCTACACTGCCCTTCTTAACCACCCTCCTGAATGTCAATCTATAACGCATAATTTTAGAGGACGATGATAAGCAAAGATTGCATATGAAACAAATTTTGGTCACACGTACTATAGCTTGGGATGTGATGTACATACATAGGTGCTGCATAGAGGAGCATAGAAGCAGCATTCCCTGAAAGTGGGAGACACTGGATTATGCTCTGAAACGAATGAAACTGAATTTACTTCAAGAAAATTTAGAGAGAAGTACCTAGAATTCCTACTGCTACACGGACAGTATTGGAAACCATTCCTGCTGTGCAATGAACGTTTCAGCTGTGGACTAAAATTTTGCAAAACAGTCATTTCTTTGCTCGAAGTGTTGGTCTCTCTATTTATAATGCCTAAAGCATGCTAAAATGCAGATGAGTGGGTAAAGCATGACTGACAAAAAGTTGTGCGTGCTATATGAAATTCAGCTGGACGGCACCAAAGAGATTAGGGTCTGTTTGGTCTTTGTTTCTATTTTTCTATTGAAGTTTTGTAAGAATTCTGATTATATTTGGTAAACATTCTCCAAACTAAATTCTGAAATATAGCAAAATATGTACACGACAACAACCACAAGTGTCATGTCATCAGCAAAGCTATATGTTGGTTAAGACATTATTCATGCAAAAAATACTAATGCAAGACTAGATTTTTCTGATAGGCTCTAATTCTGCAGTTGTCAGATATGCCAAATTAAGGTAGACTATGTATAGATCGTGTCTATCAAAATCCGGTGACGAGCAAGGCCTTTGGGATTCACAAAAGTTAGTGAAGCTGAACTATGCCAGCTTGCCAGCATATAGACAGGTCTACTCTGAATCCACATTGCTCGATAAGTCAGCAAATAATGCCACAAAATCCCAGGTGGTTCCACGAAAGGAACGGTTTGTGGTTGATAGGATTGGAACGGTTAGTCATTGGGAGATAAAAGCTATTCAGCACTTAGACGCACATTCTGCCGTGCCCTGCATTATGAAGATTGTTTAGTCCTCATAAGTGGTGCTGTGTGGTGGTGCCAAATCCTATCAACTAAAGAGACGCATGATTTTTTTATATATATATAAGTGTGGCTTGTCGAAATTGAAGTTGGGGAACATATATAGATATTATCAACTGAACTCATGAATGCAAACCGTGTGCATAAGCTAGTTATAAATCCTATGGTTCGGGTAGTATGTGCTGCTAGATACACGTCATCACTCCATGGATCCGCGTTAGGGACCCATCGGTTGGCTGTGGCTGATCACAGCCAAAATTTAGAATTTCAAGATTAAATTTAAATATAATTTAAGGTTTGTTCATCGTAATTTTCTCTACCTTGAATCTCAAACTGAAAAAGATATAAATGTAAATGTTTTACTCCGAAATACTCCCTCTATTTCATAATGTAAGAGTTTTGATTTTTTTCTTGCAACTTTTGACAATTTGTCTTATTCAAAAATTTTGAGAAAATATAAAAATAATAAGTAAGTACTTCCATAATTTTTGAATAAAATGAATGGTCAAATATTACAAGCAAAAAAGTAAAAACCTACATTATGAAATGGATATACTCCTCCGTTCAACAATATAAGCATTTAGCGAAAGATGTGACTAATCCTAATACAACAAATCTGGACAAGGGTTTTGTCCAGATTCATTATATTGGGATTAGTCACATCCAGACACAAAAGGTTACATATTTAGATGGAGGGAGTAGTAATTTTTTGTTACTTTGTACATGTGGCTACCGTTTATTAGAAAACGAAACAATCGTAGCCTTAATTTATGACCAATACTGCAAACGCATGCACTTTCTACGTCAGCACTTTTGCTGGCAGCAAGCATGCAGTACATTGGGCACAATGCTGATATTGTGCAATGACTCAGCAGTACTAAATGCTTACACATCAAGCAACAAATAGGCAACTTGAAATTGCTGTTCTAGTAGTTCTTTAATATCTAAGTGCAGCACGTTTTCTCGTTCTAAAAGTCGTCAAAATTCCAAATTTGTTCGGTGGTAGTGCAACATACCGAGTTTAATTTACATCTCTGAATGTTTTGACGAAATTCATATGTGAATCGTACGGATTTGGCACGTTCAGCCACACGCTCGAATCCTCTTCGGTTTCCGGAAGCCGGAGCCGATCAGAACATTGTTAATTTGTCCACAATTTATGCTGATATGCATATCCCAAATCAATCCGATCGCCAAGCTAACAACTTTCCTGCAAAATTCACAAATTTCCGGCGAATTAAATCAACCAAGTTCACCGGAACACGTTACTAGCGCGCACGAACAACAATGTCGATGCCGCCGCCGTCGTCATGCTGGGACTCGTTGATGTCGGCGCTGTCGTCGTCAGGGCGGCCGGAGAGGCCGCCGGCGACGATGCTGTCGCTGCAGGAGCAGCTGATCGCGGCGTCGGAGCACGCCGGCCTCGAGCGGCTGCGCGAGCGCGCGGGCGCGCTGCAGCGGGAGCTGGACGGCGTGGCCGGAGAGACGGAGGCGGCGGAGGCGGCGGCGCGGGCGGCGGAGAGGCGTGCGGCGGAGGCGGAGGGCGAGGTGCGCGCGGCGGAGAGGGAGAGGGAGAGCCTGCGGGAGGTGGAGGAGGAGATCGAGGCCATGGACCGACGGATCAAGCTCCTCGAGGCAATCGTCGCCACCATCACGCCCAACCCCAACTGATCGTAGTTTGATGTAATTCAGCACCACGACGACGAAGAAGAAGAAGAACCTTTTCTACTCTTCGTATAAAATTCGTGCAAATTTGCAGTCTTTGTGTGAATATTGTGATATTTTTTGCGTTCAGTTGAACATATTGTGGTAAAATCCCCAGTTGAACAGTGTTTGTGTGAAAATTGATATTTTTTGGGCCAAGGTGGTTATATCGTTGGGCTGAAGTTTGTGGGCTTGAAACGGCGGTTGGCTGGTCTTCCCTGAATCCAATTCTAGCCCAATCTTATTTTGAAAAGGAGTAATTTCAGACCAACTCGGAGGCAGTGTTTCCCATCGGTTTAGGCCTTTCGGGAGTAGTGGCTGTTCGCGTTTCGACGGCGGCGTATTGCAGCGCAGGTTGAAAGCCGCCACCGCCAGCCAAAAACCATAGGCGGCGGCGGCGGCGGCGGCGGATAGCTGAGGTGCCGCATGGCTGAGAAGTGAGTGTGGTTGGCAGCGGCGGATACGTGAGACGCCGGATCAGGGTGGCAGTGGAAGGACCTGACGCCAGCGAGAAGCTGGACTTGCAGGGTTTTTTTTTTCCTCTTTAGAATCCCTAGTTTTGGGGATGGTAGCGGTTGGAGAGAAATTTGGGATTATGCCATCATAATTTTTGGGGAGATGACATGTCACAAACCTGTTCCGATAAAATTTCACTCTTAACCAGAATGGGTTCGTTGGATTGCATTTGGGTTAGAAATGCCCTTGCCATCTTATAAAAACACCCATGTCATCTTATAAAAATGACATAGAAGAAGCATGACCGTCTGATTTTGTCCTGCCAGATGATAAACATTTGTTGTATAGTTGTGCTCTTTTTCTCTTTTTTTTAAAAAAAATATGCTACAACAATTTCCCCTAGAGCTTCTAAAAATCAGATTTCCCAACCCCATGAATATCGATGTCCACCAGTAGGGGATGACCTGTGCTCCCAATCAACCATCAAAGCTCTTGTCCGACGCGTTGGTGAAATGCTCCTGCCCTCGTCCACTGCTGGCTCAATCTATCCCGCCCACGGCCTCATCTTCCCAGTAGCCAGCCGAAAATCAATCATGGCACCCCCAAAACTTCCGTGGCGTCTTCAATATTGGTTCCATTAGTAGGTTGTTATCCCAACATGAAATCTCTTGTTGATTGTTAAGGGTGATTCCACCTTTTTATTCATTGGGAATCTATCGGTGGTATGGGTTCAGGGTCTCTCACAAAAGGTTAAACTTGGTCAATCCGCGCCCGAGAGGGAGAGGGTCGGGCTACATGACCCCGCCTCGGGGCGCACGGCTACAGATATCGAAGCAGCCCGACACCCAACATAACGCATAGGTAGGGTAGTCGCACCAGTCTGACCCCCTCCTATCACGCGGTCAATGCAAAAACTAATAAAGAGCCCAGTGATGGCTCACCCCAACCACTCGCATTTAATGCCTGCTAGGCGATGGGCAGAAACCATTGTGCGCGGCTACATGACCCCGTCCCGGGGCACATGGCTACAAGTGTCGAGAGGCAGCCCCACACCCAGCTTGATGCATGGGTAGGGTAGTCCGACCCTGGCCCTCCCCTTGTGCGGTCAGCACAGAAGTGAGAGAGAAAGAGGTTAGCGATGGGCTTACCCCAACCACTCGCATTTAATGCTCGTTAGGTGATAGGTAAAAACCATTGTGCATCATGCACACTACATCATCATGAAGGACAGTCCTTTTGCCTGAACTGGGCAGCAGAAGCACACGCCTCTGCCAAGGGCATGTTTCTGAAACCCCTATCACATCCACACGGTCGCATACTGTCGTCCATGGTCGGTGGAAGGAGCCATTTGATTTGCCGCCTAACCCCGAATGACCCCACCGCTAGGTGGGGCCATCAGACAAGAGGTCGATAGTGTCACGGCATCATCATGTAGTCGTTGCCCCCATCATCGAAGGCGAGGACTAGGGTCAAATGACCCTATTTTTCTCCGCCCTCCATCAAGTCATGGGCCCTATTGGTGGGCCCCGATTTGACATGCACATCGCAGCCCGTGGCAATGTACAGCATTTTCTTCAAGGTGGCGTGTAGTTCGGGAGATAAACGGAAGAAGAATGTCCCTCTCTTACTGAGTGTTTGGACTCTGTGGTAACCTCTTGTCGATATAAAAAGATGTCCAAGCATATTGATAAGGGGGAAGGAGAGGAAAAAAAAGAGAGGGGGTTTGAAAAAACTCTCATCGGAGAAACCCTAGCGTAACTTAGCTATCCATATCCCTCAAGAAATCCGTCACACGGGAGTAGAGTACTACGCCTCCCTTACGGCCAGAACCTATATAAACTCCGTGTGTCGATTGTCCGTGAGGCCAACATGCTCTCCACCCATATACGATCTTCGCACATTTACGCGCCACATGTCGAACCCTTATGGGGTCACATCGATCCCTGCTCGAGGAGTTCGCCCTCCAACCGAACCAATCTTAGTTATCTTTCAAGGGGGGAGGGGGAACTATTAACAAGCCAAAACCTTGATTGAAAAAACAAAAAGCGGAATTTAGGGATTGATTTTTAAGTCTTGGCTGATGATACTCTTAGAATCGCAAACTGGATTTTTACACAAAAGGGGCAATTAATTCAACTCATGTAACTTTTTGCCAATGTTGCACAAAAGCTTCGTGTCTAGAAATTCCTTGTGAGCATTGAGCACATCTCATTCTTACCTAGATGCCCTATCTATATATGTTGCCGATCAATCAACTGCAGTGTACTTTGCTGCATAGGCAATCCTTGGCTTCTGGGCCCCTGCAATTATCCCAATGCCCTATATACCCCCATTTTTGGTGCTGTGGCCTGCATCCATGTGCACGCGGAGGCGGAGTGTTCTCCCAACTGCAAGCAGAAAAGATGTCCTGGGGCTTGTCTCTTCAGCGGTCCTCCTCCTGAACCCGGCCCTCCTCTACACATGACTTGCAGACACACACACACAAACACACTTGCAGTTGCAGCAAACAGCCAAGAGCTCAAATCCTAGAGAAAAACGATTGCATGAAAGATGCAGACAGCACATGCATGTCGATGCAACTAGCTAGGCTTGCAGAGACATATCACATAGGAGTATCAACAAAGGCTTATTTTGATGCTGAGATCGACGACATCATCAACAGAGGCCACATGCATGCATGAACAGTAGTAGTAGACTAGTAGATAGGTATCCACATAATTTGGATTTTGGACGGTGGCCACTTAAACTGGTAACAGGTGCAACACTCTAATAAACACCTGCATCTCTGCAATCCGTGCAGATTACAGACTAGTACGACCTGATGATCCTGAATTCCTTATCCTTTCTGACCAAACACTGTAGCAAACTGACCACTGGTCCACTACTGCATTTTGGGTTGCATTTTGCATGGATTCATTATCTGACGTACGTCTCACTCGATCTACTGCCCCATCTATCACTGATCACATTTGCAATTGTTCCCTACTCGATTGATCAATTCGATCAATTGATCAGTCATACGCAGAGCTGAAGAGCACTTTGACAGTGCAGGCGGCGAGGATCTGGAGCACGCCGGAGTTGGATCGGGAGACGCAGCGAGGCGACTTGAACTGGCTCACTGGGGCGCCGAGTGAGAGGTAGTGGCGAAGAACCTTCTGGAACGTTCCCCTCTGCAGCACGCGGAGCTCGAGGGCGCCGATGGCCTTCGTCTTCCTCGACCCGACGTACCCGGCGTCGACGAACGCCCTGTCGAGCTCGTCGCAGCAGGACTGCAGCACGTCGCCGTCGACGGCGGCGGCGTCTTCGGCGTTGAGCTCCAGGAAGACGACGTAGTGCCCCGGCGACGTCGACGACGAGGTGTCGGCGTGGCTGGTGTAGTCGACGACCTCGAGCTTCTCGGCGGCGAGCGCCGCCCTCGCCGCGGCGTCGACGGCGAGCTGCAGGTCCTGCTCGCTGTTCTTGTCGATGTTGATGGACAGCATCAGGTTCCTCCTGCACACGAACTTGAGCTTGGGCGTCGCGTTGTGGAAACCCGACACCTCCACCACGTCTCCCAGCCGATATCGGTAGAGCCCTGTAGTACAAAATTCAATTCAATTCCAAGAACACATCCAGTTACGTACATTAGCTGATTGATAAGATCGATCAACTGTGTGTGTGTGTGACAAAATTCAGAAACTGCATTATGTTATGTGGTCAGAGTTCCTTAGCGGAATGATTACATACAGTCAAGAAAGTGTGTACAAGCTAGGACAAAACAATGTACTAACATTCAAACGTCATATGATCAACAACGGTAGGGTAGCATGCATGCATGCATATGTAACAAAATGCAACCAATCATGCAAACGAAGAAGAAAGTATATGAATTGTGATGATATAATAGATGGCCCCTCTTCTGATGTACTCCTAGCTGCTACAGTGGTAGCTGGCCCTGTACTACATGTTCAGATGTACCTGATGCCCACTTGTGACGTGCCGGGTAGCCGGCCTGTCACACCGATTCTTATCCGATTACCTGACATGATCACAGGAGACTCTCCTCTCTTCTCTTTTTTGTGGCGCCCATGCTCGGCCAGAGCCATCAACTCCATCCATGCATGGAGTCATGAGTCTAAAGGAGAGGCCAAACCCTAGCTTCATATATATCGATTGACTACTGAAAATAATTGGATGGAAAATTTGAGCATATATAGCTCGTTGCATGTGTTTGGACGTACTGTGCAGGTAAGAAAACCTGAACATTCAGATACTACTGGGAAAACAAGAAAGGGATGGTCCAGTGTTTTGTTTGGTTGTTTGTTTGTTTGACAGTTGCAGCTGGTTGCATTCACATGTGAACGCATGAGACCTGGCTTATGGTCAGAGTTAACTATGGTTAAGGTTTGGGGGAGCCGAGAACGGATTCCGAGCTGCTGCTAAGTGCCAAGTACAATTGTACAAATGTACAATGACCAAAGGCAAATCGACAGATCGTCGTCGTATAGGAGTCCTTTCTGTCTCGAATGTATTAATTGTTAATAATCTGGTCTATCGATCGGTTTCACACCAGCTGGTCTATGGTTTAGATATAGTACTTATCATTGTGTTTGCAAACCTGCTAGAAGGTGCTAGGAGCAGTAATAATTAAGTAGCTCTCAAAGTCATATGTATGAAAAGTAAGTTATATTTTTCATTTCCTAATGAATTGAATGAATCATTGGACATTTGGACTTGGATGTACTCGTACTCTTGTGAAGCAGTCAACAGAGTTAAATTAGTGGTAGTAAGCCTGTGGATAGTGTAATTGTGTAAGTTTCAAATGAAGTGTTCGGTACAAGTTACCTTGTGAAAACAACACCACAATTATTGATCTACTGCTACATGTATAAAAAATTATTCTAGCATAGCAAATAAAAAGTTTTTCTTTCTGTTTTGTCCGTTCCACTGTCTACTGGCTAGTTTTCATTAATTTCCAACCAGGTGTGCACACATAATATAAAATTGTTCAAATGAAATGACATTTTGGGTGAATTAATTAATTCATCAATTCCCTTCATTTCCAAGGCATGTTCATATCCTGACCTCCAAGCAACTCAAGTCCTCAACTAACCAATTTGCCACGGTCAGGGTCAAAATCTTATCTTTAATAGTTTCTGATGACCTAATCATCTTTCTGAACCAGAGACTAAACTACACTAAAGCTAACTAAACAGAAAAACTGATGGCCACTTCAAATCTCCTGATGTTTTCCCATTGGTCAAGGTCCTAAATCTACCAAACCGAAAGGCCCATCTACAATAATAATACATTCTTTAACAAAAAAAGATCCAAGTTTTCAAGACCAGAGTGACCAGACAGCCCAAGGGTTTTGAAGGCCAAAGTCAATGCCCCCTTTGGGTAGTCAGAGCTCAAGTCAACAAAGCGGAAAAGCATGAGACGAAAGTTCCCTGTACTGTCACTGTGACCACCGATATGTATTGCTGTCAGGCCAAAGCAAAGGCTGCTAGTGTGCGACTGCGTGTTCGCAAACCTGTCTCTCCAGTTACGGATAAGAAAGCAACGGGCATTGCAGGTAAACTGTCGTCGATAAATACACTAAAAGTGTAGGTAATACTCTATTAAATGATGATGTGGTGATGCATATGTCTCTGTCTAAGAAATGTAAATGATATTTATCTGAAGAAGCTTTTGTTGTACGTATCTGCTAGCATTTGTAGAGAACAACTTTTATAACTAATTTATTTATTATTATTTTGCTCCTTTTATACTCAGAAGCAGATGAAACTGCTCCACTGTTACTTATATATGGTCAGGTACTAGTTAAATTATTTTAAACCATCAGGTATGCATGCACTCGCTTCATGCAATAGTTCATATGGTTAAAAAAAATCATATACTAGTTGTAAGATTGGCACTTAGGATTTTTCCCAAACATGTCCTGTACACATGTGGTCCCCAAAAATGCAAAATGTTTGTTGCACCATACTGCCATATAAAGAAGGAGAAATTCTTTTCTGGCAAACACTATATGGCAGTGGCTGCAAATGTGCAAGTGACCAAATTCCAACCGGTTTTATGAACATATCCACAAAAGCGACCGAGATTCATTCATGCAAAAACGTGTACCTGCGAAGGTGGTCATCACGACCTCGTACTGCTCGCCGACGGCGACCTCCGTCAGCCCGACGGGCTCCGCCTCGGCGTAGCATCCGCCGCCGGCGGCGCCGCCGCCGTCGAGGGGCCTGAGGGGGATGAACTCGAAGTAGCCGATGTCGGGGAGGACGGTGAACGTGGCGAGCTCCGGCGGCGTCGCCGGCTCGACGTTCGCGCCGATCCACCCCTCCGACGCGCCGTACTCGGCGGCGACCAGCGGCAGCTCGCCGGCGTAGTGCCGGAGCTTCTTCACGTAGTGCTCCATGGACCCCGTCATGATGCCGTACACATATCTAGCATTGTCTCTTCGTTAAAAATTTACTATTGATTGTACGTTTTTACGACATCGGTCTAGGATGTAAAACATTTCTTTTAAGAAAATAAGAGAGGAATTTTAAATTTTTATTTGTAACATTTAGTCATTTGTCTTGATAAAAAATTATGAAAACATATTTATTTTGTTTATGACATATTTTATTATAAAAATAGTGTAAGCATGATTTATTTTTTACATATAAGTTTTAAATAAAACGAATGTTCAAACGTTTAAAGCTCTGGTAAAACGAAGGAAATATGAATTTTCTAACTTCAGGTACCAAATTCAAATTATTATTATTATTATCTCGGTGCCTACTCAGCACAATAAAAATTGCTCTTTTTTAATATAAAAAACATACCTGGCGTTGGGCCACAGTGCCGGGATGACACCATACCAGTTACTAAGCGCGACGCACTTGCGTGCGATCTCGTCGGCGAGCTCCGGCATTGGCCCGCCTAACAGCGCCTCGACGGCGTTCCTGACCGCCGGCGTCGTGACCCTCGCCGGCGACACCTCGCCGCTGCGGATGTCGGCGCAGAGCTCCTCCCAGACGCGCTCGAAGGTCTGGAACGCGAGCACGACGCTGTGGGCGAACGTGGCCGACACGATCTGCACTTCGCCGGCGGCGAGGAGGCCGCAGAGGAGGTGGCAGTAGAGCGACTGCGAGAAGTCGGCGCCGCCGCTGCCGAAGATCACCTCGTCGGGGCTGCAGCACTGCGACTGGATGTCACGCATCGTCGCCTTGAACTCCTCGCTCCTGTACACGTTCGTCGTCGCCGTCGTCGCCGTCAGTCCTCCCTTCGTCTTCGTCTGCCTGCTGCTGTATATGAACTGCAGCGCCTTCCCATTCCCCACTGGAAACTCCCTGCGTGACACAATTTGTACACAACGATTGAATTCGAGATTAGGATTTTTTTTTTTTTGAGATCAATGAGTGTGCAGTGTGTAATTCTTGGTACATGTCGTATGCTGATCGTACTGCGTATGAAAGAGATGATTTTTGAGCAATTTTGACTTATACTCCGACAAGATCATCACCGTTGCCAACTTGCCATTAACTACCAGCCAAGAATTGATCAACATTTTTCGATTGGTGAATCGATCGAGGTCAAGCACTGTGTTTCTTGGTACATGTCGTACTCTCGTACTACGTATTAATGAGATGATTTTTGAGCAACTGACTTATATCCGACAAGATCAACACCCGTTGCCATTAACTACCAGACAAGAATCGATCAACATTTTTCGATTGGTTGATCGATCGAGGTCAAGCACTGTGTTTCTTGGTACATGTCGTACTCTCGTACTAGGTATGAAAGAGATGATTTTTGAGCAATTGACTTGTACTCTGACAAGATCATCACCGTGTTGCCATTAATTAATTACCAGCCAAGAATCGATCAGCATTTTTCGATTGGCGGATCGATCGAGGTCAAGCACTGTGTTTCTTGGTACGTGTTGTACGTTTGAAAGAGATGATTTTTGTGCGAAGCTGAGGAAGAAATAAAAAGGGGAGGTAAAGGACAGCGACGGCGCGGAGAGGCGGAGCACCAGGGACCAGAATCTCGTCGCCTTTCATTTCTTTCTTGCGATTTAATTACTGCCACGAAAGCAACGCCAAGTCGGCAAACTAAAAGAACAAGATCTCGCCATCGCCGGCGATGTCGCAGGCGGCGGCGGCGCCGAACGCACATACCTGTTCCTGAACGCGTACGACGTCCGGTAAATCTGCATCGTCGACTTCACAAGCTCCTCATTGAACAGCAGATACTTCCTCTTCCCCTGCGTCGTCCCAGAGCTGCAATCATCGATCAATCGATCACCATCATTAGTTCTTGGGGCGGCGAAGAAGTCGCCGGAGACGAGGAAGACGATACTGACCTGAGGGAGATGGAGGTGGCCGGTTTGGCGGTGAGAATTGGGGAGGAATCGCCGTCGGCGATGCGCTCAATGTAGGGCTCGAGATCGGCGTGAGTGGCGAGGGGGACGCAAGAGCGGAAGCTGTCCGGGTCGGTGCGGCCGGCGAGGCCGAGGTCGCGGAGGTACTCGACGCCGGCGTTCTCGGCGAGGATGCGGCGCAGCGTCTCCCGCTGCACAATGGCCGCGTCTTTCGTCAGCCGCTCGAACTCGGCGATCACCTCCTCGCCGCTGAACCCACTGCCCTGCTTCATCTTCTTCTCCAACATCTTTCTCGCCTCACAAACTCACAAAACCTACACCAACATATATACACGAGCAAGATATGAATCAGTCCAAATTGCACCGAGCAGCGGCTCGGGTGTGTTAAAGAGGACAAAAACAAGAAAAAAAAATGTTTTTTTTCTCTTGGGGAGAAGAAACAAAGTAAGTACGCCCAAGAGCGGCAAAGGGGAAGAAGGATATCGAGATAGAATAAGAGAAAGAGGAACTGGACACCAGAAAACAGCAGCCACAGGCGTACTTGTCTCTCCCCGTGAACTGAAACTGAAGCTGAGATGTAAAAAAGAAAAAAAAGAACAGCGAGAGGAACAGCAACAACAGCGCCGAGATTTGTAACAGATTGTTCGAAACACACACAGAAACAGAGACTGTCCGACCCGACCAAACAGAACCAAACTACAGAATTCAGAACAGAATTCACGGGCAGACCATGAACAGAGCAAGAGACGGCGGAACAGACAAAGACGAAAAAAAAAACACGGGGCCGGAGCGCGAACCTAACCTCAGCGTGTCGTCGTCGTCTCCGGCGCCGGCGCCGGCGAGTCGATCTCTTCTTGATTTTTCAAGCGTGATTCCGATATGCGGTGTTGCGGTGTGACGAGCTCGGCGAGGAGGAGAGATCGACGCGCGACACGCGAGAATTTATACACACGAGGGCAGGGGCGTCTCGCCAAAATCCGCGAGCGGCTGTGTGCGATAAAAATGTTTTTTTTCTTTGCTCTCGCAGAAGAGGGAGGAGGTGGGGCGCGCATGTCAGTCAAGGCACAGAGGACAAAAGCTGTTGCCGTCGCTGATGCAATGCAGTAGAGGGGAGTGCACCGCGCACCGCTTGGTTGTTTGCAGTTTGCCCTGCTGTGCTGTCCTCCGCTCGCTCTGCTCTGGTCGGTTACTAATCCGCGGTTTAGGGATAATCTTTCCTGTTCAGGCTGCAGTAAAAGCGTGCGTGCACAATGAGTATAAAGGAATTACTCTATTCATCTTAATCTTTTTTAGTATACGGTACTCCCTCGAAATACGGGTCTCAGATTGTTACATAAGGGTTTTACTCAATAATTTCTCTATTATAAATTTATTTTTATGATATAAAATTAATGTTGTTATCTTTATATTCACAAGTGCTATACCGCGACTATACCTTTTAGTATCACAACTGATATTTTAGTGAAGTAGTGGAGAAATTATAGGTCAAACATTTATCCTAATAAAATAAAATTTGTCCTATAAAAAGGATGGAAGGAATATGTTATAGGACAACGATTATGACATAATTCTGTGCAGAATTGTCTCTAAGATGTGTTTAATCCATACAAATATTGTTATATTTTTAGGGCGAAGATAAGACATTATTTTAGATTATTTATCGTTTTAGACTTGGCAAACATATTTATTTGGACCGGTAAATTTTAGAATATCTAGTAGTTTAGCAATATAAAAGTTCTATATTGTGAAAGTATTTTTCATGATCAATCTAAAAATTTTAAAAATATGACGTTAAAATATAAAAGCTTGTAGCAATTAAAGATAAAAACTTAACATGTGTTCATTCTTGAAGCGCAAATAATCAATGCGATGGGCTTATTTTACTTGAAAGATTCATTATGTACCTCACTGGAAATGCAATTTTAAAAAATATTTTTTTTTAGCTGACGTGCTCTTATTGCCTTCTTGTTGGCTTATCAGTGGCAAACAAAATCTGAAATTAAAAAGGTGATTTCAGAGTTGATTTTCAGGGTTTTTCATCATAAAAAATGTTTTCTTTCTATTTTAAACAATGAATAATACAAATTTAAGGGTTTTACATATAATATTACTAATCGTTTAGCAGTATTACTACGGCTTTTCGACCATGATTTTTTATGGGGGTGTACGATGTCATTTATAGCTTCTCAAAAAAAAAAACTTCTGTCATTTATCTCGAAATTAATAATATGCCTAACTCGAAATTCACTTTACTGATTTACCAGGTATATGCCACTGACATGCAGGGTAAATCCTAAAGACCTAAGTTTTGTGGAGGTATGTGGTAACCATCCCAACTCTTTCCACTTGTCCAGCCTAATGCACTCCGGAAATTAGCGAGATCCATCGATGCTTATCCCTTTTCTGCTGTCATGTTCTGTTCGTTGATGGGAATGGACGGGGGCTCAATTCAGAAGTGATTGCCTGGTATTTATGATGCGGTACCTAGTGACAGCAATGTTGAGCTGATCTCGACATCAGGGTACTAATCAAGCAAGGATAAGGCTAACGATGTGTTAAGCGCAGCTAAAAATCATTGTCGTCGGGTAACGATTTAGCACGGCATATTTTATCTATAAGATTTTACCGAAACCATTGGTATGGACTGACACCGACCAATATACTATAAATCCGTCTTGCTACTATCCCAAAACATAGGGACTCCTCGTTGGCTATTTGAATCGGGCAATGCATTTGTCCAGATATTGTTTTATCCAAATTCATAATTATAAATAGTTATATTCTAAATTAAGTAGAAGAAAAAAAAAAGCCTATCATACTCATTAATTGACTTGATTGTGGGCTGGCATTTAAGTTCATCCATGCTATAAATAGGCGGTTTAAATCTAATTGGCTATTGTGCCTTCTGGATATCTTGGAAGTCATGTATTTGAGGACAAAATTGAATCTTGAATATATAATTCTAGGAAAAAATTAAACGACAGAAGTGCGTATATTGTATTATAGGACGAATGGATCTTGCGTTGTGAGTTCATCACTCTAAACTACACATTGTTTTAAAAAATATATATCATGAGAAATTATGCATGCAAATGCATGTAAATGCAAGGTATCGGCGCGGTGCAGCACGGTGCACCGGGGATGGATCCCTGCGTTTGCGGTCTCGCCGTGAATCTCTCCTAGGCGTGGCGACAGCAGTGGCGTCGTGCTTAGCCAGCGGTGGGGGCTGACAATGTAGGCGTTGGGTCGCGGGGCGGTGAGGTTTGGATGGCAATTATGACAACCGGATCTTCGGCAGCAGCGGCGCCCACTGTTGGTGGCGAAATGCGGAGATTGTGCTCGGCTTGACAGCGAGGTGCATCGGTACAGTACGGCACGCATGCTAGTGGATTCCTTCGTCTATGGTGTTAGCGGGATGACAGCGAGATCGCCGTCAATGGTCTCCCTAGGGCAGCATGATCAGCTTAACGGCACGGGCCTAACGACGCCGACGTCGGGTGGTTCCCGAGGCCTTTTGCGGAACGGTGAGGTTTGGACGGTGATGACGACAGTCGGATCTAGCCATTCATGGCTGTTGTCAGTAGCGCCTCTATGGATGGCTATGTCATTTCCGCTCGCGTGCGTCACTCATCTTCTTGAAGGTGATGTCGGAATGCTTTGTCGTTACTCTGTATGATACCCTTCCGTCGCGCCTTTGAGGTGAACTTCCTATTTTAGGATGGTTTTTTCAGTAGTCTTCTTGAATTTAATCAAATTAGATATCATTGTAATTTATAGTTATTAGCCCTATAAATCTTGTAATAAGTGGTTATAACTTCTCTTAAATAAAGGCTAGAATAAAATTCATTATCTAAAAAATATATGATTTAAGTTTGATTTGGCCCCATCCTCCCTACCTATTGCAAAAGAGCCCAAGACTAAAATATTTCTAAAATAGTGAATCCTGATTGATTCATGCATGGCAACCATGTTGTTTGCTAAAAAAATATAGACAAAGATCAAAATTACGTGTATGCCTTTTTTGTGTAAAATATGGGGGAAAATGGTACAAAGAAACAGAAGAATGTTTGGCGCAGGAGTAAGCCACAGTAATTCTTTTATGCATTCTATCCTTTCCAGGTTTTGAGTCGTTTCGACAAAATAAAACGTTGCTACTGTAGGTCCATGTCAACATAAGTCTACATCAACACCAAAGTCACAGACTGATACGCACCAACTTGGCAACTTGCTTATGATTTGGCAGCTAATGATATAGTTAAAAGCTTAGAATGCAACAAGCACTAATGGTTACATGTTAAATCCAACTAAAAAGTTACCCACCTTAGCAGCAGAGCCACATCCCCAGCATTAGGGATAAAAGCTCCTTGATTCCTTAAATCTTGATATTAAACAAGGGCTTCACGGCGCTATTAGCTTCCCCATTGACACTTATCAATGTGACAATCCCCTGTGCTCACACCGGTATGTGTCATGTAGAACCACTATCAAATCTGATATCATCTGCAACTTATCCAATATTTATTGATACATCATCCTAATATTTAGCACTTTTAAGGTACAATTGATTGTACCTCTTAAGAAAAAAGAACTATATAATGGCACTACTCATCAAGGTTGCACACTGTTTCTTGAAAATGGACATTCAAATGAAGTAAGAAGTAAAAACTTGCAGTTGGTCCTCGTCTTAATCTGACTAAGTACTTTGGTCCTTTCTAACATATACTTTATAGTAAGTCTTTGAAAGATATATACACACCTGATATCCTGATGCTGATAGATTTGGAAAGGAAAATAAAAGTTTCTGTGGTCTAGTAATAGAGTCAAGCTGAAGCTGGTATTTCTATGTTCGAATAGGTCATACACTTATACTTATGTCCCTTCAGAGAGCCAGTCCAAGAAACAGAGGAAAAAACAAGAGATTTCCCGGCCTTATTTCGCACGATTTTGTACAGAGACTGCATAACTTGACATCCAACCAACTCCATTCCATTTCATAACCCCTTTAATTCCAACACTTGTGCTGATGTTCCAGTTCTGAAGATTCTCAGCCTCTAAATGGAGGGGGAGGCTAACCTGCAGCCTCTTCAGATGATGGGCTCAACAGTGACAGGCTCCACAAGATGACACCAAAGTTCAGATAAGAGTTAAGACTCATGGACCAATTTGTTGCGACAGTGAGCATCACTGTTCACTAGAGGATGGTGATATAAGCAACCAAACAACCAAAGTTTTTTGTTTGTCTTCCACTAATCTGCTGCTTGCATGCCTGGCTCTCACAGAAACGTCTCTGGATAGGCTTGCCCAGTTGTCCTGCCTACTAAAAGATGGTTCTTGGACTATGCCAATTATGTTGAATTTCATTTTCAGACGACGCAGACACAGCACGCACATCCAACCACCTTTGCGCACCCCGAGTCTCCTTAGCACACACCTAAATTTATCGATGTAAAAAATGTTCAAACTCAAATCATTTTATGTGGAGTCATGCTTCCACAACTTTCTAGCACACACCTAAATTGATGGATGTAAAAAAATTTCAAACTCAAACCGCTTTATGTGGAGTCATGTTTCCATAACAGCGCATACCTAAATTTATTGATACAAGGAGGAAATAGATGCAAGAGATGAAAAATGTTGAAAAAACGTGTGTTCGAGAGGATTCGTACATAGGCCAACGGTAACCATTTTTTAATAGACAGAGTGGCCTACTAAGGAGGAGCTTCATATCAATGTAATTAAGAGAGGAACGACATAATGCTGCCCAAATTTTATTTTTGGGAAGTGGTGATTACCTGGATTTGAACTCAGGCCTAGCTCCTGGCAGCTTCCTACCAGCTGAGCTATGCATCTCAGGTCAATAGCAAACTCTTGACGAATCTCAATAATCGATCCACATATTGTTCTCATATTTTCACAGCTTCACCGCAACCCTAAATTATTCACCGCTATACTCAAATTTCACTGCAAGAAAAAGGTAATAATGCATTTCTTTCAGATCGAAAAGGACTGGTCATGGCGAGTAGAGCTGGCCAAGCTCTACGTAGAGCTAAGCTGATCGATTTGATCATGCCAACCACTCACAAGTAACTAAGTAAGTTGTACAGCAGCTTGCAGTAGTGTACGGAACAGTCTGAGCTTTTTTTTTTAAGGCCACCGAACAGTCTGAGCTACTGTTAGTAGAATGGTGAGGTGTTACACAGGATTCACTATTTCGGAACACCTAACAGACAGACCTATCGAGGGACTCGTTCTCTTCAGATTATCACCCGATTATTGCGGTGGGTTATCTGCTCCATATTTCTAAAAATATCTTTTTTAAAGGACTTTCCTCTAATATGTTGTTTAAGATCGCTTGTTCTAAACTAGTACTATAGTATTCATTTAAGTTTGTATCTCAAAATATTTTCTTTATCCCTACGAATAAGTAGCTCATCCATCTCATTTCATTCATGTTCATCACTTTCAAATGCCCCCTAAATTTGATTAGTATTTTTTTTTTGTGCTAAGTTAAGAAAATATCCAGTAGATCAACCTCCTACCAGAACCCACTGAAGCGCAAAATTCCATAAATCCAGAACCGAAAATTGTAAGCCCTGGTGATCACAACGTGACCATTTGAAGAGTAGAGTCCTCACAGTGATCACGAGAGGCAGAGACCTACATGGCTCCACCGCGAGACGTGACTTGCCTGACCAAGCCACCAAGGCAACATGAAAAACGAGCACGGCTAGATGGTTGGCACTGACGAATCCTGCACTTGCTAGCTAGGAGTACTATAGCTGCAATGCCAAGGACTGTGCATGTAGAGCATCGGTGTCGTAGTAGTAGTAACATGCTGCATGGCCATCCAGTCCTAGTAGCTATAGTTGCTACCTTAGCTCGATCAGCTTCAGATCGTCGTCACCTCTGAATCCTCTCCTTGCAATGGAGGGCAGGAGGACCATGCGATGTTGAACCCTTGATGCTGGACATGCCCCAACACAAGCGTCAATTTGAAGTTAATTCAGGGATTCAGCTGCAGTGTCAGTGTCGTGTAGAACGGTCCCTGGCCTGCAGCTGAGTCTCCTGCAGATGCTGACCTGGCGTATTTCACACTTGCCGATAGGCTGCTAGCTTTCTGCCCCTGACAAGTCAACCATTTAATTTCATTTCTCTTCAATACTGTTAGATTGAGAGTTCGAGACTCTGGGCATGAAATGATGAAAGCATCTCCCCAACCTTTTTTTTCAGAGAATTATGACCAATAAGTTTGCTCACGTGGGTAATGGATCCCAAATGTCTGAATCTCTGTCTCAGTCTCACTTTGTTGTCCTAAGCTAAGTGGTTAATGCAGTAATGGCTGTCGAGGCTAAGCCATCAGCCCCATCACACAGACACCCCGTGGAACACTGCTAGCTATCAACGAGAGAAACAGCAACGTGTAACAAACCTAATGTTTAGGTGTTACGATAGGAAGTGCAAAACTGCAAATGTGTAGTTAATCCTTGCAAAGAAATAAAGAATCTACATCGATCACAGTATTTACGTAATGTGATTAGCAGTAGCAGTAATCAATTGCATACACTTGATGCACTTGCCAACATGGCAAACCATGCAAGATTTACCAAGGTTGTCAGTATCCCGATACGTATCCTGGTATCTTAGAATACTACGATCCTACCGAGCCGAAACAATACCGATCCTGCCTAGTATCCTAATTAATTTTCATAGTATCTCGATCCTACTATTCATTTCCTTACAATCCTAGCATCCTAGCAGATCTTAGGTGTATACCGATACTACGATCTATACGATAACACTCAAAAGTATATTAAATTAAGCAAATAATACGATGGATTGGAAATTATGTCAATAAATCCACTCAAAAGTTACATAAAGTTAATTAAATTAAGCAAAAGCAATATTATAGGCTTTATCTTATACTAAATATTACAAATCATATATAAAAATATATTAAATGTATACTTTTTTAATTCTGATAATATCCCAATACTAACGTAGTATCCCGATCCTAGATACTACTTTACGAAAAACGATATTGCTTAGTATCCCGATCCTAGATACTACTTTACGAAAAACGATACGTATCCCGATCCTGACAACCTTGAGATTTACACCAACTTTGTAGCTGGTCAGGAAATGTGTGGTGCTGGTTCGTGTGATGTTTGCGATGGGCAAAGGAAATTATATGTACTAGATTAATACAAAAAACAAAAGGGCAGATACAGGTTGACTGTTCTTGATGCCACGGAGTCTTTTCATTTCCATCAATACGATAATGAAATATATGCTAATCATTATTATGCGCTGACAAAACACCCAGGCCAGTAGGATGATGGCTCAATGCCACAGAGCCCATAATCCTGTGTCAGTATCATTGATATTAAGGGCTAACGAGTGCTCACAACCACTCACTAGCTCCTAATGCAGTCAGTGGACTTCTGTTAAAAAGTTGAGAGCAATGGCAAACCTAACATTTTGTTAACTTAAATTGGTCATTTGCTGCAGTTGGCACATATATTGATCTGCTTGATTGAGAGTGGCCTGAATTAACTGTGGTCTTCACTGGAGAGCTGGCCACTAAATGCTTTATGCATCTGAGTGTAGGATTATGCTTCATACCTGCCTGTTTCAATGCTGGCCCTGCACTGCACGGACCCACATTTTTCTTCAGATATGTGGCTGATTTGCGAAGTTATTCCCGGGTCTTTGATGTTGCTTTCCTGCCACCCAATGCAATGAGAAATAGCTCATTTCTGATCTAAGAGATAGATACTGCAGGCGGCCTGTCGGCTGGGATAGATATTAGCCCAAGGTAATTTGGCTGAATTGGTGTCAGGGCTCCCTTTTTTCTTGTTGGGTTGTCCAGTCCTTCAGTGGGCAGAAAATGTGGCATTTGGTTCAGCTAAACATCTTTATACTACATGCGAACAACTTTTAACTCTCAACGGTGTCTCTAACTATGTTTATGAAAAATCTGTTGTTGAGATCAAATGTCCTGCTGTACACAACAATGCTTATGGCCGTTCATTTCGGCTTAGCCTTTAGGCTGATTTTTCTCTTTTTTTTTTGCTTTAATAGTTACAAGCATGTGGATTTTAGGCCATACGTTCAAGGGCAGAATCATAATTACAATACATAAAAAGCCAGAAAATCTAATTAAAATCTGACTGATTTATGGCTTTAAAAGAGCCAAACAAGAAAGCTATTTGTTTTTTCAGTCTTGTAGACTTCTTAGTACCTGCCTAATAAGCCCAAACAAACAGGATTTTTTTTTACCCGCTAATATCAATTTAACCTACAAGGTATTATTAGTATATAATGCTTGTAGGTTGGGTAGCCACTGGCATCAACTTGCTTGAGACTACATCACAATAAATACACATCATACCCTTTCTAAAAATAAGCATTCAGCTTCGTGTATTAATCAGCTTTGCACACTTGTGTTGTCAGCACCATCTACAGTTTTTGTGTCTTTTCTGAAAAGAATTCATCACGTTGTACATAAGCCTAAAATTTGCATCGACCTGGCCAATTCCTAGTCAAGTAATTCAGTGAGATCTTTCATTTATGATCCATTTGCTATTGATGTCCATGCCAAGCTACTGTGCAACATAGCTGAAGCTCCACAATTCCTTCAAGTGATATCATCCATTTACTATTGATGTTCATCTAGGTAATTGCTCAATGTCTCCATTGGTAATAAAGGTGGTTTCACAAGCTCTTATCCTAACTCAATTAACAGAGCAACCAATTGGCATTCGCAGTTAACAGAAACACCTTGGGTGATATCTGAACTCTGAATGATATGTATAATATCTGCATATTTGTCTGAAACTATGGACTACTATTCAAATGTATTCCACATCTGAGTATCTTAGAATTAGTATACGAGTAAAGTAATCTGTATACTAGTATATCAAGTTCATTTAAGTGGAAATGACCCGTAATAGGATATATATAATTCAGTTGGCCGCCAAGGTATCAACAACAAATTTCATCAAACATTCACTTTACCTTTTTTTATTTAAACTGACTAAACAAAATGCCTCTAAGTGATATAAACATAGGAGTGGCCGCATTACTATATGTACAGATGAGTGAGATAGGCGGAGTGGTTGAAATAAGTATAACAGAAAGGTTCAGCAAAAGAATAGCATTACCAGAGTCATGGATGGAAGTAGGGGTCCTCCTTGTTTTGATATATTGAAAACAACTGTTTTGAATAACGTGCAGCCAGCTTGCGACAAAACTCAAGAGCATAGCAATCGTAATTCTCTAGATCATTGACAGTCTTCTTAAGCGGGCCAAAACTATCACCATCAAGAAGAAACTCCGCTATGGAAGATCCCCTAGACAAATAAAACAGCTTGCAGTCAGAGAAAAATGGACTCCAAGTTCAATGGAAGTTAAATAAACCAAAATAAACTTTTTTCAGCTCTACACACTTTAGAGAATAGAGACCAACAGCCAAACTTGAACATTGGAGTGAATAAACTTTTTTTTCTTAGTTATGGATGTGTTTTTAATAACTTCCAGGTCCATAAAGTCATAGGATGATGCGATATCTCAGTTTTAATTCATAAAATTAGAGCCTGGCATCTGGACTGTTGACGGTTCAACCTACAGCACTGCAGTCTGAGTGTTGGTACACATGGAAAAGAAAGGTAATTTACAAATGAACATAAAAAATATGATAACACCATAACACATTATGGATACAGGAATTGCCAGGATAGATAAGTCAATACACTGACAGAAAATGCCATCTTACCTGAACAGATTATTTCATACCAGTAAAGTTCATATGAAGCCATTAAAAACAAAATAAAGTTGTCTTTTGAAAACTATTTTTTACATATATATAAAAAATTGAGCTGATAGGGTTGGTATCAAGATAAAATATATAGAAAATGCAGAATGCAAAAGATGCAAATTTCTAAGTAAAAAGTAAATAAAGCGGGAACTCTCAGCACATATAAAGAAAATAGGCACACCTTGATGCATCAATCTGGTTAAAGCCTTGCTTGTTATGCACAATGGTGGCCTTTACATCCTGTTCATCCTTGGTTTGCTTTCGATAGAGAGCACAAACAGCTTTCATGCAAAGTTCAGGGTGTTCAGCAAATGCATATAGCATCTCGGCCTCATACTTCCATTCCTTGGCATTCCTTTTGCGTCCTATGCAAGCCATAACATCTTTATAGTTTATCTCATCATCGGACTCTTCAGATTCTGGAGAGGACCCTTCACAGGGAGCAGAGGCATCAGAGTCCTTTGGTTCAGCAGAACTTGAAGAATTTTCTGAACAATCCGAATCATCTACGATAAATTCATCCATATCATCATCTTCCTCTGAATCATACTCACTCTCTTCACAATCTTTGGGTTCAACAAAATTTAACGCCCTGCGTGCAGACTTTGCTCTGTTTGACTGAGTTTTAGCTAACCGAGCTGAACGTCTAGTTGCAGGCGTGGAAAATCCTTTATTCTCACTGGGTTCACCACCACCCTTGCTCACCCTCTCTCGTCTCATCTTCTTAACCACTTCACGAATGGGAACCATATCATCATCGCTCTCGATCCCTGTCGCAACTACTGGCGACGCGTGGCCCGAACTAAACACGACACCACCACCACCACCATCATCCTCACTCTCATTGTCACTGACTCCGCACAGAGCACGCTTCCTACTCCTTGTGACACCCTCACCCTCCACATTCCCATCGTCACCGACACCTGCGCTCTTGCGCCTCCCGCGGCCAACCAAACTCCCAGCTTCATCTTCGCTATTGCTGGTAAAAACCAGAGCGGCGGCACGCTTCCTACCACGCGGCGTGACTGTAACATCATCATCCTCAAGACCCACATTGTCACCACAGCTAACACTCCCCTGGTCGCCTCCATCACCATCACCATCACCACCTCCCTCGGCGTCCTCAATCTCGTCTTCATCCTCATCCCCGCTCTCTCTGGTCACCACCCGCAAAGCAGCACGCTTCCGAGGAGTCGGAATCGCAACAAGGCCCTCCTCTGCTCCCTTCCCCTTTCTGACATCAACACCAATCCCCTTCCCCTCCTCTTCCTCCTCGCTGTCGCTAACCTCTATAACATCATGATTCCTCCCTCCTCTCGAAATCTCCTCCAATCGACGGAAGGACGGGGCTCTCTTGCCTGAAGCACCATGATCTGGCGGTTCCCCCTTCGCCATGACCGCCCTCAAGCGCGCGTTCTCGGATTCGAGGAGGGAGACCCTGGCCTCGAGGGAGGCGATGCGGAACGACTTGACGACGAGCTCTTCCTCGAGCGCGGCGGCCTTCGCGGCGTCCATCTCCGGCTCCGGCGGTCGCGGCGGCGTCGGCGGCAAAACCCTAGTTTCAGTGGAAGAAGGGGAGAAAAGTGGTTTGTTTTCGATTTATTTTTGGAAAAATTGGTTCGAGAGAGAGAACGGAGTCGAACACGAAGGCCCGAAGTGAAGAAAATATTGGACGGAGAAAGGCCGAGATTCGTGTTTTGAGTCCTGTTCGGCTGGCTGAATTGGGCTAAAAATGACTGGGCTGAATAAATTTTTTATAGAAGCTGTCTGGGCTGAATGATTTTTTCTGATGAACTGGCTGGGCTGGCTGGGGCCAGCCAGCCAATTGAACGGGGTGTTGGTCTTTAGGTATAAATTGGGCTAGAAAGAGCAACATGTTTGCGTGAATTGTAAGATTGCAATGGTTTCACCGGCCCAAGTTCATTGTTTGATCTCTGGTTCTCATTCACCGTCCAGGTAATAAAGGTGACTTACCCACCTCTAAAAAAATTAATAAAGGTGACTTCTGGTATATCTCGGGACGAAGTGATACTGTGAATAATAAAAGCCTTGTCAGCATGCAAGAATCGTGGGTAAGAAAAACAATTTATCCTATAAAGGCATAAACTATTTTTCTTAAATAAACTTGAGGATGTCTAGAATTTCTTTAAAAACAGCCGATGGTTTTCTTAGATGGAAGTAGTCAATTTTCGAGCCGTTAGATGTGCTTTGAGAGTCGTGTGGACAGGATGAGAAAAAGAAACTACACTTGCGCAACCGTGGGTTCAAACCCACAACGTACACTTCCGCGCGCATTTTCTTGTACCAATTGAGCTAGATAGTTTTTTTGGACCAGTTACATGCAGGTTATATACAAGTAGCTTCATTCATCTCAAAAAAAGATGTCTTGCATTTTGGATTTTATGATTTAGTCCAAAATACAATTTTTGTTACATCAATCACCTCTAATTTAAATTCTCTATTATGCCCTAACTACCTATTAACTCTTTGCCATACATCAATTAGTAAGGTATACTATGCTCATTTCTCCAAAACCGTAATACATGTCTTGTACTTCTCAAACAAATGAAAATCATGAAAACATAAGATTTTATCAAAACAAAGTAGAGGGATGTAAGAGCATCTCCAGTGTATCAATAAATCGAACCATAGTGATAGAAACCGAACCAAAAACATTGTGTAAAGTCGAACGTTGCATGTCAGAAACAAAATCGAACTGTGCAGAAGAGTCGAACCAAACCAAATAAAGAATTGCATAAGCAGCAAATGCACTGACGCGTGGAAAGTAAGTAGTACTTTTGGTTGTCTTTCTCTGTGAGTAGTGGGGACCACCAACTAATTTAAAGTTTGAGGTTAGAACACCACTGTTTTTAGAGCAAAATCGATTTCACACTCAAGGTGCTCTAAGAAACTTGAATTTTCAAAACCATTTCTACATCCAAAAGGGCTCCAATAATTTTTTTTCTATAGCATTTAAATCGTTCGAAATTTATACAGAAATCATGGGTTCAAAGAAGCCTTGTACCTTAGGGATATTCCCAACGTACCACCCTCTCCCTGCACTTTTTCCACCTGTCAGCTGCGTGCGTACTGCTCACCGTTGAAGAAACGATCGGCCGTCGTTGCACAGGACGTGGCAGCAGGAGTCGCTGCAGGCCTCATTCATTGCCTCACATTCCTGCAGCTTGCGACCAACCACCTCAGTCCTCGGCTTTTTATCGGGCGATCGAGCAGAGCCATCCGTGCCGTCGAAAAAACGAAAAAGCGCTGTGGTTTCACGGGTGCGTCTCACGTGCGCGCACCATGCCGCCGTCGTCGGTGGCGTGCACCTGGCTGGTTTTCAGGTTTTGTGCTCGATCGATCAGCGTTGTGTTGCGTTGCTTTGCCGTGGAGTGGTGGTAACCAATTGGTTGGTTGGCTGGCTTGCTGGTTGGTCGATCGGCAATTGGCAGTGGCAGATCTTTGTTGGAGCTCTCCGACTCTGACGCCGGCCAGCCAGCATCCATCGATCTATCTATATCTTTTTACCTTTCGGTTACTTTCGGACGGAGCTAGTAAGCTAAGGTAGCAGCAGTAGTATAATGGGATTTGTGAGGACGTTGTTTTACGCAATCGCAATGTGCATGCAAATTGTCGGAGAAAGTTCGTGTTCGTTGCTTTCATTCCAGGCATCTTTGTTTTGACCTTAATGCTGACGATCGTAGTGTATGTGTTCTTGTTTAGGTGCACTTGTTGTTTTTGTCCACTATAAACGTACACTGGTGGCGCGCAGCAAATCAATCGGCTGGCATCCACGGAATACGATCGAAGTGCACCTCGATCCGACCCGCACGTACGTCTTGCTCCATTGACCTGTCGCCGTTGCAACCCACGAGGATCGATCGGTGCGGTGCTCACGCAGCGAAGTCCACGCCCCGTCGGTACGGTTGGGCACTTGGGCCACGACACACGTACTCCCTCCCTCCAAAATCACCGTCTCACGTCACATGCACGACGTGACACCCATCTCCCCAACTTTCTCTGCCCGTGTGGCCGGTTGACCTCGTGGATCGAGACGAGCCGCGCGCGCGCGGGTACGAACGTGTCGCTGTCCGAGTCTCCCCACCTCGGACGCCACCGCACGGGTGCACCAGTTGTCGGTCGCTTGCTTCATCACTGGCATCGTTTCATTTCTGGTGACCACCCGTACGTGTACGCCCGCGCGTACGTACGATATTTCCAGCCAGCCAGGCAGCCGCGCGCGGCTATAAAAACCCGCCCAAAACCACCGGCTCCGTTTCGTCGATCAACACGAGAACACACACCGCAAGCTAAGCTCTAGCTAGCCAGCTCTTGTATATACTATACTCATCGATCTCGATGGAGACGATGGCGGCGAGCGGCGGAGGGCAGAAGGCGGCGGCGGGATGCGGGGGGAGATATTTCCAGATGCCGCTGCACTACCCGAGGTACAGGAAGGAGGAGTACGAGAGGATGCCCGAGTGGCAGCTCGACCGCCTCCTCTCCGAGTACGGCCTCCCCGTCCACGGCACCCTCCAGCACAAGCGCGCCTTCGCCATCGGCGCCTTCCTCTGGGGCGCCGGCGCCGGCAACAACAACTCCGGCGGCCATGGCGCCGCCTGAGCACGCAACGATCCATCGACGCCGCCCGGCCGATATCGATCGATGAGTTCACACTGATCTTGCAGGGCCTAGTAGTAATTATACTTAATTTGAGATATATATATCGGGATACGTGTTTGTAATTAAGGAGATTATATGTGTATAGCATGTGTGTCATGTGTGTGTGTATAGCTAGTTGGTTTTGTGGTGGCCAGGTTTTTCGTCGTACGTTTTCTTTGACAGTTCGGAGTTATTTGTAGTAGTTGCGATCGAGTTGTGAGTTGTGTGAGGATTGACTAGCTAGCTAGGCGTGGTACTGAATTAGAGCTTAATTCTCGTGTTGTGAGATAGCTTTACACTCTCGTTTAATAATGCAAGGAACGATGTATACCATGCATTGTACCTTCTCTCTAAGACTCTATATATGGACTATACTAGCTGTTATCTACGTGCTTGTTCACTTTGGTGCCAAAAAAACCAATATTAGTTGGTAGAAGTCTTTGAGAGTGCAAAGTTATAGAAAATTACTAATATTTGGTAACTTGCCAAAATTTTAGCATGCCAACATTTGGTAATAACCCCTACATTCTACACTTGTCTATTTGACTATTTGTGACGTGGTACATGTATACATCCTTATTAACAGTGGTTGACACACATCATGCATGTGTGATCTGTTTACGAGCCGTAGTATATCTGCAGGCATGCTCAATGCATGCTATATCCAATTCAATGACAAAGGTAGGTGATAAGTAGATACACTGTTTTAGTCGCAGCGAGTCCGTTGGGAAGTAGATGGGCCACAGTTTTGATGCAAAGCCTCGTTCCTCATGGGTCTTTAAGGGCCATATCTGTAGATGGGCTTAGATATTTTAGCCGTTACAGGCCGTGATTTGGTCCATACAAACTGAGGGCCTAAAGTGACCAAAAACCTCATTACGCCCTAACAAACTTGTAATTCGAACTCCTAAAGTGAGCAAAAGCCCCATTAGGCCTATCAACTAATTCAATGATTGTTTATACCAAATTTTTTGTGCTCGTTAATGCTTTGTGCAAACTTGAGGAGCTTAGTCATTCATTCAAATTAGTCGGCGCAATTCATTTTATTCCGTTATGTAGTCTGAGTGGACTCTACTATCTGTCTTTGATTAAAATATCTCTAATTAAAATATCATTAGTAATACCAGCCCAAATATGACTCAACCACTAGCCGGTGAGACTTGACATTCCCACCGTCAAATCCAAAGTGCTCTTGTCGGCAAGATAGCGTAATCAGGAGCGGATCTTTCCTTCCTTATTACTTCCTCCGTGACATATTAATTTTTCTGGTAACATTTAACCATTAGACTTATTATAAATAGTGTAAATATAAAAATAATAAGTCATAAATACTTTTATAATAAAATAAGTAAAAACTAATTTTATAATTTTTAAATAAGACTAATGATCAAACTTAAAAAAAAAACTCATATCATTTTGAGAAGGTGCCAGCAATTTTTTTTTTAAGTAAGGCCATGTTTAATTTTTGGATGTCACATCGAAAGTTTGACCGGATGTTAGAAGAGTTTTCGGATACAAATGAAAACACTAATTCCATAACTCGCCTGAAAAACATGAGACGAATCTATTAAGCCTAATTAAATCGTCATTAGCACATATGAGGTTACCGTAGTACTTATGCTAATCATGGACTAATTAGGCTTAAAAAATTCGTTCCGCGATTTACAGACGAACCATGCAATTAGTTTTTTCTTTACTCTATATTTAATTTTCTATGCACTTATCGAAAGATTCGATATGATGTTATTTATCGAAAGATTCGATATGATGTTATTTAGAAACTTAAACAAGGCCTAACTATACTATTAAAAACCAACCTACTGCCACCAGCCCACCACCTCATCCGTACAACAATGTGAGGTCTCCACTGACAAGTGGGACCCACTTGCAGAGACACACGGAGCAAGCCTGCGAAGATATTCATTCATCTTCCTCCCCTCCCCTGAGCCGTCGTCGTGTCAGGCTCCGAGAGGGAGGGCACCGACCCCGGACAAGCGCTCCATCTGACGCCACGCGGCCGGAGAAGAATATCTCAACCCAAATCAGTACTCGCAGCGAAGACGAGAAAAAAAAAAGTCGTCTTTTTTACCCAGTTCACACACTCGTCCTCGCCCTCCCTAAATCTCTATCCAAATCCAATCCCAGGCTCGAGCCCTTGTCGAGAATTGTCAAAAAGGAGGGAGCTTTTTGGGGTCGTCGCGTCGCATGGCTCACCTGCTGCACCTACCGGCGGCGGCGGCGAGGCCGCCGGCGCGGAGGAGGAGGATCGTGGCGGAGGCGACGGCGACCGGCGGCGGCGTGAAGCAGCAGCAGGTGGCGGTGGTGAGGAAGGGAAAGGAGGCTGTGGGGAAGGTGATCGGGGTCGCCGACCCCGTGCGGGAGGGGAGGCTGCTGCCGCCGCCGCTCTTCTCCGTTCCGGTCACGCCGTCGGAGTCGCCGGCGGCGGCGAGGCAGCGGGAGGAGGACGAGGAGGAGAGGCGGAGGTACTATCTCAACATGGGGTACGCGATCCGGACGCTTAGGGAGGAGCTCCCCGATTTGTTCTTCAAGGAGCCCAGCTTCGATATCTTCAGGTTAGTCGTACTTGATTTGAGAAAAAGATTGATCATTTCTGAGATAAAGTTTGTGCTAGCTTTTAGGAATCGGGTGTGATCTAGTGGTAAAAAGAATCGTCTTGTTCAGTGGTGATTGCTTCAATTGGTAGCTGACATGTGCATATTTGAATAGCCTGAACTTGTGTTGATGCCTTTCGAGATAGCTTGATGTTTACTTAGAGGGCACTTGCCGGTTTACAGATTTGTATGTTGTATCTTGATTAAGTAGATTGCGATAAGTTGTGTCGTGTAGATGATGTGCATGCCTGGGAATCAGAGTGAGCGTAGCAACTCTGGAGTAATCATGTGCTTGCTGTTGTTCGGCGAGAAATTTCTAGTTTGTTCCAAAATGACAGTGTTACTTATCGATGCAGTAGCTTCGCTTGGAGTCAGGGGTAGTCTGGTGGAGTTGGGCAGGGAATTAATCAACCATCTGAATAACCATATATAGGATGCAAAAGAACTATTTATATCTCCCTGCAATGTGCCAATAAGGGTCATTTTGTTGATGATATGATTGTAAACACAACCTTACGACTGCTCAGATGTCCTTTGTGGTTAGTCGAGTCTTTTTGCCCTTTCTCATTACCTTAACATTGTGAACATGCTCTAATTTTGTATGAGTTATTTCAAACAATACAAACTTCTTGTTATCCTGTAAGTCCCACTTCATGCAACAGATTACTAGTTGTGCAGCATGGGCCTATTTTTTTGAATATTTGTTGGAACTATATAGTAACTAGATTTTGTCCCTCTCCTGCAGTTTCTTGTCAAAAAAAGGAAACTACATTCTGGCCTGAACTTAAATTACTGTAATCAGAAAAATTACTATATATTAAATTGTATGTAACCACCATCTGTTTCAGATTGTAAGGCGTCTTACTAGAGGGGTAGGACGCCTTACAATCTGAAACGGAGGTAGTATTTAATAGGTTAGATTTAGGGCTGTATGTTTTATTGTCTGCTCAATGTTAGCCAAGTTCAAACTTAAGTATATATTATGTCTTGTTTGACAGTTGTCATAACTTATTAACCTAAGCCTACAACTGTATCTACTGCTGTGACCCTTTCTAAAGCTGTTTATGTACTCTGCAGTGCAAGAAGGTTGCATGTTCTTATATTCCTTTCAACCTATTTTGGTCTCATCATCAATATTTTACATCTTCATTTAATACTGCTTTTCAGGGATGATATTGTCTTCAAAGATCCTTTCAATAAATTTGAGGGCATTGATAATTATAGAAGGATATTCTGGGCACTGCGCTTCACTGGCCGAATCTTCTTCAAAGCATTATGGGTTGATATAGTTAGCATATGGCAGCCTGCGGAGAACCTTATAATGATTCGCTGGATTGCCCATGGCATTCCTCGAGTCCCATGGGAGAGCCATGGTCGCTTTGATGGTGCTTCTGAGTATAAACTTGACAAGAATGGAAAGATCTATGAGCATAAGGTGCATAATGTTGCTATGAATCCACCAAAGAAGTTCAAGGTCATGCCAGTCGAAGAGCTAATCAGATCACTTGGCTGTCCCTCCACACCAAGACCGACTTATTTTGAGATCTCATCTCAATCTTTAAGCATTGCGCCATGTTATTTAAGATTGGCATGGACAAGATGCTATCTTCTGTTATGCCATATGCTTTCCCTAGCAAATCTGGGAGAAGGATAGCATGTATTAGCATGATAATTCTAAATTTTGCTTTTTTTTTTTGTTGAATGGTAGTGCACCAAGTCACTAATTGGTAGTACTTGCTGTATATATATGTACAGTTATAATTTGTATAGAATAAGAGTTCTTCTGATTGAGGTGTACAAGCTGCAGTACTGCACATGTTTTTACTTGGGCAATTAAATGTATCAGATAGCGAGCCAATTTGACAGTCTACCACTGGGGGTATATGTGTCAACTATGCATCTTATTACGCAGTACCTAATCAGAAATGTTTTTCATGAGCCCAGCAGCCAGAAAGAATTAGGTTGGACATTGGTGAGATCCCCTAGCAATAATCTGCTTGGTGGATGCCTCATGCCTGCATACTACTACATGGCTGTATTGCATCACTCCTAGGGTTTCAGCAGTCCAGAGTATTAGTTTTTTTTTTTTTTGAAGAAAAACAGAACGGGATGCGAAACAGCGAAAGACCAATTACGAAACAGGATTAGGACTTCCGTAAACAGTTATGATTTTCGCCAAAAGTAACTAAACGGTTATGATAAGCAGTACCGCAATGTTACAAATCCACGTCCCTGAAATTTCACATTTTCTCATTTCTGTGGAAAACGTCTCACATCTTCATGAGACATCTGAGTGATATAAAACTTAGAAGTTTGCCGTAAAAGTTCGGCATCCATTGTGCACAAATTAGCAGTCCTTTACCAAACCAGAACAAGGAAAAAAATTAGTACTAGTACATTATAAGGAGAAATCCTATGCTTTGAAGTCATTCTCAAAACCTAATACCATTCTTATTCTTCATTGCTAGATGATCTAACATGCCATGTCCGTACAAAATAGTTTGAGAGGTCTACCAGCAAGCTGTCTGCAAAAGTTCATCTCGATTTGGAAACGACAACTTGCATTTTGTGATAATAAAGAGCCTATTCAGCTTGAAGAATGATAAGCCACACGTTGCTGGTCCAAATTGCTCAGGCTTAAGTAGAGAAGCTAAAATTGTCACACCGAATAATTGAACCCAAACAGGAGCCACAAATTTGATATGAAACTTGGCTTGTCCCCATTCCATCTTGTATGTCACTAGAGAGAAGATTTGGGGTCCATACAGAACTTCCACGTTTCTAAGCCGCTGCTTGCACTGTCGCACATGCTCCTAATGCCCAATAGATGCTGGTGGAATAATGTATTTCCGATAGGAATATTATCTTCCAATAATTTACAGTAAGACGCGGGACAAGCAATTCCTGGGGACCTTCCCTGCACCCATAAACCCACAAGTTGCTCCTCAGATATGCTTTCTGTAGCCATTATACATTATAATGCATATAAAAGAATTTCCCAATAACTTGTGGATATGCCTGTACTTCCCATCGTGAGATGCCTGATTCTTCCAACCAAGCCAGCTGCTCAACTCAGCTTACCTTAATCAGGACCAAACTGTTCTTTCCCAGTGGTCGAGTAGCCTTGTATATCTACAAACATGTAGTGGACTCAATCTGGCCAAGCCTCAGTCAGTGCCATCAGGTTCGTGGGCCATTAGGGCATCAGCTTGTTGCTACTTGTTATGCAGCTCCAACACGGATGCAGACTATTCAGGGCAAGACGTAAACAAAATCAGGAAGGGAACATTCCTACATTCTGATGACATGAAAGAATTAATAGTGCAAGATTTAAATGGCACCTCCACTAGTTAAATTTCCTCAGAAAACACCTAAAAAGTTTGTCATGTTACTTTACTAGTCCACTTCTGATAATCTATTTGGAATAATAAGATGATGCATTTGAAACCACCAATTTTCCTTATCATTGAATTTAATCTAGTTTAAGGGCCTATTCCATGGATCATTGGCTCTAAAATTTCCTTTGGTGCCTGACATTGTCATTACCTCTCCATCCTATGGGGCAGTGTTTTATACATGAAGAAGCGAAACAACTGCTCAGAGGTGGCGATGATGCAGACATACAGTGAATAGATGGCAGGGAAGTGGTGGTGGTGGTGGGAGAGAATAATTGGAAAGTTTAAACTGTTTGTCATATTACATCAACAACATTGATTTATGTGATTGATTCAACCTAATCCTGATTAAGCTTTTAATTTTTCTGGCATGCTGGCACTAGCAAGATAAATGGTAACTTGATTAAAAAAATTGGTCAAGGGATGTTCAAGATACTTTCAGATCTCCTTTTTTCAATAGAAGCACATAGAAAAAATCAGGCCATGTTCCCAGATAAGACCATGTTACATGTTTTTAAATCCAGCCCTGAAAATCACAATGTGAAACTAAACATTTGAAAAAGTTCATAATGATGTTGCAGCTCAACTGTTGAAATTCAATTCAGCTTTATTATAAATGAACCTTATAAGTATAAACCAGGGGAGGTGGTGAGTGATGACTACTTTTAGCTTCTAACTGTTTGCCAAGATCAGTGCAATCCAATATCAGATAAACTGTAAAAAGGGAAGTGTCGGACAAGCATTTTTACAACACAAATATGTTCAGAGTTTCTACTTTGGGTGTGATATGGACCCCTTTCTCATCTTTTGGTTCATTGGATCCAACATTTCATAATTTTTTGACACTGTTACTTTTGTTGAACCAAAACACAAGGGACAGTTTCCAAGTAAAGATAAAGTCAACCATTATTCAACATGCATAAATTATCATAAGATGTACAAGTGCTAAATTTAATGGCAACTATTCCTGTTGATGCTTTGGAATAAGATGCCACATCTTTACCTGATGTGTCTACAGATTATTGGCCCAGAGAAGATCATGTTATCCATCATCAATCCATCCATGTTAGGTTTACTCACAGCATTACTCCCATGTGTACTCCAATCCCAACATTATTCCAAACACGAGCAGGCCGCGTTGAATCTGATACCATGCAGCAGGACATCACCTGCTTTGCAGAATCTTGTGCCTGCTCTTGAAGAATTTAGTCCCTGAAAATTGAAATGCAAGTCTAAAGTACTGCCAAAACACAGAAGCACAAAGAAAACATATCGCTTTCCCTGCATATATAATTTTTGTACACTAAGAGCGATCATTTTGTATCGTATATCATTGCCATAACTGCAGATATTAGAAGAAACAGTTCCCTTGTTGGTGGCTTTGTCTTATATAAACAAAGTACTAGAGATAAGTTTACACTTAATCCTAGAGATTGTTTCTTAGGGATCAAGTCAACTCCATACAAAAGGATAGCAGTCTGTTCATTATGAATCAAGCACGAAAGAAACATGTCCCTTCTGTCTAAAGTGCTATCACCATCCCCATCTGTATATGCCATGTTCCAAGTTCCCTCTCGTCTAGAAACCTAATCTCTTCAAGCTAAGATCACAAACTTGAGCCTCGGTGTGTGCTTAAAATTCAATAAGTCGAGCATGTAATGGACACACTTTTTGTAGCTTAAAGAAATTACCACTCAAGTACAAAATAAATGGAGTTTTGGCACATAGATAAGGAAAAACTATAGTAATTCCAGCTTTGAACAACTGCCACACCTGACTATTTTAACTTTTACCAATGCTTTTAACTATAATTGTGTAAATACTTAAAAAAGCACAATATCTGAGAACTATTTTTGACAAATCTAACAGATGGATTTCATTTTCCCTAACTAAATACTCCCTCCTTTTATATATATACCAGGCATGTATCCATTTAGAGTGCGTGGCGAAAAAAAAAAAACTCCATTTAGAGTTAACAACTTGACATTGTCCGAAATACTTTCAAATATAAATTTAATAGTACCATTTGTACGGCACTAAATATATATGTTGGTAGACTAGTCAAATGTTATAAAGTTTGAATTTTGAAAGATGCATGTGCATAGTGACATAATTCCTAATAACATATCAACTGCCTGACCAAAAAGCTCCTCTCACACTCTTTTCTCCAATAAAATAATTTTAAAGAGCCACAATGCAGAGGTAAGCAGAAATACCAAGCTTTACAACACTCATGCCTTGCCACCTTTGGTGCAGGCTTGGCTACCCTTTTTTTCTCTCTCAAGCTAGCTGTCAGACTTGTTAATGAAGTAGTTTGAGCATGGAGAGTAAACAACAGGTTCAGCATATGGCAAGTTTGAGAAAAAAGTCGTTACACCAAAAACCTAAAGTTGAATATATTTTGCAACATAGTTTTTGCGAGGAAAAAAAAACCTTCATCTGTTTTGTACCAGAAGAATCACGAAACTGAAGAGTCCACGATCATAGTTAATTGGGCAATCAAGTAACCAGTTTACCACACATTACCAGAAATCTCTCAACCCTCATATCCCTGGCATACCATAAATCAATTAAAGTTCTCTGGTCACCCTAAAAATTCATTCTGGAGTTAATTTGGTCTCCAGTAAGTTTAAGTAAGTAGGCCGTGCATTTGGTGGAGAGTCTGAAATCCACTCCTTAATGACAGCTTATGGTATCATTCATCCAAAGTGAAGATTTCATGCATATAGAAATGATCTTTTAAACACATTGGTCAATATCATGCAGCATGAGCCTGGCAAACCAATACACTGTAAACTGTAAAATCACCGACAGGTAGCTACCATTATTTCAGATGATAGATTCCAGTTCTCTATCAACACCTACATTATTGACAAGAGCATCTGGATATCTTATGGACTAATATTTCCAATAATTTTATTCTCCTAGGTGACGCTATCCTGGCTATACAACCTTTTCATCTCCTTGCATGGTTGCAGCACAACCCTGAACCTCTCAACAGAGCTATATATAACCTACCTCCATCTGTAAAACTCTACACTTCAACAGCTTAACCAAAGCATTCATCAGCTACACGAGCATCATCATCTCTTTTGTGTAACCCCTAGACAATTGCTTAAAAGACACCCTGAATTAGAGAATGAATGGAAAGAAGGGTAGTATAAGGATTGACATCTGCCTGACGCCAAAAGATGTGGTGCCAGAAGGTGCAAAGAAGCCAATCAGTGAAGGACTGTCCCCAAGAAAATGGCTACGTGATGTTTGGGACTTCGCCAGACAAGATACAAACAGGGTCACCTTTGCACTAAAGGTTGGCCTTGCTTGCCTCCTTGTGTCACTGCTCATACTCTTCCGTGCACCCTATGACATCTTTGGGGCTAACATCATCTGGTCCATTCTCACTGTTGCTATAATGTTCGAGTACACTGTTGGTAAGTATCATCCCTATGTTAAGTCTGTTGCTTGTAACATTATGAACAACACGTGGACATCTTATATTTGTTCAAATGAGCAACGTTGAAAAGCATTAATAGTGTTATATCCATTTATAGGTGCAACATTCAATCGTGGATTCAATCGGGCCGTCGGAAGTGTACTTGCTGGAGTATTTGCAGTAGTCGTAATTCAAGTGGCTATGTCTAGTGGCCACATTGCAGAACCATATATCATTGGTTTCAGTATATTTCTTATTGGTATGTCTTAAAAACTGACCAGTATTCAACATCTAGGCAATCCATATAAGACATGATTTTATACATTCGTATTAACAAGAAAAACAAGCTAGAATTTCTCTGTTTTTTTTTTTGCCGGCCAGTGACACAACATCAGCCAAATTCATTAAAATTAGGAGAAAAATTTATAAAGGTTGGCACCAACAACAGTATTGCTGGGTTGTACACAAAGCCAAATGGCCGCAACTTTATTTTCACTTTGCACTTAAGAATTTCTTCAATCTTCTTAGTGTGCGATATGATATGTAGGTGCTGTGACATCATTCATGAAGCTATGGCCATCACTAGTTCCATATGAGTATGGTTTTCGAGTTATTCTATTCACGTATTGCTTGATCATTGTATCGGGCTACCGCATGGGAAATCCCATCAGGACTGCAATGGACAGACTCTACTCAATTGCAATCGGAGCCCTCATAGCTGTTCTAGTTAACGTCTTTATTTGCCCAATATGGGCAGGGGAACAGCTGCACAGGGAGCTTGTTAACAGCTTCAATTCTCTAGCAGACTCCTTAGAAGGTTCTTCGTCATCATCCTAGCCTATGTGGTGATTTCTTGTCAATCATGTTGATGCCAATAACACATAATTATCTATTTCATCACAGAGTGCGTCAAGAAGTATCTAAGTGATGATGGTTCTGAACATCCAGAGTTCTCAAAGACAGTCATGGATAACTTTCTTGATGAACCAGCATTCAAGAAGTGCCGAGCTACATTAAATTCATCAGCAAAGTTTGACTCTTTGGTAAATTCTGGGTTTCATATGCTCATTCCGCATTGTAACCAACAACTTAACGGCTAATATCTTGTCATTAATATGGGTGATTAATTTTCTAGGCGAACTCTGCTAAATGGGAACCACCACATGGGAGATTCAAGCACTTCTTTTACCCATGGGCAGAGTACGTGAAAGTTGGGAATGTTCTAAGACATTGTGCCTACGAGGTGATGGCTTTGCATGGTTGTGTGCACTCAGAGATTCAGGTATCACACTGGTTCTCCCTGCATCTTAGGTTCATGTGCTAGACTTTACGCTGGTCCTTCACTACCTAGCTACAGGTCCATAACTAAATCAGTTATTTCAAGATAAATAATTATCAGCAAAGTGTTTGGTGCAAACATAATATAATATAGTATAAAAAGTAAATGTAAAAGGCAGGATCCCTAGAGGCACTTGCGAATTATCTTAGATGATCCTAGATAACAAGTGGCACAATGTGCTACTTCATGTGAGAATAGAATTTGATGCCTTCGTTGTACTAGTAGTGGAAATGAAACCTATTAATTAGCTCTTTGTCCTAGTAGTTGAAACACTATATTCGCATTCCATGATGCAATACAACACAAAATACTCAAAAATGCAATTAGTATGTCTCATCTGAGGACTAGTAAAGAGCATACCTAACATCTGAGAAATATTATGATCTCTTGAAGGACATCTTGTTAGTAAATACTAAACAGTCAACACTCCATCACCATGGTTTATATCTTCTGGGTATCAAAATCGTTAGCCTCCTTGACACAAGTTTAACATTCCCAAGAGTGCAATTTAATCATGGAAAGATTCATTTCACCGGTTCCCTGCATATATGCGAAATGCCTGAGTACAAGGATAACAAGTGATCACTTAATACAAAGACACGCTTAAACACATTCACCAGAAAAAGAGGACAACAGGTGATCAGATCAAACGCCAAATACATTGGCTGGTAAATGTAACACACCAAGTATTTGAGATCATCACAAAGAATGCACACCAGTGTAATGAGCAAAAACTTCACAAAATTCAACTTGTTTTAGAAAAATGTAAAGCAGAAATGAAATTGTTGAAAAGTGAGTTCCACTAATTTGGATTTGCATTCTTCTTGGTGTGTGCTTCTAGATCATCCAAGCACAATGATAATACAGTCAACGCCCTCTTAACCTTAATTTGAATATAACACTAGTCCTTGCATTATTGCAGGCCCCATATAACCTAAGGTGTGCCTTCAAGTTCGAGATCTTAGACACCACAAAGCAAGCTGCGGAGCTGTTGCGCAGTTTGGCAAAGGATTTAAGTAACATGAAATGGAGTCTTCAAACTAGCTTACTGAAGCATGTTCATGTCTCGACCGAGCGTCTGCAACACTCAATTGATTTGCACTCCTACCTCTTCACCGCAAGTCAGGAAGACAACTACGCCAAGCCACAAATAAAAATCTCAAGGGTCGTGTCTGTTAAGAACCAATCTGGCGAACCAGAAACCAAGACAACTGAAAACACAGTACCAATGGCAATGGAAGTTGAATCCTACCATGAGATGATGAAAAGGCAGCAGAGGAAGCTGCATTCATGGCCTTCCAGGGAGGTGGATGATTTTGAAGATGACGAAAATGTCGTTTCCGATCTCATTCCAAGGATGCGTGCACTTGAAAGTACTACAGCACTGTCCCTTGTGACTTTCACATCACTATTGATTGAATTCGTTGCTAGGCTTGACCATTTGGTTGAGGCTGCTGAGAAGCTCGCTAATATGGCCAGGTTCAAGCAGCAGACTGCAAACTAACCATTCAATGACACTGACAGATTAAAGATTAGCATAGTTACATGATACATAACTAAATGCATACTTGTTTACCTCAAGCATCCACTGATTAAAACTGTTGTTTGCTCTTTCTTATACTAGAAAGGGGCGAAAGTATGTTTAGTTACTGATATTTGCCAGTGGAGATAAAAAAAATGTAATAGAAAATATACCTGTCAACATAATCCTGTGAGTTCTGTCTACCAAGGTGTTTAATTTCCCATACATGACCGATCTCTTTAGAACAATCACAAATTCACAATAGTATTCTCTGGAGTCACTAATGGCATAGTGATGCCAGTGATTACCATTGTGCAGCCAACTATCAAAATGCCCATGTGAACTTTTGTCCAAAAGGTCGGTTCAGTTGATATTCTTGAGGAGCATCTCTGTACAGACCAGCTTATTGGGCTGCCTCACAACTCATAACCAAGTGCACATTTTTCTTTGAACTATACACCAAACTGAACGGCCCTTGCACACTATCAGTCTATATCATGGGATGATGGAAAGCAAGGCATAATTTTCGTTGAACGATACACCGAACTGAACAGCCCTGACACAACTACCAGTCTATATCATGGGATGACGGAAGGCAAGGCATATGCTCAATTATCTATTCCGTGTGCAATCGTGCCATGACGAGTAGGGCATCAGGTCCAAGACCAACCAGGCTGCTGCATCGAAGAAACCAAAACAAACACAGCATGCGAAAAGCATAGAACATCGCAAAGACTCCAGCGCGTGTGACATCCAATCTAGACAATAGAATGCAGAAAACCTAGACAAGAACAACCAGAGAACCCTCACAGGCATAACGTCGAGCACCTGGTTCGCACTCCACCTCCAGGAAGGGCAGCAGCGTGAGGAAACCCCCACACCTCCGAGAGGGAACCCCACCCCCAAGGCCCCGACCACAACCGCATTCCATCGACCAACCGCCGGCCGACTCGATGGCCGGCGAGGAAACGGGTGCGCGCCGCCGCCGCCGCCGCCGCCTTCATCGAGTTCGAGGCGCGAAATGGCCGTTCCCATCGCCGTCGTCGCCGCCCTCCGGCTTCTTATCAGTTTCACTCGCGCAGATGTTGTTGGGTTGGGCCTAGATGGGCCCAACCCAACAACATAAGTTCGGTCCGATGAATAGAAGGCCCACCAGTTCGATCCGGCCCACGTAGAGAAGCAAGCAAGCGAAACCACCCAAACCCGTTCCGTTCGAACGAAGCCTATCCACTCCCAACGGCCGAGACGAGACGACGACGCGTGCGCTTCTTCTTCTTCTTCTTCTTCTTCTCCCAAATCCGAAGCCACCGCCACCACCCGCGGCGCCGCCATGGCCAGCGTCTGCGTCGCCTCCTCCTCCTCCTGCCCCTCCACCGTCTTCACGACGAGGGCGCCTCATCGCCCGTCTCTCCGCCCGCCGCCGCGCGTCCCGCGCCACGCCAGGCCGCCCGGCCGCTCGGTGCAGGCGGTGAGTTGCCTGCCGAGATGGGGATCGGAGAAGGTTACGGTCCATGCGTCATCGGGCGAGAAGGGGGCGGAGGAGACGGCCATCCGCCGGGGGCGGAGGGGAAGGGCCTGGCCGTTGGGCGCGTCGTGCGGGCTCGCGTTGGCGGCGGTGGCGGGGGTGCTCATGCTGCAGGGGTCGCAGCAGGCGTTGGCGGGCACGCAGTTCGTGGGGTTGCAGGCGGGGGATGTCCTGGGGGATCTCGAGGACATCAGTACAGGTTTTGCATCAGTTAGGAGAACTGCCTCTACCCCCTTGATTGCTTCCCCGTTTGTTCATTTTTTTTTCTCAAGTGTTTGTCGTGTCAGATACAGTGTTCGATGTACCTATGCTGATCATGGTGTCTGCATTTCAGGCTTTTCTGCTCATCTTCTTTTCTGAGCTAGGGGACAGAACATTTTTCATCGCGGTAAGTACTGTATATATACTTATTATGACATTGTTTTGCCACAAATTGATTTTATAGGGATTCTTCGTAGTGTGCTTACTTTTAATGTAACTTGTCAAAATCACATCCGCGTGTTTGAACTTCATACTTGTACAGATTGAATGAAACATGATTTGAAAAAGTGTCACGAAAATTGTTACCGGTGTAGCTATAAATTCAGAGTTCAGTTGTGCTGGAAGTGAATATCTGGACCATTACATGTGTCTCTTGTATACCCAGCTAATTTGAAGTAAGAGATGACTGGTGCATTTCACTTGCTTTGTTTATGAGATTATGATGAGCGAGTTTTAAGATATCACATGCCATCCTTTGAGTGAAATAGAAAACCAAAAGTGTGTTAGGTATTGTAAGGTTACCATAATACAAACCACACACTGACACACACACAGACATATATAAAAAAAAGACACTTCGACTACACAACTACAGGTAGTTTAAGGGTTCAGGACCTTTCAGTTACTGAATGATGTGAATTCATGCAAAGTTTGTTCCATTTCAGAAGCTATGTGGGTTTGCTATTTACTTCTTCTTTTACTATACAAACATTTGATAGTAATATATACTAAATTTGATCATTGATAAATGCTGCAGTTGCATGTGTTTCATTAGGCACTTTTAGCAGCTAGAAATTCCGGAGCGGTCATCTTTCTTGGCACGTTTGGAGCGCTTGCGTAAGTACTACCATTGTGTTGTTATGCTTTCTCCATGCTAAGCTGCTTTTACTGTATTAGTGCAATCATTGTGTGGTTATGAACTTATAATTACAGCTACAAAATTGATGTTCCTTATCTGCCATACAACAGTTTTGTCTTGTAAAATATATTTGATCTGATTTATGAAAAACAAGAGGTTGACCCTTTTGGTGATTAACAGGGTAATGACAATTATATCTGTAGTTCTTGGACGGGCATTTCACTATGTCGATGGCATCATTCCATTCAGGTAATATATAATTGTACGTGTTATAGAAGAGGAATTTCTACTAACCTCTCGTAGTTAATGTACCTCTTGGCATCTGCAGTTTTGGTGGTACAGATTTCCCAGTTGATGACTTTCTTGCTGCCTGTCTCTTGGTAAGGAACTTACTGCATATTGTTGCTACATACACACATGTTGAAATATGAGCTCAGTATTTGTGAAAAGAATTTAAGTTTATGTATGGTTATTTAATAACTCATGCATTTCTATTCGAGTTTAACTTTTATCATTCTAAATAAATTTAATTGTTTTAGGTTTATTATGGAGTTACTACATTACTTGATGCAGCTTCAGGCGATGGAGAAAAGATGAATGAGGAGCAAGAGGAGGTATAACATCAGCACTTCAAACTCTTAGGTTTAGTCATGTCTATGATACCTGCAAGTTCAAGTAAAAATATTGCGTGGATCAAATAAAGTTCTTGTTAAATCTGTATCACTGATTGAATGTTATGGTCTCTAAAAATATTCAGTTTATCATTTCAAACTCTTAGGTTTAGTCAAATCAACTATGTCTCCAAATTCAAGTAAAATATTGTCTGGATCGAAGAAATTTCTCTTTAGTCCTTATCACTGATTGAATGTTATAGTCTCTTAAAAGTATTCAGTTTATCAAACATTTGTTTGCTAATATCTTGCATTTCAGTTCATATATTCTGTTTTATCCTTAATACTGATAATATATAGGATAGATATCAATCTGTTCGTCTCCTTACGTTTTAAATGTAACCCTTCCAAAACTTCAAACAATTTTGTTCCATGAATAGAAGAACAAATTGTTTTCAGAAACTAAAAGGGCATGGATGCAAGTTGATTATTAACTTTCAGGAAAAATATTGCAAGATTATATTCTTGTAGCAATTTGAGATCTCGTTGCACTTGTTTGGTACATATGGTAATGTGCTATGATCCTAGTTCTATTTTATGGTGAAACTTATAATATGATGCTAAACAATTTCAGGCTGAGTTAGCAGTTTCAAAATTTTCGGGAAATGGTGCGGGAATCATGTCTGCTGCCGGTACTGTTGCTAGCACATTTGTTTTGGTTTTTATCGCTGAATGGGGTGATAAATCATTTTTCTCTACCATTGGTAAATCCCTAAACTTATTTTATACATGGGTGAGACCTGTTGTTACAGCTATTAATGTCGGTTCCTTCTCACAGCACTCGCTGCTGCTTCATCTCCTCCGGGTGTCATTGCAGGATCACTTGCTGGTCACGCTCTTGCAACATTGGTAAGATATATAGTGGAAATAATAGTTGAGACGATTCAGCTAAACTAGCACTACCATACAGGAACATTATCCATGACTGATACACAAAAGATTATGGCATTATTAAAGATACTCCATCACTCACCAAGGAACATCTGTTTTATGAATTATAAACTCTTCAAGCAGCAGGCACATACCAACTAGTGTTCCTGTTCTCGTCATCTGAACTTTTTACATATGCTTTTCCTGAATATTTGACATCAATTCAATTTATCTCCACCACAGATTGCAGTTCTTGGTGGCTCTTTGCTGGGGACTTTCTTGTCTGAAAAGGTATGCAACCAAAGCAACTAGTTTCCTTGTGTGACTGGATTTGACCTGACCAGATGGTTTTGCTTGCATGTTAAAAATGCTAGAGATTTATTTTAAAAGGCTGATAAAGATATATTCATTTATTGAATATATAAAGTGCAGTGTGTAGACATTAATTCTTGCGTTTTATTTGAAATATGTATGAAAAATTATCTAACAGATTACTGGCAAAATTAAGATAAATGTGCACCATTAATCTTTATCAAGTTTGTGTCTATAATTTCACTGAAGAGAATCGACCTGATGCAGATCATAGCGTACATTGGAGGGAGCCTCTTTTTAGCATTTGCTGCCGTGACGTTAGTCGAGATCGTGAATTCGTGACTTGGGGAGGAGTTCCAAGATTTGTCAACAGATTACTGGACAGGTGTACAGCGAATACAGCACTTAGTGACAGGTTTGCTGCTGCTGCCACATTATTGAAGCAATCTCAGTCTTGATTGCCATAATGATGCACTGATATGCTGTCAATCCTGATTGTTCACAGAAACTTCATTGTTCACATGGAACATAACTTGCCAGCATTAGGTATTCAGATGACACGCTGTTGCCTATGAGAATTTGTACTTTCATATCCAGAACACGACATTCCTTTACCAACATGATAGGTGATCAAATTCACAACATGTCAGACAGCAGGTGGAATGTGAGATTACAAGATTTTTTCCAGAACAATTATTTTTAACCTTTACTCGTACCAGTCAGAGCGTTGTAAAGTCTGAACACAGTGATTTGGACCACACTAAGGTGTTAATTCAGAGAGTCTAAAGCCCTGCATTGACTAGTTTTTCTTTTTGTGTCTATTTTGAAGCATTAGGAAGTAAAGTGATGATGACATGAAGATATGTATTCAAATATTCAATGCTCCCCAAAATAGAAATGAATGGTTATGTAACTTATGTTCTTCTGAACCCATCTTTGGATTACAAATAGGAGGAATTCGGTATGCAATTGCCAATCTTTTCAAGAACTAAGCTTATCTATCACTTCACAGTATACGGAACACTCGAACTGCGTCTCTGTTCTTCGGATTCCCTTTGTAGATGGTCATTGTCTTCTCATCCAGATCAACCAAGACGGAGCATAGAGTGTAAAGTGTTGGACCTGAAAACATGCCCATGTTCATCAGTTCATGTCAAAAAACCTTACGGTCTTCGCTACTTGGCATTTTTTTGGGTAAATAAATTCAGCTTCTACATAATTCACCATGCGTAAAGGAAATGTAAGATGCATCGATCGATCAATCAATCAATCACCTGTCATGTAGATCGGGTACTTGTCATCAGCCGTGTCGCCAAGCAGCGACAGCGCCTTCTCCTTGGAGTCCGGCGAGAGCTCCGCCGCTCTCCTCTCCCTGCTCATGGAGTTCTCATCCTCAACCTTCATGTTTAATTACTCATCGATCATGGAAGCCATGGAAGAAAGAGAGAAATGGTTGCTACTACATTGCTAGCTCCTTGATTAATTACCTGATTGACACGGAGATGGCGGTACATGTTGGCGTGGAAGAATGGCGCGGCGCCGGCCTCGCGGACGGAGAACCGGTTGCCGGAGGCCGTCTCGACGTTGACGATCCTCCGGCGACGGACGTCTATCAGGTTGTAGCTGTGGCCCACCGACATCTCCGGCGAGCTCACCTTCTACTTGCTCCGACGACCAAAACACACAAGGTGATCATCCATTAGCTAGGTACCAATCAAAACAACTGGTGAAATGAAACACTTTGATCAGGTGTGTGGTGGTCACATTGATGGCGTCGTCGAGGCTCGTCGCTTCGAGGAGGTCGCGCGACACGAAGTTCCGGGCGATGCCGCCGGCGACGACCTCACCGCGCGCCGGCGGGACGGAGTCTAGCGTGAAGGCCTGACGGCATTGAGCGCGATGTTAAATTGGTAAAGTATTAACTGGTGAAATTAAGAGCGGTGTTCGTCACCTAAGGTGCTACTGTTGAGTTTTTTACATATATTTAACCGTTTATTTTATTCAACAAATTTACGTAAATATATTTTTATACATACATATAGTTTTATATATTTCACTATAACTTTTAATTAGATAGATGGTTAAACGTGTGTTAGAAAAATAGTGGTGTCAAATATTTAGGGACGGAGGCCGAAAGTGTATACCACTCCGTTGGTGTTGAAGGCGAAGGCGCAGGTGGGGAGCTCGCCGGCGTAGGTGTAGGCGGTGAACGACGACGAGCCGTCCGGCGACGTCGCCTTCACCACGTACCTGAAAACGGGAATTTATTTCCAGGCTTTTCAGCTACCTATCTCTTTAGTCAGAACAGTTTTTTCGGCAGAGGCAGTAGAGAGCGGCTACGACGTACGTGTGGCCGAGCAGCGCGATGTTGCCGTCCTCGTTGTGCGCGGCGATCGCCGTCAAGTCGCTGACGAGAAGGACGTCGGAGCAGTCGTCATCGGCGGATACCTCTTGCTTGTGATGTTCTTCTTCCTCCTTTGTGGGGATAAACGGCAGGATCTCCTTCCTGAAGTTGACTAAAATTACCTGTGACTCCCTGATGTCAGTTACGATCAAACATATCGACATAGGACAATTTTGCCATCTGCCAACAGATTATGGCACCTTTTGCATATACAGAAAAAAATTTGATTCATCTTAAAATATGTAGACAATTTATATAAAATTTCCATTTTACGAACATCCAACAAATCAACTTCTGGAATTTAAATCCCAGAATAGATCAGCTTCTACTCGCTCAAACTCACACATCAAGAAATTTTATTCCTACCACCGCAAAAAAAAAAAGAAATTTTATTCCTAAACCCCGCACCTATCCATTGTTATTACTACCTTTTTAATTATTGATGAGGGGGCATTTTGATTCTGGTACTCTTTTTACACTAAAATTGCACTAGGAAAATTAGTAAAAAAATTCGAAGGGCAAAAGTGTCATTTTTACATGTAGGAGTGGGACCCGGGCGCCGTCGGCCGTCCCCACCATCTCGTCCCAATACCGCGGGTACCTCGCGCGGTTGGCGTCCCGCAGCGCATCGACGAGCTCCCTCCCCTCCGCCGTCGACGCGAACGGCAGCAGCTGCTGCCGCAGCACGGCGTCGCCGCGCATCCTGCTCCTGATGGCCTCGCCGAACCTCCGCCCCACGGCGACGCCCAGCTCGTACCCGCCGCCGCCCCACCGCCCGGCGTCGAACACCTCCAGCTCGCCGCCGCCGACGACGACGACGCCATCCACGGCGGCGCCCATGGGTTTCTCTGAACGAACTCTGAACTTCTGAAGCTGTGTGAAAACTGAAAAGGAGCAAGCCTTATCTGCAATGCAACGAAGCCGACGAGTCTAAGTGAAATGGAACTGAGACGTCAGCCGTCAGGTGAATTGTTGTAGATGGGCTTGAGTTGGATACATCTTGGGCCAGTTTGTAGATAAGCATGGTCCAGAGTTGAGAGCCAGCTTGTTTGCCATACGTCCAGTTTTGATTTTTAGTAATTTATGGCTCTTTGGTTTGGACTTTGGAGGATAGCAGGTCTATGTGAGGTAGTACGAGGGGATTTTTTTTCCCCTGGAGATATCCACATTTTTATTTCTGAATTTTCACAAATCTTTTACTATATTTTATATTTTTTAAGCTTCGACGCATGAGGTATTACCGTGTAGAGTGTAAATTACGAATTTGTCGTGGTCATTGTGCAGTAACCACGTTATCAGCGGCCTTTATATAGGTGGCTGGCTTGGTACTAAGGTTTATTTCTCAGTGATGTGGATGCGCTCAGGCTCAGCATATGGTATGATTGTTTTTTTCCTAATTACTTTTCTGTGAGGCTCATGTTAAAATTTTTATATAGTTAAAATTCAGCATCATCTACCCAGCAACTACGGTTGTGTTGTGGTAAGCAGCCAACACGAACAATGGTTTTGGGCCTACACTAGCTGCAGTGCAACCACAAGACTACAACATGTTGCCTAGTGAACAAACCCAGGATTTTTTTTATCTCCATATGTGGTGGGGGATTTGTCGGCCCATAGTGATAGTGACCCTTAAAATGTCGTTGCTTGATGTGTTTGAAAGAGGACCGTTGTATAGTGACAGTGACCCTTAAAATGTCCCCCTTAACTTTTCGAAAGAGGACCGCTGCAACGCGCTTGCTCAATACATCTCCACCCAAAGGTGGTTGTGCGCTCGTTCCAGAGATTTTTTTTTTTTTAAAGTTCATGTCCCATTGAATATTTGCACGTCAATTAGAAGTATTAAATATAGACTAATAATAAAATTAATTGCATAAATAAATGCTAATTCACGAGACGATTTTTTAAGCCTAATTAATCCATGATTAGCAAATGTTTACTGTAGCATCACATTTGCTAATTATAGACTAATTATGCTCAATAGATTCGTCTCACGAAATAGTCCAAAATATAGGGTGAGTTTTATTAATAGTCTATATTTAATACTTCTAATTAGTGTCTAAACATCCGATGTGACAGGGACTAAAAATAAGTCCCTATATCCAAACAGGGTCTTATATATATGACATTGGTTGACCAACGTTAAAAAAAACAGAGAGCAGAAGACACGAGCACCTCCGTAAAGCTATTTTACTTCTATCTGTACCTCACGATGACATGTCTCCTAGGTGGGCTTACGAGGCCACTGGCATGTTGGATACAAGGATTTCTTTTTAGTTCCTGTCATATCGAATGTTTGGACACTAATTAGAAGTATTAAATATAGACTATTAATAAAACCCACCCCATATTTTAGACTATTTCGCGAGACGAATCTTCTGAGCCTAATTAGTCCATGATTAGCGAATGTGATGCTACAGTAAACATTTGCTAATCGTAGATTAATTAGGCTTAAAAAAATTGTCTCGCAAATTAGCCTTTATTTATGCAATTAGTTTTATTATCAGTCTATATTTAATACTCCTAATTGACGTGCAAATATCCGATGGGACACGAACTAAAAAAAAGTCTCCGGATCCAAACAACCTCTAATACTCTCTTCAATTTTACAATACTTGTTGTTTTGAACAAGACCGAAGTCATACTTTTAAAATTTTAACTATAATAGTTTTATAAGTACTTAGTTTAGAGATATAGAAACCCCACATATGGATTGATCTTAGAATACTTCAATACAATTATATTTATTGATATTTCTATACATATTAGTATAGAAAAAATATAGTCAAATGTGTTTTTTTAATCATGTACGTCCATATATAATTATGTCCGATGAACTGACAGCTCAAGTACTGATTGGGAGTGTTTGGTATCCTGCACATAGCCTCAGCCAGGCCCAAGTCATGCAGGCAATCAATGTTTGGTTGGCGGGAGAGGTTCCAGAGCATGTCCCGCTTCATGCAAAATTCACATGCGAGCCTGGCTACGCAGAAACGCAGCTGACTTCCGTTTCCTGCGGGCCTGGCTGAGGCGAGCAACAGAAATGGCCATCTTATGAGCTCAGTACACTAGTTTTTCTCTTCCAGCGCAGCAACATCATGTGAACCAAACAACTGCTTGAGCTGACCTGGTTTCACAGATAACCGAAACCAAACAACCATAGCATGCGTGCGCGATGCATGACCAATTCAGCCTGGCCTGTTGATGCGAGACATGCTAAAGGCTACCCAGGTACCAAACACACCCAATTGTAAATCATTTTTCTCATGCACCAACGCTGGACAAAGTTCACCGACTAATCACCAGAAAAAGCTACACCATCCCATCTTATTTAAACAGCAACTTTTGATCCAAAAGATAGAATCCAGCTGCAACTTTCAGATCCATCACAGTAACGCAGAAAAACTGTCACCATTAATTATTGTTATGCTAACCAGTGCACATTAGCCCACATGACAAGACATCATTTGATAGTGTCAGCGAATTCCACCGAAAGCAATGTGGAATATAAACATATACTCCTATATATATGCGTGTGCGTGCTGATATTGCAGAAGATAAACCATTATATTTCTCTCATCTGTTGTTCTAGGAATATGAAACCATTGTAGACAACCAAAATATATTCAGACTTCCAGTGAAGTACCCAGAATTCCAGATGACTCCACTACAGTCTCCATTGCAAACAAAGAGAGACAATAAAAACTAAACACCATTCTCCTAGTGAAGTGAGATTGGTTGCAGTGACCAAACTACAAAGTACAAAGCACTAATTTAAAAAGAGGGTTTAAGGTGTTCATTGGAAAAGGGAACCAGTCCCTTGGAATTTGGAGAGATGGCCACATCCGAAGGCAGTTTTTATATAATTAGTTCATCCAATGGGAGCCTAAAAGTGATTAAGAAAATGGAGTTTCACTCAGGGGTTGCAGACACGAGGTGGAGGAGATGGAGGCAGGCCTCCACATGCACAGTACACCTCTCTGTGAGTTCCAACTCCTCTGCTAGCTCATCTACCAGCTGCTACTGCCTTTGACAACTTTAGGGTTAGGGTTTCACACCCCCGACAAGTGCCACCTCCTCTCTCTGCTCCTCTTGTTCTTTTGGCGCAGGAGGAATAGGAATCTCTCGTCTTCTTGGCAAGTTGCAGATACACATTCTAGTCTTCTTGGCAAGTTGCAGATACACGTTCAGGTTCATCCAGCTATCCAAGTGAAGAGGGTTCAGAGATGAGCTGCCAAGGTTGCCTGGGATTGCAGTGAGAATGGCTGCATATGCATGGCTAGAAAGTGGAACTGTATAACCTGAAGCAAGTGTGAGTGTGTGACTGTTATCAACTTCTACTTGCAGAGGTCATCTGCAGTTGTTCTCCTTAATTTGTCATGGTGCAGTGCACCTGGCATGCATTGCTGAATAATGCCAGTTAAAGAGTGCCATGCATTTTCTCATGTTTTTTTTTTGAAAGCTGCATTTTCTTATGTTGATGCCAAGTGTTAAAAGTAGATGCAATTATTTCTTGCAAGTTTCACAACCTTAAAAGTAGATGGCAAGTGTAGTACTATAGCTGATTGATGTATAGATGCCCTGATCAATTATGCTTTTTTCAGCCAGAATATAATTTGGAACTTGTTGGAAATTCAGAAGGCATTGCAAAGCTCAGATTCTTACAGCGGTCTCTCGTACACACATGAAAGAGGCTGAACAACCAACAGTGTCAATTGACCACGCCATGTTCAATTTTTCCTAACCTGATCACACCATGTTGAATGACAACAGTGTAAATTATACAGTTATCTTTTCAAGCTTTTGTTTCTGTTTTCTTTTCGAACCCTTTTCTACTTAGCTTTTGGAAAAAGCCGGATTAGTAAAATGATCCTCTCGGATTGTTTCTTAATTAACCATGCCGAATTCTCTCAGGTTGCTATAGTCAGCTTCAGTTCAGAGCCAAGAACATGTCTCCAGACTCCAGTACACAATTAATGGCCGGCCGTAAATTACATGTTCCTTGAAACATCGAGCAACCATTGCAACACACCCATCATACCTTTGATCTAATCATACAGTCGTTAACAATTACTCTTTCTATTCCAAATTATATTTCGTTTCGTTGTGAAGGGTTTAACAAAAATTTCTTATTAAGATATTATTTGCGAGATGTGAAAGAGGAACATTTTTAGTGTGAATTTAACATCATCAATTTTATATCATAAAAATAACTTTCTAATTATTAAATAATTATTGGCCAAACAATTGTCCTAACCCGAGACAGAGGGAGTACGTAGTAACAATAATATATACACATTGTTAGTGTTATAAAAAACTATTTTTCCATTTTGAATCTTTCCTCGCTATGTTCCCAAAGTGCCGGTAGTAATAATAAGAGTAAATTGTACAAAACCTCGGGTTTATGGTAAGTTTCACAGATCCACAATAGTTTTGACCCATGACATATAACTTCATGTATTTTGGTATTATTGTTTCACAAATCCACACAATAAAAGAACTTCACCCAAATATGATATGTATGTAAAATATTATTTGATCCATCATATTCAAGCATATAAGAGTTTTATTTTCCATACCATAACATATAGTACCAAAATATCTAGGGTTATGTGACATGCCAAAATATTTATGGTTTTATGAAACTTAGACCACAAAACATGTGGTTTTGTGTAATTTACTCTAATAATAATATATACACATTATTAGAGTTATACAGAAATTACTTTCCCAATTTGTAATTTTTCTCGCTGTTCCCAAACAGCCGGTCTGCAGGCACGCATGCACATCGATCAATCACAAGCTTCTATCAGATTTACAATGGAACACAACTACACGAGAACTCGTAAAGAAAAGGCAGGCTACACGAGAACTCGTAAAGAAAAGGCAGTGCCACTCACGTCTTGGAGACTTTGATGGGCATACATAGGGCTCCAGTGACGGTGCATCCTCTCACCTGATGGTAAACTCTCGCAACTGCATACTTTCGGTTTGACTGCTCATTCTAATTAAAACGAACTTGCCAGACAGTGCCAGTTATCTGAATGACCGACTTAAACAAACCTGTTTTACAGCATCTGCCAAAAAATACGGCCCTATACCTGTTTTCTAAGTACCTTTACGGTATTCTTTACTGTTATAATATTCTACTACCAATATTATCATCACTAAAAGTTATCTAATACTTAGGATGATACAAGTAAATATGATCCACTAAATTAAAGAGATAAATGGCATAAACTGATTCTAATGCTAGTAAAGACATCTCCTCCTTGGAAAGGTATATACATACCTCCCCGGTATTTAAGAAATGTGAAAAATCTAATTGATTACTACTAGAACAAAAGTGTATCGTACTGATAGAAAAATGAACTATTGTCACGAAAATATTACAATAATATTAGATTGCTACGATTTTAATCTCCGTAGTAATTAAAATGTTTATACTTTTCTTGTCCTTAGGTATGGAAAAAAGTATATATACCACATATATACACTAACACTAAATACCTATACATCAAAGACGGAAGATAACTAAAAAAATTAAAGACAGATAAATCTCCAATCCTCCTCCAGTAGTTTTTTTTAAGTTGCTAAATCTTACCCCCTACACCAGTATGTATTGAGACTGCAGCAATTCAGAAAAAATCAGGTTTCAACCTGAGACCTCCATAAAACATTTTTACAATAACTGTTGTTTATGACAACCACCGAAGCAACGAAAATTAATTTTACAGTACGACTGCGTGCAGCTCAAACAAGCTGACCGCTTCTAGTGTACTAAAATGATGGTTAACTAGAAAAAAATCATAATAAGTACAGTAATAGTTAACCAGGTAGAAAAAGCCTTTAATTTGTGCATGAAAGAGTACTATTTGCACCAGACAATATGTATAGTGTAGCTAACTTTTACAACATGTCTTGACATTAGAATGCTCAACATAACATTATTGTGCCTGACTATATATAGAGTCCAAAATAGTCAAAACATAATTTCTTTTGTAACCAACACATCAAAACGAAATATTATTTTACAGGTGATGTTGGAACAGTTTGTTCAACATCTCGGACAAATGTTACCCAACTATAGAGTTTAAAAAAACATGTAATGTATATAAAATACTCTACATCGAATATCCAACTATAAGTTCACCTTATGATCATCTGATAAATATCATATTATCATTATATAGTAGTACTACGGAAGTGAATCACTAAAAAAAATTGCATACCAAATATTTGTGTTGAGGTTTAAAAACTATTACCTCTTTACATACTAAAATAGATCAATATTTGTAAATTGTTGTCCTGAAATATACTCCCTCCAATTACAAAATACTAGACGTTTTAAACAATTACACGTCTTAAAAAAACAACTACTATATTTTTCTATTATAATCTATTTTTCTATTATAATAGATATAGAAATATAGAAATATCAATAAATATATATTTTTGTTGAAGTACTTTTTAAGACTAATCTATACCAATAATCTTCATGTTGCTAAAATAAATATTTCTAAAGTTATTTATAGTCAAAATTTAAAAAGTTTAACTTTATGACAATCCACGTCTAGATTATCAAACTGGAGGGAGTATTGTATTGGGAGACGCTAGATGTCAAATTTAGATGGGTACTACTAATTACTGCTATTACATTTCTAATATTACTCAATACATAAGTCATTGTTTTCTTTGGAAGATTTAATAGTCCCTGCAAATAAACAAAATACGAAAATGGATCTCTCTTTTTTATCCAATATCATGCACGGAAACCAGACATGCAAGCATTCGATCTAGATAACACATATTGTGAGTTGTAAAGCAATATACTGAAACAAACCACATATAATGATAAGTTGATCATAAAACACCTCTACACATCACAAATCTCACCAAAGAGTAAAGTAATTAATCAGCCTTAATTAACCCTGACCCTTTGGGGCTGCATGAAAACAACTTGCTTTGGGCCCAAGAGAAAAAAAAGTTTCTCTAGCTCATGGGAAGCTTGATCCAATCAGAGCGGTGGCCATGCTCCAAAAGCAAGCACACCACCAGCTAGCACACGTCCAATCACCAGTATGCATGACAAGTTCCAAAGCAAACAGGGAGACTGAAAGACGTCTCAAAACACTGTTGCACTTGCACGAACCGAAAGATGTGAGATTCCCCAGCTCCCCACAACCAGATCAACCAGAGAGCTACTACTAGGATCGTATTTTGTCCTAGTCCACAACAGTGCACGCCACCACACCATCTCGAATTCTGGATGGATCAGGATCACACACATGAATTAATTCAGTAGATAGAATTATAAAGGTAGGGAAAAAAGAAAAAAAGAAAAAAAAAAGAGAGCAGGAGTACAAAAGAAATCTAGATCAAATTCAACAAGAGCTAGTACTCCTAGTTATTCCTGAAAACCATCAAAATTAAAGTAGCAATGCTTTCAGAAAACAACATGCCCTCTTTTTGGAAGAGAACGAGGTGTTGCAGTGAGCAGATCAAGGATTTTTAGTCCAAAAGGGCCCTGCTAAGGAAAGTACAAGAACCTTGGACCTCCATTACTAGTGATGAGCTAATAACCTTCCTTAATACTCTAGTGCAAATAAAGCATGTTTAGTTTTGATGTTTTGTAGAGGCAACTATAAGAAAGCAAATCACTGGTGCTATCATTTCATGCCTAAACAGCTCTAGCTAAAAGCAAACAATCATGCTGATATGAGCAGCTGGATCATATCATAGGCTGCAAGAAACAATCAGATCAGCTCAAAACACACGAGATATCAAAGGCTCTAGCTAGCTGCATAGCTAGATTGAGCGAGGAGAGGAGGAGGGAGCACCCTTCAGTCCAAGCAAAGACGACGCAGAGATCAGAACGTTACCTCCCGCTTCATTCACTCATCTGCTAAGCTCACAAGCTGTGTTCTTGCTTGGCATGTGGGTGAATGAGTCGGCAGCTAATTCGACCCTAGCAACGCCCATGAGTGGACTGAAGGACGCTCTCTTCCATCCATCACTTCCATGAAGGTGAACATGAGATAGATAGGTAGCAAGATCAGATCAAGAAACGAAAAACTGAAACAATTAAGAAACGGAAGCAGCAAGCTTGAAACATGCAACAGCTAGCCTCAAACGTAGGAGATTCTGATGGAGCTAGCCATGGACCATGGACGAGTTTCCATGTGGATCTCGGAGGATTTTTGTGAGTGGTAGTAGCAGTAGCAGCTTCTGTAGCACGAGATGGGGTCATGGGTGCAAGAGGGAGGAAGACGGCAAGGGATAGAGAAGGTAACATAAAGGAGAAGGCCATTAAATAGAGCGCATGACATCACAGGCATGATAAAAAGAATAAAAATAGAGAAGTGGCCGGGCCTCTGTAATTTGATGGTAATTAAACAAGAGTACAATACAGCTCGACCGGATTACATTGTACTCCTGTCTAGCATAGAAAAAGATCGTATGGTGTCTCTTTTCTTGTTTATTTGATGTACTATTGGATAAACAACATTAATCATTCCTCGCAAAAAAAACATTAATCATACATCCATACTCTACTTTTGCTAACTATATATTTATCATATTATTTTAAAAGATGTACAAATCATCTGAAATTATTTTTCATTAAAACTAATATACGCACTATTTTTATACACATTAAATATTAATATGTAGGTTGATGTACGATTTGAAGATTTTATTGCATTATTATATATAGGATGTAATCTATACTCTCCTATTTCAGAATGTAAGGCATTTTTTTTTTTTTTCTCAAATTTAATTTCCTCTAAATTGGACTAAGTTTACAGAAAACATAATAACATTTATGTGCTAACGTTAGTTCCATTAAATAGAGCATCAATTATATTTTTCTAGCATATATGCTTTGTGTTAAAATATTGCTATTTCTGTGCCTATAATCTAGATCAGTTCTATGAAATGTCTTGAATTCTAAGACAGATGGAGCACTTAAAGAGCGAAAGAAGAAAATAATATGGTGCAACTTGTTGTTTTCCATTAAAAAACAAGGACGGGGTTCTTAGAGAGTGAAGAAAGAAGAAAATAATAAGGTGCAACTTGATGTTTTCCATGAAAAAAAAGAAACAAGAAATTAGATCGTTAGCTAATCCTCCTTTGCTAATTAAGTGGTTGGGATTAGTTCCTTCAAGTGTATGGTTAATTAGGGAGGACTAAGTTAGCCAGGGTGTTGCGTGACTGCGAGGTAGCCATGTGGATCTTTGAAGCGACTTCAGCCAGGGTGTTGCGTGACTGTGAGGAACCTTTTGCATGTTTGCACATTTTGTGAAAATTTTCTTACGGTATACAGTCACAATTAAATAATTAAGTAGGGTTTTGACAACGACATGATAACCAGTCTGTGATAATAATCTAACTATTACTATAATACAAACTTATAAAGGATTATCAAAGTTATGATATTTTGAAACTTAAAACAAATATTGGCATATATACTGTTTTCAACAATTGAATTTAAATATTCAACAAAAGTTGTCCAGGGTTAAAATTCAAATGTGTTGTTTGCACACATATTATTATAACTTATTTGTGACTTGAAAGAGTAGTTTGCATGGCTTATTTTTTTCTTCCAAAACAAAACTTCCATACGATCATTTTCTGAAATTTTTAGAATCTCTAGTTGGTTTGTAGTAAAAATTATAAGGCAAATTAATACTGAGGGGGAAAACACACATTTACTGCGTACGCTTCTTTGCTATCAATACAGACAATTATCCTCTAAATCAAGGCAATTAATACGAATAGGTTTAATTATGATTTTAATGGTTATAAAAACCAAATACTCCCACCAGTTTTAAAATACTATACGTTTTGGATAAGGACATGGTCTTCAAAAAACAACTTTGACTATATTTTTCTATATGTTATAATACATATAGAAGTAATAGTACTTTTTAAAATTAATCTATAGAAATGATTTTCATGTTGCTAAAATAAATATTTCTAAAGTTATTAATAGTCAAAGTTTTAAAAGTTTGACTTTAATACAGTTCAAAACGTACGGTATTTTACTACCTCTGTAATGGGCATCAGTGCGGTATTTTTTTTCTTTTACTACCTCTCCATCTAAAAATTTCTGGCTACGATTGAATAGTAGCTTAAGGCTGGTGAAAAGTTTTTTTGAAAACATCACATCAAACGTTTGACCGGATGTCGGGGGGTTTCCGGATACGAATGAAAAAACTAATTTCATGGCTAGCTTGGAAAACGCGAGACGAGTTTTTTAGCCTAATTAATTCATCATTAGCACATATAGGTTACTGTATCACTTATGGCTAATCATGGCTTAATTGGGCTTAAAAGATTTGTCCCGTCATATACAGCCTAACAGTGTAATTAGTTTTATTTTTTGTCTATATTTAATATTTTATGTATATGTTCAACTACGATATAATGTTTTTAGATGAAAATTTTAGGAAACTAAGCAGGGTCTAAGTTGGGGCAGATTGAGGAGAGTATAGTCAAGTTAAAAAGGAAGGAAAAAGTACTCCAATTAAAGACACGTGCTTCCATATCTCCCAGTACCAACCAGGCGCCGGACCGACCAAACAAAACCCAGACCACACAACGTGGGAAAGAGCCGATCGGTGAACCCTATCACCCGAGTGTGTTTGGTTTCCTTGATAGGTTTAGCCTGGCTGGTCTGAGCTAGGCTTAGCTCAGTTGGTCCTGTTTATTGTGAGAAATACGGAAACGTTTGGTTACCTGCGGCATAGTCAGGCCAGTCTTTGCAGTTGTTTGTTTGGTTTTTTTCGTATCAGAGAAAAATCAGTTCCATAACCAACCAAATGTTGCCACGTTATTATTTGTGGCCAACACTAGCCAGTCTCATGGAAAACGAGATGGAAGTCCGTTTCCAGCCGGCCAGGCCCGTCCTTCACTTTTGCATCAAACGAGCCATGTCTATGACCCACATCAGCCAACCAAACAACCAAAACTTGCATGCATGGAGCCTGACTGAGGCTTGATGCACCCTACCAAACACTCCCAGCAAGAGCACCCATGCCCTCTGGAATTCTTGGCCTCCCTTTCATCCCCCGCTACTCACAGTTAGTCACTACCCACCCACACGGCCACACAAGCACTTAGCAGTAGTACCGCGTATTCACCAAACTGGTGTAGGCCCTTTGGCCTCCTTCCAAACAAATGTTGGACGTGGATTATTTTGCACACACAAAACGAGAAGGATCATTAGCACATGATTAATTAAGTATTAACTATTAAAAATTAGGAAAATGGATTCATATGAATTTATTTTTAAAGAAACTTTTATATAAATTTTGTTAGAAAAAACACACGGATAATCATTTTGGGAAGCGTGCTAACGGAAAACGAGGAAAAAAAATCCCCTGCTATGCTGAATCAAACGAGGCCTTTGGCCAGCTATTCCCTGTGTTCCACACATTACAGATTCATTGTATTAGAAAACATTAGGAACATTCCGGTACTCCCTACTGGCAGTATAATACTGCCAGTAGAAATTATATAAATCGATTGTTTAAATAATATATTAGTCATTAACTAATAAGTGAATAGGGGTTTTCAGTCTTCTTCATAAAACAATAGAAGGCACTGGATCCGATCGACTTCATTCCATCGATTGAACGGTGGATCGTTCGGCCGCGATTAAGCGTTGGTAGCGATGGTGGAGACGCATTGGCCGTGATTCTGGTGGGAGCATCACTCGGATGGAGATGCAAAATTACAGTTTTACTCCTCCATGTCTTTTTTTTTCTTAGATGATCGAACTCTCCAAATTTCTACTGAAAAAAGTTTATAGATCTATTAGATCCATATTGTCTTATACTGCCAGCAGAGAGCACCGGAGCGAAGCTCAAAATCCAACATTATGTTTGTTTTTCTAACGAAGGTAGTACTGACTAGACTAAAATGATGGAGTACTATATACATTGTGAGCTAGGTTCCACTCTCTTTGGTCTGGCCAGTGAGGCAGTGATGAATTAAAGTAGACATGTTTTTTCCTTCTAAATATACTCCGTCTGTTTTATTGTTATGACTATGGTTAGCCCATAAACATTCAAGCCAATGTCATATATTCTGTTCAACTTCTAAACAATATAACTTAATAAAAAAAATCTCTCAGTGCTTCATATAACTTTTTTAACACTATAATATTTAACTCTATTCATCCATCATCAATCAATCACCAATACTTTGGAATACATCCCAATTGTATTTAAGACTGTCGTGTTCTTTACTACTGTTTCCAACTTTAATTGTGATTTTGCTTTGTCGGAGCATGAGCTCGTCTAGCGGGGATCTGTGGGACCCCCTTTGAGTTCAGCACAGGATACAGAATTGAAGCCTGAAGCAATGTGAAGAAGAAGATGGGGAAGATGATAAAAGCAGTGAATTAACACATAAGACACAGGTGGTTTATACAGGTTCGGGCCGCCGGGAAGCGTAATACCCTACTCATGTTCTTGATGGTAGAGGTTGGACTACAATATTTGGTATGATAATTCTTTTATGTAACAATCAGAGTATAACTCTTCGGTCTATCTCTTTTCCAACCACTAGGATGAGGTTGTTCTCCTGGGGGCTAGTGAAAGCGGTCGAACTAACCAGCCCTTTCTACGATGGACCTGGGCCTTCTTTTATAGTGCAAGGGGACACCACAGTGGTCACAAGCATTTCAACCCTACTTCTGAGCAACAAGGACATAGCTACAGCTTTGTCCTGTCAGGGGCGTGCTTCGTTTCTGCCTATGTTACCATGTCGCAAGAGTTGGTGAAGAAAAAAGAGTGGCGAGGCCATCATGCTGCTAACGGGGTGTATGGTCAACCTACCTAATCTTCAGTGGGGCCTACCTGTCGGCAGACCATCAACTGGGCCAGGGATGACGTCAAGCACCCAGCTCTCACCTCCTCACTCCCACGCAGCCGTCGAATGCATTAAATGCGACGGTGACCAGGCGTGGCGAGGGGCATGGGTTTGTAACCGCGCGGTCAGTTCACGGTCATAGACTGAAGACTTTCTCCCCTCTCCCCCTCGAAACGGGTGAAAAGGGTGATGATGAGGAGCTGACAGCCGCGCCTCATATCACATTAAATGCGACGGGGCAGACGTCAGGCCTCTCTCTATGTAGTAAATGCGGTAGTTGGCAGTTGATCTCGCTTCCCGCACTTCTCCCAGCAGAGAGAAGTGCGGGTAGGGATGTGGGGGGCCGGGTACCCCGGACCCCAGCTTCTATGAGAGGTGGCCTCCGGGTGGCACCCCCGGCCGTACCTCGTCGGGGTGGCCACGTGGCCGCCTGGGGTCCGAACCTCTTATAAGCTTTGAATCACTTGGCTTGGCTGCAACCAATTGGTTGTGACATGCTCCCCAAGCTATGTATCACGTCCTCACCATATCCCCGGGCCCATATCATCGACATGCTCAATTTTCGTACTTGTAATACCGAATTACATTATTTCTTTTAATGATATTAAATCCAAGTTAAGATGGAGTCATTTTCATGTCTAGCTTGTGCTCGACCTTATTTTTCAAAAGCTGAACGTGCGAAAAATAATGCTGACAAATCACATCATCTAAAATGCAGGGGCAAATATGTAAATTCAATTTAGATAAAATTATTTGTTTTCTTTGCCCTTCATGGTTGATAAATTTTGTCAATTATCCTTTCAAAATTAATTCTCCCTTCAATACCCCTTAGTATCGACGTTTATTCTTATGTTTCCTTTCAGTCAATCTACCGTTAGTCGCTAGGTGGGCACAAATATCACTTTGCCCTTAGTTTTTATTCATGCATGATCAGAAAAACTTATATTGTTTTTGGGAGCTATTTTTGCACTACCTTAGAAGATCCGTGGTTGAACGTGTCTCATGGATCTAAACATTATTTTAGCAAATGAAGCTTAATGTGAAGGCCATAAATTTAGTATATTGCATGACATTAATCGCCAATGGCTCCTCGTTAGCTCATAAGTTGCACCTAGAATTTGAATAAGAACAACTTAATTTTTTTAGATTTGATTTTGGGAGGGTTTTTATTGTTTTTTTCAGCCTCAACTTATGAATTACTAAGGCTAAGGCTGTGTTCGAATGTGATTGTTGACAAAAGGAGAGAAAAAGAATAGTAGCACACGTAAAACGAGAAACATCATTATTATATGATTAATTGACTATTAGCTATTTTAAACTTCAAAAATAGATTAATTTAATTTGTTAAAAATAAATTTTGTAGAAAATTTTTCTAAAAAACACACTGTTTGGTAGTTCGGGAAGCGTACGCACGAAAAAAAAGGGAAAACACTGTTTAGAGTTGTCGGCACTGTTTTTTCCGGCTACAAATGAACGCAGACTAAGAATGGAAGTCTTATCCTAAACTAATTTAGTTTGGTTTTTTTTTGCTGCATCATAACCTTGACAGTAAATATATAATTTAAAATTACTTTAACTAATCAATGAGCTTTGTTGGTAAAAAAGATTAGCAAGACTGTCTTTTCACCCATATATACTAATTGTAGGTTGATGAAAACCCTTATGGGAAGAGTTAACAAGGTAAAAAATGAGAATAAGAGTATTAAAGAAAAAGAACAAATTTTTGTTAGGACAAAAGAGGGAATCCATCAACTTTTAAGGACAAATGAAGAATTTTCTTATGTATTTTACATTGTTGAGAATATATACCTACCATAATATGCGCAAACACAAGCTTGGGTTTAAAAACTGGAGCCACATCACAAAGTTGAAAAATAGAAAAATCATAATTCGAATTGAATCCAAAGCAAAAACACAATTATCCTCGGTATTTTCACCGCACGCCCCCCCCCCTTCTCTGATTCTCTATGTGTAACCGTGGAAAACATATTCTTACGGTAAATACATAGGGCTTTTGTCGCTGATGGGTGGGCCTTCACCCTTCAGACCCAAATATCAGTGACCAAGTCATGGATAGAAGTACCGCGGAGGCTAGAAAGAAGTAACTTGCGGAGGAATAAAGAAGCGGAAGCAGCAAAAAATGAGGCGGCATCATGTGCACCAACAGTTACCACAGTTCCTTTGCTGACGCGTTTTACGCATCATGCTCCGGTGGTGTATTTGGGTCGGAAGATAAGGGCATGTTTGGTTCACGTGCTGGCCGAGCCTGGCTCGTATCTGAGAATCAAGCTCATATGGGACATGCTGAGTCTATGCGACCATGTCCTGTTTGGTTGGCTGCATCAACCTAGACTGGCTGAGATGACATGGTGTTTGGTTGTCTTTACGAAGACATATTGCATGAGATAAAAATATTACAAGGTTATGATTATGATTTTTATTTGATGCAAATACACTCCTAAAGTACTTATTTTATCTAACTATGTCTTAAACATCTTTAAAATATGTTAATATCATTTGATATTCACTAATCATACACTAATAGTCATTAGACGAGCCAGGCCCGACAGAAACGGCCGATTCACTCGTTCCCACAGAGCCTGGCCGCGGGGTGCTTTGTGCATGGGCAAAGCCTGGCTCAACCAGACGATCAGTCAACCAAACAACCGGTCCCTGCATCCCACCAGCCTGTTCATGAGGATAAAGGGAACCAAACACCCCCTAAAAGGTTGGAATGACAAGCGACGTGAGGGCTCGAAGTAAGCAGAAGCGTACATGCAACTGCTGGCTGCTGCTGGTGCTTCGAGCCTTCAACAGTGAACAGTGCGAATGGCTATCGTCGACGTGTCGTCCCCTTCCTCCGCTGCCTGCCCGAGAAAAGACAGCAAACTCACAGCACAAATTAATCAAAGCACCATGCGACAGAAGGACGGGAGCGAAAGAGTACCCGTTGGCCTTTCTGGTGGACATACCGTCACAGTCGCATGATCGTTAAGGTTAAGGAACCGATCGATATATATAATATATCCAGTCATTCAACGTAATCTTTGCTAACTATCTTCGTCGCAAAATATAATAACCTAAAACCCTTCTCAGAACAATGTATTTAGCACAAATGTAAAGTTAAGTTGTTTCTGTATTTTGGGAAGTATACTTATTGCTTTTTTTAGGCATACTTATGGCCTTTTTACTTCTTTCAGTAATGTTTTCTCCTAGAATATAAAATGTGTAGTTTAAATCATATTATTAATAAAAATTATGCACATATATAGTTGCCCTGTCAATAGAAAATTCGAGGTTAGGGATCTGTTATACGACTGTCTCTTAAGTGTGTGTTAGGCAATGCATTTGCTAGCGTCAGTGTGGTGATATGTGTCCATGCATGCATATTACAGTTACGACGACCACGTTCCGTATCTACTGTATGATAAAAAGAGGAGGTGAAAAATACATCATCTGTTGTCTACGTCCCTATACTTTAAAAATATGAACCCAAGTCTTCCATTGTATAAAAGTATGCTATCGATCATCCTAGATCCAAAGCTACCATGATAAAAAGCTACAATTGTTTTTCTATGTCCACGGCAGCAAGCATGCATAAGCCATGCCAACGATCTTGGGGTACGGAAGGTTTGGTGATGGCGTGCGTACTCAAACCTTCTCGCCACCATAGCTATTGTCTGCCTGAGGGAGAAGGAAGGAAGAGAGTGGGCCACCCATGGCAGAAAGTAAGAGAAAAGAAGATGAGGCAGCCGGATGGAGATCCTCTGACTTCACCTTTACGAAGTCATTTTTCTTGTTTCAACGCGTACGGAGAAATATTTCATCGTTCAGTGAAAAATGTTTCAACAAAAATATTTTAATATGTGTACGATTGAAAATTTTTTGGCCATTGAAATATTTTTTGTTGAAACATTTTTCACTGAACGATGAAACATTTCTCCATACGTGTTGAAAAAAAAATGAGATCCGAGGCAGCCATGCATATCAGTGTCACGTAAGATTTCGAATTAAAGGGAACGTGAGATCAAGATGACATTTATGACATGAGTCTTCAAAGCACAGGCTCATTGATGACACAATCCAATATAAAACATATATATTTTAACATTTTACATAACATCATTAGTAATTTCGGAGACTTTCTATATATTTATTAAGAAAAGAATGGCCAATCCAGTGATCAATATCTCCTTGATATTGATACTAGAAAAACAATTTTTGTAGATAATGGAATTAACTCTGTCCTTTACTTTAGAGAAGCCACGACTAATTATTACAAGGTTTTTAATTATTACAAGATTTGTAGAACTAATAATTGTGAATTACAAAATACACTGTTTCATTACAAAACTAATAAAAACAACACCATAAATAGATAGCACATATATGATCAGTTAAAGACATAGACATTGACACATTGTCTTTCCAAAGATGTATTCATAGTCCATGTCTTTCTCAATTTCCAAAGACATATTCATAGCCTGTGTACCAAAGAACTAATCTTCGAAGCCAACATTTGATCTTTCGAAGCCAACACTCAATCCTTTGTAATCGATTCATGTTTTCCTCACCGTTTACGAGCAATGTCGAACCAAAAGAGAAGAAACACCGAAGGTTATCTAAGTTGTAAACAATCGCCATTAGCCCATAGCGTTCCACCATCGAGCACAATCGATCGATCCAGCCAGGACCAGGACAAAGATAAACCTCCAATAAGATGCCTTCAAAAAGGTTACAACATCGCAAATGCCGCCATTGCTAGGCTTTCACTCGAAGAATTAATCATAGGACATGAGTAGTGAGTAGGAGGGATCTTGCCGTCGATGTCACCGCAATCTCATCCACATTGCTATCGGCGTCACCATGTCGCACGAGGCCTCGGACGGATGGTGCCACAAATAGTTGAAGCACCCTTATTGATGAGATCTGGGATCTTGCCGTGACGATCACCGTAGTCGTTGCGCGGATCTAGCGAGTCCAGATCCATCCATGGCAGCCACCGTGTCGATTTGGCAAGTTCAGATCCAGCCATGGTAGTCGTTGCACCTTCACTGCGCCGCCTACAGCCCTAGCCAATTCCGTCGCCACGCCATCCTCACGCACCCTGCCGTGTCGTCGTTGTCGTTCGCTTTGAGATCGCCACGATGCCTACATGCTGAGCCACCCCGCCGTTGTCTTCCTGGCTTGTCGCTCCGACGGCTGATCCAGCCGCGGCGAGGGATAGGAGGGAGTAGCGGTGCTAGGGTTTGAGAGAGGGGAGAGGAGGGAGTGTCGGTGATATGGGCCCGGGGGTACAATGAGGATGCGACATGTGGCCTGGGAGCACGCCGCTGCCAACCATTCGCAACTAAGCCCAGTGAGAATTGCAGGGGTCCGGACACCGGGTGACCGCGTGGCCACCCCGAGGGGTATGGCCTGGGGTGTCACCCGGGGGCTCACCCCCTTCCGTGCTAGGGTCCGGGTGCCGGGTGACCACGTGGCCACCCCGAGGGGTATGGCCCGGGGTGTCACCCGGGGGCTCACTCCCTTTCGTGCTGGGGTTCGGGTTAACCCGAACCCCCTGAGCTCTCAACCCGTGCTCAGCTTTGCTAAGGGGAGTGTGGGGAGGGCAAGACCAACTCCCAACCACCGCATTCAATGCGATGGGAGGGGCCTGACGCTTGCCCCCTCGCATTAATTGCGACGTGAGACACGACTGTCAGGCCTTCATCATTACCTTTTTCTCCCGTTTCAAGGGAGAGAGAGGGAAGCAAAAGTCTTCCCTCGGTGACCGCGAACTGACAGCGCGGTCACCGCGGGATGTCTCTCGCCTCGCCCTGTCTCTGTCGCATTTAATGCGATGGACGGCCGCGTGGGAGAGAGGGGATGAGTGTCCTAATCTCTGTGCCATCTCTAGCCCAGTTGGTGGCACATTGATGGGTGGGCCCCGCGAAGGGCTAGGTAGGCTGATCTCACACTCTATCAGCTGCACAGTGCTCTCTTCACCCATTTTTCTTCACCAACCCTCCAGACGTGGAAGGAAGGGGGAGGACGTGGCGAGGTGTTTGGCGCGACAAGTCAGCAACAGCCAATCGAAGATAAAGAGGAATCTCCTATACATAGCGGTAGAGTTGGTAGCATGTAGAACCACTGTGGTGTCCCTTAGATTATAAAAGGAGGCCCTGGTCCTTCGTGAAAGGAGGTTGGACGATAGTTGAGAGATAGCTTCTTGAAGAACAAACACACCAAAACCCTTGTAACTTAGATCCATCGTCAAGAACAAGAACAGGAGTAGGGTGTTACGCTTCTCAGCGGCCTGAACCTGTATAAATCGCAATTTCGTGAGAGCTCTCGCTCCCTGGATTCCTTCCTCCCCACTTTTTCTTCACCCCCCTTCAGGCTTCAGCCCGTACCCCTGTGCCGAACCACAAAGAGGGTCCCATGGATCCCTGCTTGACAAGCTTACGCTCCAACGGGGAGGGAGGACCGGTTTGGTTTTTAGCCTAAACTGATCATATCGTTTGTTTGGATTGTAGCTATTTTGTGAGGCTAGAAAAATATAGGCCACTTTAATAGTGAAACTTTAGGGTTTTTATGGTTCCAATCCAAACATAATTAACTTTTACAAAATAGGCAGTCAAAACATATCCAAACTAAAAAATGCTATAGTAGTAAGTCTAATTTAAGCCACTAACTAAACCCCAACCTTTCTTCCTTTGCCTTCTCTCCTCATGATTTTTTTAGTGTCCAGTCCATTTGGAAAATTTATTTTACAACTAAACCCCTTAAGAAAACTTATTCCGAAAATAAATCTTTTCTGTCAGATCCTCGGTGCCATTAACGTTTGTGCCGTGGTATTTAACGTTTGGAATTTCGCAACCATGGTGATATGAAGTTCGGTGTCAATTTTATTGGCGCCGTGGTAGGACCATGGTATCAACGGCATTGGCACCGTGAAAAGATTTATTTCTGGAATAAATTTTTTAAGGGGTTTAATTATAAAATAATTTTCTAAAATAACTATAACTAAAAAAAACTGCTTTTCTCGTTGCCCTATCCATTTTTCTCATGCACCACTCCCACCCTTCTCTAACGAGTTCCACCACCAAGAATCAAAAGATTCTCTGAAGAGCACTGCAAGTCTCTGCAACAGCCAGTGCCGCTGCAGGCCGTCACCTCATCGCGAAAAGCCCACCTCGGTCCAGGCAAAAAGCCTTGGGCACCCTTGCAACCCATTGGGTTTTTTGCACCGAAAAAATTTCGCGTGAACCTCGTTCCTTTGTGAAATGTGTATTCATCGACTCTCTCTTGTTGGATGTCTCTGTAAAATGTGCGTTTACAATTTTTTCCTTCACTGACTCGCTCCGTCTCTCTCTTGTTGGATTCAGTCGAAACAATACTACTACTCCAGTTCACCCGGAGACGGCAGGCGAGGCATGCAAACGGCCGTGTCAGAGTTTGTGCCCGTGAAACCCGTGGATGCTTCACATGTTTGCCGGCCACACCCGTGTCCATATTCCATCCAGGACCCAAAGCTTGATGGGGTGAGTCGTCTCGTCGATCTCGTCTCGTCTCAAAGTCTTGTCCAATCCTAACAGCTAGCCACACCCATACCTCTTTAGCCTGACCACATGTGTCCTGCATTATGCTACAGGTTTTGGACGTACGCTACACTGAACACTTGCTGTCTTGCCCTACCTCTGTTAGCATATTTTACTTAAGAATATAGTAGTAGTTTGATGCAGAAAGAATTGTTGCATCATACACAGCGATGTAGACGTGAATGTAAGTAGACATGGGCTGGGCCAAAGTAAAGCTTGGTTGCTTCAGGCCCAAAAGTCCAAGTCCAGCTCAACAAGTCAATCCAACATACTCCCTCCGTCCTAAAGTCTAGATTTAAACTCAGGAATATATTTTTTTTTAGGACGAAGGAAGTATGGTTTTAAATGCAGAAAATAAAGACAGATCTCCGACATTAATTCAGGAGGAGGCAGTGAGGGCTGACATGTGGGCCCATGGATGATGGAGCCCACATGTCAGCAAGCATGTAACATAAGAAGTAATGTTAGAGGAGCCCAATCTAGAAAGTATATATTCTAGTAGTAGATTCTATCATGTTGCTTGTAAGAATAACGGCTGTTTAGTACTACAAATGGGAGAAACTTGGGCCCCTCATGATAAAAAGATTTGAGTATCTTGATAGTAGCAAAATTTTGAATACAAACGAACCAATGGTTAAAGAGAGATGCAAAATTAAATGACAACAAAATGTTTCCACGAGTGGGAAAATGAAAAAAAAAAACAGTTGAATCACGTAGGACATGTCGTACCCCGCAAACAAAAAAACATGCCGTAGACATTATACCTGTGTTAGCAAATATATATATTTCGAGAAACTTCTATTGAGAATTCAAATCCATTTTTACGGTCAAAGTTACGTAAAATCACGAGTATACTCAATTACTTACGACACATAACCACATAATTTATGGAATAATGGTTTCACCCCACCTTATCTAGTAAATGTAGAATATATGAAATAATAATATTTAAAGTAGGGAATAAATAACACAAACTACTTCTATTAACAAATCAACAGCTGAAAGTTAAATTTATTATTTAATTAGATGTGTATTTTAAGCAAATGCATAGTCAGCATGTACAGGGGCGGGGTTTTGTAAAACCTTACATCCACATAAGCGAATACTGATGATCATATGCCATAAATCATAACAAAATACATCTTTGGCCATTAAAGGTTTTCTAAATATTTTAAAAGAAAAGACGGGTTATCAAATTCTACAACCACTAAAGTTTCATTGTTAGGGTAGAATCTAGTCTGTAACTGATCAAAGCTCCTCTTAATAGTTTGTTAAATATTTATGTACTATCACTGGAAGCATGTGAAGAAAAATAACAAAACAGTATGCAAAATAGTTTGCTTGTGGCAACAATTCAGATATGCCCGAGCGAGAAACGTCCAAACAAAATATTTTCTCCTACTCCCATAGGAAATGAACATCAGGCAGTCGTCAGTCAGGTTCCTGAACCTGCATTTGAGAGCCAACTGCCTGCATTAAGCCACTAAAAACTAAGCATTCTGTCAGTGACATCATATTCGCTTCACGAAACAGAATACAGCATCAGTAGTCATTTATATTTTCTTTGCTTTTTTAAAGACAAGATGCATCTAATTTATCGTTGCAACTCCATGGCACAAGACAAGATGCTCGGGGTTCTTCCTGGTGATGTAATGAGTGAGTGACGCTACAACTATAAAGTTATTTCCTCGAAAGAAACAATTATAAAGTTAAGCTTAGTTAAATTCCAAAAATTCTCAACAGATGAAGAAATGGCATTAGTTTCCATTAGTTTCCGAGCATCGAAAGCATTAGCAATTTTTACATATTATATATGTTCACTGCAGGGGACAGGGGGAATCCAATTGCATACTGGATTGGAACAAAGTAGTTAAAGCAGCTAAGTGATTTAGAATCGAATAAAGCATAATAAAACTATGCACCAGCTCGTGACAAAATGGTCTTGCCTTGAACCATAAGATTGTTGAACCAGACTATCAGAGTATTATACATTCATATGTTCTTATATTCTGTAAGAATTATATGCCAAAGTGGACAACCGATGTTTCCATGCGAAATAACTCTAAAATGCATAAATCATTTGAGGTTATGTTGTTAAATAAATCTTTATGTCCCCTCGGTAAACTTATTTTCACTTTTCTGGGTACAGAAAATACATAAATATTTAACACTACCGAAAAAATTTCAAAACCGAAATTTTTCTCCGATCATTAATACAAAATTGCATGCCCTGCCGCCTTGTCATTTGAATGAGAGTATGAAAGATGTAATGGAGAAAAATATTTTGCTAAATTTCAACAACCTAAAATTGCACAATACTCACCCTAAATTTTATAAGGATACATAACTACATAATGTATTTACTATTTAGTAATGGAAAACCCTATTTTAATTCAGTTTGTTTTTCTTCTGTAGAGTTAATCTAGACCTACGTACTATATTGTTACCTAATTTTGTGTACTTTTACTAGGGATTTAAGGGTGTGAATGGACCCAACATGAATTCAATAATGGCCTTCCAATGTTCATGTTCAAAATATTTAAACAAATATGAATCAAATAAGTACTCCAGTTAGCTGGTTATGGATCTCCAGACTTGTGTGTTTGCAAAACACTGAAGGCACACATCTTAATCTCCCGCATGCAATGAAAGTGATTAATAACAAAATTGTATAGGTTGGACTTAGATTGCAAGTTCAGAATAACTAACCTGTCTGGAACACTTCAATAAAAATATGACTACTGATTTATATTTGAATTTGAATTAGGTAGGATCAGGCGGGAAGATCGAAAGCATATTTGCATTCATGTTCAATTGCAATTACAATTTGAAATTAAAATTCTATGGAAGCTATTATCAGATTTTTGTAGCTTTTCCCGTAGCAATGTGCGTGCACTTTTTATAGTACAAATTAAAATTCTAGGGGAGCTATTATCAGATTAGAAAAATCTAAATTATGCCTGTATCAAGATGCTTTTGGAAGAACGTGGTTCCAATTGGAGTTGCACTTGTGCCAACTGCCAAGGTAGAGAACACAACTAAAGAAACGGTGAAAGAAACCACAAAACAAATTACATTACATGCAAGGCCTCCAACCATAAAAGGAAAGATGCTAAACAAAAGACCGTCAAAAGTATTACTGGGCTCAGGTATGCACTAACTTAACATCTTGCCACACTTTGGCCTATCAAATGATATTTAAATCCTTTCCATCTTTGGTAAAGCTTGGTAAAGTTGGCATCAAACAGGACCTAATTTGATGCCAATTAGACAATAACTAACATTTTAGGCGACATTTTCAGTTCGAAATACAACTTCATTATGTTATATGAAAATCCTCTTCCTTACGTAATTTACAATTGTTATCATGTTCTTCAGCAAAAGTTTTTGCTTGGTGAGTCCATTAGCTCAAGTAACTCTCCATCCTTTTATTTTACAAATGAAAAAGGTTTCTTGGCTCATTTGCATCTTTTTTTTTAAAAAAAAAAGAAACGGTTGATTGTAGCCTCTACTGTAGCACCCCAACCCCTTAGTCAGATGCAATTCCATCCTCCCATTTATAACCGGATAATGTGAGTCTCCATCCTTTTATTTTACAAATAAAAAACATTTCTTGGCTCATTTACATTTTTTTAAAAAATAAAACGGTTGATTGTAGCCTCTACTGTAGCAACCCAACCCCCTAGTCAGATGCAATTCCATCATCCCATTTATAACCGGATAATTGAAAAAATAACACTAAAATTTTGTAGGACATCAATACGAATCCCACAAATATCCTCAAAATTCCTCAGTATTAAGGCAAATTCACTCCAAAAGATATGAGAATCACTCTAATCAATTGAATAAAATTAAAGATTAAAAGTACCAGGTAATTAATGTTACCAAATTATATTGTTTGCACTTACCAAAGCATATGCGAGCGGATTATCTATAATTGATGTCTTACCATTTGGTGAAAGTTTGCTTCCATTTGCATATATATATATATACTAGAGTGGACCGCGCGCGATGCGCGCATAACCAGTCGACTTATAAAATATGAATTCATTAAAGAATGCTAAATATGTAAATAGATATAATTCAAATATGCAGCAAACGGAGTTTGTTAATTATATATCAATAGAGTTCAGTAATTATAATACATTACAGGATTGTAGTGGAACATCATAGTCATTGGTAGATATAATACAGGTTTAATGTATATAGGTATAAAAATTTAATAACACATGGAACACACAGCAGGCAACCTCAATTACTCCCAGATATCAACAGCCACACAGAGGCACACAGTATTTCTACACAAGCATAAAAGAAAAAACAAATGCAAGAAAACAAGAAGCTTTCTTCACAGAGTGGATGGCCGAAGTAGGTGCACTCAGCTGATCACAGCAGCAGGAACCAATCACAAAGAGGCAGGAAGCAGAATAGAGTGGATGCAAGAAGCACAGCAAGCAGAATCGACGCCTAAATAAATGGGCTGCAAAATAGAAATAAGACCATAAAATTAATCCCATCACAGATAGCATGGGAGAAGAAGAGGAAGGACACAAACAAACCTGTAGGTACAGAAGCCCTAACGCGAGTTTATAGATGCAATCAGGAGCCCTTAAACTGATGATATAGCCCATGGAAATTCTGATTAAATGCATCGACAGAGAGGACAACCATAACTGAATTAGATAGCAGGAGATCGAAATCCACAAAAGAAAACACAGAATAAATGAATCAAAAAGCAAGAAGGCATGAGTATATCTCTAGCTATTGTCACTTTGAGCAAATAGTATCGTAAAACATGTAGCTACTTGGGCAGCCTGGAAAAATTTAAGTCGTTTAATCTCCTTTCCTCCCTCCCTTCCTACCCCCCTCTCTCTCTCTCTCTCTCTCTCACACACACACACACACAAACACACACTCACTGAGACCCAAACCTAAACCTGATGAAATTGTATCCACAGGCTTTCATTTATGCAGCCAACTGATCTGAAGTTGTCACAAAACCCAAAAGAATCGAACCCTTCGCCTGCATGCACACGTGACCATTCGCCTGCCGCGACAGTTCTGTTGCCGACAGATGAACGGACGCTGAAGAAACCATTGGCCCTCCCATTGCTTAAGTAGAGAAAAGTGATAATACATGATTATTGTGATGCACGAAGTATGAAGGGACAGTGATTTGTATAGAGCTTTTGTAACCGGCTAACCGCAGATTTTTGGTTCTAGTATAATTGGGTTCCTCATAGTCAGTAATTGGACAATATACACCAAAACATAGCTAATTATTCAGATGGGTGATTTGATGATTGGAAAATAGCTTGCAGACAATACGATGCAGCAGCAGGCAAAAGAATTTGCAAAGCTTTGGTTGAGATAGGACACCACTCATCAACAATATTGCCTTGTAAGATATGGTAGCAGGAATTAATATCTTTTATCAGTAAAGTTCATACCTAATTGGATCATTCAGCTGTAATTAGAGGCTTTAGAGCAGCACGCCCAGCACATGCGACTGGAGGACCACACCTAAACCAAGGTTAGGCCTAATCCATGAATAAGGTGATGGAGAGATAAGAGAGAAATACTACAACCATACCTACGGCGGTTGCCTGGTGGATGGAAAGTAGCACAAATACAGCATAAACCAATTAGCTCCAGCCTCCAGATCCCCAAATCCATCCGATCAAACCACCAACCAATCAGCCCAAATCCCCAAATCCATCCAATCAAACCAAGCAACACGAACCAATAGAAGTAGGAACGGGAGGATGTGGTGCAAATCGCCGCCAGATTGAGGCTTTGCATGCTGAATCAAGCGCATGGCCACTAGTTCGACCACCTTGACGAGCTCGAGCGAAGTGGCATGGAATTGAGCACTTTACGGTGAAGATCTAGATCGGAAGGCAGCAAGGGGCTCCTGTGTCAACGGCCTGGCGCTGCTGCTGCCTGCGGTTGCCGACACCGTCACAATCGCTACTGCTTCTTGTTATCGCCGCCGACGCCGTCGCCGTGCCTCCCAGCCAAACGAAGGCAGGCACGCTCGGGGGCCGCGGCGAGGAAGGAGAGGAACGCGGGTAGGCGGCCGCTGGCCCCGCCAGCGGAGGAGAGCACGAGGCGGAGGGAGGAGATGGGGAGGAGCAGCGCACGGCGGAGAAGGAGCACGGCGGCGACGGCCATGGTGGCGCGCACGAGCAGAGGAGGAAGGTGAGGTGGCGGCGGCGACAACGGAGGGAGACGGAGGAAGAGGAAGGGGAGAGGGAGGACGCGGGTGCGGCGGCGGAGGGGAAAGAGCGAAAGGTAGAGGAGGAGGAGGAGGAGAGGAGCGGTGGCTAGGGCTGGATTATTTACTTGTTTGCATAAAAACCCCTCTATTTTGTATATTTAGATCCGCGGTCCTTTTTTGGTTTTTTCTCTTCTTCGCATAGAATTTTCTGCTCTTTTGGTTATCTCTACGGAAGAGACCGGAATGCAAGAATGGATCTATGAGTAAATACCAGTAAACACAAGGGGTTTTTTGCAAATTTTCCACTCCTCACGAGGGGAAGCGCGCGGCCACGCGTCGGTGTCCGCAGGGGCCACGCCGGCCAAAAAACGGAGAGGGCTTCATTCCCAGGCACTTTACATATCTGTGATGTATGTCTCGCTAGATCAATTCAGTATAGAAACGAATTGTGAATCTAGATAAGATGGAATTAACTTAATGGACATGGAAACTTCACAACATCATTACCAAATATTGTGAGAATCATCTCTAAAAAATGAAAGAATTTGCATGACAAGATTCGGGAGATACTAATACTGATAAATGTTGGAGAATTACCTATGATTCTCCCATTACTCTTACCAAGTTATATCACCATAATCACACAGATTTGATTTCTCCAACTCATGGTTTACCGCAAGTGCTTGAACAGGAGGATTCGAGAACGAGATTAGGTGCTTTAAAGGCCGAATCTGGGCGTTAAATTGCTGTATCCAAGCACTAAAAGATTCCCAAAAAAATTTTCTTAATTAAAGCAACAAGACCAGCCGCCAGCTTCACTTGCCATGCATGCGTGATGCATATACCAATTAAACATCGCAAAGAAAGACAATGCCAAGAAAAAGGGCAAGTTTTCTGTCCATATATGTGAGGGCCCTACGTCTGATCCGACGGCCAGAATTTGCACCTGAGCTCTATATAAGCCCACCAACCCCTAAGCAATCGTTGCACCCAAAAAACTCATGTGTTCCTAGTCTAGAGCACAAAGGATTCATTTAGCTAGCCTTATCACCTTTGTTTCATACCTCTGTTTTGTTTTGCACTTGATAAGTCAGACGGATGTTTCATGTATTGTGAAGGGGAGAAGAAGAAGAAGACGAGCTCCCTTCGATCCAATCCACGGGAGGAAGTGGTAGGATGCAGCTGCCGGTTCATGGATACCTCTGCAGTGCATGGCATCGTAGTGCTAGACTGCTAGTAATGTAGCCTGCACTCGCATGGGTTTGCATGACCCGGGAGATGAACCCACCATTGCCTTCCTCTCATGCTTGGATTGAAGGGAGCTCTACACCTCTCTCTCTCTCTCTCTTATTACCATCATGGTATGCATACTGTGTTAGCAGTTTACATGTTCTTAATTATTTTTTGGTTTTCTCCCTGCAGGCTGCAGTCACATGAAGTATGGAATGATGTGAAAGCAGCAGAAGAGGTGCTTAGCTGGAGCCTGGAGGACCAGAGACATAGCCGGAGGACCAGAGACAGTTTAGTTCTCGATAACTATCACTGACGAGCAAAGTAGCATGTATACCTTGCTTATTTTTCTTTCTACTTTCCCTGGCAAAAGAACTCTGTATGGCACAAGTTTTTCAGCTTTTGTGCAATAATGAATTTTTGGATCTGCTTTTAACCTTAACAAGTGTATTTTGTTCCTGGGAAAAAGATCCCTTATCTACCAATGTCCTAACTAAAGCGTAATAGGAATGATTTCTATTATAATATATAATAGACTTGGAACCAGGACCCTTGCTCTAGTCTAAGAACCTAACTAACCTTCATATCAATATACAGTTTAATGGTAGCATCGTGAATTTTCTTTAGAAAAATATCGTGTAAATGAGACACTCAGTAAATATGCACGGATAGTGAGCCGGCAAGAGCGCAGAATAACTTATCCCAATCGCAGACGAGTTGAGAAACAAGAGCTAAAAAATCAGGGACATAAGTAAACAAATTGAGAAAAGTAAGACTATGAACAACGAGAAATATTATTTTTTCTAAGCATGTTAATGTATCGTGAAAAATAAAATTTGGCAACATTGACCTGTCAGGTTTACCTTGGCGTAACGCACACTCGAAGCCAAGAATCCGAACTGGTACATGACACGTTATGTCAAGGCACCGACGGACGGACGGAGTGTACCCCCCGCTCCCCATGTGATGTCATAGCAACGTACGTACAAGCGCCATCTGCGAGACCGGAACGCGTTGATGTGAGGTATCACACACATACAAACGCCCATCCTTGCCGGATTTTTGGGGTACCTACAGTCTCTCCAGCTTTTTTCACTTGGCCCCAGCTTTCTTGGCCGTCAATCTCTCCACAAGTATCGCTAATCCTTGGCCGAAACGACAACAGCAACAGACGGGATGGTGCCTTGTGTTTCCATTGGTCAACTCTGAGTTCTGTACTCCTGTGTAAAGTCGTAGCATGAGCCATTGATAACAGTGAAGCTAGTGAGCCGTTTCACTCGCTGCTTGAGTTAATTAATCTCCCGCCGTGTCAATCGTCGTCGTTAAACAGAACCTTGGACACCGTCGCGAGCGACCCGGCGTCATCATCGCCGGAGTCCTGCTGCGGCTGCTTCCTGTTCCCAGCCGTCATCGGCGTCTCGCAGACCATGTCGGTGCACGCTGCCCGGCGCCGTTTCCTCCGCTTGGACGCCTGTCTCGACGTCGGCACGGCGGGTTCCTTCCCGGGGTGCTTCAGCGCCCAGACGCGGCGGAGGTCGGGAACCCAACTGGTGAAGGAGGAGAGCCTCCGCTCCCTGTTCCTCCTCTCCTCCGCCCTCGCCAGCCGCTCCTCGTGCCGGCTGCCGCCGCTCCCCTGATGATGATGATCACGTCGCGGCACGTGCGGCGCGGAGTGGCTGATGTGACTGCCACGGCTGTTGCTGCCGTCGATCTCATGGTTGCTGCTGCTGGGCAGCGAATCGGAGCATTCCATCTCCTCGTCGTCGAATAGATCGAACTCCATCTCGGTGTAGATCTTCTTGATCACATCTTCCATGGAGTCCATGTACCTGAAAAGAGTTGGGACAGTTAAAATCTTAAAGAGAGTATTCGTATCTTTTTTAGAGGAAGTATGATTCTTCGTTTGAACTCTATTAAAGAAAAGAAGACAGCACGATAGACCAACTTCAACAGTACATTGCCGTAAACAGAAATCAGATGTTGGGCAGCGATCGAATGTTCTTTTTATTTTACAGAAAAAAAGGGGAATTGGCTCTGGGAGGGCCAAATGGACAATAGTATTTTGTGAGCACAAATTCTAAGGCTGGTTGGTATTATAAGACTGCCATTAGGGCAACAGCAATGTTTACTACCTAGAAGGGGTTACGGTCCGGGTGGGTCCAGGGTTTAGGTGGTATTAGCTATGTGCATATGCCACAATTTATAATGCCTCCTCTAGATACTAAGGTGGGGTCCATCTTCTAAAAACTCAAGCCAGAAACCTCACATATGTATTTTATTTCCTTCTTACCAACAGTAGTAGTGCTAAGACCTGGTATTTGTTATTCCAACTGCCCACAATGTATCTTCCCTGCTTATAAGGTTGATGTGATGGCTTGTGACCGGCTATTCTCAACATTTGATTCTGTCATTTTGTTCCGCTTGGCTATATATATCGTTTGAGGAATAAGCTTTACAGTATTTAATGTTTCAACATGTATACACAACCAGAAGATAAAATAAAAAGGCAAGAAAGGAATGTATAGTATTCATGGTAGTACAAGTATACAGCCTAGCAGAATATCTTTTCAAATTGACTAATTTTACATTTTCGTTTCAGAGGGAGGTTAGAACATTGCTTTCAGATCAAGGCAAATTATAAAACAAGACGTTACAAGAGTGCTCTCTCTGATGTCAGTACTCGGCGGTGCTACTGCACAACAATGCTTTATTCTCCTCACATTGGAAGATAAGTAACACTGCTACATGAGTATGTGTTTGTGCTCCCACAAGGTATCAACATCAGTTTACCAGTGGTGTGAGACTATCAGACTAGTTTACCAAATACTGTATTAGTTTCTGCGATTTTGATTGATATAATTTAACTAGAGGCAACCTGGCAATGCCTTATTGATTGGGTAGAGAAATCAACATTTATTTTACCTTACAAAACTACCCTCCAGTTCAATGATAACACTCAAGCGCCCACAAAACCAATAGCACAACAATACATACAAAATTAAGTCATACCTGATCTTAATAGTCTTTTCAGCAAACTCAAGTATACTGTTGGACTGAAATGAATCCCCTTGGAGGTTGATATCAATAAACTGCAAAAGAGAGCAGATCTCTTTTATCATCTTCTGTTTGGAACCTTCGTCAATACCAGGCCCAAGTTCGGAATTCATTACTTCCATTCTAAGCAATATCTGCAGCTCATGCCTGATACATGCTTGTTAAGGTGCACAAACTGTAAAATTTGATATATATCTAAATATACTTATAATTCAAAGGCCACCAAACAAGATATGACTGCAACAAAAATAAGAGACATTATAAAGGATACTCTCGGATTTTGTAAATTGTGCTGTATTTTGGAGTTTGCTGTGATTTAGTACATGCTGAATTGCTGTCCTTGTACTTTGACACAAGCTCTTTCGGTTTCCTCAACAGAATACTGGAAGCTTCACAAGCGATTTTTCCATCGGAAGCATCTTCTACTTCCCCACGATCAAAGTACCTCACTGTAATCTTTCCATGCTTAATCATCAGTGCCTGAACAGACAATCCAACCAAGCGTCCAGCTAAATTCCCCAAATCAGCATCATCTGAACAAAGACTTTGCTCAATCTTCTGAGGGACACTCCCAAGAAATGCTTCTAAATCTTCCATTGAAGAAAACTCTGAAGTCCCATCATCCAGTGGTTTTTCCACTTTGTTGCAATTTGTTTCATCCATTGGTTTGTCCTCCTTGTCACAATCTGCTCCATCCACCGAAAAATTGGCAAGAGGGGCTGAAGCATCCTCCTCTGAAACTGGATTGTTTGCTTCTGTTTCATCTTTTGAGGAAAGACATTTTTCTTCTTCAGGAAGTATGCTTGATGGAGTACTAAGACATTGCCGTTTCACTTGTTTCATCCAACATTTCAGAAACCGCAATTTTTTAGATGTGGCACTATACCTGCTGAAATATAAATCTTCCAAGTCCACCATTGGTATGCTGCCATCAGCACGTTTGAGGAGCACATCACAGAAGGAGCTCCAAGTGGTTGCTTCAAATAGTTTACTGATCAGCTTGCTTCTCTTCTTCCTCGCACTCTGCTCCTTTGATGTATCAGGAATGCAACTATCCAACAATTCAGGGCCTTTCGCAACCACCTGACCAAAACAAGCACCATCCTTTGCAACATGAAGTAACGCATAGTTTATCGAGAGAGGCACGATAACACCATCTATAGGATTCCCATCTCCATCAGAAACTGACACCATTGCACAATAGTTCTTCCTATGAAGAAACACCAGGATAAGCTGCCAGATCGGCTTGCCTCTCCCAATCTTATCCTTCTCATCACCGAGCATCAACTCAACAATCTTGTGCGCAAAGAACTCCTTTTCCACATCTTCTTCACCATCACCCTTGCCCGCCTCCCGCAGCCACCCGCGCAGCATGGCAACATCACCATCCCTATCCACCAACTGCTCCCAATTCCCCACCTCACACACTGCCTTCACATGTATCTTGAATACGCCACCACTGACCAGCATCCATGGTGTAGAGCCAATCACCTCAACCTCACAACCCTTGCAAACCAATGGCTTGCCCTCCACATCGGCGATCTCCAGCACCACCTCCCCACGCCTCACACCACCTTCTCCACCCCCAACCCCAAGACCTCCCCAAACAAGCCCCGGCGGCGCAACCGCCGATCCCAATGTCACCGCATCGGCGGTCGTGAACCACCACCCTAGCTCCCTCACCACCCTCGCGACCTCCTCACCGCAGTCCCCGACGGCAACCCAACACACCTGCACGCCCTTCGCGGCCAGCCGGTCCCTCACCGGCCTGAAAACCCCCCGAAATCTCCCCCCAAAGCTCGCATCTCCCCCGAATTCCTCGAATTCCGCGGCGGCGGTGAAGAGGACAACCAAATTGGGCGTCTCCCCGAAGCGGCGGCGGCGGCGGCCGTGCGGGGGTTCGTCGTCCCAGGAGTAATCGTGCTCGATCTGGAGGATCGACTTGGCGATGGAGGAGGAAGGGGGTGCGCGGGGGTGCGCGCAGGCGGCGGCGGGGAGAGCGAGGCGGCGGAGCGGCGCGAGGGACGCGAGGGTCTCCGGGTGGAGGTGGAAGGAGAGCGGGGTCGGGGCGGCGGGGAGCGGCCTGGGGAGGAGGGAGGAGGAGAGGACCGGGGAGAGGGAGGAGAAGAAGAGCCGCGCGGCGGAGAGGAAGGAGTACGTCGTCGGGGACGAGGAGGAAGCGGAGAGGAGGGAGGCGGCGGCGGGGAGGACGGCGGCGAGGTAGCGGGAGGCAGAGGCGGGGGTGCTTGCCTTTGGGGAAGGGAGGAGGGGGTCGACGTCGACGAGGAGGACGACGCGGCGGGGCTCGCCGGCGCCGGCCGTCATCGGTGGTCGGCGGCGGCGGAGGGGATCGAGCGGGAGGGGAATTTGGGGGGAATTTTTGGTCGGGATAGATCTGTGTGTGTGGAATGGTTAGGTTTTTGTTTGTTTTTGATTTTTTTTTTCTAGCGCGGTGGTGAGGGGTTTCCAAAATTTTGGCGGGAAGATTGGACGAGTCGGCGGATGAAGGGTAGGGGTTGGCTCGCTGCAGGTGGGCTCCATTAGCCAGTAGCCTAGTAGGTATTGGCCCATTGCGGCGGCCGTTGTGCTGGTGTGATCAGTGATCGTGATGTTTCGACTTTTGAATTTCGATCCCTTGCAGCCCCCGGTCGAACTTCGAGCTCAAATTTCGGATCTCCCTGACATTTCGAAGCTCAAATTTGTGTAGAATTTAATATGACTTGACGAGGCGCATTTCAATCCTGAAACTTTGATTTGTGTAGAATTTCTTCTGGAACTTTGATTCGTGTAGAATTTCGTTCAATATGACTTTATGGGGGCACATTTTAATCCTAAAACTTAGACCCTATTTGGATCCAAAGTCCTTGGGACTTCCAGTAAAAAGTTCCTAGGAATCTAAACAGGAGGGACTATTTTAGTGACTTTTTTTATGTAGTCTCTCAAAAATTAGAAGCCCTTGGAGAGAAGCTTATTGAGACTTTTTTTTTTGCCTCTTTCCACGCGCTGCCCCTCCCCATGCGCGCGCTCTCTCTCTCCTCTCTTCTCCACTGAGCGGGCACGGCGACGGCGGATCCTGGTGACGGCAGCGGCGATGGGTCCGACGGCGGCGGATCCCGGCGACGCCCTCCCCTACGCTAGATCCCCGCCGTCGCTCAATCGACGCCGCGATTTGTCTTTTTTTTACGAGGGCGTCGCAATTTGTCGGTGGTGCCAGCCGATGACGAGGAAGAACGGACGGCGGCGGCCTCCTCGAGCACCAGCGACGACGAGAGCGGCGGAGCAGATGGGCGGCGACGACGTCGGAGCGGAGGTGATGCCGGCTCATTGGCCGCCAGTGTCCAGACGAGGAAGAGGATGGCGGCGCCTCCGGCTCGGGCGGAGAGGGGAATCGACGACGGATAGCGAAGGAGAGGGGTGACACCGGCTCATCGGCCGCCGGCGTCCAGACGAGGACGGGGGGAGAGGGGCGACGGCAGTGAGCGAAGGTGATGAGAACGATTTGGGGATTTTTTTTGATAGATCTCAGGGGTAAAATAGTACTTGTACCCTAAAATAAGTCTCTTGTAGTTCCTCTTTCCAAACAGGAGAGACTATAAAAAAAGTCCCGAGGACTACAAAGTCTCTGGATCCAAACATGCTCTTAGGGCTTGTTTAGTTCCAAAAAATTTTGGGTTTGATTATTACATCGAACGTTTGACCGGATGTCGAAAGGCTATTTCAGCGACGAATTTAAAAACTAATTACATAGTATGTCAGAAAGCTACAAGACGAATTTACTAAGCCTAATTAAGCCATCATTAGCACATGTGAGTTATCGTAGCACTTATGGGTAATCATAGATTAATTAGGCTCAAAATTTGTCTCGCGATTTCCATGCCAACCGTGCAATTTTCATCTATATCTATATCTAGTGATCTATATATGTATCTAAAGATTCAATGTTATATTTTTTGGAAAAAACTTTTTGGGAACTAAACAAGGCCTAATTTCTTCATAGGCAACCAGCCTTTTTCACTTACATACTGTGCATCATCATAGGAATTTGGAAATTTCAGTTCCCCTTATATACAGAAAACAGGATATGATCGACAGTTCCAACTTCCTAAAGCCATATAAAGCTCTCCCCTTGAAAATATTTTTCTCTCTCGTATATCCTCTTCCAAAAAGGTAATTAATTGCTTTTATCCTAATTCTCTCATGTAGTCTGTACCAGAACAATTACAGTGTAAAAAATTGATTAACTAGTCCGCTAGCCGCGAAAAATTACATCTACACGCGAGAATATCAGTTGACCTTACAGGCACCTGTCTATTCGTTAGGGGCCCTGGAGCTGGGTCACTATTTTGCCTTCAAACGACAGAAAAGATGAATAAATTACAAATGGATAAGAGAAAAGATAAATTGCACATATAAATGGGGTAACTACACTTCTTATGCCTTATTAAGAGATCGCCAGCAACATGAACATTCAATTTATTCGCTACTGGCAATACTAAAGTCTGTACTTTGATGATAACGGCTCCCTATCCAAAAATATATAGAACAGACTCGAGCAAAGTGATAAATTATTGTTGAACTGCCAAAATGCTTTCTTGGATACCATCAAGAGAAAGAAAACAGTATTGTGCAGCATCCTGTATACATGAATCATTCACGCAGCTATCTGCTCAAAAAAGCTTCGACGAATCTGTAAAAAGTACATGTCACACGAAGATACCTTCAGAACAGAAGTAAGAGAGAAAACACAAAGCTAATCATGTTTTTTCATGTTAAAAAAACTAAATACAGGAGATACGAAAAGACCCTATGTTCGTTCTTCATATATCCATAAGAATACTAATGCATGGAAAAATTCAGCAGATCCACTTTTCAAAAAAAAGTTAATGGAAAAAGAAATATACAACATACCTCTGGTAGCTTCTTTCTGAAAATCACCTCTAGTCTAGCATCCAATGTATTTTCGCAGACAATCTTTCCATCTCGGGAAGCTAGCACAACTCCACCAGAGCTAAATAAAAAATTACAGATATTAGAAATTCAGATCTTCATAGTTATCTGATAAATATGATTTTAGTTGGTAATATTAACAACAGTCTATAAGCAAATGTATCCAGAGAAAAGGTATTCAAATGGACTAGTATAACAAAATTGACTATAGCTTCCTGTAAAACAAAGCGAGCATATGTGACATTTGATTTCGAAAAGCAGAACAATGCACAAACGCTGGAGCAAAAGAAGATATATAAGGGCGTGAACTACGGAGCCACAGAGATTCGCTGGCTGTGTTGTTGGAAACAACCCTGCCTATACAGCTATTCTAATTCATGCAATGCTACTTGCAAGACGCTGAGGAAACAACGGTTATGCAGATTCTTGCCAACTATAAGTGGAAGTTTAGCAATAGGTGTCATATCAGTCTTCAGGCTTGTTTTCTAAGTAGTTTTCTTGTTTTAATCAAGCTGTAATATTGTAATTCACACTCGTTCAACCTGCAACTTCTATAATAATTGGTTGTAGCTTCTTTGAAGCAAAGACCGAAATGAATTCCATTATCTGAAAAGAAATCATGCAATGCAGGCACTATGACACTCATAAAGAAAGTAACATATTCGTCATTGTCCAAAAAATATATTGAGAAACAAAGCATTACTTCTAATTAATTAATCATGAAGCTATCAAAGGCCATTTGCTTCTAAGGATGTTGCATTGCATAAAGATATTTATGAGAATACAAGATAAAACAAAAAATGTTGCACTTTGAAATACAAACAGGTTATATCACAACACAAGTGAATCACTTGAAGATTTTAAAATGCAATATTATTTTCAGGTAGGAAGCTGGTCTAGAACTTACAGTAGTATGAAAAAAATTGGCGACATAGTATTGAATTGGCAGGTATTGTCTTATCATAAGCAAAAGATTGCAAGCATTACCGGTTCATATTAGGGTAGTATTGCAACAAGAATCTGATGACAACAGAAGTATCGATGATTGGCAAGGAGAGGGGCATTTTAGCAAAAGATTGCAATCATTACCATGAGGGTCCATGAGCATCATAATGACTGGAAGCAGAAGGCAGATAGACATTACGGTCTACCAATATTTCAGGAGGATATACATTAGCTTTATCGGCATATGCATTCTTTGCAGACTCCAAAACTGATTCAACAAGCTCACGATCCTCCTTCCTACAGCGGAGAATCACAGCTGGCTCTTTCAAACGCAGCAAGCTCTGTTCAGTAATTTTTGTGTCAGCTAACACTCAAGCATTAATAATAATGTACGGACACAAATCATGCAAATAGAGGTTTTCAGAAGGTAGGCAGATTTAAGTCACTCAGTTTATGAGTATAAACATGGATGATATGTCTAACTGATTCTCAACCGAGGAAACCAATTTTAAACAGTAAATTATTGTGAGTAATTTAAACCCAAAAAAGCAATATGTGCTGGAACTGTTTACTTAAACCCAAAAAAGCTCCAGTAAGTGCTGAAATTGGGTACTTAAACCCAAAAGACAATTATTATTGTGGTCACCCACACTATCAAGGTTTGATTACTGGTTCACAATAATGCTCTCTATATTGCCCTTCCTTTAAAACATGTCTGTTCTCATATGTTTGTTGCAAAATTGCATGCACTATGTTGTTGGAAAAAAGAATGCAGCACGGGCACTATTTCATGCTCCATGTCCAAATTACCAGATGCAAAATCAGCTCTACTGACCTGAACAATAAGTGTCTTAAGTAGATTCGTGTATGCATGGTGATCTCGGCTTATGTACAGTAGCTCTTTCCTGGCTGCCTCCACCATGGACTTCACTAAATCATCTTGAGCTTGCAGAACTTTAATTCGGGAATCATTAAGCTGCTTTGAGTAGTCGCTACAAAATGCAACTTAATGAAATTAGAGAACTGTTGTTTTGCATTGCTTTATTTTTGACATTATGACTGACATTATATCAAAGGGAGAAAATTGAAAGCTAATCATAACAGTTTGGGATGGATAACTTAGAATTCTCCATCGTGCAGAATCACAAAGAGTAAGTAAACATTCTCATTAAACAACAGTACAAACAGAAATAAGAAATTTACATTTTCCTCTTGATATCGCGTTGCTTCTCGTTCCGTTCATATTCCTGCCTGATCCTCTTCTTTTCAGCTTCCACCATTTGTAGTTTCTCGATTTGAAATTCCTGAGTTATGCTTCCCATTAGCCCATTGAAAAGGTATCCAATTATCCAACAGAAAAAATAGATGGAAGTCAACCAGAGTAGTTCAAAGCTACCGGTTTCCACTTATTTCTGAATTCGGACTCAATGGTTGTAGAAATTTTTGTCAAAACAGCAATGGCACTTTCAAATGCAAGGCAGAAACTGAAAAATTGTGCACTAGCTTAATTGGACGTCATAAGCAAACCACAGAATGTCACAAGGGGCAACATATGCAATTCCGTGAATCCAAACCACATTACCACAACAATCCAACACCACCCAATGGAATCGCTCAATACAGCACAGTTCAGACTGAAACATCTGCTCCCCTAATCGCCACGCCCCATCCTAGGACCTCCAGAAACGCCACCATTGTCCGATCCATGAACAATGCGCTCAATCTGACACTACCCATTGCACGATCCTAGCAAGTAACAGCAGATCCGATCTTCCTAGACCCCGCCGGATCTCCGCGATCGCACCAGAGATCCAAGCCGCAACTGATCCCTACAAGACGCTACGGTAGGATTGGAAACTAGGTCATACCTCGGCGGCGGCGGCCTCGATCTCGGCGGCCTTCTCGACGGCTTCCTGACGGATGAAGTCCGTCATCTGCTTCAGCTGCCGCGCCACATCGCCGTCGTTCATTGTCGCGGTCGGGGGATGACACCTGCTGTCCCTTCTTCTCCGGTGATCGCCGGTTCGGTGGGAGACGCGGCGGCGATGGGTTTTGAACTTTTGATTTGCTCGTGGAGTGGGTTGCGCTGCGGCGATTCGGTTTTGTGGCGTTCGTGGCGGGGATGAGCGCGATTTTGTACTAAGGCCCTTTTTGTTTTCGTTTTGGCTGTATCCGCTTCGTTTTCTGGCTTGCCTGTGTCAGATCAGATCAAAAGGGGAAGAGTTCAACAACGTGCCGGGCGTGACGGTACAGAATCTCGGACCGGTTTGGTATTGGTTTTCGATTTTTAACTTGAATTTACAATTTTTTTTTGGCTGGATATAGGAGAAATTCTTATTCTAATGTCTGTTTCAATCTGGTTGAAAACTGTTCCGAAAAGATATCCCTATGTTCTCACATCTTTGTATCTAGAGAATTTAGAATACGTGAGGTTAATAAATCTCAAAAACTTAAAAGATTAGTCAATGATAAAAATATTAGAATTTAACATGAAAAATAATATTGTTAGACTTGTCATCAAAAACACTTTCATATGTTTATAATTTTAACAACTTTTAAAACAGTTAAAACATATTTCTTATGTGTTTGACCGCAAAAGATATCCGCAAAACATACTCTAAACCGCAAAACAATATTGTACTCATATGTGAGGACGGATGGAGTAGTTATACATCATCAATTTCATAGCACAAGATGTTTTGACTTTTTATTTATTCAAAAGTTAAGTTAGTGTAAATATATAAAAAATAATTTGTGCTTAAAGTTGATAACCAGGTAGGTCACTAACAAATAAACGATACTTTCATAAGTTTTGAATAAGACGAATACTCAGACATTACAGGAGAAATTCAAAAAAATCTTATAAGTATGAACTAGTACAACAATTTATATAATTAAGTTTATACACATCATCATATACAAACATTTAAGTTTTAGAGCGAAAATTAAACCAAAGCTTCGCAACAACACAGTGTATATGTTTTTTTGCTAGCAAGAAGCATGAAAAAAACCGAGAAGTTTTACAGCGTCCTACATGAACATATACAGCAGCTAAAGCTGCTCACATCAAAGCCACCTGTAATTCTCAACTCAGCCATGCATAGTTGCAATCACTGATGAATCACACACGACTCATGGATTTAGAAAATCAGAAGTATGGGAAGCGAGCCCTCATCACCGCCGGCGACGTGCCGGACTCCTGGCAAAGGGCGTCGAGCTTCCACACGGGCAGGGAGACGGCGGCGGCGGCCTCAGGGCGCCCCTCCTTGCTCCGGCCGGCCGCAGCGCCGCCGGATGGCGACGGCGAGCCCGGGCTGATGGGCTCCTTGTTCGCCGCCTTCATTGCATCAACGGCGCCGCCGCCGCCGCTGCTCTCCGCCGGCACGACAGTGATCTCCGGCCGCCGGCTCTTCCCTTCCATCTTGCTGCTTCCTGTGCTTTGTTGCTGCAACCTGGAGGAGGCTTCAAATGCTTCTGATCTTATCTATGCAATGGAACTGATTGGACTGACTGATTCACACATCATTTCGTTTAGGTTTATACAGGCCAAAAAAAGACGGATTGCGATGGGTGGGTTAGCTTCTCTTCTCTTCTCTTGTGGGACAGGATAAGATCAAGACCGGTGCATTTTTCTTCACTGAATTTATTGTTTTTTAGATACTGTTGAGTGGATACTGGATCTTGACAAAGACCTGACAGCGCTATCTTTTGTGATCGACTTACCTTATCCTGTTCAAGTGGTAACCCAGTGAAGTACTGAGGTGTCTGGATAATTCAGGATGATAAGAGGTCAAAGTTTTTACCCCCGTCCTAAAAAATTCCAGACATGTAAAACATCTTCGTATGACCAAATCAGGGCAAGAAATGGCTACCAAAACTTCAGTTTTTTGGTCTCTAGTCTCCATATGCCATCCATATATTACCATTTTCTCATGTCAGATCCTAAATAAGTCACAGGTAACACCAAATTGGTATAAACAAAGTTACAATCCACTATAGCAAAGCTGGAGAAGGAGCTGAAATGATACATAAAGTGAAACCTTGTACATCAGAAGCGACGCCATTGCCGGCTGTGGAATTGAAAGCCATCATAAGCCAAACAGAGTATCATTGGTGCCAAAGATTGAACCCCCAAACTGCCTAGTGTTCAGGTCACCATCCAAGGCGGATGGGAACCTGTCGAGCCACTGGGCGAGGTTTGGACTGTCAGAATCCTCCACCCATGGCGAGGTCATGTCGATAGCATCCAGCGCGATGATATCCCCGTCCCTGTTCTTTATCTTGGAGTCAGCATGGAGGGTGAAATTGTAATGCACATAGGCTTGGTCAGCCAAAGCCTCCTTGTCCAGCTTGTTGCGTTTCTCCGAATGATTTCGAGTGATTATGCTCCAGTCTCTTTGGAAGGTCAGGGTGCTGCAGACCTGGCTAACTATTCTGACAGCAGCATGTTGTAGTGATGGAGCTGAATCACCATATTGTTCCCACCACATCCCTGGTCATCAAAGGTCATTAGTAGTTAGAATACAAATGCCATCAAGCATATGGGGTACATTATTAGCATTTTCAAATGTTTTAAAATTATCATTTAAAATTTAATGCCATATTTATATATAGTAAAATCTATAAACATTTCAATGCCATAAAGCTTGATATCTTTTTTTTTTTAAAAAATCCTAACTAATATATGTGGATACCGAGCAACCCAAGAGGGATGGCTACAATCTCTTGCTACATGTCAAACGCAGCAGCGGTGTTCCTTCTATGCGGATGATGCCGTGCTTTTCTCTAGGCCTACAAACCAGGATCTTTCTAATATCACTCATATACTTGATGTTTTTGGTCATGCATTTGGCTTGGTGACTAACATTGTCGGAACGTGTGCTCAACACGCAGGGATCCGTGGGACCCCCTTTTAGTTCGGCACAGGGGTGCGGAGCTGAAGCCTGAAACAACAAGAAGAAGAAGGTGGGGAGGATGGTGAAGCAATCAACACATAGACACAGGGGTTTATACAAGTTCGGGCCGTTGGAAAGCGTAATCCTCTACTCCTGTTCTTGTTCTTGATGTAGAGGTGGTAATACAATATTTGGTGTGGTGATTTTTGTGCAACAATCAGAATATCTAACTCTTCTCCCTATTCCTTTTCTAACTGCTAAGATGAAGTTTTCTCCTGGGGGGACTGAGTGGGTGATTGGAGTGAGCAATAGCCAACCCTTTCTAAGATGGACTTAGACCTCCCTTTATAGAGCAAGGGGACATGACAGCAGTCCTGGGTTTTTCCACTCCCATGCCGGTACTGTGGGAGCAGCTTCCGCTTTGTTTTGTCAGGGGCCATGCCCCGTTCCTAGCCCTATTGCCACGTCGTAGGAGTTGGTAGAGAAAAACAGGCGGCAAAGCCATCATGTTGCTGATGAGGGGTGTGGTCAACCTACCTACTCCTAGTGGGGCCTACCTGTCATCGGGCCACCAACTAGAGCAGGGGTGACATCAAGCACCTAGCCCTTGCCCTCTCTCTCCCACGCGGCCATCTAACACATTAAATGCGACGGTGACCGGGCGTGGAGAGGGGCGTGGACATGTGACCGCGCGGTCAGCTCGCGGTCACCACTGAAGACTTTCTCACCCTCTCCCCTCGAAACGGGCAAAAAGGGTGATAATGGGCTGACAGCCACGCCTCACATCGCATTAAATGCGACAGGGCGGCGTCAGGCCTCTCCCATCGCATTTAATGGGGTAGTTGGCAGTTGACCGCGCTCTCGCGCGTCCCTCAGCTGAGAGGAGTGCGGGTTGGGGGAGCAGGAGGTCCAAGTGCCCCGAATCCTTGTGACATAGGAGGGCCTCCGGGCGGCACCTCGGGCCATACCCCCTCGGGGTGGCCACGTGGCTGCGCGTGGCCCAAACCTCTGTTGTCTCTATGCAGCGCGGTTTTAGGCACGAGAGGACGGAGGTAGCACACTTCTCCATCCATATATCACGTCCCTGCTATACCCCAGGGCCCATACCACCGACAAACATGTACTTCCTCTGTTTCATAACGTAAGGCGTTTTGACTTTTTTGTTTACGACGTTTGACCATTCGTCTTATTTAAAAAATTATGAAAGTATCATTTATTTTGTTTGTGACTTTATCATCAAAAGTACTTTAAGAATGACTTAATTACTTTTTATCTATAAAACAAATTTTTGAATAAGACGAATGGTCAAACGTTGTAAGAGCAAACCCAAGAGTTCATCTATATTTGATCTTCTATATGCTCATTTGAATGATCATGCAAGAAAGATTTATATTCTATATCCCTACGCACTCCAAGAGTTCGTCCATACTACATCATCTATACTCCAATCTCTTATATTTAAATAATATTTTGCAACAACCTCTCTCCTCTTCTCCTATCATATTGCTTGCTTCAAATATGGAGTGAAGAGAGAGAACATCCATATTTTTAGATGTTATCTCTCCAGTATGGATGATACTCTATTTTTGGATGATGTGATGGAGTATCTCTTGGAGCACCATTTTTCTCAAACATACTCTATATTTGAGATGGAGAATGGGATAGATGAGTTGTTGGGTTTGCTCTAAGCAACAAAGTAAAAACGCCTTACATTATGAAACGGAGGTAATAGAAAAGTACTGTAAGACTGATCATATGTGGTGAGGAGGATTTGGACGTGATCACAAATGCTCTATCTCGTGATATGAAAGATTTCCCTTGTACTTATTTAAGTCTCCTGTTGAAAAACAAGAAGCTAAGTCAAGCCAACTTGCTAGCTCTTGTTGACAAGGTGGTAGATCTCCTGTTATGGAAGGCCTCGCTCATTGATAGAGCGGGTCATCTAATCTCAGTTCATGCAGTGTTGTCCACCATTCCTATGTATAGTATGATTGCTATGGACATTCCTAAATGGGTGATAAAAGCTATTGACAAGAACAAGGGGTTTTCTATGGTCAGGTCGTGAGAAGGCAAATAGGGGCAATTGTTTAGTGCCATGGGGAAAGGTATGTTGTCTTCTCATGTAAGGCAGTTTGGAAATCCTAAACTTGGAGTATATGAGTTGGGCACTCCAAATCCATTGGCTGTGGTTGCAAAAGATGGACCCTACCTGAGCTTGGCAAGGACTTCCAGTGCAGGTTCCCTGCATGGCGAATGATCTGTTGAAAATGGCTATGGTCTCTCATGTTGGCCAGGACAGTCCACTCATTTTTGGCCAGACAGATGGTTATAAGGAAAGGCTATTACGGAGATAGCTCCTAACCTTGTTCAGTTGATTGAAAAGAGGGTGATCAAAAAGTGTACAGTGGAGCAAGCCTTGGAGAACTATAGATGGTTTTAGATATCAAAGGTATCTCCTAGTTTGGAAGTTGGTATACGATGTGGTTTTGAATGAGGTGCCGGATCAACACCAATGGAAGCTTAATAGCTCCGGAACCTATACTTCCAAATCAGCTTATGATGCTTCTTTTTTATCGGGATGGTTTGTTTATTTGGAATAGTTGGGCTTCTATGAAAATTAAGTTCTTCATTTGGCTTGCTATATATAACAGATGTTGGACAGCCAATCGTCTTGCCCAACGGGGCTACCTCACCCGTCGGCATGCCCTCTATGAGACCAAGAGGAAGAATACATACAATATTCTTGTTAGTTGCGTGTTCAGTCGGCAGGTTTGGTATTTGATTTTGTAACGGTTGGGTTTCTTCTCTATGCTCCCCGATCACAACACTCAGATTTTCTCTACTTGGCGTTTAAAGGGTTGAGGAAGAATGAAAAAAGGGGGCTTAACTTGATGATTATCTTGGTTCCTTGGGAGATTTGGAAACACATAAATGATTTGTTTTCAACGGGGCTACTCCTAACGTGGAAGTTGTTCTCCAAGCACTGCATTTGAGGGTGGCCTTTGGTGCTTGGCCGGAGCGTCAAGACTACCGGGGCTTTTTGCCATGGCAATGGTGTTAGCTCCGTAAGAAGGTCGACATGGGTTGTTCTTTCTCCACCTTAATGAAAGGATACACATATCTCTTGTGTTCGAAAAAAAAGGTGGTTTACATATGGTTTACATTTACTTTCTTTTTCTCCGAAACCAGGAGATTGGACCATGGGTAGCCGGCCTCCAGCAAAGAAATGCCAATGGTATGCTATTTATGTATCTAGTGCCCAGTGGCCTAAAAAATGCAGGTCCATTCAGCATTATATAATTGACTGTTCAAAATGAACAAACCAAAAACATCTTTGTTTCCAAAAACAATTGATATTTGACCACACACCATATAATGATTAAGGAGGTGGTTAATTCCAGCTTGCAGGATTTTATTGCCAAGCATAAGAACCATTTAAACGTAGCAGGCTATTACCAGAGTAATTAATTTCTAACTTTTGCTGGACACCAAGTAGAAATTTGTGTCAATTAATTAAGAAGAAATATGAGCGTGCCTAGGAGTTGAACACGAAACCTCAGGGTTGAACCCAACCCACACACATCTGCCACTGTGCTAGCAAGCGTATCTGCGATACTACTGCATTTCTAACTTTCAGTAGTTACATTTATCCTCTAGTTAATCAACCTATATTACTGCATTTTAAGAATATTAGAACAATGCCACTACAATAAATAATACCTGGGGAGGTGTTGTTACGGGCCTCTTTAGCAATGTTAGAGCCAAACATCCCTTGTGCCTTTCGAAAGGCATGCAGTTCCATCGTGATACCTTGCCTTTGATCAGGGACTGTAAGCACTTTATCCAGAACATGGTAGAACTCCTCTTTGATGCTAGTGAAAAATTTGACTTCTGGATTATACTGGATGCTTGGGTTCAGAAAAGCAGCTGCTGAATGAAGAGGTGAATGCAACTCCACCTGCCACTTTTGCTCCACAATGTCCAGAAACGACTTGCATTTTCCTTCATCCATTATGTAGTATGTTCTAATAGAGTCCATCACCTTTGTCATAGACTCATATATGTAACCAATAGCAGCCTTGCCTCCTGAGACATCCCTCATGACCCTCAATAGAGGTTCAGAAACAGCAGCTATCTCTTCGACTGCTCTCCAGAACTCATCGTCATCAAGGGTCTCAACGCATGAAATACTTAAAGACCTATTTGCATATGAAGAAGATGCATAGTCAGAGCTACGAAACATTTGCTTTAGTTTTGGTCTGTGCCTCAACAATGATTGCAGCGTGAGAAAATCCGATACACACTTTGTAATTCCTGAACAAACAAGCTCCTGCCCAGCCATGCACTTTCTCGTATGATCAAGAACCCATTTGTTGTTGTAGATAAATCGTGTTATGGTTTGGGCTTGACAGATGCATCGGTTCACCCAATCAATCTTGGAGAAGTCATCCAACATTGAGTTTACACAAGAAGATGCACAGGGAGACCAAAATATGGTGTTGTAGTTCTGCATGATCAGCTTGTCCACACTGCCATAGTTTATATTTCTATCAGTGATTATCTGCACCACATTGTCTGGACCAACTTCCCGAATCACATCATCAAAGAGCTCATACAACTGGTGACTTTTGATGTGTGGAGACGCATCCACTGTTTTGAGGAAAAATGTCCCTAATGGAGATGACACAGAAAAATTGATGAGAGCTTTTGATTTGTTATCAGTCCATGAATCAGCTAATATAGTGCAACCTGTTGTCGCCCAATCCTTTTCAATCTCTTTAGTTTTCTGCAAGATCTCTGACTTGACCTTATGCAACCACTTTGTCTTCAAAACCTCAGCTGATGGCCCTCGGAATCCCTGTCCACCAAGAGCTTCCAGCATATGCCGGTATGAGACAGATTCTGCAATACAGTAGTCCAACTTATTTTCGAAAAAGAATTCAGCTATGCACCGTTCGGCTTCCGACGATGGTGCTGAGCGAGCTTTATTTGCAGCAGCCGATGCTTTCTGTACTGGAGTAGATACTTCCAATGCAAGGAACTGGGTATGGTCAGAGGTTGAAGTAATTGCAGGAGAAGCAGCTCTCTCTGGGGATGGAGGCTGAGAGGGAAGGTCACGTATTCTTCTTGGACGCTCCGACAAGTCAGTGTCGCGCTGCCTCTTGAGAACCTGTGACTCTCTCCGCTCTTCCTTTGCTGCTATGACAGCCTTCACCTTTTCTATGACATCCGGCTTCACCTTGGTGCAAGGGTTGACGCCCTTGCTCGAAATTTGAGATAGATGAAACTTGAGCCTGCTTATACCACCATTTAGGACCTTGTAGCAGAATCTGCACCTGACCTTGTTCCCATCCATCTTGTCACAGTACTCCCAGCAGACATCCCTCTCCCGCACTGAAACATTGGACAGAAATAAGCACTAGCTAGAAATTCAGCTCACAGGCACTCATTGCATGAATGGCTTTAGCAAAAATGGTGAATGGCAAGAGTAACATACTTTATGAAGAAGCAGAAGCTGACTTCTTGATGTTAAATATCTGCAAAAGGAACATACCCATGAATTTAGAGAGTGCTGCTGCTTACATAGCTTACTTATGTTAAACTAGAGAATCATGGAAGTAGATGAATTGCAAGTACAATCTCAAGAAGTACAAAGACCAAATAAGGCAGTTCAACTGCTAGAAGCAGCATATCACAATGTGTGAGCATAAACACAAGTGATTCTGATCTTTTTCTTGAACGAATGGTAATTCTTAAGTTCATTTCCTTTTCATTCAACAACAGTAAGACGAGCTACTGCTCCTTGAGTCTAGTGAACTCGAGAAACGATTTCCCATTTCTACCATCGATTCTGAAGTCTGACACTACGACTCTGGCGAAATCATCAGTCCTTCAGTGAAGCAGAAAATGTGCACAAAGCTGACTTCCCCCCATTCTATTCCAGATCAATTCGCCTTCCCATATAAGCGCGCTCGAATCCACATCTGAACTCAACACAGCAAGCCGCCACAGAAGTGGCGCGCGATTTACAAACAAACATCGATATTTAACCCCGCGAGAAATATAAAACCCGCTCGCGAAATGACGCGAGATCTGGGAGTTTGCTCCCGAGTTGTTTGCCCGCAGGCCGCGGGGAGGGAGGGAAGGAGGAGGCGAGGCGCCGCTGACCTGAGCGAGCGAGCAAGCGGCACGGGTCGGGGAGGGGAGAGTAGGATCTCGCTCGGCTAGGGTTTCTCTCCTGCTCGTCTTCTTCTTCTTCTTCTTCTCCCCCCGATTTTATCGTCTCCTGGTCTCGGGTGGGTTTGAGCAGCCGCCGCCGCGTCGTCGCGAGTGGGGAAGAGAGAAGAGCGTGGTGGTAGCTGGATCCAGGAGAGGTGCGTGCGTGGACACGCGAGATGACACGAGATGGACGGCGAGCGAGAGAAGATCACCGTATATGCACGCCACCTCGCGAAAATAGAAATCGTGAGAAATTTCGCGAGTTCTTTTCGTCGAGCTGGGCCAAGACATGGGCTTCTGGCCCAGTTGGTTGCCGTCCCTTTTCGGCCCACATATTCTTTGTCCGGTCCGACCGGAGCTGGGGCAATATGGCGCCAGTGCCAGTGCGTTGCTCTGCTTCTCAAACAGGGGTGCCGTGCCGTGCGTGGAAGAACTTGGCTAATATCTGAAGTCTCTTTAGGAGCATCGAGTTGAAATTTTGTATTGAAGAGGATCTGTGATTCTGAGATACTTGAAAGTCATGCATTTTTTGTGTTTTTGTTTATCTGCAATGAAATGCAAACTTGCTTGGTCTGTCCTCTAGTGCCTTAAGTTTCAACTCATGCTTTTTCCGGGCGACTTGTCCGTTCATAAAATTATCATACATGTAGACCTGTGATCTGTGTCCCTTGTGGCATTTAACAACAAATTCAAACCCAATAGTTAGCAAAAATGCGCCCTGTATACATTGCCTGTTCATACCTGACGGTAATGCTTTCTTCTCTCTCTTTTTTCCTTTTTTATGTTAGAGAGTGATACTGATCAATAGGTATTTCTTTCTTCTTCTTTATGCTAGAGAGTGCTACTGATCAGTAGCATAGGCCTTGCAGTATGATCCTTAGTTCCATGTGATTATTTGAGTGACTTTTTTAGATAATTATTTGAGTGACTAAGAACACTAACATCATACACCCTCCGTCCCAATAAAAGAACAACTTGTAGCAACGAATCTAGACATGCATTTGTCTAGGTTCAAAGCTAGAAGTTAATTTATTTTTGGATGGAAGGAGTAAGATTTAACTGAACAAAAGGTATGGCAAATATCCAAGAAAGCGTAGAGGCCGGATTAATAAATCCATTATCTAAAAAAAAATATCTAAGAAAGCCGTTACATTATACTTGAGCCCTAAACTTCTCATCTCCATTGGCCCTTTTCTAGATATATGAAGGTGAAATTCATCTAAACTGATATCACGCACAAACACTCAAGCCTATTACCTTTTTTTGAAACGCACTCAAGCCCATTACTCTATTCAGTGAGGAGGGGAATAAGATCTGTAGATGCAAGTGCAGCACCAAGTTATTCGTCCGTAATTTTTATTAGGCCAACACTAAAGCCCAACAATAGCTAAGAGTATAATTTAAGGCCCATGGGCCTTCTCGGCCAACCGCCGCCGCGGCATGGCACAGCCGCTGCCGTCGGCTGGCGACGCCGGGGACCTTGGCCTCGGTGTCCTCGTCGATCGTCGCCGCTCCGGCCATGCGTTGCTTCGATTGCGCCGTGGTTCGCCGGCAGGTCAGCTTACTTACTAGCTTAGTCACCATCTCTCCGCCGCTGTTTGTTACCAACGGGCAGCGCCCCTAATAATGTGTAGATGTGTCGAGGTTTTCGTCGGCTGGCCTGGACGAAGCCAAGGTGTTCGACGAAATGGCTCAACAACAGAGCGCGTTTCCGGCGACCCGGCGGACTGTTTCCAAGGTAATTGTGCCTTCAATCTAGCGGCGAACATCTGTTCCATTCGCATTCTGTGATCTGATTCTGCGCACGGTGAGAGTGACTGCTGGAGTTTGGAGAGATGAGTGAGATGGGCAAGAGCGTCTTATTATCTTATTAGTAGGTATTTCTTGCATTTTCTTGACCTGTGTTGTGGAGCACAGTATTCTTGCGCTACGCATGTGCATAGGCTGGATTGAGGGGCCAATCCAGGCACCTTTTTGATGAGTCAACGCATATAATTTGGTGTAGGACGGAGAGTTGCCGGCAATGTACATTTTGACGAGTTCACGCCAAGGAGTCAACATATAGGTCGTTTGCCCATCACCATCAGCCCATGGACAGCTAATGCTACAGCAATCTGATCCACTGTATAGTGCAATCAATTTGTCAGTCAGTGCTAGCCATCCTTGACTTGTAGTAATAAATCAAAACTTCGCTGCAGTTTCTTCAAACAATGATTGGCAACTCAGAGTCTCCTGTTTGGCTGCAAGGGATGAAGCACCATCCCCTATCAATAAGAAAGGCAGAAAAGCACATACCATACACCATACCACATTAGTTGTGGTGGGAAATCTCATCTCAGATGGAGAAGGAGAACAGCTGCAAGCCTTTGCTGATGTCCTCCTTCACGGTAATACTTCTATCATCCACCATCTTCATGCATCTCATGTGCCAGTTAGCATATGCAAACAATGAGTCAGATACCCTCCTTCCAGGCCAGTTTCTGCATAAAAATCAAATGTTAGTATCAAAAGATGGCTCTTTCAAGTTTGGTTTTGATTCTTCTTCCTCATTCGGCATCTGGTTAGTTAAGTGTTATGATGAGTTAGTTTGGCAGTCTGATAAAAAATACTCATTTTTTAACTCTTGGTCTGCGTCACTCACTCTCTCAGAAAACGGCACCCTACTGTTACTTGACAGTGATTCTCTTATTTGGTCAAATCATTATGTGAAGAAAACCTCAGTTTCTGTTGTTCTAGTTCTTCTTGACATTGGAAATCTTGTCGTAAGAGACAAAACAAATGATTCCTTGGTGTTCTGGCAGAGTTCTGATTATCCAACTAATACGATACTTCCTGGAGGAGGTCTTGGATTCAACAAAATTACTGGCAAGAACACCTCTCTTATCTCACCTTCCTCTTATTATACTCTAGAGTTAGACACGAGAAGAAGAGGGTTTATAATCCGAGATATTCCCCGTGGTTCGATGCTTTCTGGCAATTTTCCCAGCTGGATGAAAATTCGTGAAGATGGCACTGATTTTGTAATGCTCTATGATGCACAAACTTACTTGCGTTTGGAGGAGGGGGGGGTATATCGTCCTTTTCAAGCTAGGATATTGCTACGCTCCTCTGTGATCTTACCCAGAAGTTCGATTTGGATATTGTGGCCCATATGGACTTTCTTACTCAGGATCTTGTGTGTGCCCTATTGGTTTTGGCACACAAAACACAGAAACAGGCACATTTTTGGGCTGTTCAAGACTAGTGCCAATCAGTTGTGCCAAATCGATGTTCCATCAGATAGACAGAATCTTTAGTTTTCCTGTTGGCCCTCGATCCTTAATGGCGAGAAGTACTGAAGAGTGTGAAGCTGTTTGTTTAAGTGACTGTTCCTGTACAACCTATGCATACGATGTAACATGTCTACTATGGTATGGGGAGCTGTGGAACATCACGATGTTGGGCTTTGCTTCTTATGGAAGACATGTTCATACGTGTTAGCCAACAAGAAACAAGTCTTAAAAATAGCAAGCATGCTAATATTGTTGTACTTGTAGCAGGTATATCGTCCCTGGATATTTTTGTTGGATTGAGTCTCTTATGGATATTCTTTACAAAGTTGTTCACAACTAAACCGGTAGATGCCAGGAGTGGCCTCATCATCTTCTCGTATGCCCAAATGAAAAATGTAACAAAAAATTTCTCAGAGAAACTTGGAGAAGGTGGTTTCGGTAGTGTTTTTAAAGGTACATTGTTAGGTTACTCTGGCTTTGCTGTGAAATATCTAAAATGTGTTGTCCAAGTAGAAAAACAATTCCGGGCAGAGGTGCAGACCATTGGGATGATACAACACATAAATCTTGTTCGTCTACTTGGGTTTTGTGCTGAAGAAAGAAAAAGGCTGCTGGTGTATGAGTATATGCCAAATGGTTCTCTAAGTTCTCATCTGTTCTCCGAGAGCTCAGAAAAGTTATGCTGGAAATTGAGATACCTTATAGCACTCGGAACTGCAAGAGGTTTAGCTTATCTGCACGAGGAATGCAAGGATTGCATTGTGCACTGCGACATGAAACCAGACAACGTACTTCTTGACACTGATTTCTGTCCTAAGATTGCAGACTTTGGTATGGCGAAGCTTCTAAATCGAGATTTCAGCAGGGCACTGACAACAATGAGAGGGACCATAGGGTATCTTGCGCCAGAATGGATCTCAGGACTGCCCATTACACACAAGGCAGATGTTTACAGCTATGGAATGATGCTTCTTGAAATCATATCAGGGCGAAGGAACTCAGAGAAGATCAAGGAAGGAAAGCATACTTACTTTCCCATCTATGCTGCATGTAAGCTGAATGAAGATGATGCTATGTGCCTGTTGGACAGCAGGTTGGAGGGGAATTCTGATGCAGAGCAGCTGGAAAGAGCTTGTAGGATTGCATGCTGGTGCATTCAGGATGCTGAGGATCAAAGGCCAACGATGGGACAGGTTGTTCTCATGCTAGAGGATGCTATGGATGTTTTGGTCCCTCCTATTCCGAGGTCACTTCAGAACTTTGTGGGCTTGGAGGATCACTCTACAGATCTGGGTAGTTCCTGATCATTTTACTTATAATCATATATTTGATGCAATAACTACACTAGTCTCTTCTTTTGACATTTGTGAAACTGCAGTGAGACACACAAACCTAGCTGGTGTTTGCTGTAGGTTTAAGAGTGTCTTCATTTCATGCTTTTGTTGAGCGACAAGCTCGCTCATTTGTGGACTGTAGGCATGGTGTGTCACAATGTGTCATATATGCAAGGCCTAATACTCTTGAGTTATCGCTTTTCTCTCTGTAAACATTGGATTGTTGATAGTGGTATGCTCTGAAATTCTTGTAAACATTTGGGTACTACGTAATTTGCATCATGATTGAGGGCTTTAGGTAAAACCGTAAAACAAGGACATTGATCCTGGGTAGTCGTGGCCTCGTGGAGTTTGGAGGATCAAATCCTAAATTATTTTAGCTTTTGTACTACTGTTGTTAGCATATACTCCTTCCGACCCATAATATAATGGATTCAGACTTTTCACTTGCAATGTTTGATCATTCGTCTTATTCAAAAATTTTATACAAATATAAAAATTGATAAGTCATGCTTAAACTACTTTTGATAATAAAGTAAATAATGTTGGATTTGCCCAGGAATCACTCTCTCACCACACAGCGCGAGGAGGAAGAAGATGAACAGTGCACACAACAAATACACAGAAAGATTTAGCGACGAACGCCGCGGCCGTCGAACGGCCTGTATCTTGGCTTTATTTCTTAACTCACTCGGCTGGGACTAACAAACGAAGGAGTACAGGGGCTTCTTATAGACCGGC
>CM002476.1:5350340-5531758 GCA_000325765.3 Leersia perrieri
AACACCGCTCAGAACGTCAGTTTGAAGTAGGCGATATGGTTTATCTCAAGCTTCAACCATATGTCCAAATGTCAGTGGCTCGGCGCTCTTGTCAGAAGCTCAGTTTTCGCTATTTTGGACTGTTCAAGATCCTCAGCCGTGTCGGTCAAGTGGCTTACAAATTGGAATTACCTCCTGGCAGCCTCATTCATCCAGTGGTGCATGTCTCCCTGCTGAAACGCGTTGTCACTGCTGATACTCCGGTGAGTCCTGATTTACCTCTAAATTGTTCTGACGATTCTGCGCAGGTTGTGCCGGAAGCAGTGCTCCGCCGCCAGTTGATCAAACGGTTCAAAGCCGCGGTGCCGTATGGTCTCATTCGCTGGTCGGGATTACCTGACACACTGGCTACTTGGGAGAATCTGCGCCAACTTCAGCATCGCTTTCCATCTGCAGCAGCTTGGGGACAAGCTGGATCTTAAGCAGGTGGGATTGTCACGACTGTCGACAACAGCGTGATGGGCACAGTGAGATGATGGGCCTGGGTGTGTGTGGGCTATGGCCTAGTGAGTGTTGGCCTTTGGCCCAGTTATGTAATTGATAAATACTCGACTGCCCGGAGAGGCAAATCATCGATGAATGAACCAGAACATTACCAATTTCCTCCTCCTCTGTTCCGACCTCCTCCTGATCATCTTCTTCCCCAAGTCACCACCCGTGTTCGTCCCCAATTCTGCCCACAAATCCACGATAGCTTAGGCGCGACGCCAAGCAGATCCACGGGTTCGTGACAGTAAGCCGCCTCCATCAAATGGACTCCGTCCCAAAACAAGCTCTTCGATGGATCCATACAAATGGTCGCGCCTTCATCGCCACATATCACTCCGGTGTTATAGTGGTATCTTCCAGGACCTCCACAACAAACACTAAGGCTATCCTTCCGAAACCCTACAACCACCAGACAAACTTTGATTACCCTTTTTTGGTTGCACTCACCAACGCCATGCACACATTCTAGCATTTTTTTTTGTTACAATCAAACAAGCTACTATAAATTAATATCCGACTTCAGAATTTTTGGAGCAAATTGTATAAAACTATAGGTACTTTGGTGAAACTATTGCAAAAACTACATCTTTGAGGATGTGTATCACAAAACTACAGATTTAGCGCCAAATTTATCGCAAAACTATAAATTTAAGACATTGTATCGCAAAATTACATATTTAGAGTGATGAGTTATCAAAGAAACTACATAATTTAGAGTTTAGATCCACAATAATATTGAATCCATAGAAATATCAATTTTATTACAAAACTAAGGAATATCAGTTTTATTATTAAATACATCTTCCCTGGCTTATGAATCAAATTTATTACAAAACCAAGCAATTACAATTTTATTACAAAACTACATTTTTTTTGAACTTGGCAAAAATCAATATTGCTATGGATCTAAACTCTAAATTATGTACTTCTTTGGTAACTTTGTCACTCTAAATATGTAATTTTATGGTACAACACTTAAATCTGTAGTTGCATGATAATTTTGGCACTAAATCTGTGTTTGCGACCCATATTTTTAAATCTGTAGTTTTACAATAAATTGATCAAAGTACATATAGTATTGTGAAATTTAGTGAAATTTCCTGAACAAAAATGGGCGTGTAGCATCAATATGTTTATGATGCAAAATTTATTAAAGAATGGGCGTGCATCATCATAATGCTACCGAATGGTTAGCAAGTACTGACCAAACTTTCCAGGATTCAGGACCATCTCCGATATGTGCCTGAACAAATCGGTGTGTATGATGGTGACATACGGGTGCTTCTCCCGGAGCTCCTCCACGGCCTCCAGCAGCAGCGAGTTGTGCAGCATCACTATCTCGTTGGGCTCCTTCAGACAGCCCGTTTTCGCGTCGTACTCGGACGCGTCGGAGTCGGCGAATATGACGAGCACCGGCGGCGAGCATCCCAACGGGATCATGCCCGGAACCACCAGCGTGGTCGCCCCGTCGCCGATCAGTTTCTGCTTTCGTGACATTTAACGATCAGTTCATTAATTCATCCGTGCTTGATGTTAATTGATCAGTATCCAGAATGACGGCTAGGATCAGTTAAGTTCTTGCCTCGACGGACATGGAGATGGTACGGATGATGTCAGGGACGAACGATCTGATTTCTTGCATGCTCCTCTTCCCGAAGGAGAATTGGTAGTCGTTGATGCCGAATTCGCCCACGACGAAGAGCGATCTTCCGAAGAAATCCTTGCACTCTGCATCGTGTACTCTTTCATTATATTTCACCAATGCATGGTTTCTGAATTGCTCAATTAATTAGCTTGGAGATTAAGTGAAGTGATTATTACTTAACTAGTACTCTCTCCGGACATATTTATTTGAACGTTGATTAGCTCAATTTTAAGCTAACTAACGTCAAATAAAAAAAATAGAGGTACTACAAGTTAATTAACCTTGGGTTGTGCTGCACAGTGAAGGCTTGAGTGAATCGAACCAGCTGAGCTGCACGCCTAGGCTGGTGTTGAGAGGGAACGGGTTGGTGGTGCCCGAGAGATCGACGGCGTGGAAGAAGCTGGAGTCGAGTGCGGTGGCGCCGCCGACGGCGAAGTTGGCGCCCTGCCGGAAACTCCCATTGTGTGACAGGTAGGGTGGCAGCAATGGCAAGCCCAGGTTTTGAGCTGCAAAATCAGCAGAAATACATGAGAGATCAGAGAATAGACAGTGGTTTAATCGATGGTCTGAACAAAGATACGTACAGCTCGAATCACACGTCGATAATATTTCTACCGAGAAACTTTACGGTTATAAAGTTTGATACCTCCTACTACTACTAGGACGCCAAAAGATATCAAACTGTACATTAAAAATTTTGGTATCTGTCAGTATCAAGGACTGTAAAATCACTTATATCTATTTAGCTCTCTTAAATATATTTTTTTAAAGATAATGGAGCTCTCTTAAATATATATCCAATACTTAATTTAATGATTTGATTCTACATATATGCAACATGTAGTGCAATTAGATATGCTCTTTGTTTCTCCTCAATTTCGTCCATTAATCAACAAAATCCTACGTGACACATCTCCTCTGCACGTTATCATCGTCACATCAATTATTCATGCAGTGAAGTGACTGATAAACAACAAAAGAGTATGGTGCGGTGTGCATAAATATCTCAACAACGACAATGACAGGTTTACCAATGAAGTCGATGACGAGGCGGCCGTCGCAGTTTCGGCCGGTGGGGATGCCGCCGAAGAAGGTGATGCCGTAGGGAGGCCGCATGACGGGGTCCGGGATGCTGTACCATTTGAAGGCCATGGGGTTGTTGCCGGTGTCAGTGAAGGAGTCGCCGAAGCTGAAGATGGCGTCGTATCGCTGGCCGTCAGATGCCGCCGACAACGAGATGGCACGGGACTCCACCGGCGAGGAGAGGAGGAGGAGGAGGAGCGCCACCGCCGCCGGCGTTAGCAACCTCGAGTCCATCTTGATCACGAGGCGTTGCACAGTTGCACAGCCAAATGCTTGTAGAGAAACGTTGTATTTATAGGAGATTATGAAGTGTGCTCTCGGAGGAGTTGGCAAATCTTCAACCACGAATTAACTTTTTCAGTACCCCTTGTTTATATTGAGTAATTCATATTGCCTCTATATATATCATTACGGCATACTCTCTCTGTCCCATAATATTACGACATACGGAATATGCTATCTATAACTCGATCTGTCTATCAATTAACAGACAGTGCGTGAGACCTATCTATTAATAATGGGTATTGTGGATATTGTTATAGATCCTTATTATTTCTTAAAACAACAATATAGTTCTATTATGAGACGAATGGAGTAGATAGAAAAAGTTTACCAACAATTTTTTTCTAACAATTATTTCGGTCTTACTTTAAAAAAAACTATAGCCAATTATTACACACACTGCAACTCGAAACACCTACAAATAATAAATTATACCACCAATTAACCCAAAGACATTTTTTTTCTTAAGTCTCCACCGGTGGTTTTGGTGTCTTTTGGTGAAGTTTTTCGTAGCCTTCATGTACTCTTCATCTTCCTCAAATCTTGCATAAAGGTCCAAAGGTTGAAGCTAGCCAGGTGTGAACTTCAGCGATGATGTATCTTAGAAGATCCTACATTAACAGGAAACATTTCTAAATTTAAAATTTTATTCTCCAACAATGTTTTATTATTCTGTAGACACTTGAATTTTAGTTCGAAGTTGGAACCTGATTGCACCATTAATTTATTCTATCATATGCTTCGACCAATGCTCAATATATGGTTCAGAAACATTCGCTGTGACATAAAAAAATATATGCTCCAAAGTTAAGGGCCATCTTTACTACACAGATACATACGGAAGATTTTGCATGTGGGATAAATCGATAAAGTCGAATAAGCCATCTCATCCCAGCGCTCGCTTTCAGTCGCTGTGATCTAATTAAATTCTCCACCGGCCCATAAAAAGTCGAGAGCGACATTAAACACATTTTTTTTATCGAAATATAGACATTGACATTCATAAATATGTACAATATATACACTCTATCCATATGATTATCGTTGATGACTAACCACGTAACTTGCCATCGACAAAGTCACCAATGACGTCACATTATCGACGGGTTCGTCACCTACCATAAAAAATTTAGTCGTAAATACGAGCATTTGTGTTAAATTTGAAATATAAATCTAAGTAGGCATATTCCTGCACTGGGAATCTAATCACATATTTGTCTAACTAGTATTTGTGTAAATCTAACTAGTACCAGTTAATACCAGTTAAGCTTTGCTCATTTCACGATATTAATCACATATTTGTCTCGTGTGGATGCAATAACTTCTCCGATACTGTTCCACTAATAAGTGACCTAACAGGTGTAAGCAATAATAAGACCAGTTATTTTGTAATATAATGTGTGAATGCTGAGAACTATGTTGTACTCCTTTCAATGATTGGAGCGAAGGTCGTTGTGTGCTGATATTGATCCATTTTCTGGCAGTGCATCGATCTACTTCTTTTAGGTTGGCCACTAGGGCACCCGCAACATCAAAGGGGGTGTGAGAGAAGTTGTTACTCACCTAGTTTTGCATAGTACAAGAAATGTAATTTTGGTTGAATAAAAAAGAATTTTCAAAACAGGGGACATTTTAATAAGTTGTTAATTAGAACTTTTTTTGAAGTTAGAGCCGAATTTATCCATTATAAAAAAAATATGAAAAATATGAAAGACATTGGACACTGGAGTGGAGGTGCGGATTGAAACGAAAATAGCGACATGATTAGAGGTGATGCGAGTGAGCGAGCTCAGGGAAATGTTTGGAGCAATGAATTCTAGGATAGATTTAAGATAAACTATGTCAATGTGGGTTAGAATTAGGCTTTCATGTTTGTTCGACCAAGCACACATACAATCGAGAAAGGAGTGCTCGAGTAAGCTAAGATTGTGAATACTCTCTCCGTTTCAATTTACTTGTCGTTCTAGCTATTCTCACATTAAACTATGAGGTGTGACAAATTATTTTGCTACCTCATTAAGTACATCCTAATCCACTTTCCCAAGACACACATAAATTCATTTATTTGTAAGAGTACTAGTATTAATATGGCTACATTAATAAAGGGTAAAAAGGGGAAAAAAAAGCATCCTTTGTAAAGTGAGAATAATAAGTATTTTAACATAAAATGTAAATGCTAGAACCATAAGTAATATGAAATGGGTGGAGTAGTATTGTTGAAGTTGTTGGCCAAGGCATAATCAAAGTTGTCATTGTTTTTGTCGGATGGGCTCTAGTAAGGCCTTTTTCAATGGCTATTAAGCTATTTCTTATAATATTTTAATATAAAAGAGATAGAAACTATCTCTTAATCAAGATTAAGAAATAGTTTTTTTTACATACTCCAAAAATATGTTAAGACGACGTGTGGGACCGTTTATATTATAAGTTTGTGCTAAAAGTTAAATCATTAGAGATATTATTGTTTAGATGACTTAGAGATAGCGAATTGTCTCTATTGTTGGAGGGGCCTAATAAGGATGAAGTCACCGATCAAGATCCAAGACAGAGATGTGATTGGCTATATCTAGCAATGATTGGTCAAAAGATCTCAATCCCAACGATTATATCCCTGTTAAACAAAGTTTGGATTACAGGCAGTTTTACGATTCCACTCCTAGTACCAAATATGACCATGTATTATCGTCAGTGAAATTTTAACATTAATTTTTCAAAATAATTTTCTATTATACCTTTCAATATTCAGGTATTTACCCTACTGGATTGTGGAAAAATATTGCTCTTCTTGGCCCTTGTCACCCGTTTGATCCAATCCTCACGATTAATTAATTGCATTTATTAACTATAACTAACATTGTTATACGTTTGCAGCATATACCCCCATTGCAGAAGAATGATGTTTTTAATAGGTGGAGTTTAACTTTAACCGTAGTTTTGTTCTTAAAAATGATTTTGGGACTGCCTATATATTAGAAGTCATTTTTTTCAAAAAAAAATGGCAAAAATAAAAGTAATATAATTACAGTGTAATTATATATCATAAGCTGCATGTAATTATATATTGTAACTTACATGTAACTTTAACTTTTAGAAACTACGTTAATTTTCTTTCACGGGATCAAATCCTCTCACACATACACGCAATATGATTTCTTTTTCATTCCTGAGTTAATTATATGGTGGAGCAAATCTAAAGCTTCAAAATTACGTGAAAGTACTTATATGCAAGTTACAGTATAGTTAAATGTAAATTACTACCTCTATTTCATAACGTAAGATGACTTTTTTGGGTTGCAGCGTTTGATTATTCGTCTTATTCAAAAATATAGTACAAATATAAAAAACGATAAGTCATGCATAAAGTATTTTTTATAAGTAAGTAAAAAATAATAAATAAATAATACTTTTATTTTTTGAATATGACGAATGGTCAAACATTGCAACCAAAAAATAAAAACGTATTACGTTATGAAATGGAGGGAGTACAATGCAATTTTCTAAAAAATTACACTACAGTTATACTATATTTATATTTGTCAAAATTTTACTACCTCCGTCCCATAATATAGCAAGTTTTGTTAGGATGAGACACATCCTAGTAATACGAATCTGAACACGAGGCATGTCCAGATTCATAGTACTAGAATGTGTCCCATCCTAACAAAACTTGCTATATTATAAGACGAAGGTAGTAAGAGAAGATTTAACATTAAATATATATAGCAAAACAGTAGATCTTTTGTACATAGTTTTTTTTATGTGTAGTTAATGTTACATTACGTCGTGGTTGCTTTTAAAAGTCTAATCAACTTTTTTCTTATTAAAGGGAGTACCTGCTTCAACAATTAATGAATAGAATATGTGGACGTATCAAATGTAAGGCATTAGTGTATTCACATTATGCCCTGGTCATTAGGTACACCATCATTATGGAAAAACAATTGTTTTGTCTTTCTTTTCCACGGCAACGATTAGCAGAAAACCGTCACACATCCTTCTCTTCCTATTTTCTATTAGATTGCAAAAATAATGGATACAAGCATTGAAATCACAAAGAACTATAATTTAAAATCAAGAGACATAACTAAGACAAACAAAATTGAATACGTTACATTGGAAAAGGTTTGAGACTAAAAAAACTGATAACAAAAACATCAAGGAAATCCATAGTTATAAAAAAGACGCAACCTTATTCAAATGGCAAATGTGCTCAGGTCGTAGACCAAGATCTAGCTTGAGGAGTTGAGGTAGGTTGGAAGAATGGTTATGAGGGAGCCGAGTTTAGAGAGTAAGATTCATTATAACCTACTTGCGGTTGAGGATGGATTTGTTGTGATAGAGAAAGAACGCAACGGCATCGGGCGCTAGTACAGTTATCCAGCTTTCAAAACATTTTATGGTAGGTGGATAAGAACTCGATGCAAGCCACGTAAGTACACTGCTTGTCCCAGGCATCGAACGAGTTCATGCGGCCCAATATTGGATCTGGGCTCGACGACTTGGTTTAATTCAAAAATTTAAAGGCCCAAGCATTCTTTGATTTGGCGAATTTAGGCCAGTCAAGGTTAGGTCCAATTGGCGGGAGGCCATGGCCATGGTCCGCTTGCTGGGTGATTAACCTTGGGCTGTGGCTGTGCTGCACAGCGAAGGCATCAGCGACTCGAAACATTGACATTCGAGCTGCATGTTGCTGCCGTCGCCGGGAATGATGCCACGGTGAAGTTCATAACTTCATACTACTATTGACTGACACTGCACTGGTGGTGACTGCAAAGGTATTTGAGGAGTCTGCACTGCAAATTTGTCTATCTTAACAAGAAAAAGAAAAGGATTCGACTAGCAAAATAAACATTGATTTTGCGCCAGATGTTTTAGAGCAGAGCTTAAGAAGTTAATGATACTATCCAAGAAGAGTTTAGAGAGCAAGTACTGTTTTCTTTGCTTACAAATCAGCAGTGAGCAAATGCTGCATAATCAAACTATGTCCAACATGGCAATGGCGTTACAATTTCGTAACAAGTAAATCTTACGGCAAAAGAATGATCATCGTGCAGGTAAGCAGTGCTGTCAAAACACAGGATTCATCCCCTAGTTCCCTACCTGGAAAGATAAACAACATGATACTACTGGGAGATTGTCCTTCCGGGTTCAGGCAGCGGCAGATGAGCTTTATGCCTTGTTCTGAACATCCACCACCGGAGTAGAGGCCTCTGTTGAGGTCCGCGTCCCGGTATCGATCCTCCTCACCTCTTCAATCATCTTCACCACGTCCGACATCTTAGGCCGCCGTTCTGGGGTTCTTGAGACACATGCCATGGCGATCTGGAGCATCTCCACCATCTCCTCCTCAATGTTGGGGTACCTCATCAACTCAACGTCAAACACCTCGGCAGTCCACTCCTCCCGGACAACAGATTGCACCCATCTGACCAGGTGAACAACCTCATTGCCCCCACCGGTAATCTGAACCGGTGATCTACCGGTCAGGAGCTCGAGTATGAAGACACCAAAGCTGTAGACATCTGAACATTGCGACGCTTTCCTCGAATCGGTGACCTCTGGCGCACAGTATCCCAGAGAACGGGACCTTGTGGTGATCGGGTTCATCAGTGATGCCAAGCCAAGGTCAGAGACACAGCCATATTGCTGGCTGTTCAGGAAGACATTTGAGGCCTTGATGTTGCCATGAACAAATTTCCCATTGTTCTCAGTGTGGATGTGGGCAATCCCTCTTGCTGCTCCCAAGGCTATCCTTACCCTAGTTTCCCAGTTCAAAGGAGTTCTGTCCTCCCCTCTCTTTCCTGCATGGGAGAGCAAGATAGTTATGTTTGTACGTCATATTCAATTTTAGGTATGACTAAATACAAATAACTACTCCTAAGTGATCCTGATCCATTTCAGATGAAGAAGAAAGCTCATTCTATCAATATTACTGTTACAACTTCACAGAAGAATTAACATGTTCCTATTTTGCTGATGCATTTGGCTGCAATAAGTTGCCATGTCTAAAGAAATATATTGTTTTTCTACCCATACTGTCCTTGACATGCGTAGTTGACCACACCAAGCATATGCCATGTGAGCTTGAATTGAGCTAGGTCCACATGCAAGATTGCAAGTGAATACAGCTAAGAGCGATGTGGAGACTTCTAAAATATATTACTACCAATCAGCTTGATCTAAATGAGCATGGCGAATTTAAGATAGCACAGCAATCCAAACCATAAATTAGAAGGTTCTAATTTCACATGGCTTCCCACCGTCTATTTATATATATTTTAGAAAAAGGCACTACAGAGATTAGAACTGTACGCCACTTTAACTGAAACACGAATGGGACTAATTGGCCCTATAGAAAGGTAAAGATGCCCAAGTGGCATATTCAGCAAGAGTGAAAGAGGATAATTGACATTAACTGGAATAAAAGGTTAAAATCAAAACAGACAAAGAAAGCATATATTGAAAGAAAACCAAATTGACCAAATGCAAACTGGAGCTTATTTCTTCAAATACCAATAGTCAAAAGGTCTAAGTCCTCAGGTCAAAATATGGCAGTGCCGTGCCTAGACAATAGCCGTTACCCATGGCAAGAACAAGAATCTCTGAACATGTGTGCATTTTGTACCATCTCTATAGCTCACCTATTTCCATGATGAAACACATACAAAATTGTCCACCCTACCATTCAATCAACAAAAGTCTTCTTGTACTAAACAAGTGTAGCTAACTTATCTAACTTCCAACTCCTTCCCAAAAGACAAGCAACCTCATATATCTAAGTCATCACAACATTATCACGTTATAAATCACCTTCCTTCCTAATTATGCCATTTTCCCCTTTTTTTCCTCGCTTATCATGGCATTTCCTAAATCGTAGAAAACCTTAGTTTTGAATCACACCTCACTATCATCACCGGTTACTAGCCGAGAATGACATCTCTGAAAGACAACTGTAAATTAATTGCAACACGCAAGTTAGCGTTGATACGATGATTGTGACACCAAGATTTGCAATGAGAATTGGACCAGGAGATTTACCCTCTAAATAGCTTGAAAGTGACACCAAGAGCAAGAGCAAGAAGCATACCATGAAGCATGTTGGACACACTTCCCCGGCTAAAGAAGTCGTACACAAGCAGCTTCTCGTCCTTGGAGTAGTAGTACGCCCGGAGCTCCGCCACATTGGCATGGCGAATCCGGCCGACGAGCTCCATCTGCTGCTCGAAGTCGCGGCGGCCGGCGCTCACCTCCTTGAGCCTCTTCACCACCACCGTGGTGGCGTCCTCCAGCACCGCCCGATACGCCGTCCCGAACGCCCCTTTCCCCAGAACCTCGGCTGATGCCCGGAGAAGATCCTCCAAATCGAACGCCAATGCCGGGCCCTCGAAGAACACGATCCGGTTCCCGTCCCCTGCCTTGCCAATCACCGCCTTCGACTCCGGTGATTCCCTCCCCTTCTTCTCCCCGCCTTTCCCGGACACCACCCGGCTCATCCTCGCCTCCTCCTCGCCGCCGCCGCCATTCCGGTTGCTGCAGAACGCGACGAGGAAAACGGCGACGATGACGGACACCGCGACGCACCCGCCGACGACGATGGCGAGAACCGCCGCCTGGCTGAGCCGCACCCCGCGCCTCCTCTTCCCCGCCGGCGATGCCACCGGCGACGGTGGCGGCGGCGACGAATCCACCGCGGGCGTCACCGGCGACAACCCCCGCCGCGTCACGTTGTTCCCGGCGAACGCGGCGTCGCCAAACCGCAACAGCGACATCGGCACATCCCCAACGAGCCGATTATTCGACAGATTCAACGACTGCAACGCGGGCAAACCAAGGTCGGGAACACCACCGGAGAGCGAATTATTCGACAGATTCAGCGCAACAAGCTGCGTGAGATTCGACAACTCCCCAGGAATACTCCCCTCAAACCCATTGAACGAGAGATCAAGCACCTGGAGCCGACTCGCCCCAATCCGCCCAATCCCGGACGGAATCGAACCAGAAAACGCATTAAACTGGAGGTGAAGCCCAGTAAGCGAGTCCAGCGAGAGGAGCTCGTCGGGGAATCCACCGGAGAGGTTGTTGGCGCGGAGGCTGAGCACCTGCAGCGCGGTGAGGCGGCCGAGCGTGTTGGGTGGCACGGCGCCGGAGAGGCCGAGACCAGGGAGGCGCAGCGCGATGACGCGTGTGGCGTCGGGGTTGCAGGTGACTCCCGTCCAGTTGCCGCACACGCGTGGGGAATACGGCCAGTTGATGCGGGAGTGGCTGCCGCCGTTGAGCCCCGCGAGGAAGTCGAGCAGCGCTGCCTTGTCGGCGTCCGGCTCGGCGGCAGCGGATATCGCAGCGCATGTTAGTATCAGTAGCAGGAGTGGAAGCCGCGGCGGCGGCGGCGGCGGCATGGTGGAAGGAATCACCGGATCAGTAGAGAGGAAGTTGGGTTTGGATCTGGGAAGCGGCTGGCTGCGGCGGAGCGTGGGTTTGGGAAAACGGGAGGGAGGCGGGGAGACGGGAGGGGGGTTGTATGTTGGGTTGGTTGCTTGGGGGTTGGTGCCGGGAGGGCGGGGGCGTGGAGTGGCGGTGTTTGTTTGTTTTTGCTGGATTTGAGGGGGAGGGAGCATGTGCGCGGACGGAGTGGTGCTGTGGTGGAGGTGGCCAACGGCGGGCGCGCGGTGCCCGGGCCGTGTCGGCTAAAACGGTTTGGGGAGGCGATCGCTGTGCGCGGGCTGCACGAATCGCGAGTCGGACCCTGTGCGGTGCGGTGCCGCACGGGTGCACACGACCGCCGCGCCGCGGGTGATGGGTTTTGGGGGGTTTCGGCTGGCGGGGGACGAGGATACTGGTGTGTGATCCAGCTGAGCTGGTGGCGACGCGGCGGGGCAAACGCACGGCACGGCTCGCTCGCCCGGAGAAGCGGGAGTGTCACGTGTGCGCCTGGTGCGTTGATGGCTTCTTGGTGCCTCTGCTGCTGGTGAGCAACCGGCACACAGAGCTGTGACTTGTCAGGGAATCGGATTAACAGGACTTCCAGGCTTCCGGTTTTTTCATTTTTACGCTTGGGACGTTCTCATCATGGGAGATTCTTTCTTGCCTTTCTTAGGCTGCGTTCATTCGAGGATGTTTGGAAATGTGAATAAAAAGAATAGTAGCGAAAGCAAAACAAGAAACGCCATTAGCATGTGATTAATTGATTATTAGTTATTTTAAACTTGAAAAACAGATTAATTTGATTTTTTTTAAAACAACTTTCTTTCGTGTTGAATTTTTTTAAAAAAAACCCCGCGTAGTAGTTCAGGAAGCGTGCCGAGAGAAAAAAAAACACTGTTGCGAGTAGCTAATCTCTCCTTTTATGTATAAACGAACACAGCCTTAAGGTAATAATCTTTTCTTTTTACCTCACAGATCTGATCATCAGTGACGTCATCAAGCCCAAACAAATAGTAGTATTTATATATTATTGATTTATTTTTTCGTACATCAACGATATTTTACAGTAGAGGCGGCAATGACGGGGCTGGGTGATCGCTCAATCTGCCTGAGAGCTAGATCTGCCATGGCTAATCATATAGGTTTCTGATCGTCTAGTCCGAATCAAACAGAAATGAGTATAACGTATTTACAAAATCCGATGAATGATATGAGTTGTTCCATTTTCATGCGGATCGTGTGACAATGTGCTTTCAAAATATTTTTTTCTAGTTCTATATCATTGAGCTCTTATATATGGTTGGACCTTATATCATTGTTATACGGTTTGTTTCGGTTGAAGCCAAAATCTGCAATATTAAAGTATTGATATTTTAAATAGTAACTTACTGATGTTTAGAGACTACTGCATCTGACGTATATCCAGATTCATAGCACTATGAAATGTCTCATCCGGTCCTAGGTTGTTATATTTTGGGATAGGTTGTTATATTTTGGGACGGAGTGAGTAACATTTTTTTTGTCGTTCTTGTACAATATGCATATATACATGTTTTTATTCGATAATTTAAATTTATTTCGGTTGTCCTCCAACTTCCTATCATTTTTGACACCTACATCTACACCGAATCCAACTGAATATGCTCAATTTGTATCGCATCTTCAAGAAATAGCCATATAACTTTCTATAGCAATTATGTTGAAAAAATAAACTCCAAAAGATTAACTATTCAACTTATCATGTCATGTCAATAGCTAGACTTGCTCTTTGGATTACCAAATTTAGCTAGTCTTTCTCCCTGCGTATACACGTCCGTGTGTCCCACAACTCCGAGGCTTGCTCCATCCTCATTGGTGGCAGTGGCAGAGAACGAGCATATATAAAGATAGAGTTCCTCATGGATCTCGTTATCAAATGTCAAAAATAAGTATTTGGAAACCCATAGAAGGAGTATTTTGGAGTCCATATAAACAAAATCAAATGTCAAAAATTGGATTTGGAAAATCAGATTTTTCACACTTCTCTTGAAGATCGTATAAGACATACAACCAAATATGACACGATACCCCGCTGGAGGCAAAATGCAATACAGTCTCTCCCCTGTCTGTGGTTGAATCGCATTAACATACTCTCCTAGGAGTATTCCATTACAGCCATGCAAGTATGTGATCGCGACATGCTTTCACTACATGTGCCCACTTCCTGTCCATTGCTCCCAATCCCAACTGAAACCCCAACGACCTCTACCCTACCTGTCGTTTCCGAAGTCAAAAGAACCGAACTGCTAACACGAGAGGTTAACAAAGGTTTGACAAATGACAAGAGCTGAAACTGCTGCATTAGCAGTAAGATCACACGCATCAGTTGCATGACACATCCACATCAATCAAACGCAAGCAGCAGGAAGAAGTGGAGGGGCCTTTGGATTGGCCCGGCGGGAAAAGTGAGGCGATTTGCAAAGACTTTATTGTATTTGTACAACGAAAAGATTGGAGAGTTTGGAACCGTGATGATTGCATCCAACGACAACTTCTTGGCACTCTTCAAAAAGGAGGAGGAAGAAGAAGATGGACAGAAACAGAAACAGAAAGACTAGTGATACTCCTGCAAGCTTGACTTGGCTTTAGTTTCACTTTTACTTTTTGTCAGATCAGACTGTCAAGTTTGAACATCCATGGGCCATGGCCGCTGGCCAGCAAAGTGCTGCTTTTGCTACTGTACTTCTTCTCTGGCCCTTTCATGCTTGTGGGGGCACTGCCAGCATTTAGCATGCAGTTTTACCACTACTCGTAAACATCATCAAGGGGGTAATCATTGTCAACTCCAGGGTATCAGCAGCAGGAGATTTGTTTGGAACTTTGGATGGAGAAGCTACCAAAAAGGTTTGTTAGCTCACGCTAATTGCTTTTAGCGTTCAAACAAAAGAGACGTCTGTGCTAGCTGCGTGCACAGAACACACAAAGCTATTAGTATTAGCTTGAAACGTACCCGTCTCTCTTGCTACAATGATAGTATGGGTTTGCATCACTGATTCATCATTGAAACGAGGAGTTAATCAATTCGCCGCTAGTTTAGTCGAGGCAATTAAGCAATCTTTATGTGGAACTGTGGATGCCCGTTCATGAATCCTATCTAGGACTACTTATATACTACCTCCATTCTCAAATATAAGGTATTTTGATTTTTTAATTATAGCTTTAACCATTCGTCTTATTGAAAATTTTATTGCAAATATTAAAAATGATAAATCATGATTAAAGTACTTTTTATAATAAAGTGAATCATAAATAAAATAAATAATAATTTTAAAATTTTTTAATAGGTCAAAGTTACAAATAAAAAGTCAAAATACCTTTTATATTTAAGTGCAGAGGGAAGTACTACAGACAGTAATAGTACATGTATTTTTTTAGATAATACTAGTGCATGGATGGATGAATTATTTGCAAGTACGGTGGAGGCTGGAATGAAAAACATATATGGACTGGTTGGACTAGAGTATTTTTTTTTTCTAACAGATTAATAATTAGCGGTTGATATCTTATCTACCGTCTCGGTGATAATACTCATAGTAAAATACTTAAAAAAAACAAGATCAATAATAGCATTAATTGCTTACTTCAATTTTACTCCATGTCATCACAAATAATTTTGTAGCTCACACATACAATAAGAGACTCTAATTTTTAGCTTGTTCTATCATGACAATAATATTATATTCTTCATGTATCTAATCATCTTTCTTTCTTTGTCTTTTATATGATTTTTTTCTTGATTTGTGTGTGCAGTCTAGCTCCAAATTAAGCATCCACCTATTTTTTCTTTCTTACTTTCTTTATGCCAACTCAGGAACAAAATTTTTTAAGGCAGCTTAGCACCCCTACTTTACCTGCCCTAACGGAACTGTAATTTCATTAGGTACAACAAGGCAAAACCAGCCGAAATATCATCGGGGATAGCTCTACTACTGACCTACAACAAACAGGGCCAGCTCCGGTCCCTATACGGCTGTTCATACTACCAATGGTATAAATATACGTATATGTAGCAATGCCTGCGTTCGTACACCGTGCAGTCTCCAGCTGTTATTCAGCCTCTCCACCCATCGCTCATGTGACGTACACGTACAGAGCTGGCTGCTACCTAGTACAAAATACACTGAATTAACCCATGTGAGTATGTGACCATGTGCAGTACGCATGCTTCTCGTGTATACGTACGACGGTACGATACAGTGTTGTACGCTTAGCTCTACGTATTGTACTCGATCAGTCGATCTCCTCCTAAGATGGGTCGTCATTTAATTCCAGGCCTAGATGTTTTATTGGGGTTTGGTGTACTGCTTTTTGGTAGGATTCAAGCTAGCTGGATGCTTGTTGGTTGCTGGGTAGATCGACTCATAGACATGGAACGGACCACTCGGTACACCATGATTTGCAGGCACATATGCACACGTACCCTCATCTCATCCACCGAACCGTCGAGATTTCAATCAATTCTCCTCTACAACATGTACGTTTTGTTTAATCTGCCCAGTACCATACGGCTGATTAGTAGTACTACCATCTCTCTGTTTTTTCCTTTCTTAAAAAAAAGGCTATTGTGATAGGAGGGTTTCTTGGCATCATGCTCTTTGCTGCCGTGGCAACAAAAAAGAGGGTTTGTATGTACAGAAAGGAAAAGCGATGATGACGTTGGGGCTTGGATGTGATCTTCATCCGATTTCAGTTTTCAAATCGTCTGCGTTTTGAGACGTTTCCCTATCATGCGTGCAGAACTTTTGGCTTTGAATTCTGAAGTGATTATTCCTTTGTCGGCTCTTTTCCTTGGTTTGACAGGTCTGCTAACCAAACAGTACTACTACTAGTAGTACAGGGGTGGAATTAGGCATCGTGTTTCAGTGCTCAATTCGGTCGGCCCCGCGATGTAGCTGAAGCTGCTGAACAGCCTGAACTACCATGAAGATTCACGGATTGACAGTGGATTTGCAACTTGCAAACACAGTAACATAAGCCTGCCAACGTGTTTCATCTTCCAGGTAAAGTTAATTTCCCCAGCAAAATCCCCATCAATCATCAGGCACACGCAGACACGCACAGCTCGCTGCCTCACTGTAGGACAGCCGCTGTGAATTTCAGCATATCCTTGTTTGTAGTAGTATAGCAGCACACTGGCAGGAGTAAATGAGTAATGGGTCGATTCGAGTAGTACAAGTTGGAGTAGCCATGGCCACCTCAGCTCAGCAGCAGCAAAGGGTCGTCGTCGTGTTCGTCGTTATTCAAGCGAGACGAAAAGGGGATCAGATATTCAGATCAGGACGATGACGAATCGTATGATCGATGCTGCTGTCGCCAAGGCCGAACCAAGCCAAGAGGCAACAGGATGCAGGACGGGACACAGGGGGTTTGGACTTGTCATTTCTCGCCCGTGACCGTGAGACGAGCCAGAGAGCCAGTCGCTAGCTTGGATTGGATACAGATGCAGCGTGCGCAAACAGCGCAAGCGACGAGCCTGATCCTGCACCGCGCATAGGCGCGCTGCTGCAAATGATCGCGTCATTTCTGCTCTCGGGGACATGATATTTTGTACTACTACACGATAGGCTAATGTTCCATTTGTGAATAAAAATAAAGGTTTGTTGTGTTCTCCCTTCGGTTAGCTCAATTTTTTTTTGGCATATTGGTTAGCTCAAATTTAAGCTAATCAATGTCAATTAAAAAATCAGAGGGAGTAAATGGTTAATAATAACCTGCAAAAGTTTCAGAATTGGGCTTTGATAGCGAGCCCAGACTTTTGTTGACCTTGGCACCTTGCAACTTGCAAGAGCTCGCATGGTCAGATGGGCCAACTCTTGTGCCGTCGCAGGCATGGCGGCCCACAATTATTGCACCAGCCAGCTGCAAATGACCGCGGTCCGAAAGAGCTGCAAATGCTAATGGTAGCGGTCAGAAATGAGGCTAATGTGCAAAGGATCTGTGAAGAATAGAGGATATGACGAATACAATTATCGATCATATAAAAGAACTGACAACAATCGTAGTTCAAAAACCATGGTCAAAGGCAGTTACATATCCGAATACTCCGAAACAAACAGGATATACTTATACAGCAAAGTATGATCAATTCTGACTAAAGAAGAGAATTATGAAAACTAGAAACTGAAGAGATACCACATCAAACTTCCACAGAATATATATCACTGTCATAACCATCCATCAGGTTTTGAAAGGAAGCCGGGATTGGAGGCAATTCAACGTCGACAACTCCTTCCAACATGTGAATAACTTGCCTCATGGATGGCCTGTGGATCTCATCATCCTGGATGCACCAACAAGCGACTCTGCAGGCCACATCCAACTCCTTCACACTAGCATTTCCTTCAAGCCTGTCATCAAGCAAGCATAAAACATCTCCTTCATTCACTTTGGCAGCAGCGTAAAATGGGAAATACCGATGATTCCCATATCTCATTTTCTCAGTACTCCTCCGCCCTGATATTATTTCGAAGAGCACAACACCAAAGCTATAGACATCTGCTTTGTGAGTAATAACCTGTCCAGATATCCACTCTGGTGCAAGGTAGCCAATGGTTCCTCGGATAGTGGTCAGTGCAGTGCTGAAATCTCGTCCAAGAAGCTTTGCCATACCAAAATCCGCAATTTTGGGGCAAAATTCTGCATCCAGTAGAATATTCTCAGGCTTAATATCACAATGTATGATGCAGTCCCTACATTCCTCGTGCAGGTAAGCCAAAGCTCTAGCAATACCAATGACAATCTGATGGCGAAGATTCCAACTTAATAACCTTGGGTTTTCTTGAAAGAGATGAGAGTCCAAAGAACCATTTGGCATATACTCATAGACCAGCAACCTTCTGGACCCTCGAGTACAGAATCCCAGAAGACGCACAAGGTTAGTATGTTGAATCGTCCCAACAGTCTGTACCTCTGTCCGGAATTGCTTCTCTCCATGCCCTAGGCATTTTAACATCTTCACAGCAACAACAGTTGAACCTGCAATTGTTCCCTTGAAAACACTTCCAAAGCTCCCTTCCCCAAGTTTCTCAGAGAAATTTCTTGTGGCTTTCTTGAGCTGTGCATAAGAGTACACTGCAAGAAAACCTTCCATTTTTGACTGTCTTGCAACACATGAGGGTTTCTTGTATATCAAAAGAAGCATCAACACGATAAGAATAACCACCATTAACCCAAATGTTAGTATGAAAATCAGTATGTGTGGCCTGCTTTTACTTGGAGAACCTATACGCATATAAATCTTAGTGTATGGAGGGTTATCAGATGAAGTCAAATTAAGCAACATGTTGTACCATATCTTGCAGCCAGAATGATAGGAGTATGCTGCACAGTAGCATTCGCTTAAACATGCCGTTCGACATTCTTTACTAGTTGCTGCCATCACCTTCTGAGGATTGTCAGGAAGCCCCTGTAGATTGTCTAACATAACAAATGAGTCAGTGGAGACAACACCTTGGCAGTTTAAGGGGGTAATTCTACTGCAGCCACTAACAAAGTGTCCAAGCTCCCATTCATTTGGATCCGTTGGTCTGAAACCATCAATACATTCGCATGTTCCTTTGCTTGTGCAAATACCAAATGCACCACAGTAAAAAGCACTAACATTGCAGCTGGAAGGGTAGTTCCACACAGGTTGCCAGCCACTAATTGTTGCATTATCTAACCACCTCAACAAACTGACTTGCCCAAGATGCAATTTCATGAATTCAATATCATTTGGAATTTCTGGATCATTTAGTCGTACCAAATTGCCATTTCCTTCATAGGTAACCATCCAATCCGGAAAGGTTCCAAGATAGTCATGACCATCAATGAACATGATGAATCCCCTCTTCCTACTTTGGTTGATCATGAGGGTACAATTATAAGGAGGCTTGTACAGGGTAAGCAAGATGTTGGCTCCAATGACCATGTTCAATCCAAGCCATGCTCCTGGGAGCAGTGCATCAGCTGGCTGATCAAAGCTCTGCCAAGTGACCACAGAAGAGTTGAACTGGCCTCTCACTACAAAGTTTCCAGTGTTAAGGAGAACTGCCACAGCAGTGCCTGAACCATTTCTCACTGAATTTGAGGTCCATAGAACAGAGCCTAGCTCCTCAATATAAAGTTCGCCCGAATCGACATAGAGCTTTGCATTAAGGAAGTTGGTAATGGGAATCCTGTTTCCCACCCAGAAGTTTACTGGATTGTTGCTTATAATGTTCTTGTATCGTATGCCGAGGTAGTGCTTCGTACCACCTGGGGAGAAAAAACCCAACTCAAACATGCCATTTTCTGATACTAAGGTTTCACTGCCTGATAGAGATTGGCCAGGAAAAAGAGTATCTGATGCAACTGCTGCATAGCTACCCACAAATAATATGATCACGCTGAGGATAATTGCAGCAGAGAGGGCAGAGAAAGAATGTTTGCAGTTCATTTCTTATGTGAAAGCACTATCTCTGAAGAAAAGACAGACATACATAAGGATTCAATAAATATGCACCTGAACAAAAGAAATTGCAATAAGGATGGATACCTCGAGTAATGGTTGAAGAATATCCCTGCTGCTCCGGTTTTCATTCTCTTACAGTTTTCACAGTGGTGATTATATTTGTTTAGAAACAGGAAGAACTATGTGTTTGCCAGTTGTCACCGAGATCTTTCAACTTACTGCACTAAAACTGATAAGGACAGTCAACTACCTAATAGTCACATACTGTACCAAACAGGTCAAACACCTTTATCTCAATAGTGCTACCTATGCATCGAAGAATGATGACTTTTTGATCAATAATATTTCACTTTCATCAATTATTATTCCATCACTTTCCAAGTTAGGGAAATGGTCACTCGATTAAAAAAGCTACTGTTTTGAACTTTTGATCAATGTCTTGCTATGATCAGTGATATACTTTCAGTCCTGTCATGCAGATGATATCACGAATAAAAGTACAAAAGTGCATGCATCCTCAAATAAGAATGGATTTCCTCTGAAAAAGAAAAACCAGAAGAGGGGGGTTATGGTTTTAACAGGAGATTTATCACTACAGGAAGAATTATTGGCCAATTTCAGCATCCTAGGCATTTCAATCAACATAAGGCAAGAACATGGCACGAGCAGACCATTCTTACTGGATAGGTAGACTGACTCTGACTTTCTAAGACATCTGCATCCAAACAGCCCAACATGGTGTGTACCATTGACCTGATACAGTGAGAAACTGGCCTAACAAATTTATCTGGCCATAGTTTTTAGTTCATGGTCCACCAATGTTAATGGTAAATTACTAGCACAAATGAGAGCATTGGAAAAAATCACACTGAAGTAGGATAAGACGCAACAAGTCTATGCTAATTTAATGAAAAATTCCATGATCTTCAATGGTGCAAGACATGCATTGCTGAATCATGTGCAATGTTTCATCCCATTGAATGTTAAGTTTTCCGTGTTACATTCATAAAAAAGATGGTTTTATCTGCTAGAATTAAAATCTGGCAGTTGATAGTAGTTTCGGTAAATACTCACCTAGATCTGCACTGATGTTTAAACATAAATTAGGGTGTGCCTTCTTTGCTCATCTGTCCTTCTAGGTCCACATGTGAGCAAACACAAGTTTTCAAAAGGAAAGAAAGCCAGTGGTAGTTGAAAGATAAAAATGATCTCAGGATGTTTATATTGGAATGCACAAAGTGAAAAAAAAAACTAACCAAATGTAAGACATTGCACCACGTCACTGACTAGAATGGAACAAAAGAATCAACTGGACAAACAAGCTTACATCAGATAGAACACACCACAATATTTTCTTAATTAGCTCTAACACAGCATCATATAGCACCCTTACCAGAGAAAACTTTGTTGTTTTCTTCTATTTTACTATTCCCTCCGTTTCACCGTTTCAGATTGTAAGGCGTCCTACCTCTCTAGTAGGGCGCCTTACAATCTGAAACAGAAGGTAGTAACTTTTAGTCAAACTTCTTTAATATATGAAGTGGTATTACTGACATTGTTTGTTTCAAATGACTGCTCGTTAAGTTCTTGCTTTGTTTTGATCAAACATTAGTTGTTTGAATAAACAGGGATTGAACTCATTCCTTCACATTGGCAGGGATTTTAGTTAATAAAATCACATCATTACTGAAAGAGAGGTGCTGGACCTAATCCCCGTCGATTCAAACAAGCAGTAGTGATTTACTAGCACATTTCCTCTAGTTCCAGATCATCCATGTTGTATACCGCATGCTAATTATATATTGCTGATAGAAGCCGTTTGTGTTGAAGATTTTATAGTGGAAAAACATTTCAGTTAAACCTATGTTTCAATGCTAGAAGAAAAAAAAAAGACATAAGAAGCTAGGAAAAAAATGCATGTATCATGAACAGTAAAACCACTATGACGGCTGATGATGATCTCCATATGGTTAATAAAATTGCTCTACATATTCCTACCTTTGCTTGTTCAGAATGGAGTTTTAGGTTCGCCCTCTAATACTCCTAATTACGCACCTAATCACTGCAACTCGCTCAAAAAAGGCCACTTTACTCCACGAATTGAAGCACTAAACCCCTAAAAAAGGCCTCCAACAATACTAAGGGAAGAAATTGAACTTGAAAGTGTGCAGATGCAAAATCCAAGTGTACACTAGAAGAAACATAATTTTAGATAACTAAGTGGATCATGATGTGCAGGTAAGGTACTAAATTAGTAGTTGCCTCTGTCAACTCAAGTAACCCATCCATGGCTAGTCGTCTGTTTTTTCCTTATCTGTAATGCAGTTTTCACAGTTCACATGCTTGCGTCGCTTTCACCACTATATATGGTTAGCACATATCCACAATACCACATCTAAGAATGAGTGATTAAATCAAATTCGACATGCTTGATAATGACTTGCAATCACCCAAAATCGAGCCAATCAATGGGGGCCATGGGGTTAAATCAGTTTAGTGGTTAGCCTCGCACTAGGGTCAATTAATTATTAAGACCAAAAATTGACAGGACTCACAGCACAAATCGTTATTTGTTTTAACTTACAGTGCCTAATCTACCAGGTTTGGTCAAAGACACTCCGACATGCCAAAACTACGCAGATTAAGTAACCTGTTCTAAGAGGAATTCCAGCCGAAGGCAAAGAAAAAGTAGAACAGGAAATAGAAAACACATTAGGAGATATGAAAATCCCACCCCTACGGTTGCAGGACCAAACGAGCCTTAGGGTTGGCGACGAACGCGCCGCCATGCCGTCGGCAGCCGACATCCTCCACTCGCGGTTGCTCGCCGTCGACCGAACCCGCTGCCCCGCACTGGACCGCGCCGCCGGCAGGCAGCATCGAACACTCGGGCCATCGCGCGGCGGGATCCCCATCGAGTCGGCGCGGCGCCGCCTCCGGCGACCTCGCCGTCGGAGACGCCCACGAAGTGCGCGGCGGCGGTAGGGCTCATTTGTGACGGAAGCGCAGAAGAAACGCACATGCCTCGGCCCAACTGAAACGGTTGTCGCAATCCCGTTACGGCCCATCTACTAAATAGGCCGAAAGTATGTCACAATCCCGTCTGGTCCATGTATTAATGTACTATGGGCCGGAAGTTTATCACGGCCAGTTCAGGCTGATGTATAACGTGCCACGCTACAAATGATTGGGCCAACTAAGAAATGGAAGCCTATTTGGGCCACTGGTTGGGCTGCTCAGCCAGCGTTGTGGACCCCGCCAGCGTCGACGTTGGAGATCAGCAGAAAGCCAGAACCTTTGCTAACCATTGATTCACCTCAGGTGTGTCGTTCAAGAATATCACGTTGATATGAACGACAAACGCCTTCGATTGACACGATACTATGCAGCAGTCGAAAAATTTAATCGACTTTAAGAGGGTCAAATTACAAGGAGAGTTTCATACAAGAACCGCTCGTTGGTTTAATTGCATCAGTTAATCATCGTACTGGTTAATTGCTGGTTACATAAGTCCACGAGTGGATGAAATCAATGAATCAAGTAATTACGCACATCAAATTTACAGAGAGAGGGGCATGATCACCATCTGATCAAGGAGCTAGGAAGAAATTTCGCAAAAAAAAAACAAAAAAAAAGATTTTGAATCAAAACCTTCCTCTAAACTTTTTACAGAAGGTACTAGAAGTCTAATAAAAACTATCTATGTATCCTTGATATGCTATATCTCTAAATGCATCACGATTAACATCGATCAGAATAAATCCCTGTCTCTCTTTGGCAATAGCCTTTATACTAAAGCCTCTACAGGTTAGATAGGGTTGTTCCTATTTTTTTATAGACCCGAAATATATCTTCAACTCAGCAATACCTCTTATTTCTCGGTCCCTAATTTATTTATCTTCTAAGTTAACATAGACATACATATGTTATACCTAATTTAACATCATAATAATTTAAATATGGATATTTGTAACATATTTAAAATTATAATTTAAAACATCATTATTTGAATTTAAATTTAATATTTAAACAAAAAATGATATATGCTACACGTAAATGCTAGACACCACATTAATATTCAATAGTAAAAATATTTGTAAATAATATCATAGACATCATATATAAAGTTTTTTTATGTAATATATATACAACATTACTGTATATGCACATACTATTTGAGAGATGGGCTGGATGTATAGCCCTTAGGACTAGGGGCTAAGGGAGAGGATTTGAGGGTCTTCCTATTTTGAGACTTTGCTGAACCTCGATTTTTTTTGTCATAATTCCTTAAAATCAGTTAGGGGCCTTGTTTAGGGGCTTTCTTAGAGATGCTTTTGAACGATGAAAACACTAACTTGATGACGATGATTGTGCTTACCAATCTTACGCTCAGTTGCCGCAAAAATAACCATATCTGTTATGCAAGGAGGCCAGGTTCTCCGTATCAACTTTGATGATTCGATATGAATGTCGCTGCAAATTGCCGCCTGTACGTAAGCTGATATTGCGTTGTACTCTCTGTTTAGCTTTGAGAAAATCTAGTAGGCAATCCATCCATGTGGATTTAATTTAAAATAAAACAAGTTGCCACAACTTTGGGGAAAAAGCACCCTTTTGTAATAGAAAAATGATATGCTACCCCACCGTTTAGGAGTAGTTGTCTAGTTGATTAAATGTCTTCCGTGGCATGTTGATCGGCAGGTGATCTGCATCTGCCTCCATAGTCCATAGTAGACCATGAGCACGTGCACGTTGGACCAGAAAACTGTTCATGCACGAGCACGTTATTATTAAATTTAATCACACGAGTTCGCGTATTAGATTTACTCCTAAACATCAACCAAGTTGTTAGCGAATTTGTTATCACAAAGTACTCACTGACAACACTCCCAATCCGACAGCTGCCAAGGTGCCAATTCAACAACAACTGCATTAGCTCGATCTTCCATTCCATGGCTCGCTTGCCATCTTCCCGTGCAACATTAACCGTGCCGCTCGCCGCCATCTTCCTCCTGCTCACCGGCAATGGCTACTCGGCGACGACGGACACGATCCTCCCCGGCGAGAGCATGTCCGGCAACCAGACACTCATCTCCAAGAACGGCGAGTTCGAGCTAGGCTTCTTCAACCCAGGCGTCGGCATCCACTACTTCGTCGGCGTCCGCCTCCGCAAACTCACCAGCTACAGCCCAACGTTCTGGATCGGCGACCGCGTCTACGTCGTCGACCTGCCACACGCTTCCCTCGAGCTCTTCGGCGACAGCCTCTTCATCAAGGAGAACGGCGCCAGCCTCTGGTGGTCGAGTCCCTCCTCCTCCTCCTCCTCCTCCGTCGCCGCCGTGGCAATTCTCCTCGACACCGGCGATCTCGTGGTGAGGGACACGAGGAACGCGTCACGTGTCATGTGGCGAAGCTTCGATTACCCCGGCGACGCGCTGCTACCGGGAGGGAGGATCGGGCTCGACGTTGCCACGGGAAAGAACGTGTCGCTCACGTTCGAGGGGTTCTCACACAACGGCAGCCTCCGTGCCGACCCGAGCCGGACGAACGGGTTCGTGCTCGCCACCGACCGGCGCGACGTCCTCGGCGTGTTCCCAAATTGGATGGTCACATCCCAAGACAACGGGAGGTCGATGTCGCTCAACCGCGACCCGAACAATTCCGTCGAGTTCTTGCAGCTGAAGGTTGGGCAGGTGAGCCTGATGCGGTGGTCGGAGTCCGACGCCGGGTGGGTGTCTCGCTGGACGTTCCCCTCCGGCTGCAAGTCCGGCGCCTTCTTCTGCGGCGACTTCGGCGCCTGCACGATCGACGGCGAGTGTCGCTGCGTCGACGGGTTCACGCCGTCGGACGCGAAGGAGTGGCGGCTCGGGTACTTCGTCACCGGCTGTTCCAGGTCTGTCAAGCTGAGCTGCGAGACGAACGGCGATGACTCCTTCGCCGTTGTTGATAGGCTTCAAGGGCTTCCTTACAACGGTTTTGATGAGACAGTGGACAGTGATGAGGATTGCAGGGCTGCTTGTCTGAACAAATGCTACTGTGTTGCATACTCGTATGAATCTGGATGCAAGCTCTGGTATTATAATTTGTACAATGTGAGTTTCGCTGATAAACCTCCGTACAGAAAGATCTATGTCCGTTTGGGTTCCAAGATCAGGAGTAAAAGGGGATTGGACACAAGATGGATTGTGCTCCTGGTGGTTGGATCAGTGGCTGTGGCTTCTGCAATTTTGGCACTGGTGCTTCTGTTCAGATACAGGAGAGATTTGTTTGGTTCCAGTCAGTTTACAGCAGAAGGATCTATGGTTGTGTACTCTTATGCACAGATCAAGAAGGCTACGGGGAATTTCTCTGATAAACTCGGCGAGGGTGGATTCGGAAGTGTTTTCAGAGGTACATTGCCTGGATCAACCACTGGTGTTGCTGTAAAAAGTCTCAAAGGCCTTGCGTACGCAGAGAAGCAGTTCAGAACAGAAGTGCAGACGGTTGGAATGATCCGACACACTAATCTTGTGCGTCTCTTAGGATTTTGCGTCAACGGGAACAAAAAGTTGCTGGTGTATGAGTATATGCCAAATGGATCTTTGGATGCCCATATCTTCTCAGAGAAGTCTAGTCTTTTGAGTTGGGAAGTTCGGTACCAGATTGCAATTGGTATTGCAAAGGGTCTAGCCTATCTACATGAAGAATGTGAGCACTGCATCATACATTGTGACATTAAACCTGAAAACATACTACTTGATGAGGAATTCAGTCCGAAAATCGCAGATTTTGGCATGGCGAAGCTTCTCGGACGACAATTTAACGCTGCGCTGACCACCATTCGAGGGACTAGGGGATATCTTGCACCAGAGTGGATTTATGGCCAGCCTATTACCAAGAAGGCAGATGTGTATAGCTTTGGCATTGTACTTTTCGAAATAATCTCAGGAAGAAGGAGTACTGTTGCAATGAAATTTGGGGACCATCGATATTTCCCTAGTTATGCAGCTTCACAAGTGAACGAAGGAGATGTTTTGTGCTTACTCGACGGCAGGCTGGAAGGAAATGCTAATGTGGAGGAGCTTGATATCACTTGTAGAGTTGCCTGTTGGTGCATCCAGGATAGAGAGAATGACAGGCCATCGATGGGGCAAGTTGTTCACATGCTAGAAGGTGTTGTTGATACGGATGTGCCACCAATTCCAGCTTCGTTTCAGAACCTTGTGGAGGGTGACGACAGTGATATACATATATACTCCGAAGAGAGCTGGCGTTTGAGGACCCAAGATTAGCGCCAGTTTCCCCCTCCTGTTAAGTTTTGGTTTCTTTTTCTAGGCATGTTTGATGCCAGCAGATTAGTCAGTTATAGACATTAGACATGTATGAACTAGTATGCTGTGTAAATGCAGTGAAAGGTTGAAAAATGCTGCTCTAGTCATTTTGCCATAAAGGCTGCGATTGTTTCGGTTTTTTTTTTCAAAAAAGTGGTTGACATATGAACAAAGCAATAAAGAATAATTTATGGGTAAAACTTCTACATTTGTATTATTCATGATCTGAAATCCAAGGCTGAAAAAAAAAGATTACGATGAAAAAAAACTTAAAGTCAACTTCAAAATTACGGTAAAAATTTAAATTTTGGCTACTTTAAAAGCGAAACGATGGGAGCCAAAATTATCTGTAGTGCAGATGTGCATATATAAAACTAGAGTACCAAAATAATTCTTCCTAATGATGAAGTCTAGAATGATACAACAATTACAAGTTTGATCTTGTCCTTTCAAAAAAAAAAAAGGTTTATCTGGCACATCATGGATACTACAATAATTCCTGCCCTAAAGCCAATCATTACCACGCAAAAATCTTAAATTTGAGAGGTCTAACCGTCTATGAGCAAAACTTGAGCATAAATCAGTACAGTATCCTGATTTTGTTTTATTTACTTGCCTGGCTAACCGACCAGGGTTGGTTAGGATTCACCGTATATTAGCTTGATCTAAGAAGAATTCCATCCTAATAATAGAGGACAACAAGAATCAAAATGATTGGAAATGCAGATTCGCAGCTCACCTCCGGAAGTGCCGCTGTCTGCGTCGAGGGCAGCGACCCCCCGCCGCCGCCCCTCAGACATGGAGATGCAGACACCATTGGCGGCGGCATTGCCATCCGCGAAGGCCACGAGGAAGCCCACAGAGACGCAGCATCACAATCCGGTTCCGGCCCAAACAGTACACTGCTGAAGATTTGGGCCCATAAGAAAATGGGAATTTTTATGGGCCGTGAGGGAGGAATAGCCACAGCCACACGCCCACTGCCCACGCATATGGGCCCTGTTCGACTGGCTGGTCTGTACTGGTTGGGATGAATGATTTTTTTATATGAGTTGGTCGTGTTGAATGAGGTTTTTGTCGGATTGTTTACCCTGAGACCACACAGTCTTCAAAGTTTAACCCCTGTTTGGATGCAAAGGTGCGGTTTCTCAACCTCCTATTCTTCCCCGTTCCATGCCGTAAATTCGATGTTGATTTACATAACGGTAATGCTGTTCGTTCGATTTAGCTGTGAATTAGCAATGATTAGTCAACAAGGTGTTGAATATGCAGCGAGCCAGCGACTGTGTTTTGCCCAAATCTTACTAAATCTAGCGTGTTTATATTGATTGGCCTTCTGCCTGAAACCTGCAGGGAACGTTGTGTTTAATTTGGCGGTTGAGGTCTTCTGACTTGGTAAACGTAAGGCACCTCTCAAAAGTAAAAATTGAGGTGTTTTGACATAGGCAGCTTTCGAATTTAATGTGTTTGCCTTGGTTGGCTCTTCTCAAATTCAAGGCGAAAATTCCAAGGGTAGGAAATTGCCCATAATGTGTATTGCGAAACATACAACAGGTTTCACATTCAACAGGACGTATGGTTGCTCTTACGGCAACAGCTAATCAGTTAAGCTTTCATCGAATGGTTTTATGAACATCTGCAGTTATACAGTCAAAGGAAGATGATCAGGGGAGCAAAGTTCCACCTTCAACTATTTCATTGCATTTACAGCTAAAACATACCACCACTAGTTTATGCACGCCTAATTCCTACTGATTAATCTTCTGACATACTAGTTTATGCATGCCTAATTTCTAACGGATTAATCTGCTCACATCAAGTAGAAAGAAACAAAGAGTTCCTTATAGAAAACTTGAGGGGAAGCTATTACTAATCTTGGGTTCTCAATTGCCAACTTTCTTCAGAGTATATACCACTATCATCACCCTCTATAAGATTTTGAAATGAAGCTGGAATTGGAGGCATTTCCATATCGACAACGCCTTCCAACATGCGAACGACTTGCCCCATCGACGGCCTGTCATTCTCTTCATCCTGGATGCACCAACAGGCCACTCTACAGGTATTGTCAAGCTCCTTCACATTGGCATTTCCTTCCAGCCTGCTATCCAATAAGCACAAAACATCTCCTTCGTTCACTTGTACAGCAGCATAAGTAGGAAAATAGCGATGGCTCCCAAATTTCATTCTCTCTGTAGATCTTCTCCCTGATATTATTTCGAAAAGCACAATGCCAAAGCTATAAACATCAGCTTTTTTGGTGATAGGTTGCCCATATATCCACTCTGGTGCAAGATAGCCCATTGTCCCTCGGATGGTGGTCAATGCAGAGTTAAATTCCCGTCCAAGAAGCTTCGCCATACCGAAATCGCAGATTTTGGGGCAAAATTCCTTATCAAGCAGTATGTTTTCAGGTTTAATGTCACAATGTATGATGCAATCCTCACATTCTTCATGCAGATAGGCTAGACCCCTTGCAATACCAAGCGCAATTTGGTATCGAACTTGCCAACTCAAGAGACCAGATTTTTCAGAAAAGATATGTGCATCCAAGGATCCATTTGGCATATACTCATAAACCAGCAACCTTCTATTCCCATTGACGCAAAATCCCAAGAGACGGACAAGATTAGTGTGCCGGATCATCCCAACCGTCTGTACTTCTGTCCTGAACTGCTTCTCTGCTTGCCCATGGCCTTTCAGATTCTTCACAGCAACAACAGTGGTTGATCCAGGCAATGTTCCCCTGAAAACACTTCCGAAACCTCCCTCGCCGAGTTTATCAGAGAAATTCCCCGTAGCCTTCCTGATCTGTGCATAAGAATACACAATAAGAGAGCCTTCTACTTCAAACTTGTCGGAAGCAAACAAGTCTCTCCTGTATCTGCACAGAAGCACCAATGCCAACATTGCAGAAGCTACAACTAATGATCCAATCACCAAGAGCACAATCCATCTTGTGGTCAATCCCCCTTTTCTCCTGACATTAGAGCCCAATCTGACATAGATCTTGCTATATGGAGGTTTATCAGCTAAGCTCAGATTATACAAGTTATGATACCATAGCTTGCATCCAGATTCAGTAGAGTATGCAACACAGTAGCATTTGCTCATACAAGCAGCTCTGCAATCCTCATCAGTCGCCACTGTCTCATCCTGAGGATTGTAAGGGAGACCTTGCAGTTTATCAACAATGGCGAAGGTGTCATCGTCGCCGCCGTCGGTCTGACCGCCGTTTGCCTCGCAGTTCAGTGGAAGAGACCTCGAGCAGCCGGTGACGAAGTAGCCGAGCCGCCACTCATCCGGGTACGACGGCGTGAACCCGTCGACGCAGCGACATTCGCCGGCGGCGGCGGCGGCCGTGCAGGCGCCGAAGTCGCCGCAGAAGAAGCCGCCGGACTTGCAGCCGGAGGGGAAAGTCCAGCGAGCCACCCACCCGCCGCCGCCGGATTCCGACCACCGCATCAGGCTCACCTGCCCGAGATTGAGCTGCAAGAACTCGATGGAATAGTTCATCACCTCGTTGAGCACCAGCGACGCGCCGTTGCCGTGTGACGTCACCATCCAATCCGGGAACACGCCGCGGACGTCACGGCCGTCGGTGGCGAGCACGAACCCGTTCGTCCGGCTCGCGTCGGCGCGGAGGCTGCCGTCGTGTGAGAATCCCTTGAACGTGAGCGACACGTTCGTCGCCGTGGCGGCGTCGATCCCGAGGATCCCGCCGGGGAGGAGCGAGTCGCCGGGGTAATCAAAGCTCCGCCACATCACGCGTGAGGAATTCCCCTCTTCCCTCACCACGAGATCGCCGGTGTCGAGGAGGACGGCGACGGCGGCGGCGGCGGCGGCGGAGGAGTTGGACGACCAGAGGGAGGCGCCGGACTCCTTGATGTAGAGCTTTTCGGCGAAGATCTCGAGCGAGACGGCGGCGAGGTCGATGACGCCGACCCTATCGCCGATCCAAAAGGTGGGGCTTTTGCCGGCCAATTTCCGCATCCGGACGCCGAGGAAGCGGTGGATGCCGGAGCCCGGGGTGAAGAATCCAAGCTCGAACTTTCCGTTCTTGGACACGAGCGTCTGGTTCCCCGCCATCGGCTTGCCGGCGACAATGGTGTCCGTCGATGCCACCGCCGCCGACAAGAGCTCGCCGCCGACGATTGACAGCAGCAGGAGGAAGAGGAGGAGGGGCGCTTGCGGCGGCACCATTTGGATCAATGATGGTGAACGGATGCGCTTCACTGATCTCCATTGGCGGCCATGGATGGAAGAGGAACGAGTAATCGAGCTCGAGCACGCCATGGATGGATGGAAGTGGAAGACGAGTCAAGATAACCACTACTAGTACCAAGTTGGTACGGATGGAGTCAAGCGGCAGTGAAGTGTCAGCCGTCGGATCCGAAACGGAGGGGTCAGATTCACTCTTGCTCTGAAATTGGCGCTTTCTTGATGCAGCGGCACACTGGCACATAGTCATAGGCTCATAGCCTCATAGGCATGGCCAAACCGTGCTTTCGTTGGCAAGTCAGTGGGTTTAGCTAGATTTAGCTTGCGTGGTTTGGTTTGATACAACAGCTGATGTATCCGTGACGGAGTACCATGCACACCAAACTCATTTTGTTGACCACCATCAAATTATAGTCGCTGGCAGGTATTCTCTCCGTAAAAAAATGACTATTTTAGGTGGACCTTTTGTCTTATGGACAGAAATTCCATATAAAACGTACTATATTTTGGCCGAATAGAGTAATTTACTTTTAACAAGTCGAAAGCATGAGTGTAGCACATTAAATAAGACTAGAAACTTACACAATCGGCATATGTAGATTGTTACCATCTGGAGTTACCCGTAACTTGAAGGTTACCGTAGTTCTTGTTAAAATATCACCGTTAACCATCTACATTTTCGTTTGACTTGATTCGGTAGCGGCTGTCAGGGACACACTGCTCATCGTCGCCACCGCCGCCCAGGCTCACATTGGTGAAAAAAAGGGGGGAGAGGGAGGAAGAGAAGTGGCAGGCAGTGTCTAACTGACATGTGAGTCCCACGTGTTTTAAAGTGTTGTTTTGTTGACTATGCCACGTTGACAAAACTCATGTTCTATACTGTCTCTTGGAGACTTGGACCTCGGTTAAATGGATTTGTCATCTTCAGGGACCTAGCGTGAACTTATTTCAGTAGTGAATGGGCATTCTCCTATAGGCCTGGACATGAGACAATTCTGGGCTGGGCTAGTTTCTGAATCCATATCGTGGGTCAGACCATTCGGTCCGGCCCGACCGACCCATGTGCATCCTCAGCTGGGAAGTGGGAAGCAGAATTTAATAATTTCGATTTCTCGGCTTCGGCTCCCGTCTCGTATCCGTCCGACTCCGGCCGCCGCCTGCGCCGATCTCCGGCGAGCCGTCGTCCGGCTGTTTCCGCCGCCGGTGAGCATCCATCCGTTACTCAGCCACATTCTCTTTCTCATCTCTCTCTATCCACGCACTTCCTTTCTGCAATTTGCAGTAACCCTAGGTTCGTTCTCTTCTAGATCTGGCTTAATTTGCCTTATGTTTGGTTGGTTGAGACTAATAACACTTCTTCTGTTCACAGAAAGTGTGGGGGTTCAGCTGAAGCCCCATGTCGCACGTTAGATTCGCCCCTGGCGGCGGTGGCGGCGGAGCTGGGAGTGTCATCGGATCGTACGCCGTCTCAGTGCAGGTACTGGGAGCTTTGTATTTTTAGATTGTTCAGCCGGCTTAATTGGTTTCCAGCGACTATTTTTGTAATGTACTAGGGTTTTGGTTCCTGTTACGGGCTTCTAATTCGAGGTCAAATGCTGAATGGTCTGGGTTAATTGGAAGAATTTGTCGTGTTTTTCCCTCTACATGTCCATGAACTTTAAATTGCTGTAGATCAGAGTCTTAACTGCAACTGGTAGCGAGAATGTATTTGAATATTGGGTTTTGATTTTTGGATTGCTTCCTGAAATTGAGAAAAATGATATGCATTACCATTTCCGCTCCCAAATGTAATCATTTCTAGATTTTTTTTTAGCAGAGATCAAGGCTCAGAAGAAAATGCTATAGTGCCCCTCATTAAATGAGGTGTGGTTGGGAGTGAGAGGGTGTTGGGGTAAGATGGGGAGAAATTTAAATGATTGGCGATTAATCATAAAAATGTTTATATTTCAGTATGGGGATGCTAAGTTAGAATTTGGTATGGATATTCTGGTTCATGTGGTCAATTGAGTGTGAACAGAAGTTTATTTCAGATAGTACAATAGTTTATGATACATAACTCTTCTTTTTGTTTGAAATTGAACGATTATCAGAGTTGGTTGGTTGGTGGTATTCATGACATGCTGTGCCAAGTACAGCATATTTGTTGTAATAATGTCACAAAATATTTGCATTTTCACTATGCTGTTAACAGCTCTTCTATGAGGCTCAATTTCATAGTATTTTCATTTGCGCATCATTAAAATTACCTTATGTAATGGAACTTTCACAAAAAACTGAAAATCGTAGCTTCAATCTATCTAGTCTTATTGATCTGCAGGAGCTTTTGGTTATTGATGATTTGCTATCAGCTCTTGTGGGTATTGAGGGACGATACATTTCAATTAAGAGAGTACGTGGAAAGGAGGGTTATGTTGTCTTCCAGATTGATTCGTCAATGGACCTTGCACTTCAGGTAAGGCCTGACACTAGTAATAGGATTATGCATTTCCGCCCAAAAGGAGAAATGTTTGGTGCTTAATTTTTTAGGGTTTTGCAGGAATTGACTCGTCGAATATTTCCCTTATGTGAGGATTTTGTGTTGGTAAGCCATTTTGTGGAGTCCAGATCACATTTCAAGAATGGTCTGGTCAACCATGCTCTAGCTGCAGCATTAAGGGCATTTCTCTTGGTAAATTCCCTATCCTGAGGAGGAGTATTTTATTTTGGACTACAGGTTTTCCAATGTTCCAAATGGTGCCAAAATGAATATACTAACAATTCCATATCATCGAGTAAAAGCAGTAATGCCTAAATCATGAATTCTAGTGTTTAATTGTTTATTCTGACATGGAAACATTTGCATGAATTGTATCGGTAGAGAGTAATCTTATTACATTGGCCTTAAAAGATGGTCTATGTTTTCCTTTATAAGTCCTCATAAGCGTATTTGGCACAAAGTTAAATGTTTTATTTGTTTTCCAGGATTATCAGGCAATGGTTGCTCAACTAGAGCATCAATTCCGTCTTGGGAGACTATCAGTTCAAGGGTTGTGGTTCTTATGTCAGGTGAGTTTTATTTATCTGCATAAGCTATTTATCCTGATTTGGTTATCATTTTAACACATCAAGTCCTGATGTGCTATTTGGCAGAGGATGATGACATCATTGAACGCGCTTGCTGTTCTAGTTGAGAAAGCTATCTCCAATAACACCAGTGGTTCAGCTACACTTAATCTACTTCAAAGTCAGGTACTTCACCTGTGAGATGCAGTTTTTTCCATTTGCATCTCTCTTTCTCGAAATACAAGAGTCTGGTGGGTATGAATCTTGTTCAGTAGGCAGTAAGTCCAAGCTGAACAGATTTGGTTATCTTATTGGTGGAACATATCTTCTACATAGCCATTTTCTTAACATTCAGTTTTGTCTTAGCTTGTTCGTCCTGGTCCATACGATTAGCTATTTTAACCATGTATTAATTTTTCATACTCCTCTCAACATAGGCAAAGGCGATGGCTGGTGATAGTGCTGTTCGATCCTTACTGGAAAAGATGACAGAATGTGCAAGTGCAGCATATCTTAGGATGTTAGAAAGGTCTGTCATGTTCATAACTTAATTATCTGGTTGAACTTAATACACATTTTATAGCTGCCACTGTTCTTTTTTTGGATTGTAGTTTTAAGACTTGTTTACCTTAAGTTTAAATAGCTTGTTCTATAATTTTATATTTTTTGAGCTTCTAATGGATTTCATTTTAGGTGGGTCTATGAGGGCGTTATAGATGACCCTTATGGTGAATTCTTCATTGCTGAAAACAAATCCTTGCAGAAGGTGCCTGATTAGTTAGAATTGTCCCGTGCATTTTTCATTAAGACTAGAATATTGTGCTTGTTTTCTTGAAAGTTTACCAGAGTCTTTCATTGATTTTGGTAGGAGAGCCTTACTCAAGATTATGATGCCAAATATTGGCAGCAAAGATACAGTCTAAAAGATGGCATCCCTAGTTTCCTTACTAATGTTGCTGCCACAATACTGACAACTGGAAAATATCTAAATGTTATGAGAGAATGCGGGCACAATGTTCAGGTATGCATGATTATTTTCTGAGTTTGAATGATTAAATGCTGCAATATATGTGTCTTTTAAGAAAATGCTTATCTTAAACATTTTGTTTAGGATTCGTTGTCAGAGAGTTCTAAGCTGACGGGCTTTGGTTCAAATCACCAATATCTTGAATGCATCAAATCTGCGTATGACTTTGCAAGTTGTGAACTCTTGACTCTAATGAAAGATAAGGTTATAACTGTTCACAACAGATGCACTGCTATATTTCATTTTCTTCTATGCCCTGGCTTCTAATTTGTTTTATTTACTATGTAGTATGATCTCATCGGGAAACTGCGGTCCCTGAAGCGTTACCTACTTCTTGACCAAGTATGGAGAAAACTGTGAACATTTACTCGTCTGTATTATTGCTCCACATCAGTACTATTTAAAATACCAGACACATTCGCTGGGTATTCTGTTATATGATTATCTTAACAGTGGAAATGAATGCGATATTGCCAACTTGATTTTAAACATCTGTCTTTATTTTCTCGCACTAGTTCTCCAATTTGCTTTCTCTGTTTTGCAGGGTGATTTTTTGGTTCACTTTATGGATATTGCCCGAGAGGAGCTTACAAAGAAACCAGAAGAAATATCTGTTGAAAAACTTCAGGTATCCTGTTCTGCAGCATTGTCTGTCTGTTTCTTTCCATAAGCTCATGGTGGAAACTGATTTTTGGCAGCTCTGGACTCTGGTCTCAATAAGCTGTTCCTTCTTTGGTTATGTGTTACTCTATTTTTCTTTGTTATATGTTCTTTTGCCTGAACTGTCCATTCTATGTCGCAGTCTCTTGTTGACATCGCGTTGCGAAGTACGGCAGCTGCTTCAGATCCAAGTCATGAAGACTTGACTTGCTGTGTGGTAAATATATCATCTGTCTTATACTCTTGTCTAACTGTAGTGTGTTTTGTTTATCATCATATCTCTGTCTATTTTTTATAAACAGGAAAGAAGTTCCCTCCTTAAGAAATTGAGCACCCTGAAAGACTTGGATTGCTCATATCCTTCAGACAAGCTTGCTGCAGCTGATGTTGACCAGTCCATGCCATTAAGTTTGACTGGCTTGGAAACTTTCTGCCTTAGCTACAAGGTTTATTCTTAGTGTTTACTTCATAATTCTTTTGTCATTGTTTTATCTTGTGATAGATAAATGATATGCAAACTATATATTTCAGGTTCAATGGCCACTATCTCTTGTAATTTCAAGAAAAGCTTTAACAAAGTACCAGTTGATTTTTCGGCTATTGTTCCACTGCAAGCATGTTAGCCGCCAATTGTGTACAGCATGGCAAATTCAACAAGTATGAAAGAACCTTTTCTTCACCCCATCATATCAGCTTACTTGTTTTCTGTTTACTTATTTGACTGATGTAGATTTCTCAACCAGGGGTTCCGTTCTGTCAAGATCCTAGGAACACCAGTCCTACGGTCATCAATTCTTTGTCGCAGCATGCTCAAGTTTGTAAATAGCCTTCTACATTATCTAACCTTTGAGGTAAAGCATCCATGTCACCATACAAACTGTTACCAAAGGTGGCAATATTGCTAAAACATTTTTTTGTGTCATCAGGTTCTTGAACCAAATTGGCATTTGATGCACGATCGCCTTCAAACTGCAAGGAGCATAGATGAGGTTTTATTAGAGTTATTTTGTTAGAGAAAATTGCATTGCAAAAGGGGTACATTACCTTTATTGTTGATGTTGCTTGCAGGTCATCCAGATTCATGATTTCTTCCTGCAGAAGTGTCTAAAAGAATGCTTGCTATTGTTGCCTGAGCTCCTTCTGGTTTGTCTTCTTGCTCTTTTATATGCACAAGTGTTTGTCGCTTCTGTAATTTATTTTTCCTTTTTGCAGAGCTCCATAGTTTTTCAAAAACTTGTCCATTGTAGCAACAACTTTACCTCCTCTTGTTCCTTTCAAACTTATTGCTTGCTTTCTCTTCTAGGTTCATGCTGACTGTAAATGCCTTAGTTTTGACCTCCAACTTAGTCGGTTTTTTGAACCAGGAGAGTAAACCTTTGTGTAGAACGGTAGACAAACAAAGCATCATCTGTTGAATCCCAGCTGCTATCCTATGTTGATTGTCATGGTCTGATACATGTGAAAGCTGAAAACTAATCATTGATTGAGTTTGGAACTAGATTTCTTGCTATGTTGGCATTGCAGTAAAAGAAAAGTTAGATATTATGCAAGCCAGTAATCAGATCATCTGACTGCAAGATAAAACTGGCTGCTTAAAAGTCATTTCTTGACCACACTGTGTATCCTTAACATGATTCATGTGAAGCATATCTCTGGTGGCTAGCAGTTTACTATCCCTTATCCCCCTTTTTCAAAAAGCCACTGTTACTTCGTTGCACATTGAAAGGATGTAGAAGAGTCAATCTATATTTTATTCTTATTATCTGTACATTTGTCACATGCAGAAAGTTGAGAACCTGAAAGCTCTCTGTCTCCAGTATGCAACATCCATCCAGCTCTTGATACCATCCATCGATGTTGCTAAGCCTGAAAATACAACAAAATCTAAAATGCCAAGATCAAAAGTGAGAAAATCAGAAAACAGAGGCCAGCAACTGAAGTTAGCATCGGAAAATGTTGTTATGTCAGAGTCAATTCTGTATGTATCTCATATTCAATCTAGTCGCAAAATTTTTATTTCAGTATATCAATTCAATATCATATGATACAATCTTGGACGGTTTGATGCAGGAAATTTGAAGCAGAATTCAATTCAGAGCTTCAAAGTCTTGTTCCGACGCTAAGTAACAGTTTACAGGCAGAACCATACCTGACTCATCTTGGGCGGTGTATTCTTGGTGTTGGAATCGATCAATGATTGTGGCGACCCATTTTCCGCGGACTTGAGATGATTGGTAGTAGTAGTTTGCATGTGTGTATCGTGTATGTAATCCAGTAGTGTGGAATTCCTCGTCCCCGTCAAGGCTGTGGTTTTTGGGGAATGTATTGAATATTTGTGAAATATGTTGTTTCGACAAGATAGATATAGATAGATGAGTTTTGTAGTAGGATTTATTTAGTGTTAGTTCTGTTGGTGGTGTTGTGCCATGGGCAGTTTCAGGCGTGTTCCTATTGTGTTTTGTTTGAGGATTATGATTTTGAACTCCTAAGAAGAGACTGCCACTGGGGTAGTTAGGTGCCACCAATGTAACCTGTAACAGTGCAAGTGTAACTTCCTAAGCCTTAAGATGTTAACCAGTAAGAAAGCTCTTACAGGCGTGACATCGGCTCACAACTGTTTACTTCATTTTAACATGCATACGTGTTAACCGGCCGCTCTAGCTGTGGCGCGAGGAGTGCTCGTTCGCTTCTCTTTTTCTCTCTCAGAACGATGCTCTTCCTAACATCTTGAGTCGAAGTTGGATTCTCGCGGCGGTCTACGGTGTGTTGGGCCGGAACGGGCTGCGTGTACGAATGATGCTGGCAGGCTGCAACGAAAGCTGCCTTGCTACCTAACGCCGTGGACTCGTCCACTGGGTTAAAACGTTGGGTCCATCTCCACGCAGTCACGTTCCGCTGCACTGGGTGGCAATAGCCAATTTCACTCCTAATACCAAAACAACAACAACAAAACGGCAAAAATTTATACTCCATCCCTCCAAAAATATAAGGATTAATAGGTTGGATGTGACTAATTCTAGCACAAACGAATCTGGACAGGCATGCTAGTTCTAATTGAGCTTAAGCTAGCAAATTGACTCAATTACTAAACTTGCTGTAATGAGATGATGACAAGATGGTGTAAAATTGGCACAAACAAAAAAACTGAAGAAAAAAATCCAACGCGACAGTGTACAGAGCCAGTCGCTGACTCGCCGTTGGATTGCAAGGGATTCCGCGTCCGGTGCGGCCACATGCGCGGGGCTTCGTGACTTCGCCGTGTGCCAACCCACCATATTTTCGTGTCCGCGCGCGCACCGACCCGCGGTTAGCTCACTTCCCACTCGGCCACTGCCACCCACCTCCCCATCCCATCCCCAAACCCAAATCCACCCACCAACAAAAACAAGATGAAATCACACGCGCACGCACGCACGCCGGCACGCCGCGCCACGAGACGACGGTAGAATCCCGGCAGGGCAGGTTTGGTTCCGTTTGGTTTCGCGCGAGCAGAGGAGGGTGTAGCCGATGGCGGCGGCGGCGGCTTGCGGGAGGTGGTGGCTGGTGATCGCGGCCGTGGCGTCCGCGCTCGCCGTCTCCGGGCCTGCCTTCTACTGGCGCTACAAGCAGGGCTTCCCCTCCTCCTCCTCTGCGACGGCCGTCGTCTCCCCCTCCTGCCCGCCCTGCAGCTGCGACTGCCCGCCGCCGCTCTCCCTCCACTCCATCGCCCCCGGTTAGCCATCGACTCCCTTCCCTCTCATCAGATCTATCCAGTGTTTATGCAGCCTGCAACTAGTGTTGAATCAGATATCGATGCCGTTGTATTTACTGAATCACTGCATATAAGTTGTTGGAGAACTAAACTATTTGCGTGTTCTGAACCTTGAACGCTTCTGCATACTACATGAGTTCTGTCCTATTGCTATCAGGCAATTATTGACTGGATTTTACAATTTTTTCATTCCTTTGCAGGGCTTGTCAACTTCTCAACTGCAGGTTTGAGCTCTTCTTTCATGGTCCCTTTAACTGCGAGGTTCATCGTTATTTATCCAATCTTCACATCAAAATTGGTTGAGTATAATGGTTGTTTGATGGATGGTTGGTGTGGTGGTGGATGCGTGGTTAAGTTGTTGTTATGATGTTTATGAGATCAAATACTACTTCAGCCCGCAACCTATAGTTTTGAGAAATTATCTAACCACTATTTTGATGTCTAGGAAAATTAACGTAGCTATGGAGTACTAGGGTAGTACTATTTCAATTGTATGCTATGCAATGTAAATGTTCAAAACTCCAAACAAATTGGTGCTGTTAAAACAGGAAAATTTTATGTGCTGCTAAAAAGGAACTATACCCTTATCACGTTACATAGAAACAGACGCGCTTAAATATTAGCTGCATCTCCTTAGAAGAAAGCTGATGGTGTATGGTCATTAGTATTTGTTGGCATGCATCATACTCGCATAATCTTAGGACCAAAAATCTATATGGTTGCACATTCCAACCTGATTTTGCTACTTTATGGTAACATATTAACAGGGTTAAATGTATGACGGAAACCACATCTAGGTGCAAACTGTTATCTGCAGAAAAGGGGGTGTGACTCGTTATAATAATTTATAATGTTGTGCAGCCTAGTTATTTATAGCTAATCGTTCCTCTTTATAATTTTCCTTGGAATACTTAAGTCCATAAAATTTTGTCTTCTTTGGGCCTGCACATACTGCTTTCACGTTTTTCCTTCCACATCTTTGGTACATTCTCCAATGAGTAGCAAAATTGCCCTGTATTGCTCCACAAGTAGTTGCCATATATTTTGTATAAACAAGGACACTCTTCCTGAGCTGTAAGTAGTGAAATATTTGAATTTGCTCCCTCACATGGTTCAATTGATTTTGTTCTACCTCCTTTTTTCTTTCATGATAGCTGCCTGACCTTGATACTGCCACTGTCAAGAGACTATGCTTGCTTGATTAAACATTCGAGTTGAAACATACAGGTTGCGGCAAAAATGACCCTGAGCTTAGTAAAGAGATGGAGAAGCAGTTTGTCGACCTTCTTAATGAGGAGCTCAAGCTGCAGCAGATTGTAGCTGAAGAGCATAGCCATCACATGAACGCCACTCTTGTTGAAGCTAAAAGACAGGCTACTTTGTATCAACGAGAAGCAGAAAAGTGCAATGCGGCCACAGAGACTTGCGAGGAAGCTCGGGAGCGGTCTGAGACAGCAATTTCAAAGGAGAAGAAACTGACAGCATTATGGGAGCAAAGAGCTCGCCAAATGGGTTGGCAGGACTCTAGAGTTACAAGTATTTGATAGCTTGACATGTTGCTATATTTCCTTTTTCCTTCTATTGGTAAAATTATTTTTGGTAACTGCTGGATTACATTTTGCAGCCAACCGAGCAGTGTTAATTGTACGGCTCCACTTGTAATGTCTGTCTATGTATTATCAGCTGTTCCAAGACCAACAAGTATAGTTACTGTCGAGAATGTAACTTCCTTATAAATGTAGTAACTAATATACATTTACAATGTTCAGAGATATTCAGTGTTGTGCTGTGGACTAAAAGCCAAAAAGCTTGTTGTTTATGGTGTGATATACGCATTCAAGTTTTAGCCAACTTAAGCTATGTTCTTATCGTTTTATAATGAAGTACTGGATGATGCATAGTGCATTCTTCCTATGATTTATTTTCTGGGACATTTGTCACCTTTTCCTATGATTTATATGCCCACCTAGTCATCACGTCTTCGGAGATACCCATAGGGTAGGGTTTGGGTGGGTTTGTTTATAGGTGTGGACTTTGTGTCTGTACTCTGTACTGTTTCTAAAGAAACACACTAGTAGCCCATTTTTTAAAAAAAAAATGCTAAAAGGATCACACCCTGTGCGATTACGCTTGGGCCTAATTGATAAGACTATTGGGCTGAAGAGATGCAGTGACTGTTCTCGTATGGGCCTGAACATAAGACCATTTACAGGTTGGGCTTGTTCTGCTCGGTACTGAATTCTGATGGCAATGGACAGTTATACCATGGGCCTTTTGATGTTCCTACTTATTCAGGTAGGGCCTTCACTAGAGATGCAGTGATGCTATGCATTCCAGGCTGTGCAGCCTCAACAAGTTAATGCTCTTTTAATGACCTCCAGCTTTCCTGTTTCATATGACTAGGAGAAATTAAAGGGAATATAAAGACAAGTGGTCAACCTGAACTGGCAAATGTGCATTCAGGTTGATTTGATGTTCTCCATGCCCCCCTGAACTCAACAGTGCTTTCCTTGGGGTTAGCCTGGCCCAGCTTCATTTAGCAGATTGCAGATTATGGTTAACCTTTGTACCACTCCCTGCTGTTCCCCTTCCATCTTTCATGTTTTTGACTAAGGTTGGCCTTTGGCCATCATGTATAACATGGCCTTCAGTAATCATGGCCAGTTCTTTGTGCTAGTGTGATCATGGGCCTTCACTGGATCCAGATAACATTTCCAAAGGCGAATACTCGATGATTTGATTGATGTGTGACAAGATACACTGTAAACTAATCACCACTTGAGCTTGAGGTGTATAGGTGAAATTTGTCTGACTGATTCTGAAAAATTCAGTTGTGGACTTGCAGGTTGTTTTCAAGACTAAGGTATTTTCTTCTGAATATCGATGGCGGTGGAAGTTTGATTCAGAGTATCCTGAACTCCTGAAGAAGCATGGAGCCCAGCAAGCCAAAGCACTACAATTTCCAAGGCTATCAATACACCCCGTATTGTCATTGACATAATTCAAGATTTGCACTTGGCAGTAACTTCAACTAAAATATGTTTAACTGATTCCCTTTTACTACAGAAAATCTGGAATAGAGATATACATTTTTCACTTCTTCAGTACGTAGCTTAAGAGAAATACTGTTAATTTAATCAGACAATCCTATAGCTCTCTGACCTTGCATTTGCTACAATCTAGTCATGAGCACAACATTTACTGTGATCATTCTCATTCAGTTGCTAAGCAATTATTGTGCCAGGGTTTATATGATATGAATCGTCGGTGGTGTTTTTGTAATCTAACTAAACAGAACAGCATGGCATTGCTGCGGCTGCCTGTGCTGCGCATGCTGCAGCATGGATAAGCCGATGCCAGTGTCAGTCAGGTCCTGTTCTTTTTCTCCCTCTCTCTCAGGCATGCGTGCAAAATGCAGACATGAAAAGGAAAAAAAAAAGAAGAACAGCCACTCGATTCTTTGTTATGGTCTATGGATTTTCCTTCTTCTTTTCACAGTATCAGTGTTCTTTCTCTTTTAAGGATATACATTTTAATAACCCCCAAAGAAGTTCAATTCAGAGCTTTGTAGTAAGTGATCACTGAATCCTTGAAAAGATGCTTTTTTTTATCCCAAAAAGAATCTTTGTTCGGTATATCGTGAACATTGAAGGATCAAGGAGTGTGGTAGTCAAAATTATATTCTGGTCAATTTTTCGATTTCAGGTTGTACTTATCGATCGCTTCACCTTTGACAGACCAAGATCAGGCTGGTCCACTGACACCAGAGATCATCAAGTCACATGTAACTGATGGCACAAAACCATGTCTAGTAACTACGCAGTAACGTGACACAACATCAATGTTAACAGCATAACGTAGCAAATCGAAGACGTCTTTTTTTACATGCAGTAGCTGCTTAAATTTCCTGACGCTGTCGCTGCCCTTCTCTGCAGGTTCTGCATTTTCGGTGCTCAGAACCAATCCAAGCGGCGAGATGGATCTCAACGCCAAACAGCGGCGAACCGTGTCTCTGCTGCGCTCTGGAGAGGCTGAAAAAAGCTCGGCGCCATGGCAGCGCCGCGAGCATTGGCCGCTTGCCTGTTGGTGATAAGATAACGAGCAACGGGAGCCTTCGGGTTCACTGTATTTGCCGTGTAAAAATGGGGAATATGACAGAGAAAATTCAGGTTCAGGTCTGCTATCTCTCCCTAGGATGCGTTTTGCAAGAGGAGGAGAAAAATAATTTTGGGGGGTTATTCAGAGAGCAGCCAATTATTGTGATGCTTTTCTAAGTAATTATGGTTCGTGTTTTGTGGGTTCCTTTTCATCATCTTTTCTTTTCACCGGCTTGCATAATTGTGCCTGACCGACTTGGCCAGTTTCCAGCTCATTCGAGTTGCTAACAAATGCTGCAGGTCGCATGTACTGTAAAGCGCGAGCGGCTTCTGCAAATCTTGTCCTCGCAGAAAGCATTTTTGGCTTGTACGAGTACTACTTGTGCCATGTTTCAGAATATTTTTTAAAAGGAAAATGGCAATGCTACTTGTTGCCTGCTTCAGTTTTTTCAGCGGTACAATCATGAAGATAAGTTCCGTTCTGAACATTGTTAAGGCATTGCGGTCACTTAAATTATGATCAGTGAGGTGTTTGAAAGACAGAAAATATGAAGTTCTAATATTCTGTTCCACTTCCTAGAAAATAATAGCATATAGTTCAACTGATGATTGTCAAAAAATAATAATAAATACTGATATGCAGATCACTTCCCATGCAACTACGTGCCTTAAGAACGTGCACATCCTATTACATATTTGAAAGTCATGTTAAGCAGCAATGCTAATTTAATCAGTAAATGGTAGGTAGCTACAAGTGATCCAAGAGCTGCCTATTGATAATTCAGGTCAATTGGTTGACCCTGATACATCTTGTGCCTTTGAAAATCGGGTGATGTTCTTCAGTCATCATTACACTACAATACTACCTTACTTCGACTGTCATAAGAGCTTTCTCATGCATCATGTTCTTGTATAATACACAAAAGTTTGGCTCTAAACACAGTCATAAAGCCAAGGTAGTCTAGAGTTTGACCTAAACAAGCTACTATAATATGTTCAGGTATTAGTGCTGCTCAATCACCCCCATTTCCTTGAAAACATTACTAGCATACTTGTGCGCTGATGGACCACAGCGTCCATTTTAACAGACAATTTTGTCCTTTGGGGCCATCCCAATGGTTTGGCCAAAAACAATTGCTATTTCTCTTTTCTTAAGTTCAGTCATTACATCATGTGCAATTTTCAGTGGTACATCATTTTTTAGATAGTGAAGTAGCAGTATTACAAATTTACGATAATTATCATGGTGCAAAGTTCAAGCAAAAGTAGAGGAAAAAAAAGGCTAGTTGTATATCCGTATATCGTCTATGACTAGTGTTGAAAAAAGATTCAGAAAGAGTCATTATTGGTATTAACAATTCCCGTTGAAGCCGGGACATGGCCAACATCACGGTATGGAGCTGAATCGGTAGGATTCTGTCTACATGTATACTACCTCCGTCTTAAAATACATTCATTTTATATTTTTGTTTTGCAACGTTTGACCACTCGTCTTATTTAAAAAATTATAGAAATTTTATTTAGTTTGTTCATGATTTGTTTTGTTATCAAAAATACTTTAAGTGTGACTTTTTTATATATTTATAATAATTTTTTAAATAAGACGAGTGATTAAAGGTTGCAAAACAAAAACCCAAAACGACGAGTATTTTGAGACGCAGGGAGTACGAGAAAAACACACTCTTCCTCGTGCACTCATCACTGACAATCAGGCTAGCTTCTTCTGAATTTTCTGGTGGTTGATGTGCAACTGAGAGCATATGCAATTATCAACACGTCCATAAATGTCTCATACAGTATATCTGAACCGCACCACTATCTGTAAGACTGTAACCATAGCTTCTCTTAGACTGGACACTGGAGCATTAGCCATGACTGAACTGCATTCTGAACATCTGAATAGTAATAGTACTAGTGTACTATACTTGCAGTATAAACTGTATGAGTGGTACTCTTGCAGGCTTGCAGCAGCTTCACAAGTCAGAGAAGAACGTATTGGGAGGTGTTGGGAGGGTGTAGAGTGTACTAGTTCGATGCTTAGTAAGCTTAGCTCAAATTGTTTTTCTGAAACGGCAAGAGTAGTGGGAGGAGAGTAGCTCGCCACTACGGGCGCCTATCTGAATTCTGAATGTAGCCGCAATACTTTTATTTATGCCACTATTTCTAACGTTCAGTCCCAACACCGAGCTAAATTATAGGTCAAATTCTTCTCTGCATTTCGAGGCTAGAATTGGAGGCCAAGAATTCGGCCGCCTTCAAATCGCGTGGGAAAGTGAGTCGAGTTTTAATGGCGTGCCTTTTGGCCGCTGGCCAGCAGCTTCTAGCGCTGTAGCATTTCAACGCCCCTCTCACAGCCACAGGTGTTTGATTTAGTGTACTACAGTCTACAGACCTATAGTAAGCTGCCAGTGCCCGAATACGTGGGGATTCATGTCAATTCCGTGCAAAATAGTAGTAACTATAAGGCTTCCTTTGGATTATTGGATTTTCACAGGAACTCTAAAGCATTCAAATCCTTATAAATCTCCCTCTAAATTTTTTCTAACATTGGCTGTTTGAAACATACTAGAACGGAAGATTGTACAATTTCTTTGGATTGTGTATTCCTACATCTCGATTTCAAAAGAATTTAGAACATGAGCTCGAACCTCATAATTTCAATGCACCTTCTTTTATCTTCTCTCGTGTTATTTTCTAATGGGCCATCCTTTTATTTTTTGAGTATGCAACGTAGGCATTCATAACGTACGCACCTTCACCCCTATGAACGCACGCATGCAAACCCTACCCCTATGAGCATCTCTAAAGACTAAGCCAGTAAATTTTTAAGATTGACGAAGTCACCACAGATGCCTCACTGTCGACGGGTACGTCGCTACCACTGAAAACACAAAGCCGTTAAATTCTGAAAAATTCGTTTCCACGAGGAATTAAACCCAGGACCTTAGTTGCTACCAAGAGTCTGAGACTCTTGTAACCACTAGGGTACAGGTCCGTTAGCCTCTAATAGGCCATCCTAACACATTATTGTTCATGAATCTGCGTTGCGAAAGATCTCTAAACCAATCCTCATCAAACCCTAAAAGATGTATACAAAAGTTAAGGATACTCAGATTTGAACCACCGTGACAATACATAAATCTGTCAATTCTGAGTTACTGAACAAATGTGCACTGATCACACTGACATTTCCCGCAGAAATATCCATTATCCAATAGTACCAATGAACAAGGATCTGAAGAAAAGATGACTAAACCTGCCTGTACAGTTAACAATAATTAAGCAACAGAGCAAAAAAGGGCTAGGAATCTCCGGCAAGTCCTAATTATATACTCCAAATTCCCTACTCTAAAAGCAGGAGGGAAAAAAGGGATGCATAGATTAAATATCTCAGTTGACAAAGGTGACTAGGATTGCTCAGTATCTAGGATTAAATAAGTGATGTTAAGCTCGACCTGCCCATATGCCTACACGAGCAATTGCTTTAATTTGGATTTGTGTATTCCATGATTCCTTCCTTAAGTCTAAATAAGTGGTTTATTGTAGGAGTTTAGGTGAAGAAAAAAGATGGCTGTGTCGTCGTAGGAGATCAGGAGTTCGTGCACACGAGTGCGGCAACCGGCCGGACCCTAGAAACCAGGTGTCGCCTGGAGAATTACAATATTCGAAAGGTACCCGTCCCCCGGCTACTGTGGATGGACAGCAACGAGGTGTATACGTATCCAGGGTGGCTAATTGCCCTTGCATGATTGAAATTGCAGATTCAGTGACGTTTAGAAAAAAAAAAAGTACTAGTAGCAACGTACATGAACAAGTGGTTTGCAAAATTGGCATGAAATATTCACAAATATTTTGAAATACTAATTATATACTATCAAGGATTTGCGGAGAGCGGGTTCAATAATATGTCAGTTGTTCGATTGCCCCGGACAAAAATTATGTGAATTTTTATGGCAATTGGTAATTAGCCAAAAATGATTCAAAATTTAAATTCAATTTAAGCTATAAACTTCTATTTATATTTATATCATAGTATCAGTCTAGATAAGTTACCTTTAGCTGGTTTTCAAACGACTGAATGTAGAAGATTTTATACGCTACAAATTATTATCTGTTATGCATAAGAAGAATATGCATGGCTACAAATTATTTTCTTTGTTGTTGCAATTATTATTGGTCATAACGAGCCAATTCACAGAAACAGCTCGGTAAACTGGTCAAGTTCAAAAGACCAAACTGAACTTATTATTATTACTGACAATTTGTCGGAATTTCATATTTTCGTCGGTTATCCAGCAGTAATTGCAATAGCCAATGAAACAGCTAATGAGCGATATTTGGTTGGTGAACGGTTCTCGGAACCCTAATGGTTATTACATGAGCTAATACATTGTAAAATTCTTTTTCATGGACATTCCTAGCTATAACATATATATTGATGCAGTACTCGAAATAGGACTAATATTTTCCAATTTTTTGTTATTATTGTTATGCACCGGCATCAAGTAATAGTAGTAGTACTAGTGTAGTAGTACTATCACTTTAGAGTTTGGAGTGTTTTGGATTGTAATGAGGACAAGGGTAGGAGCCAAACAAGCCGCATTGCCCCCACTAAGGATCCCACTGTGTTTTGCTGATTCGGACATTGTCTCTTAGACATGTGCACGGCCGGGCCCACGGGGCAGCTGTGCCTGTCTTGATTTTAAGCTGCTCCTCGCGTACTGCATGGTACGGCCATGAGATGAAATAGAGATAAAAATGCTGCTTCTCGAGTAATGAAAAGCTTAATGTTGGTGAGATAATGCTTAATTATGTATGATGACTGAGTGATAAAAAGATGATCTGGTCTGTTGTTTGCATGTATCCTGGAACTTGCCCTTTGCCCCTTTTTCACGTGGATTAAAGGCAATCATCAGCTTATGATGGATTTTTCATGGTTGTCAAGACGTACGCTACTTGTTTGGTTTGTGATTGATCGATCTCTGCATGTTAGTGATGGAAAACGACCAGCTGTTTGATCTATAATTCGTCGCTTTCAAATAAAAGTATTAAGAAGGCCACATTGGTTTGTGGAGAATCTTGGGGAGCATAGCTACAACAAAAGAAGCATGAATGACTGCTTGGTATATATGTACCGGATTCTGATTAACACTATACGATATATACCACTCCATGCTCCTTAAAGATCAGAACACACTTTTGAAATCAATGGACATTATTGTCAATTTATTTAAACAATCTGATGGATCAAGATTCATGGATGTGTAACTGATTCGATTATTTATCCACAGGACAAATTCCATTCAAGATCAGAATATGAGTACATTAATCCACACCTTCACTACGCAAGCGTAACATTGTCTACCCAATAGTAGTAGTACCAAGCTACTAGTCTTGCAGATAATTAGAGAGCAGTACAATATGCACAATTTAATTTAAAGTGCCCATGTTATTGTGACATGGATATGCAGGCATATACTGTACTACCAGTATATATTTAGCTAGGGAATTTAGTGCCATAAATTCTCTGGTGTTCAAAACTTGAAAGAGAGGGGATATATGCCATTAATCCAGTGCACTGGTTTGCTGAGATAATAGTGCTACGAAGCAGTACATATAAATTATACAGTAAACAACTCAAAATACGCACGTTGATCCGTAGCTCTATCGAGCGTAATATTTCCAGTTTAATTACCGCTCCGAATGGAGAGATGCTTGGGAAGAAGGCACGATTCGTGCTGTGCACAGTGGCACGGTGCAGTGTCTGGATTAGTGCTCGTGTTTTTCCCCCATGACTGTGCGTTCACAGTCGAATTGATTCTAGTACTGCACTTGGAAACTGACAGTTTAATATTGGTGCTGAACTGTTTAGTTGGAAAAATATTTTGTTTTTGGTTGTCACATCGAACGTTTGACCCATTAGGGGTTTTAGACACAAACGAAAAAACTAATTTCATGATTAGCCTGAGAACTGTAGCACTTATGGCTAATCATGGACTAATTAGGCTTAAAAGATTCAAATCACGATTTTCATTCTAACCGTGCAATTAGTTTTTATTTTCATCTATATTTAATGCTCCATACATGTGTCCAAAAATTTGATATGATGTTTTTGGTAAACTTTTTAGGAACCTAAACAAAGCCTAAAGTACATTTGTGTGTTGACTTGAAATATAAGAGCATCTTCAACATAGGTGTTATTTTAGACTTTTCAAATGTCTATATGACAAGCTTTCTAAATTTTTGTTGTTCATTCCAACAAACTTATCAATTTAGACTTTCCAATTTGGCAACCTGATGGGACGATGTGTGGGTCCTACTTGTCGGTCTCATGCTCTTCTTTGGCAACCTAGTTTGACAAGGGAAGGAGGCATGCTACATTTAGCAAACTGGAGGGATAATTTGGCCAGTCAAATGACATAAGAAAAAGGATGAAAAGACTGTTGGATTAAATTATTTCTCTTATATATGCTAACTTGGCATTGACAAGTCATATAGCTCTAAACCCCCAAAATAGGTATACATGGTGTTATCTCAAATTCCACCGGCTAACTAGTAGTAGTAGTTTCTTAATTTTGTTTTTTTTAAAAAATCCCCGTAAAACAGAGTACTCCCTCAATCCCAATTGCAAGGAATTTTGTCTTTTTCTTTATAATACTATTTATTTTATTATCGAAAGAACTTAATCATAATTTATTATTTTTAATATTTACACTAAAATATTTAATAAGATGAATGATCAAACTTTGCATGTAAATAATTTAAAACTCTTATATTAGGGTACGGAGAGTAGAAGATACTCCATTCGTTCTAAAATAAATTAACTTATAAAGATAATTCGGACATAGTTTTTATTTTGGGATTGAGAAGTAGAATACGAGCTCATGATTTGACGTTACACCGTCTCATCGATCAATGGACCCATTGCTTCCGATACACGTATATATGTTGCCTCATGCACGGAACGGTAGATCACCACATCACCAGTGCTACTACTGCTGACGGCCATAATCACCGACCGACTTGCGCGTCGGGCCCCAGTTTGCAGTCTCCGATCGAACGGATGTACGGGATAGGGGCAATAGTCAAACCGATCGGTGCCGTGCCGTGTGGTCCGCGGACAGCGCCCGCATGTCACGACGATTTATTGCCCTCCGCCCGCTCCCCGCGCGCGTACGTAGTACTGTAGTACTAAATCTGTACTATGTAACGCACCGGCTCGTTCCGGTCGGATCCCGCGGTAGTACGCAGCGCACGTACGGTGAAATACGGAGATTGATCGGCCGGCGCGTACAGAGATTGCCCGGTTAACAGCCGCGATTTCCCCAACGATCCCGCTCTGGTATTGCATCCGATCCGGCCGTTCGATCTCAAAATCTGAACGACGATGGAACCGCGCGTGCTTTTGCCCTGTTGCCTGCGTCGACGCACCGCGCCGCGCGCGAGGTATGTAGGTAATGTAGCTGCACATTTTGATCGAGCGCTCGGAGCCTCGGACTGAGTATACAGGTACTTCATCCGTCCTTAAATATTTAAATTTTTTTATACACATTTAATCATTCGTCTTGTTTAAAAAATATATAATAATTAATCTATTTTGCACCATTTAATTTATTATTAAATATAATTTTATTTATATATATAATTTTATATATTTAATAAATGTTTTTATAAGAAAAAATAGTTAAATATGTATAAAAAATTAACGATCAGATATTTAAAAATGAAAGGAGTACTATCGCTATAGCTAGCTGACCAAACTGTATCTCCGGTCTCCGCGTCTCATACATTCTAGCCCTACATGCTAGTATACTACTCTGTATGCAACATCAATTCTGCAATTCATACACGTCTTCACACTTTCTTTTTCTCGTGAGTCATGACAGTCGCTTTTTAATACTCCCTCCGTCCTATAATATATAGGATTTGGATTACTCATGTGTAAAAATTAAATATTCATCTTATTTAAAAATTTAGTACAAACATAAAATTTAATAAGTCATACTTAAAGTGTATTAGATAACAAAGTAAATAAAAAAATATTTCAAAATTTTTTTAATAAGACGAGCGGTCAAATGTTACGGTCAAAAACCCTAAATCCCTTATAAAATGGGACACAGAGAGTAGTGATTTACAAGGTGAATTTGAATTGTGTTGAGTATGTGCCTGCTTTTCGGATAGGAAACTTCGCTTCAGAATCCGTGTAGTTTGATTATGCACATTTTCATAGGCAGCCACATGGTTGATTGTCCGTGTAGTTTGGACTGTTTGGATTTACAAGGAAAAAAACACGCAACTATTTTTCTCTGGTATTTTAAGTGATTTTTATTGACCATGTATATGAGAAAATCGCAGTATAAATATGATATTTGTAACTTAAGATGACCTTTACAATGTAAATTCATATTAAAAAAACAAATTTATTAAAAATGTCATGCCGCGACTATAGGTAGTGCAAAATTTGGGACACAAAATTTAATTTGAGTGTGATATATCGATCATACCATTAAGTACTCTCTCGTTTCATAATGTAAATCGTTTTGACTTGTCTCAAAGGTAAATTTCTTTAAGTTTTGTTCTAATTTATAAAAAATAGTAACATTTGCTACATAAAAATAGTTTAACTAAATTTAATTTCAAATATTGTATAGTATATTCATAGTATATGTGTTTTGTGTTGAAAAATTTGCTATTTTTTCTATAATCTAAGTCAAACTTAAGAATGATTGGGTTTGAAAAAAGTGAAAAACAACTTACAATATGAAATGTAGAGAGTATAAATTAGAGGGTTACTTTCTTTGGTTCATTCTAATTCACGTTTTGGAGAGGATTTTATATACCAAGAACAAGTAATTAATTTCATTGCTAGCCGGTAGATATCGATTTTGAGTATATATCGCTAAATTACTTACTTTTCAAAATATGATGATGATGATGATGATGATGATGATGATGATGATGATGATGAGGAGGAGGAGGAGGAGGAGGAGGAGGAGTTAGATCTAAGTGTAAATCAAGAGAAAATGGAAGGAGTTAATTTTCGAGTTTACATAGTGATACAGTTTTCAGATGCAGGGTGCATGGATGACTAAAACAATGGATTGATGCAGGGGATTATTAAGAGAGGTCACCAGTGGAACTTCGGAAATGGTAACTTGTAAGACATGCATGTGCTTAAGGAGAAAGCAAACAGTGCAGCTCCCCGGACGCCAAAATGTTTTGTCGGGGTGAAGTGGCCAAACATATATGGTGGTCTTCGACCGTACGGTTCAGGGGATCAGTCCATAACTAAGATATGCTATTATAACATGGCTGCCTGCAAAAAGAAAAGAGAAGTGGCTAGTTGCTCTACTATGTGATGGTTTAGCACAGTAAGACAAGCGTAAACCTTGCAGTATTTGAAACCTACTCCAGCTTTAGTTTCTCGCAACGTACATAGCTGTCAGCTGGTCCCAAACACAATCAAAAGTAGCAGCGAGTGAAAACAGAGAGCATACTGCCTCGGAACATTTACAATCATATACTACTTAATACAGTGTTAAGAATCCAGAAGAGAAAATCTAGCGGTCACTGAAATAATTTCAAACGTTCTGAAAATGGCAACATAAGATTTCTCATAGAAAGTTATCGATTGTATTGCATAACAAAATTCCATATCACACTAGCTAACAGATGTTTTATGGTGCTCGATAAAGGATGGTATTTTAAGAAATATCTGTGGCTGAGATGTTTCACGAGTACATGAAAAATATTAGAGGTACTATCAATTTTGGGCATTAGATATCTCGACGATTTCCAAGGTGTCATGTGCTGTAATCGTGTTTTATTACATTATTCATCATGGTTCTTTTACTAAACAGGAATCAAGTTCGGGAGGTGGATGTCAATTTCAAGTTAACTACTGTGAACTGGTGCAGTATAGGTCCTTCATGTGCGCCTTAATTGGTTTGTGCATTCCCATGCATGCCAAGGCCAAAAAATAGATTTGTTATTAGTAACTGCATCCCAAGAAGCCTGTGGTGAAGCTTACCACTGATCACGAATCACCCTCTTATTTCCATTGCTCCCTACCACAAAATCAGACATTCAGACTTTACAAGTCTCTAGGAGAAGAGCGGTGCTGGACAGGCTTTGGTCCAAATGATTAAGATTTGATGAGGCCTCGTAAGACCAAAGGAACATTTATTGAGATTACAAATCATGCATTTTGCTAAATAAATAAGCAGCTTGTTTATTGATGTTCTGGATGTATGACAAGTGGATTCTAGAAAACCAACAACTTAACAAACTGCTCAGTGAATGCTATATTATTATACACCAATAGCTGTTAATTGGCGATGACTCAGTGGGTCGTATGAACTTAGTATAATACAACTATACAAATATACAGTATATGCTATGTTGGTAAGCAGGACAGTGCCAGTGCATGCATGCGTGGTCAGCAGGTCATCAGGTGAAGCCTGAAAAGATCCTACCAACCAATTGATCAGAGATAGTAGTAGTAGCTTAATTAGCTCTCTCGAGCTATAAACTGCTAAAGCTAGGATTAAACAAACGCAAGGTAACAAATGGGAAGAGGCTAAACGCACAGGCCGGGCAAGCTAAGCTAGCCATGCAGGAACATTTAGGGGGCGGTGATCCATTGACCCTGTCGCTAGTTGCGATCCCCTTTGCTTATTTAGCCACACCTATCTTTGTAAGCTAAGCTAAGCTCTACAGGTCTAATGATCTGCCCGCGCGCACGGGCGCCGAGAGCGTGCACGCTGCCCCGGCTTTGGACGCGCCCACTGCACGCCCACGCTGACACAGTAGTAACACACTAGCTTAGCTTTAGCCGAACAATTTTAGGCTGTTTAGTCATTTAGCTTAGGTAGAGATATATAGCTTGTACATGCATGTCATGTGTGTGATATGCTACATATACACAGGAGCTTTGCAGGAGTATTATAGTACTGTAGTACTTGTTCTATCACTCGTAATATTTGATTATTTCTCTTATTCAAAATTTTGTTTAAATATAAAAACTATAAATGAGCCCCGCTCCGATGGTCTCTACTGCCAGTAGAAATCAATCTAAATCATCCATGTACATGAATATTCTTCTATATTTCTATAATCTTTAATTGGGGTGGCAGTATAAATCAATCCAATCATTTGGATTAAAATAGATCTACGGTTTAGATTGATTTCTACCACCAGTAGAGATCATTGGAGTGAGGCTAATTATAAATTATGTTTAAAATACTTTTAATAATAAAGTAAATAATAAACAAAATGAATAATTTTTCTAATTTTTTTAAATAAGACAAGTAGTCAAACATTATAATTAAGGAAGAAGTTAAAGTCCCTTATAACATAGGGGTAATTGGACCATGTCATTGCAATTTTTTAAAGTTGGAGATATGTCATCCATTAGTCAATGACATGTGGAACCCACGTGAGTCAATGACATGTGGGCCAGAACATCATATCTCCAATTTTAAGAAATAGTAATGGTGTGACTTTAATTTTTCCTATAACTGACTATAACATACAATATAGTAGGTACTCCTTACGTTTCAGATTGTAAGGCGTCCTACCTCTCTGTTAGGACGTAAGTATGATCAGTAGTTCTTATAGGTGGTAGCCGGGGACATGTATGCAGCAGTAGTTCTTATAGGTGGTAGCCGGGGACATGTATGCAGGTGACGTGTGTGCGGGCAACTTGCGGCAGGCAGTAGCTAGCTCTAGGCAGAAGTGGTTATGTATTGGTCCATGTGTTAGTGCGCGGGCGGGGACGCGTTGGGAGGATAGAAAAAAACCGCAACGGCCGGGCGCCGTGTTCCTCGCGTGGGGGCCTCCCGCTTCCGGCCGATTGCCACCCCTCTTTGTCTCGCCCTCCGGCCGCTAGCTCCATCGCACGTACTCGACGCCCAATATTTGTATCCCGCCTGCGCGTACGTACACGCGCGCTTACCGTGCCTGCACCGCCTGTTTGTACGTATATATATAGGCGCCAACGGGAGGAACGTATTGACGCCGACGTGTGTCTCGGTCGCTCTCGCCGCCCGCGCGATCGATGAACACGATGCGCCGTGACGGCGACCCGAGAGCTAATCACATCGTTCTCCCGCTGTTTTGCCCAACGAGCGCAGACAAATCACCCCATCACGAAGTCGAAAGCTAATCATGCGTTCGATCGACCGGCCCTCGCCCGTTCGATCTGGTTCCGACGGTCTGGATTCCGCGACGAGCTGCAGTAATCGAGTGGGACGTGGGTCACGCGCGTGCGCAGGTTTGTTTGGTGCCGTGCGGGCAGGGCACGCGCCAAGCTGGTCCCTCTCCTCATCCACGGATCGTCTGTTCATCTACGCCGTCGATACGGAATGCAGCGGGTGACACGACAAATCGCGACCGTTAACATGAGAAGACCGTGATCTGCAGCGGATATTCGTGTCAGGTCGGCTCATGATTGGCCGCGAGTGGGCGGGGCCCTTCGGACATAGGGCAAGCGTAGACCCCCTACGTTTTGTATCCAAAATAGCATCAGCACTGTTGACCGCCCGTATTGTACAGTTTAAAACAGTGTTGTTATGCTAACAGTGTTAAAGTACGACATCTATGTGTGCTGCTAAAACAGCTCAAATTAAGTAAAATGATCTTTTGAACGTATCAGAACAACGTGGACGCAAATAGGTATCAGACGTCTGATTCTAGTTCGAGCCAAAAAAAAAAAACATGGGACGATGTGTTTGGATAGTGATCATATTAGAGGTTCTAGTGCTTACCAAAAATGGTTCAAATTTCAATCTAATATGATTTAAAACAGATTAGAACATCGGGAGCCAATACACTCCCACTACGTCGGCGACTAGGTTAGGTTAGATCATGGTTGAAATTTCCTTACTAGCGAAATAGACGATTAATCATACTAGGCTAAAAATGAGTTAGATAATGATAAGAGCAAGATCACAGCATATGCATCAGCAACCAGGTTTTGTTGTTATCGTCTATTCAGCTTGCGGGAAAATAAGTGAACATAGAAAATACGTGCATCTAATTTTTCTCGAGATATTGAATGCCTTGTTTTCAAAATGGCATTGACGCTAATAGAGTTTTAGCTAGCTACAGCTTCTTGATATCAACAGTGAAAATTGAAAAACAACTCATTCATTCATGGGTTGTTTTGGCTGTGCAACCGCAGCATAACCACAACTAGCTGATCCGATCACCGCCATTCTTATGATTTTCCTGAAAAAAAAAACATTCTTCTTCATCTTCCATTTCTTTTCATTGGTTTATTACTCCATCTGAACAGTGAACACTATCAAACCGAGCGACGAAGATGCATGGAGAAATTCTGAGAACCAATGGGGTGAACTGTTTGAGCGTTCACCAAGGCAACAGGCTAGCACTAGCGCGTCGTTTGAGGTAAACGGTGGTGTGGTGTGGGGGGCACTGTAAAAAAGAAAACTTATCAACGGCAAAACCGCGGGGTAAAAACCGAGAGGAAGGAAACTTCAGATACGGGTATTTCGTACACGTCAGCGTCACAAGACAGGCATGGGAGGCAGATGGGATGGGGAAGAAGAGAAGAAAGGAACGAAGGTGGGTGAAAGAAAAAAAATTACCGCACCGATCGAGGCGCCCGCCGAGAAAAACTATGGCTGCCGTACCACAGTCGCCTGCAGTGTTACAGCAGGGTAACATGGGCTAGTCTAGCCAAAGTTAAAATTCAGACAGAAAAAAAAATAAACTGGCCGCCTCTCACATGGGACCTCGTCGCCGATCACCTACAGCTGTGGAGAGGCAAGAAAAAAAAAAGTTACTGTGGAGCAGTAGCAAGACTGCAGGAGGAGACCGTAGGATGACACGGTGATGCAGGGGCGCAGCATTTTGCTGTTGCTGTTGCCGCGGTATTTTTACAATCGGCTTGCGCAGCAAGGCGATGAGAAAGAACGCTCTTCCTTTCTTGCAGCAGCAGCAAGAGGGCTGTGAGGCCGACGTGTGGGGCCGACCGGGCAGGGTATTTTTACCGCGCACACGCGGGCACCGAGGTCTTGAGGGAGTAAATTACATGGGTATCGGTGAATAATGTTGTCGATCCACATGGTTTGCGCACTTGCTTACCGTGAGCGGGTACACACTCGAATCTGACCCGGGCACGCTTCGCCAGGCCGCGGCCGCGCCGCACGCCTCGCCGTGTCGGTCCTCTTCGCCGCGAGATGGGCCCACATGTCAGCCTCGTTACCGCGGACGAGATATTTTTACCTTCGAAAACGATCAAATTTGTGTTGGTCCTGTGTGTGTGTTTTTTGTCATGCTGAGGTGAGCACGTGAGCTGCTAACAAGGAGATTGTACGTAGTTTGCCTGCAGCATGAGAACGCCGTGCTTGATGGTACGGAGTGCAATTATAGCTTGTATAGTTATAACTACATTGTACTCCCTTATTTTTTTTTTAAGTTGGTTCAAAAGTGAGCTAACCAACACTAAATATAATGGATAAAGGAAGTACTTAGTACCAATATCAGTATTATCCCGTAGTAAAGCAATAGAAAAACGTCTCTCTCAGTTTTTAGAAATTACCACGTTATACAGAAAAAAAACTTCAAATATTAAAAATGATGGAATTTTAAACAGGGACTATAGAGTCCATATAAAAATACAGTTTAGAAAAAATAAAATAAGAAATATTAAAAAATATAGGCTCTTATAATAATACAATTTTAAATAGTATAATCCTATTTCCTAAAATTTAAAATTATAACACCACTTTCAGTATTTTTATTTCATATTACCTCCGCCCAAAATATAAGCAGTTTTAGTTTTTTCACGGTCTTCGAGATGCTACTTTTACCAGTAATATTTGTAAAAATATGCTATTTTAAATTTAAAAGTTACATGTTATAATAGTTTGTTTAATGATAAATCTAATAATGTCATTTTTACGTGATAATTCATTTTGAGTTTTTTACTATTAATAGTCAAAGTTTCAAATATTTGACTTTGACTTTTCTAAAACTCGTTATATTTTGAGACGGAGGGAGGAGTAGAGTGCTAAAAACTTGTGATATTGTATGACGAAAACTTTCCAAGCGATCCAGCCATACAGTTTGTGCGGGCCATAGTTTTAAGGAAAACTAAACAACGTTAAACTTCCGAGTTGGTCCAAGTGTCTTGTGGGTGTCTGACAACTGGTCCACGTGGTAGTTAATTGAGTTTTGCATTTCTCACAAAATCCTCTTTAGCAGCTGACTGCAGGGCATTTATAAACATGGGAGTACTGTATATGTTTTTAAGATAATGGAATTAACTCCGACCTTTACTTCAGAAAAGTTACAGCCAATTATTACAGGGTTTACAACGTTTGTAAAGACTAATGACTATGAATTACAAAAGTATGCAGCTTGATTAAAACAAGAAAACTACCAAAAAGACCACCCTAGAATACCACCATCTATGGTTGGTCAGAATTTATATAGCTGTTATCCTTTGAAAGGGAGTACTGTATATGTAAAAGGAGAAAATATTTTACTATCATGATTTCGAAAAAAACGATAGAGTATGATTGTTTTAGATAGATGTAATTTACTTTTCTTAGTGTTATTTATTAGGAATAAACCCAATCATCATGTTGGAGGTGTAGGAAAGAATAAAACCGAACCTAAAACCATTTCACGGAAAGATCATCGATCAACAGTATAATTTTCCTTATGTTCCACAAGTTTATTCGTCGTTTACGTTTTGTTTGTTATATATGTACATCTTGTCGACACAGAGACGATTTTCAAAGAAGTAGACAACGTCCTGTTTTAATAAACTGTGGCACACATCTATGTTGTTACCTGACATTTTCCATGAGTTGTATTATAAATAAGTTACACGCTATAGCTTCAAGAATTAACTCATCGCGAGTTGTATGCATATAACTGAATGTCGTTTTCTCTTGGTACCATACAACTGCCCCGATCGATGTCCGATTGAAAAATTTAAAACCAGTGTCCGAACAAAATTCCAAAACTTACAATACAATTTATTGGTCAATAAATACACATGCGCATGTAAGACACATGGTGAAAACTTAAGAGATTGCATTTTGCACAAAAGTAAGCCGCTCGAGTGGATTTTGCTGCGGGTTGCCAACGGATCATTCACTCTTACACATTTTTTCATAATAAAGAAAGAATTGTATGTTATAGCTCTAAGAATTAACTCATCGCGAGTTGTATTTATAACTGAATGTCGTTTTGTGCCATACAACTCCCGATATACGAAGGGAAAATTTAAAACCAGTATCCTCACGAAAATCCAAAACTTATTGCTCAATGAATATGTTGGTGTATGCGAGAGACGTGGCAGAAACTTAAGAGCTTGCATTTCGCGCCAAAGTAAGTTGGTTGAGTGGATTTCGTCGTGGGTTGCCAACGAATCATTCACTTTGGGGCATTCTTCTTTTTAATATATATTGATAAACTCTTGCCCGCCTTGCTTTTGCTTTCAGTTTGTCGAACATTATGAAAAACAACCATGCATATGAACTACAGGCTGCTTTCAGTTTGTCAAAAATTTCGAGCACATAAATATGCATTGCTTACATCATGTCCAGCCATGCATGAAATGTTAAAACTATTTTATTTTTTCTATTCCATTAAAGTATGCCAGCTGCAAAATTTGACCAAGTTATTATGAAGCCATACTTGTTTTTGTTACAAGACATTGGCTTCGATTTTTTCCGACTAACAGTTGGAAGTACATTACTCTCGCGGTCTCCCTCCGTAGTTTATCGCCTTGCTACTCGTGTAATCTACGAAAAGAAGTTAAAAAATCACTCTCTACAGTGTAAACATTATTTTTTGCTTGAATTGTTTTTATGAGCGAAGGGAATGGCTTGTTAATTTTCTCTTGATTTTAAGTTGGGAGCCAGTTCATCTCATTAACTACAAGAACCGAATAATCTGGCAAGTTTATTTACAGTCCAACCACGAATAGGATACTGATCATTTTCCAGGCTGGCAAGAAGGCCACATAATTGGCACAGCTATGTGGAAAAACGTTACAGTTTCGCTTGGCAAAACATCTTTATTACACAAATCATTTGCCAGCTACGTATGCAACGGAAGTTGACCTCAACAATCGCAAAAATATCTGAAAAATTCAAATTTGCATTTCAGTACGTATAAGCTATTTCGTCAGAAAGGTTTGAAGATCATATTTCGTGCCATTGTTTTCAAGTTCATACATCCCCTGATTAGAAGCTGGTAGTTGTAAAAGGCACATTCAGCCTGTGGGCTACGTACCCATTGCCTTGGCACCCAAGAAGACTCGTCAACAGAGATCGGTAGATAGAAGCGAAAGATATGTGGTTAGTTAAACATAAAAAAAAAAACTTGAAAAAACGCAAGAAAATATTCAACGGAACAATTGTATGACATCCCCCTGACAGACACCAAAAATTACAATTAGCCCCCAAAAAAAAAGCAAAGCGAGGGGGAAAAAAATCCAGCCTTTCTTTCCACAACCCTCCAAAGATTTGACCGTGGAAAGCAACCCCACCACCACGCCTCACGTGAGCCCTCCTGACGCAGACACTGACTTGTGGGCCACACGTCCACGCGTCGCCTCTCCAGTGGCCCCGCGCGAGATGCGGCGGGCTGTTGCGCTTTCACGCAGTCACACGTCGGCGGCTTGCTAGAATCTCCCCTCCCCTCTCCCGCGCCACTGACAGGTGGGTCCCACTTCCCTCAAGTACGACGCGGTGCCGTTGGAACACACTGTCCGCTGGCCGTGCTGGTGTTTTACCGCTGGCCTGCTGTCATTTACAGGTGGGTCCGCCATAATTACTTCCACCCCGAAAATGTACTGCCCCAGGTAGTTAGAGTTTACTGCCGCTACCCAGACAGCCATGGCATTTATTTTCCCACCCTGTTTCTTTCCCTTTTTTTCCGTCCTCCAAAACACGAAAATACCATTTTCTGAAATGTATTTTTATACTGGGGCCGAGTGTGAAAAGGTTCCGAAATACAGGAGGGTGGAGGTGGAAATACGCACGAAGGGAGGAGAGAGAGAGAGAGGGAAAAAAGGAAGAGAATAAACAGAAAAAAAATCCCGGTTTCCTGAAATGGGGCTCTGCGATGCTATAAAGCCGGGAGGAATCGGTGTTGGCCGCCTACAACAGCAACCAACAAACACACGCGAAGAGACACATCCATCGTTGGAACGGAGCAAATCTTCCTCCTCTCCTCCTCCTTCCTTCGTCTTCTCCCCATCCATCCAATCCTTCCCACCACCCAAAATACCTCATCACCTTCGTCTCCTTCCTCTATTCCACGCCAAAAGTCGTTCGCTTTTCACCCCATCTCCACTGGGTTTTGAGTGGGGGGTTGTTTGTTTGGTGGTGGTGGTCTCTTGTGCTTTTTGGGTTTTAGGAGGTTTTCTTGAGGGGTTTTGGGAGGAGGTGGGCTGATGCGAGTGGAGTAGTAGTCATGATGATTTGGCCTGTGGAGATGGAGGCGGAGGAGGCGTTCGTGGCGGTGAAGAGGACGGAGCATGTCGAGGTCACGTCGTTGATTGTGGATTCGTCGGCGGCGAAGGGGAATAAGGGGAAGGTTGTCGCCGCCGCCGCCGCCGCCGGCGTTATGCCCGCGAGGGTGAGGGTGTTCTGCGACGACGTCGACGCGACGGATTCCTCCAGCGACGAGGAGGACGATGAGGAGGAGGTGACCGTACGCCGGAGGGTCAAGCGCTACGTGCAGGAGATTCGTCTCCAGCGCGCGACTGCCTTGCCGGTGAAGGCGGAGGTTCTGCCGCCGGTGGTCTCCACGGCGAAGGCGGCGGCGACGGCGGTGGTGTTGTCAGGGAGGAAGAGGAAGGCGGAGGGCGGCGGCGGCGAGCCGAGGTTCCGTGGCGTGCGGCGGCGGCCGTGGGGGAAGTACGCGGCGGAGATCCGCGACCCGTGGCGGCGCGTGAGGGTTTGGCTCGGCACGTTCGACACGGCGGAGGAGGCCGCCAAGGTGTACGACTCGGCGGCGATTCAGCTCCGCGGCGCCGACGCCACCACCAACTTCAACCGCTCCGGCGACCTCCTCGCCGACGTCCCCCCCGAGGTCGCCAAGCGCGTCCCCCAGCCGCCGGAGGCGGAGAAGAACGCCTCGCCGGCGACGTCCTACGACTCCGGCGAGGAATCCCACGCCGCCGCCGCTGCTTCCCCAACCTCCGTCCTCCGCTCCTTCCCTCCTTCCGCCGTCGACAAGAAGCCGTCGCCGTCGCCGCCGCTCGTCGTCCGCGAGAGCGACGAGTCGAGCGGCGGCTTCTTCGGCTGCTCCTTCTCCGACGACGGCGGTTACGCCGGCGAGCTCCCGCCTCTCTACAGCGACTTCGACCTCCTCGCGGACTTCCCGGAGCCGCCGCTGGACTTCTTGTCGAACCTCCCCGACGAGCCCTTCTCCCTGGCTCCCTTCTCCGACGACGACGATGGCGACGACGGCGACGCGCCCTCGCCGGCGGCGGAGCAACAAGTGGACGACTTCTTCCAAGACATCACCGACCTGTTCCAGATCGACCCGCTCCCCGTCGTCTAGTGCGGCAACAACAAAACCAACTGTAAAACACCGGATTAGGCGACTAATCCGGCCAATTTTGTTTGCGTTTTTGTCATCTTTCTTTATATTTTTTTTCGTTTTTAGATGAGAGAAAAGAGTGTGTTAAGCTATGATTCCCCGGCAGTGTAACTGCGGCACCGCTCCGTCAGGAGAAAAGTCTTGATGGAGCCAGATGAGATGAGAGTCAAAAGTGTTTGAGATGAGATCGTGTAATGGTTTTGTTAAACCATCGAGTCAAGCTATGAGTAATTAGCAAAAATACTAGTAGTATTAATCTACCAGTAATTAGCTATTCGTTGATTAAAACCTCCCTCTCGTGTTTTTATTTTTGTCGTGTGACGAGCCAGCCGGGGCCCAACACGCGGGCGGCGGCCGGCGATATTTGGACGAAGCGTGGGTTCCCGATACGGCCCGGGATTTCCTCTTCTCCGTTCCGAGGCGTCGGTCGCCGCGCCGCGCTTGGTGTTTGGTTTGGTTGGTTTAAATTGCGGCAACACCGTGATGCCACCGTCGAGCGCTCGTGTTTTTCTGCCGAGATCTCAGTATTCTCTCACGCACGCACGGTGTTGTGGTTCGGTTCGAACCGGGCTGATGGCCGTTGGGTTGGGTTGGGTTGGGTTCGACGGGTCGTGGTCAAGAGAGGAGATGGTGGCATGAGCGCCTGACAAAGGGGGCGTGGGATTAGGAAAAGCTGGCTTTGGGTTGTTAAACTTGCCGTCTTTTCTCGTGGGGAGAGCAGGGAGAGATCAGGGCGTGTCCTCCCCTGCAAAATTCCTCTTTTGCATTGGGCCTTTTTGACTATACATGGGAGGCACCTCCTAATGAAAAGGGGAAGTAATAATATTCCAGTTAGAAAATGAATCGTAATCCCATTTGGAAAATTAATTGGCTAATATCAAGAATTGCCTTTTTAAGTATTATACGTGTATTAAACATGTACAGAGAGGTTAAAGAATTCAAGTGGTGGTAGTGTATAGCGAGAGGCTGGAAGGAAGGATACATGGAAAGACGGCGTGTCCCCTTTGTGTCTATTCTTTTGGTGATAGGGGAGGGAGGAGGAGGCCTTTACTCGAGCATGGGGGAAGAGAAGGTAAGCCAAGGGAGGGTGTCCTTTTAGGAAGGAGATGGGGAATTCTCTTTTCTTTCTCTTTCCAACACGTACTGCCTTGCCCTGCACTCTTTTGAAGAAGCCGGAGTAGTAGCATGCAGCTGCTAGATGTACGAGCATATATCTATCCATGATCCATGTATCGGCCGATCGATCGCTGCGGCAGCAAAGGACGTGCAGTCGCACTGTTGTACCAGTGTCTTTTTTCTTGTCCCCCACCACCATATCACAGCTTTATCAACCCCTACCTCTACGATCGTTTTGCCGATGGCATCTTTGGCATTCAGCCACACTCGATCATTCTCAATTTTTCTCTTCTCATCAAGCTAGCTTGATCGGGACGTTGCCGGACACGTGCGGGGAAAAAGACGGTTTTTTTTTCGCAAGCTTAGCTCGTGCGAACCCTGCTAAGCACATTACACACCGTCACAACTCGTCAACGTTGTGCTGTTCCTACTCTCGATCACCGACCGGCTGATGAGATGGCAACGTCGCCGGCCGTTTTTTCTTCAGGACATTCGGTTTTTTTTCGAGTGCTTGGCGCTAATCACGCTGTCTCGCGCGTGTACGGAGGTGACGAGCATGGGCTCCAGCTGCTCCAGCGGCGGCACGGACCAAAGAAGATATCGTCAAACCATGTCTCGATCGGTCAGTGTGCTGAACTGATCACTCCTATGCCAGTGTACTGCTGCATGCTGATGCTACTGCTGCTGGTACTACCCCCAACTACTGGAGTAGCAGCGTTAAGATTTTTGGGTACCTTTTGAATCTTTGATGTCCCCTTCTCGATCACAATATTCACGCTCGTCTGGTCTGGTCCATCCATCAGCTACTCCTGTGTGTGTGTGTGTGTGTGTGCGCCCGTCCTTTGCACGGTCACGCTAGTGCTTCGGTACGGCCATCTGCTGCTTCCCGAAGCCCGAAATCTCTCCTTCCCAGTCGCAGCAGCAGCAGCAGCGGCAGGAACAGCAACAGCAAGCAAAGTCGCTGTCCCGTCGAAAAATTTAAGGTACTCTCGGCAACACAGGTCGCGGTTGAGTGCCAAGCAAGCGAGGAAAAAAAAAACTGTGGAAACGGAGAGAGGAATGTCGTTGGAACTCGACAACGAAATCCAGTAAACGAGTAAAAAACCAGACCGTGCAGGGTGCGGTTCTACGTGTGTACTGTGTGTGTTAAGAGGTTAGTGAATTGCTAATTAAGCTAGGGTAATGTGAGTGGCTAATTAAGCTAGGGTGATGGTTGAGTGAACGAGCTCGTGGTGCTGGGGACTTTGAGTACAGCGCAAGCTTCTGCCGTCCTCGTCCCTACCTTAGCCCGGGTCTCGTGATTTGGTTGGGTCGTACCCCTGCTTTGGAGTAATTTGTTTGCAGGATAGGGGAAATGGGTCCATTCGCATGTGTGTTAATGCAGCTGCTCCTGCTAGCAGCTTGTGCTACAGCGCCTGCCAGGATCCAGCCGGCGAGAAAGGCAATGCAACGCCTGTAGAAGATAATTGGAGTACCCCATTTTTGCAGTTTAGGGCTGGTTTGGTTTAGGGCCAAAGTTGGCCTTACCAATTTTTTGCCATTCCAAAATTTGGCATGTTTTGGCATGACCAATATTTGGTAAGGTCAAGTGGTGTTTGAATTGAATCCAAAATAGTCTATTTTGCTATTGAAGTGGCCTAATTTTTGAAGGCATGCCAATATTTGGCCTCAATCCAAACATAAGTAAATACTATTTAAATTACCAAATATTGGTAGGCCAAAGTTTGGCTTAAAACCAAACTGGCCCTTAGCACTTGCCGTCAATGTCAAAGTCAAACCTTGCATTTGTATTAACTGGGGAGTAGCTAAGATTGATTTGGAAAATATTAGAGGAAGTGTACAAAGCAGAAGCTAGCATGCTGGCCAAAGCTGCTTTATTTCCTTCTTTTGTTTGTTTTGTTTCCTTTATCACTTGTGTTTTTTTAGTAACTGCCATCTTTGGAGCGCACGAGTGTTGTAGGGATACTAGCTAGTACTGTAGCACCAGTTTACTGAAGATATTTTCCGTGCATCTGGCTAGTGCAAGTTAGTTTTCTAGTTTGGAACCTGAGAAAAGGCACTTGTGCAGTTGTGCATTGCTTTATTAATACTGGGCTCCCACAAACGTAGAGTACGTAGTTAAGCTAGCTATCATGGGCACACGGCTGAGGCTAACATATTTAACAGCCGGTCATTAGCGTGTAGTACTTTTCCGTGTTGATGTAGATACTCATGTCCGGCTTTAGGTAATCCTACAAACGTTAGCTAATGCTATATATACCTCTGATACTCGCTTAATTGGGCCCAGCCGGTTGGAGAAAGGAGAGAATGCCACGATTGTGCGTGCAAATATTGTGTGGTCGTGTGATGAGAAAGGAGTATATATCTAAGCATGCTATTCCGAGTCAGAAGCTGTCCCCATTGGTTGGGAAGCCTTGGATGATAAAGGTCGTTGCTGCTATGATTCGGCCTAGCTAATGCCATCACAACCACTGTCATTTTGCTTAACCCCAACTACCCGGCCACCTGCAATCCTACTCCAATTTAGTACCACACGAAAGGACAACAAAAACTAACAGTAACCAAGCTCACTTGACTAGTCTATCGATCTCCATATGCAGCAACAACATGTTGTCCATGCACATGCTAAGTACAGGGTCTCCTACAACTCTCCTCATGTTTGAATCATTTTGGCAGTCAGCTAACATCGGAAGGATAAAACTAGCCAGCCATATGGGTGGCCGAGATTAAAAGTAATTCGCCGGCCGCTACCAGGCAAGCAAGCCGATACTCCATATAGGTAGCTGCACGCGGCCATGAAAAGTGCAACTGGTTGCATGTCCTGTTGCGTGATACCTGTGTACGTACGGCCGGCGCCTAGCTCAGAGCTGACGATCGATGCACACACCGCTGCGTGCGCGCTGTGCCGGATGCGGCACGAACAAGCAAAACCCAAACAAAAGTCGGGTAGAAAACAACGCGACTGGGTGCCCCGTGTTGCGGTAAAAAAAAAAAAGAACTACACCACGGATGTCCGTTTCAACGGACGTACTGACTTCAACAAAATCGTTGGGTAACTGAAATCATTCTGACACCTAGGGTATTAGAATCCGGTACCATGGGTTACATATCTGGTACCAAGGGTATCCAGGGGTACCAGATCTGTAACCAGGGTACCAGATTTGGTACCACTACAAAAATAACAAAATGTTTTTCCTACCTCTCCGGTGTCCGTGTCCGCGCTGCTGTTGTCGAGCTCGCCGCGACCAACGACCGGATCCAGATGGGAGGGGAGGCGTCACTGGCGGATGAGAGAGGAGGCGTCACCGACAGAGAGGAGGGGAGGGGAGGCATCACCGGCTCGTCGTCTTCTTCCCGCTTGATGTCCTCTCTCTTTCCGATCTGCTCATGGGGTTAGAGCTGTGGCGGTGGCAGAAGAAGGTAGAGAAAAGCGGCGAAGACGGAGCAGCAGAGCGACGCGCGGAGGCGAAGGGACGTCGACGTGGGCTCGATCAGAGGTTGGTCAGAACGGACAGGTCCGTAATTTTCTCTGAAAAAAAATCCGTGCGTTTCTGCGGCAGCCGATCGCGGTTTGTCACGCGGCCCCGGAGGTGGTGGGTGAGCGGTTTTCCACGGTCGGTCTCTCGGCGTGCGCCAAGGACAAACCTGGGCGCCACCACAACACCACCACTGTTCCACATTCCAGCTGGTGCGTGCATAGTTACGTGCCAGTACTAATTGCGAGACGATCAGGCGAGACGGACATGTACAAAGATGTCACAGTTGTGGTGGTACTAGTATCACTGTGGAGTGACAAGTGTGCCTGCGCCTTCCTGCCTTCCTGCCTGCCTAGATGCCGTTTGAAATCTTGTTCAGCTTGTGATGTTCAACTTGTGATGAGGCTGTAGAGGAGATCGAGAATGTCTTTCCCCCTGGTCATGAATCGGTGCACCTGACGACCTGACCTGACCTGAGCAGCTGCATGCAAGCCTGCAATGCCGTAACGGTGTTTGGTGGTGTCCATGATGAGACGGTGATGCCCCGTCCAGAGGGGTCGGTGGGGCGTTTTACTCCTCTGCCGGCCTCGGGCCATCGGTGTTGGGAGGGAATTATCATTATAAAAAATAACACTGCATATACTATCTCTGTTTTAAAATACAAAGCACAATCATCCTAAATACAAAAACCAAGAAATATTTAACTATAATCTTTAATTAGTATAAATCAGCCCATGCATGTTATTTAATTTTGTTTTATTTATTATTTTATCAATGCATATAACAATGTAATTAATACGTGTATCATATTTTGGAACGAAGAATACCAGCTACAGCACTCTACTACTACTGCTGTACTGTACTGGTATTGGTATTTTTGACAGTGTACGTACTGCTGCTGTGTGTACGGGGACGCGTGAACAACAGTGCTTCCGAACCTACGCGGGGCTCTAGGCCATACCGGCCGGCGTGCCACGGATGACGGGTCAGCCAATGCCAATGCCAATGCGTGCGTGCTGCGTGACGGAGCTACAGCGATCACGGGGCTTCTCACGACAAATCACACAGCCACACGCACGCCGTCGGAGTTGCAGTCGATCGGCCGGCGTCGTGAAACGGTATCGATTTTGTGTTGAGAAGTGAGTGAGCACTCGCATCGACGGCATCGCGAGCCGATCATTGCGAGCTAGCTGTGTGGCCAATCAAAAGAGGTCTCTGGCTCTGAGTTTTCTGCAAAAGACGAGAGTGAGTGAGGAGTCACCCGGAGCGCAGGCATGCACTTCAGAAAGAAACTTCTTTTACGTATTTTATCATTTTGGGGAGGGGCTTTTTGCAGAGATAAGATCGAATTGTGAGGGACCTAATCATTCCAGGTAATAATATCTCCAGGAGTTTTGTAGGAATATTTTGACTACCTGAACATGCGGTCCTAGTTCTGGAATGGCATGTAGGAATACATCCTTCAACTGAATTAACTCTTGCTTCATTTCATCAGTCGCTGCTTATACAATATAATGTGCCCCAATTTATACAGCTCACTCCATACTAATTACCACTTACCACGCAGTTATGAGAAAGTGACAAAGCCATGCTTTTAACAAAGGAGATTGGGTACAATATGAGTTGTATGTAGGCCCTATATACAGATTGAGTAAAACACACACAATTACCCGTGTCACAGAAAGCACGTGAGGAATTTTGTGAGGGCTGCCCGATTGGTAATGGCAGTGGCATGGTTTTAATAGTTGCAACCATGTGTGGAAACAGCTTGGAGCAGTGTACTACTAATCTGATGCCGAAACATCTTGAAAAGAGGGACAGCTACTGTTTTGTGTGGTAACCCGTAGGACATGGACCACGAAAACTACGGCAATTTGGTGGTCCTTGTCCTACAAACCCTCAAATAAAAGGACCATTTCATCGCTTGATTAGTAGCTCAAAACGGCCATCTGGTGATGGTGATGGGAGCAAGATATGAGCTTTCTACTTCCACATGTAATGTGCTAGAGAAAGGTCATTTAAAGTTAATGTTGAAAAAAGAGAGAGACATGTAGACAACATCATCATATTAGCAAATCTGCTATACCAGCCTGTGAATTTTCAGCTGTCACTACAAGATGCCCAAGTAGGCTCATCTTTGTGAAACTTTGTCGAGGAAAAATCTTAGCAGCTTCATCACATATCTAGCTTCAGAAAAGGTCTACATGCAGACAAAAGGCTAAACTACAATTTCTGATGGTGCTGGGCAAAAGCAGATGAAGGGTACATGGACAACTTCACAATTTTTTCTTCTTGATATGGTCTATATATCCTCCAGTTAAGCCCAGCGGACACATGAGAATATGAGATTCTGTTCGAACCTGTAACAATGGCACCACACCTATCATACTAAGATTAATACCACTATATTTTGCACTACTTCAAATCAATGGCTGTTCTTTCCAGTTTGTTCCCATGAGAAATCACTGGACTCTTGGTCCAGCCAAAGTGAATATAGTCATAGGAGATACTGAACTCACCGCACAGGCTATAGCTTTCTCGGTTTGTCCAAGGAATATATATGCGTGTATCAACCAAGGAACCTCAAGAATGTAAGTACAAGGTCTGATGCTAACCTCTTGCAAAACAAACCACAAAGCTCCAAGCAGAAGGGACTAAAAAGATCATGCGACCTTTATCTGGCTTTATCACACGGATTAGCTCATAAAAATGAACAATCTGTTTGACCAGTCCTACGGTTCCGGCAAAGCTCAAGGCTGTGTGGAGCTGGAACACACCGCTGTTACAGGTTAAAAACAGGGTGGTGACAGGCTTACAGCCTTAGAACATCCTAAGAGAGGTGCCAAAATATGACTAGCTAAAGATCTATTTGGCTATTCTCTCTTTAATTTGGCATTTTATTTTTTTAACTTTAAAGGATTCTCCATTTGTATGAGAGGGGACTAGCCAATTTAACAAAAGACTAGCTAAATTGAGAGCAGGATATGACTTGTTACTGCGTGGGGCCCATGGATAGCTATCTTGCTACTATGAGAGATGACTAGGGAGATTTGACTATTGAGTGAACTGGTTTGGCTATTAGGATAGCTAGTCAATTCAAATAGCTAGTCTCTTGAAAGATATTTTTTCCATACAATAGCTAAAGTCATTTAGCTCTTCTCTCGAAGATGCTCTTAGGAAAGTACTACCGTGGTAAAGATATGCTCAAGTGAGAATAACTTATGAGCTTATAGGAATCCAGACCCACATGTCAATGACATATACAATAGCATTTCAATTTTTTTTCACGATGGTAATATTATCAAATTAGGTTGATCGCCTCCTTTGTGATAAAATTCATGTAAACAACAGGCCTTGACGACACGTCTTTAAGGGTGGCAAAAGATTAAATTATTCTCAACAAGATGGTACCGGTGCATATTCTCTCTTTTTTTTTCTTCCTTCCCTTATCCAACGTTTGAAGATTTTTACATATGCTCCTACACACGATTTCACTGCTGCATTCTACATACATGCATGTGTTCGCAATTTTATTTTTGACATTTTTATGGCAAAAGATTCAAACAATCTGTTAAACGCATAAAATCTTTTAGTACGGACGCAGATATGATACCAGCTAATTAAGCAAGAGCAACGGAAACCAAACACATGAATCTTTTGAATTCTCTCTTATCCTCTTTTGTTTTGGTTTGGCAGTTTGCTGTTTCTTTTCAATGTAGGGTAGCTTTCTAACAACTGCAGGCTAGTAGCTGCAAGCGCAAAACTACAACATCTTTGTAAAGCCATATTGGACATTTTCTTACCTCCTCGTACTTGCATCTGTCCCTTTCACGTTTCACCATGCAAGCAAGGGCATTTTTAGGAGTAACTAGAGCAGGAACTCACTAGACTTATTGGACATTAATGTGGCCCCCTTTATGTGCAACCCCTGAAAGAGCAACCACACAAGAAAGATGGAAGATAAGCTAGTATTCCTTGTGTGTGTTCGTTTGTGCCCAAAAGGGCAGATTGTTGCTGACTATAACGTTTTTTCTCCTCGACACACTTTCCGAACTACGAAACGGTATATTTTTTTTAAAAAAATTCTAAGTTGTTAAAAAATCAAACTAATTCATTTTTAAAGTTTAAAATAACTAATACTTAATTAATCATACGCTAATGATGATTCTCATTTTGTGTGTAACATTATTTTTTGCCACTATTCCCAACCACCACAAACGAATGCAGCCCTTGTGAAGCAGCTGCTTGCATGCAGTTTGAAGGTTGGAACTCCTCCTTTTTTTTTTCTTTTCCTGTGCCACTTGCACTGCATCTCTAAACTATTTTGCTTGACTTATTTTCATGTTGTCAATTCAATCAATGCATTTGAAAAAAAAGGTAAACTGGTAAAAGACATGGTTTTCTTGTTGAACTACCGGCTTTCACAATGGAGCAACTGTCGGTTAGAGAAATGCATATTGTGAGGGATTTTCTACTACTCTTCTCTCTCCTATGACACGAACAATGCTCTACCGTGGAGTGTGGTCTTGATCAGGTATGGTGAATTCTCCCACGTGACCTCCAGAGGTTACGATTGTTTTAGCACATCTCGGTTGTGGGACTACTGAAGCATCGTCTGAGACCACACGCTGACGAGCTCAAAGCCTTGCGAGTTGCCTATGCGGAAGAGTAAAGTGGAGGGCTTACGAGCCCCTCCACGCCAATGCCGAGCATACCTCCCATCGGCAAACTCCTGCACCACGAGCTCATCACTGCTCCCTGCCGCGGAGGTCGCTGCCCCTTGTCATTGAAGTTGGAGTCCCTCCTAGGTCGTCACCACTCCATATTGTCATAGATTCAGCGAGCTCCAACCAAATCTAGAGATTGTAAGGCTGCCGCCACCACCACCATGACCAAGTCCTTGCGTTGCTGAGGCCTCCTCGGCTTCTCCACCAGCGTAGGGTGTTCGGTATGTGGAAGAGATGGAGAACCATGCTTGCACATATTTTGATTGGCAATGTTTAAAATAAACCCCCCCTCCGTCAATACTTTGAACTCAAAATTTTGCTTTGCAACTAACCTAGTGCATCTCATTCAACTTAATTATTTTTTTTGTTTACATGCAAATCTGACACCATGGACTAAGTTGATTATCAACAAATTATACATATTTAATTCAGTATAGAGAAGTCCTCTCGAATTTTTGGATTAGGGATCGATTAGAACTTATAATAAGGAAGCCTGGATAGAATGCCTGCTCGGAACTTACGTTCTAGGGTAGAGAGGTCTACTTGGAACTTCCGGTCAAAATTTAAATCGCGACTTCTTTCAAAGAACTTATGTTAGTTTTGGATTGAAGAGTCCAAATTTAAAGGAACTTTATCCCGTCTAGGAGATAGGACCACGCTTATATAAATTTATGACGCCAGGGTCGATTAAACCCGACCAATCAATCATCGAAATTAATCTACCACCTTTGCATATTTGTTTTGTAAATTGTTTGGCACATGGCTAAAATTGAGATCTATACTCTGTTGGTTTTGTCACATAAACTTGTGCATCTCCACAAAGCGGGAGTTTACCTATCTCTCTAATAGATTAGTTTCTTGCCAATCCCGCGTACACCGGTAACTTTCGATCAGTCTAGGGTTCTCCAGAAAGCTCATCATCGGTGTGTGGTGTGTTACTGTGTTTTCGCATAAATTTATCCATATGTTCGTGAGTGTATAGCCAATGACAAAAAAATGAAAGGAAAAAAAATTTATATATCCCTTGAACTTAGCCGTAGTGATTACTTAGGCATAGGAAATTCCTGATGCGCCAGCAATTTCAGAGAGTGATACTAGTCACAGCACTCAAGTACGAGAAGTACTCTATAGCGGCTGTTGATTGCTCGTACACTGCAGCATCGACTTGATGAGGAACAGTACAGGAGTATCTTGTGCTTGTTGGCAATGAGCATGGAGATCCGGGTAATTTCCAGCGGTTAAATATTCAGCGACACACCTTCAGTTTGGGCTTTGCTCTCTGCCTGAGTCTTGTATTAAGTGGGCGTGCGTGAGCAGTGACACGCAGGCACAGATTGGTGTGCAGATTCATGAGCTGAAAAGAGGATTTCGCCGTGGCAGCCTCTCTGCGGTAATATGTGCAGTAGTGCAGTGCAAATTGCACCCATGTGTTGTAGCAGCAGGAGCAGGAACAGCACCAGCACAGCAGTTTGTCCCTGCTCGTGTCGTCACAGCTCACCATTCTCGGAATTCGCGAGCCAAGTTGCACAGCTTCTAACCTCTCGCTGATTACTCATGTCACTCATCACTGATTGGCTATAGTGATAAGCTGATACGGGGTAATAATATCTCTGTCCAAAGTCCAAACTTGCAGGCGTTAGGCATCGACGAAAATCACGATTTCACACTTCGACAGCAGCGGAGGTAGTTATGTGGAAGTATGAAAAATACCAGGCGATCTGCCGACGAGAGTTTGCCGATGAGACGTAGCGAATCCAGGATTCTCCTCCCGCGACGTGGTGATTCGACCGTCGCTTCTGCTTGCGTTCCGTCTCGTCTCGTTTCGCACGCACGCACGTCGCACTACACGAGAGATCGGTGGATGGAATTGCACAGCGTGAAAGTGAGTACCAATTCCTAGCGATGCTGCATTGCTGCTGCCTTTTAACGTCACGGGATCTTCGCGTGTGTCCGGTGTACAAAAATCTCGGCAGAAAGCCCCAAAAAACTTCGTTGCAACGCAGGGCGGCAAGTGGGCAGCTCCGTCCTTCCGGGTTGCAGTGCAGGTTGCAGCGGGCGGCCACGGGCTTCCCACGGCGAAACGAGACGAAACGCGCCCGCGACAACGTCGCGGTCGGTCGCCGGCGCGCGGCGGGGACAACTCCGTAGAGGGGAAATTTTGGGCGTGCGATGGAGCCCATCGTATCTTGCGTGGATCGATGTGGCGCCTTTTGTTGTACGTGGTGTCGCGTTACACGGACGGACAGCGATAGCGACGGCACAGCGCATGGGGGAAGAAGAGACGGGAAGGAGAAGATCGAATCGGGGATTGGGATTGGACACGCAACACCTCATCAGCCGGACCGGACGGACAGTCAACCAACCAAACTCTCCGCACGTACTCCTACTGTAAATGTTTTTCTTCGGTACAATCATCTCAAAAGAGTAGAGTAGCATGGATTTTCGTGGTTGAAACGGTACAGAGAAAGGACGACGAGCGAGCTGGTCATCTTTTTTTCTTTTTGAAGCAATTCTGGTAGTCATCATGGCTTTACTCTACTCCTACGGCCTACGGGTAATAGTTGGCTACACGGCCGGCGTCACGGCCGGGCGCACGCATCGCGTCGAACCAGTGAACAAGAGGGGAGGAGGACCAGTGGACCACAACTCCACAACAATGGCCGTTCCGTGACCGCAGCAAGCACAGTGCTGCTGCTGCAACATGTAGCACTGTGTTGGACCCGGTTGCTGTTTTGCTCCCCCTCCTCGTGTTTCACTGTTTTGTCAGGTGAAGACGACTGCGCATTTTGCTCGCATTGGCGTTCCCGCGGTGCGTGGACTGACGGTGTACCGGCATACGTGTCGGAAAATCAAGTTGTGAGATCAGTATAAAACAGGTTCATATCGTTACATCATTGTATGACAGATGGGCTCCTGACCATTGGTCATATGTCGGGCCCTGAAGTCTCCTTTTTGGGCTTTCGGTTTTAGGATAGCCCGTGTGGTGCACAACGTGGGACTGCCCAGACAATGGGTGGTGTAATTCCACGGACGGCAAAGGTCACCGACAACCAATCAGGCACCCACACTTACCAATGCTCATCATGCGGTGATCACACTGCGCATGCTGCGAATGCAAACATGTAATGATAATCAAGAAAAGTTAGACATGCTTATTATAACCACATTGCATGTACTGAAAGCAAGAAATAGAGGAAGTAAACCTACAATAAGAACACATCAATACAGTGGCGCCTTACAACGAACGATAATCAAACAGACTACAAACCTAGGCGAATGAGATGGGTACCTAAACTGACAATTCGTTGAGCTAAGAAACAAAAATTCCAGGATGTCCTACAAGTACACACTACGAAACATGTACAAACATCAAGCTGACTACCTAACTGAGACATTGCCCCTCAACCTTTTGCTAAGAATACATCGAGATGACTCATTCTAGTATCCTTAGATGCCTCCAACCGTGATAAATTCTCTTGGTTTATCATCTTGTAGCTGTATTTACCAACTGATGGACCTTGTTGTCCGGATGATAACCAATGTAACTGCAACAGTGTTAACATGCCAACAGCTAACACTCCACTATGCCCTAATAAGCCACCAAAGTTTCTGGTACTGAAACTGTTCCTAACCAAAGCAAGGCTAGAAGCTATCATCTGCCCCAGGAAATTGGAACCTTTTTGCCTGTCGTTGTTACAGTCAGCTTCCGAATGGCTTCCTAACTTCCCAGGCTTGTTTACTGATAGCGAAGGCCATATGCCATGGCAGACATTGCGGACAAAATCCAACGCCTCATCTATAATTTTCTGATTCACCCCACGGTGTCCATTCAATCTTATTGCAAGCAGAATGCGACTTTGCTCCAACCTTGCTAAAGAAACATCTCGTTCTGCTTGTTGCTGTGACTGGACGGACTGTGAAAGAGTTCAAGACATGATTATTTTTTTGACGTAATTCAAGACATGATCATAAAGTTGGTATAATTAAGCATCAAAAGCACCAACATTTTGAAGATAGCGTAATGACAAATGGATTTTTGGCTTAGATGGCAATTCCTTCGCAGGTACCACCTCTGATTTTCTTTGTATAAGGTTGAGCTAACCAACGTCAAACATAACAGATCGGAGGGAGTACAACAAAGCATATCCTGGAAGGTAATTAAGGAAATTTTGCTTAGGGAGCTCAAAAGCTTGTATTCATAACACACGGGTGTTAGATTCTTGAAATCTAGAAAAACTGGAGAAGAAATTATTTCTAAATGTCAAATCACAAACCAATTATAAGGTGTGCATTTCACAAGACAACAATAAACACTGGTAACACCACTTAAGATTGTTTGAATTTATATGTAATGGAGGAGAATAAGGTCGCACCAAACAAACGGATTTTATGAATTCCCATCAGCATTTTTGATAACTTTTCCTTGCTTTCCTTTACTCTTTGAAAGGTTAGAATGGCTTTATGCAGTATCCTTTATTTTCTTAAAACGATGCAAAAATTTGGAGTGCCAACAATGCTTTGTTACTTCCATCATTGAGTGGCTCATAAGCTTGAGGCTCTCTTTTGATTAAGAGAATGCTACCCTCTCAATCTAGGAGGATAGGGTCATACTTTTAAGGTGTTGTCAGCTCGATTTGGCAAAGCAACTTGGTTATCCCTACAGAATCTAGGCAAATTTGAACAGTGGTAATTGCTCCTTTAGGACGAGAACAATCCCAACTTGGTAGTAGTCAACTTATAAAGAAACTACAAGTCCTGCATCCACCTAAAATTTTCAGAAGCAGCTTAGGAACACTCTCAAGGAAACATGAAAGTCCAACAAACTGCTGGGGTATTAAGAAAACCCTAAGGCTTCAAGGTTCCAAACTTATCACTCTTATATTCAGATTTTTTCCGTGATAATACTTGCAAGCTCAAGACAAGTTCAAGCTTTTCACATTTGGTACAAGAACAGTAAAGAGAAAAGGAAAAATAATTTCCTACAGAGAACAGAGGCCTCAACACGAAACATCTAATTCCCTACCACAGAAGCAGCAACAAAAATACTTACGGTACAAAAAGAACACCTTATAATTTAAAAAGAAGCAAGCATCCTTCATCTATCATGCAGTTGCAGGGTGCAGCTGACCAGCTGCTTGCAAAGCAATGGAATTACTGAACATTCAAAGCAAAATAAGAAATAGTAAATGGCAGTCTAATTCATTCAGAGCTCAAGAGAGAGAATCCAATGCCCAATCTTCATGAATAATTGGCTTATCGACAACAGTTTGAAGTGCTTATCTAATTTTGAGTAATTAGTGTCATCCCTTCATGATTTTAACTGGTTACTACTTTCCTTTCCAGATAGTAGTAATCTTACATCTTACATGGGTGTAAACATGCCCTGAATCGTAGATATTATACTGCATTATCCTCACTGTGGCATTTTGATTTTGGCACCCTCCCCAATTTACACAAACATCCTCTGCCCACTACAACGTCGCGTATGAACAAATCCGGGAGAATTAACTATTTGCCACTCTTTCAAATCCCGAACAAATCCACGGACGCGAGATGTGAAATTCAAGTTCGTTTACTCAAAATTACATCAAAATGGTAAGGAGACGATGGAGGGGAGGATTGGGGTTACTTACAAGGAAGTACTCGAACTGCTCCTCGAGGTCCTCGAGCGCGGCGCGGATGGCGTGGAGGCTCCTCGCCTCCTCGGCCACCGCATCCAGCGAGGCCGCCTCTTCACCCACGTCGCCATCGCCGCCGCCGCCGCCGCCCTTGACGCGCACGTGGCCCCCCGCCGCGGGCTTGCCCTTGTCCCCGCCGCGGCGGCGGACCGAGCGAAGGAAGTGCGCCCGGGAGAGGGCGTGGATGGCGTCGCTGACCCTGTCGTGGAGGTCCCAGATGGTCTCCAGCACCGCCTCCGCCTCCTCCGTCTCCATCCCCAGAAACCCTAGCTCCGGAAGGTTCCAGAATGTTCCTAACCGCTTCCTTCCGCGTCGCCTGGGGAACGAGGGTCTGGAGGATTTTGGAGCTGTTTGGAGGGAGAGGAATTTCCCGAAATTTCTCTGGGTTGTTAGAGACGACGCGGAAGAGCCAATTGGGCTACTGGGCCAGATTATTCTCTGTGGGCCCGATATTTCTTGGGCCTTGGCCCGGCCCAGAAATGGGGGAAGAGTCGAGAGCTTTCTCCTTTCGATTCCAGCAACGGCCGCCGGCCGCCGCTTGTTTCGTTTCTTTCTTCTCCGCCAAGCCGCCGCCGCCGCAGTTTGCTCAGCGCCGCCGCCCCTGAAATAGCAACCCGGCGGCGCGATTGCTGAGGAATCCTAGTTTTACTGCCTCTCTCCCCAGCGAGTCGTGCTCGTGTGTGTTGCTTTGCTTGGGTCGGTGGCTTGGATCGGAATGGATTCGACGACGACGACGACGACGCCGAAGCCGGTGTGCGCGCAGGAGGCGCTCGCGCTGCTGAACTGCGCGGCGGAGTCCAGCTACGACCGCGACAAGTGCCTCGCCCTCCTCGAAGCTCTCCGCGCCTGCATCGCCCGGAAGGTGCTCGACTATTTCCCCTATTCCCCCACCTCAACACTTTCCCCCACACCTTGTTAGCACTAGTATCACATTTTCTCTGATTAGTGCGAGCTCAACACAAGTGGGGAATGGATTGACGAATTGGTGAGTTTGCTCTGATAAAATATGGGATTTGTTTTAATAGATCCTGGTTTCCTTATTGTGGTTGGGGAATACATTTGATGGATTTGGATAGTTAGATTTACTGCGTTCATAATGTATATGCAAGGCGCTTTCATAGTTGTCATCTAGCTCCAGAAACTGTGAAACAAAAGCGCCCCATAGAAAAATCTGGAAGCTTGCCATCTAACACTTCCAGATGCAAGCATGTTGGAACTTGACACCTGCAACTCAGCACCTTCTTGTGGATTCTTGCGAGTATTCATGGATTCTGCCGGGCTGTCTCATAGCTGGGGCTTATTCTAGTGGATACAATAAAGATCCATTAGAAAACAATTCTAAAAAGCCAAATATATCGACCAGTCTAAAAAATGCCAAACATATCACTCACAATTCATCTTTGTTAAATGCTACTTTTACCTAGAGATTGAACGATTATAAGGCCAATGCTAAGGGCAGATACACTGTTAGTTATAACTTTTTTTTTTTTTGGAGTTAGTTATAACTAGTTAAGTACACTGACTTTTAGTAACTGTAACCTACTACAGTTGAAAAAGCTATTGTCTTAGGGCATGTCCAATGGTTGAGACAGCTTTGTATGTAACTTTCTTACACCTCATCTAAAGACAGCATATGAGACACTATGTACAATAGGTTGTCAATTGTGTTGTATGTATATCCTTAAAAATAGGATTAAGTGGGCTAGTAAAAACCATTCATGTAAGAGACAGCTAGTCTACAATGATGAAAATCATGTATATAACATACAGCTGTTGTCTTTTATACCGTAAGCAAATTAACATACAACCTCTTTCTCTCTCTTCTTTCTCTTTCTTCCACGTATGCAGAAATCCTGCATGATACTTCTTACTTACGGCACTAATTTACCATTGGACATGCCCTTATACAAAAACGTCACACCCATGAAATGTTTTGCACTTCCAGTGTACTTAACATGGGTATGACGCTTTTGTATAAGGCAATAGCGTTTTCAACTGTAGTAGGTTACAGTTACTAAAAGTCAGTTACCAACTAAACTTGTACCTTGGATCATTCAACTGTCTTGTTTAGCACATAGTAGGATCACCCGCTGCAACTTACCTTGGAGCTCCAAAATTTGATTTTCATTTTGTAGAGCTGTTTTCTTGGATCCAAAATTTCCAAATCCTTGTCCAGTGTTGCTTTTCAGCTACATTTATTGGACCTTACTCCACTAAGCTTTCTACTAAACCTTAGCTAATACAACTTCAGATCTTCCAAACATATGCAAGCAGTGCGAACATATTTATACCCATCACGTGATAAAATCTTTATACATATGCACGCGACTGGGCTATACCAGGCAAAATGAAAATGCACACAGAATGACTAAATACTTATGTCAAGCTTTAATGATTATGGTTCATCATCCATCTTTACTCAAAGCAGTTTCAGCTTCAAATTCAATAAATTTGTTTCTTTTTAGAATTTTGGATTGTTCATGAAGACTGGTCCTTTAGCCATGCTGTGATTGTTTTTTCTGATGACTGACAAAGTTACCTGAGTAAAATTGTAGCTGGACCGCAAAAAAACATCTTGCAAATGTGTAGTATTTGATGTTATTTTTGTTGAAGGTTCAGTTGTTGCTTTAAGAAGCTTCGGTAAGGGTTTTATTTGTAGATTGTCCTTTTTGGAGATGTTTTTTCACTAGTCCAACTCAGTCAAAATTTTGCCTATCAAGTCTCAGGGTTGATTGTTTGTACTTCTCTATGCTTTTGAAATTTCATTGTTCTAATTTAAGTATTGGTGAGATTATCTATTTTGTTTTTGTCAAACTGTTGCAGAAAGTGAAGAAATTTTCACTAGCTGAAGCAAGCTCGACGGGCACCACTGAAACTCCAAAGAGCAAATAGAAGCTGCCCTGAAAATTAGTCAAGGGCATCTAGCATTTTATCTTTTTCAGCAAATAGGTTTGCCTTGTGTCACCGTTTTGATATGATATTGTTGTAGTAGTGTTTCCGAGGCATCGCAGACCACAACTTAATTTGCTGTCTGGAAAAAACATTATGCAATCAATTGGCACCGTTTGAGCAGACACCGATGTTGGAGTGTGATGCAGCTTGGCCGGGGTGCCAATTGGGGGGCGTGTTCGTTTCTCCGGTTTGGGAGGATTGCAAAATGGAACATAACGTTTGGTAGTTCGGGGAAACGTGGGTGGGTAAGAAAAAAGAGGAAAAATACTGTTGAAGTTGCCATCACTGTTTTATTTGGTACAAACGAGCAGCCCCTTGGTATAGCTCATTCTATTTCTTATCGCACTGAAAAGTTTACGCTTCATTGCATCAATGATACCACATGTAATCGGTAAATCTATTTAACCGAGTACACAATTTGGTGTTAATCGACAACACTACAGACGTATGATACGTGTACGTATGGCCCGCACGTTCACATTTCGGATCTTAATAGTGTTGTTAGATTCCCTTGTAGTTAGGATCAAACAACGTAAACACTCCCTGTGTTGGCGATGTTGGATTTCGGCACACTGTCTAGGATTTCGGGGTGAGTAGAGAGAGGGTATATTATCGGGCTTAGAGAGATGGTGGTGGGCTACGACAACAATGAGGCACATTGGAGTCATGGAATGGAGGCTAACAATGAATGGTGTTAGTGGTAGGGCAACCAGCTCTAGTTGTGGCGGTGAGTCGCCTCCACCAGAGTAAAGAGAGAAGATGGAGAGAGGCGGGTCAACAGGGTCTCGAGGCATCGACAAGCCTGGGAAATGACGTGCGGTGGGCGTAATGCTCCTGTTGGCGCCAGGCCCGTGGCAGGATAGTGCTGTTAGTAGGAGAGACAGTGGCAGGAGCTAATAGGAGGTATTGCTAAATAGCGCTACACACGATTCACTGGTACTTGTATAGTTATGAGCAGGGGCGGATCTACAATATCAGTGTCCGTGTCAACCGACCCCAACGACTTTTGGCAAACTTTATAAATACTTATATCTATGATACAACACTTAGTACAAATAAAATTAGCATGTTATAATATCGATAAATACATTATGATATCAACGAAATAGTTTTCTGGATTCGTTCCTGATTATGACATGCATCATATAAATCTTGCATAAATAGATTGAGTTCCTTCGTACGGAGAAAATTTGCAAGACAGACATGCCGAGGGAAGAATGGCTGGAATCATATGCGTGGAGTATTAGCCTAGCAAGCTAAGCAAGTATAATGAAGGTACAGAGTTTTCGTCCGTTGGTGTGTCAAGCATTGAAGTTTCTCTACGTGCAAGGTTGGCATTTTGATCTTTGATGTTTGATTGCTCGAAGTCTTCATTTGGACAAAGATGGAGAATTGATGACGATGATTACATGAACGCAAATTAGATTAGATTAAGCAGAAGCACACGAGAGAAGCACAGGGAAAGGGCACGCAGCGTGACACGTCGCTGCGTTGCCTAAAACGTAACACGTCGCTGCGAGCGCGCCACGTGGCACCTGGAGGGTGCGCGAAGCGAGGCGAGCGGCGTCCACCTCCGCCCCGCCGCCTCCACACCTCCTCTCCTCTCTTCTCTTTCCCTCCCGAATTTCTCTGCGGCCGCGCGATTTCTGCGCACTTCCTGCTGCCTCCGTATCATTCACGACGATCCGCCTCCAACCCTCGCCTCCTTCCGATGGATGCGGAGCGAGCGCCTGAACCGCCACCGCCGCCGGCGGCGGCCGAGCGCGAGATGGGCTTCGCCGAGCGGGCCGTGGCGGCGTCCGGCGCCGCCGTCGTCTCCGCCGTCCTCGTCAACCCGCTCGACGTCGCCAAGGTGAGCTCCGTAACAACCCCGCACGGAACGGAAACCCCCGCTGAATTGTGTGGCGTGTTGAATTGATCGGGACGCGTTGGGGGGAGAAATTGTCGTCATGAGTATAGGATATCGTTTTGGTATACATATGCCAGCCATGGCTTGTTGATTGACTCGTTATTTTTCGTCCTGCAGACAAGGTTACAAGCGCAGGCTGCCGGAGTTGTGTATAATCCGGTAAGCGTGTGCCACTTCTCTGTTATATAGAGTAGTTTTGCTCTTCCATAGATGGAGCTGCGCTGTGGCTGTTCACCCGCTTGATCTATGTGGAATGAATGTTGTTGTTTTTTTTTTTTTGGAAAAAGTGGCTATGGTAATTAGTTTTCCGGTGAATTGGTTATAAATTAAATACCCCTGTTTGTTTATATGTTTTTATCTAAAATACATTGCTCAGATATGGTCAGATTTTAGGTGTTATCCGTCATGCAACCCTGGAGTAAATGGTTTAGGACCATCCTGTAGTTCTGAATGCTTTCAGTACAGAGGGACAATGGATGTATTCCATAAAGTCACCAGACAGGTAATGCTTATCGTCAATCTTCCTAATTGTACCTTTCTCTGTTATATGGATCATCTGTTGTAATGATTTATATGTCCCCTGCAGGAAGGAATATTTAGACTATGGAGAGGTACTGCTGCAAGCCTAGCATTGGCAGTGCCAACGGTATATTTTTTTCAGCTGGTTATCACTTTAATTCTTTTTGTACCAATGTATTCTTGTCTGTCTTCTAGTCCCACAGGTTTTCATATTTATATGCTATATTTATCTATCATTTAGCATGTGTTGTAAACATGTGTTATTTTCCTCCTTGCATTACTCTATAAGGATACTGAAATTGACCCTTCTGTGGACTTTCACCATTTCTATTGGTAAAAGACAGGACAAACAAACAGGAAAAAACAAACATCAGCTCTAGTTTCTGTCAAAAACAAATTTAACTGCACATATATTAGCCATTGTAAGAAAAAGGATGGAAAGTGCTTGTCTTGTTAATTATGTTATAAAGCACGAGGTGTCAAGATGTTAACAGGGAGTAAATCTGTGGTGACAGACTTCTACTGAGTTTTGGTGAAACATTCTGACCTGTGAATCTCCTTCTCTAGGAAAGTTAGAACGGCAGATACATATTACACATATCTTATGTGCGCATGTATTTCAACTGAAGCATTTGAGTTTACCATACTTTGCTGATTTAGGATATTATAGAAGTTTTGGCCATGTTCTCTTGCACTTTTCTTCTGCTTATGTATCATATATGCTGCATTCTAATATGCTCTCAGTAGACATTAACATAACATCTTCTCTTTATTATGTGCTCCTTTAGGTTGGGATATATCTGCCCTCTTACGATCTGTTGCGCAATTGGATTGAAGAATATTCAGATCATAGTTTTCCTAAACTTAGACCATATGCTCCTCTGATTGCTGGCTCTGTTGCCCGATCATTGGCATGCATAACTTGTTCTCCTATTGAGTTGGCCAGAACACGGATGCAGGTCAGTTTATTGAATCTTCTATTCTCTCTGTATAACATGCGTGTAATTTATAAAATAAAAACATGTCATTTCTGAAAGGAAGTGTGAAATTAGGACTTGAACTATAGAAGCCAAATTATTTTATAGAGAAACTCTGCAATACATAATAAAAGCTAGTAGCAATTCATCCTCTTCGTGTAAAACCAATAACTAACTCGTGATTCAAAGTTGACACTAGGAAAGGTTTGTAATTTTATGTTTGAAATTATAAACAACACTTCAAGTTTGTGCATAAATCAAGCTGATAACGAATCGTTTTTATACTAACCCCGTTTCACCCTATCCCTTGTTTATACTGCGAACAGATAAACACTGTTTCTGATAATGAAGCTTATTCTTTCTGGCACTTATTTTCATGCCATTATTTTTTATTTTAAATATAATTAGGCCTTTAAAGGATCAAATATTGGAGGGAAACCCCCTGGAATGTGGAAGACTTTGCTTGGTGTGCTTTCCTTGGGACAGAGCATCAATCACCCTGAAAATTGTATGTACTTTCTATTGTACTGTTTGTTAGCCTCTAACTAACAATACACAAATATGTATTGTCGTCTCATTTAAGGGCATCTGCAAAATTGTTTAACTATGTCAGCTTACTTATTCACATAAAGTATACAAATGTACCTTTTGAAGCTTGAACTGCAGTCTTGTTGTTTTGAATCTTATGAATGTTGAGTTTTATGTGTTTTCAATGCAAACAGTTCGGTCGTACCACCTTCTATGGACTGGTCTCGGAGCACAACTTGCACGTGACGTCCCCTTCTCAGCTATATGCTGGACAGTTCTTGAACCAGTGAGCTACCCTATTTTAGTTTGGTATACTTTATTCTGGTTTATATTTTTTGGATTCTTCCAAACCCTTAGAGCTCACTGTGTTTTTTATATCTTAATGCTTGCTGCACAGACTAGAAGGCACCTGATAGGAGTAGTTGGTGAGCAAAGCAATGCAGCAGTTATATTGGGTGCAAACTTCTCCGCAGGCTTCATTGCTGGAGTTATCTCTGCTGGTGCTACCTGTCCTCTTGATGTTGCCAAGACACGCAGACAAATAGAGGCAAGCTTGGGGCTGAATGACTTGTATCTAGTTTCTTAGACTTCCCCAACAAAACTTCTGTTTGTTATGTCCTTGTGCAAAGAGCTTGGAATAGGCTACTAACAATAACTTGAAAAACACTTCTGCTTTGTTTTGTTGCTAGACACTCTTCATTCACTAATTTATGCATTCTCATTTTCTCATTTCAGAAGGATCCAGCCAGAGTATTGCACATGAACACAAGGCGCATACTGCAAGAAGTATGGAGGTATGCTATTATAAATTTACTAATCCCCTTAGCTAGTTAGCTGTAGCAATTGCCAATGGTGCTCTGGAGGAGTTGCTCTTGGTGAAGAGCTTGTGCCTGGGGACCTGTGGTCTGCCATAGCTCTTTCAATTTTAAAAATCAATACCAGTCATGTTAGAAAATAAAAAATGATATGGATAGAAACAAACTTCCTATATGAGAGGGTAATGGTTTCTTTACAATAGAAAGGATTAGGATATACGGGTTTGTTGTCGAGCTGTATTTTGAGCTAGTGCGATGCTACTTCAAAAAAATTGAGGGATGGCTCATCTAAAGCTCCAGAAATCCTTTTTAACGAGGCGTTGCAATGAACATTTATTTTTCTAGGGACTGCAAGCATCCTGTTTCCTTTGTTTCCTAAATGTCAACAAAATTGTATATAGTACTACCTTCTGTTTCAGATTGTAAGGCGCCCTAGTAGAGAGGTAGGACGCCTTACAATCTGAAACGGAGGGAGTAGTAATTTTTCTGAAGAACAAAAATGTAGTCTCTAAGCAAATGCCAACTTTTCTGCACAATTCAATGCATTTAACACTTGTTATATGACACCTATTGCAGTAAGGAAGGCATCAACGGGATATTCAGAGGTGTAGGCCCTCGTATGGCACGGGCAGGGCCTTCAGTGGGCATCGTCGTCTCTTCATATGAAGTTGTGAAGCATATCATGCACAGGAAACACATAGAGCTGACCTTACAAACTCATCAGACGTAGTATTCAACGCAGCTGAAGCTATTGGCCATTTTTTTTTTTCTTTACGTACACGGACTAGATCGCTTTAGTAAAATCCTATATGCCTGCCTACCTTATCAGGAAGGTGAGGCTGAGTGTCCCCGTTCCAATAAAAGGGCAGAATGCACTGAGCGAGCGCTTGAACATTTCAGAGTTCATTAATCCATGCTCCTGTGCCCTTGATGTGAATTTTGATTGAAAAATGAAATCAATAAATAAAAACAAAAATACACTCCAAGCTCCAGACGGAAGCCCAGCAGGGGCGCATTCAGCAGTGTTTTTTTTTTTGGCCGTATTCATTTGTCGTTCATACAGCAGGTAAAGATCGTCCCAAAGTGCCGTATTCGTTTGTCTACTAGTAATTAATACATCAGGCAAGTGCCGGCTCCCTTCGCTTGCAAAAGTTCCGGATTTCATCCGGGTTCCAGGAGCACGTATTTGAGCCCAGAATGACTAAAGACGCGGACGTTACAGTGAAATGGACGAAGAGCATGACAAGCCGCCGAAACAAAATATGTCTTTGCAAAACTTAACTTGAGAATCTTTACAGCGCAGATACAAATAACATGAGTCTAACTTAATACAAAGCCAAAGTATTTTATCTAACGCCTCTTCCTTCTGCCTCCCTTCCCACCCTTCTGCTTCCCCTTGCCCTTTTTCTTGCCCATTCTCATCTTCTGCTCCGGCGCATCCCTGCCTGATGGTTTGGGTGCTGCCAAAAGATGCTTAACGTCAAGTACACCATTCTTGAAGTGTCCTTGGGTCGCCCTAAGTACTCGGTCCTCAGGTCTAATCTTTTGAGCTTTATCGTTCTTATAATCACGCTTCCTAAATATTCCAAGTAGTTTTTCCTGTATAGAATTATCATGTTAATCATTGTAAACATCATAGACAACAAATTTAACAATTTTGTTGGGTAGTTAGTTATACAAGATGGAGATTAATATACCTCTTCTGCTTTCTTATCTTCTCTTTTCCTTTGATTCTTCATAGCTGGCTTTGATACACTCAATGGCGTACGATGCTTCTTAATGGCCTAGTGCAGACAACCAAAACTCTAAGATGCTGAAATGTTACAAATCATGAAGGCGTAAAGAAATTATTACCTTTCCACCCAATTGAACTACTTTACGGTTCTCTATTTTCTTCCGCTCCTTAAATGTAGAGGCACCTAAAATATTAGCATCAAGTGAATTTACATACATCAATAGTTGGTCAAGATCAAAATCCCGATCAAAAAACAGAAAAAAAAAGCAGTACAGAAGAAATGCTGATTGCTGAAGAAGACAACACAATCCAAACGAAGTTAATTGATTAAATATACAAAACCACATATTCCTCATTCCTCAAGAAATCAAGGAGTTCTCTAAAGCATTTTCACAAACAGTCAAACAAATGGACTCCAAAAGCATTCCAGCAACAAATTACAAATTTTCAAAGAGTAAACATGGGAATAATAATACCACATTCTTCTTTACTATAGATAGTAGCCACAAAAGGTAACAAGAATCGTGTTAAGATTATGCAGAATTTAAATTTTCTCTACCAAACTCCACAGCATCAAAAGTAGTTAGATGGCAGGTGTTTGCATGGACTACTCGTATAGGCAATTAAGCACATACTATAGCATTTTCCAATTTTTAATAATGCTTTACCGAAGAAACATCTTATCTAGCAGCAATCTACCACAGCTCAACTGAAGTGCCATCTTCTTCAACATAGTAGGCACGGCGATTTATCCACCAACAAATAATTTGATTCGTCGGATGAACAAAAAGAAAGATACATACTTGCAGATAACATAGAGAAGACATCAGCTTTCACCAAGCATTAGCAGTATCAGTTTGAGATAATTACCAAAAAGCTCAACATCTTTCAGCAGCTTCCCAATATCAATATCAGGCTCCTCATCAGACGTATCATCAGATTTTTCCACTACCGGTTTCTGATACATGTCTGAAAGACTCGATCCCTGATATATAAAAAAAGTGATAAAAAAACTATAATCATCAATTTTAGGGTAACTCAAAGATAAATGCTACTCCTACTAGATTCTATTATGAATTAAGAGGAAACTAGAAGCCCATGAACCAATAAACCTAGAGACAATTTGAGGCAAAAGCAGTAAAGAGGAACACAAGGACAGACCATGAAGTTGTGCCATTCGCCAGCCGACGACGACGATGGCGCCCCGGCGCGACGGGGTCTCCGGGCACCGGACGCCGACGGGTCGAATACGACCTCCGCCGCCTCGTTGGCTGGCGTCGGCTTCGGCCTCCTCCCCTTCACCATCCCCCTCCCCCTTCCTCCTTCCTCCTGCTCCCCTACAAATCCCCCAACCAAAGTACCAAAAACCCTACCACCCGGTGAGAGACGAGTCGCCGCAAGACAACAAAGCCCACCTCGACTCGGTCCGTGCGCAACGGCGGCGGCGGCGGCGGCAGGTGAAGGGTGCGAGGGTTCGGTGGGGAGCGAGGGAAGAGAGGAGGGAAGAGGGTCATCTGCAGTAACTGCAGAAGGACTCTCTCCCTGACATGTGGGCCCGTCGCCTTTCGGGCCCACATGTCAGTGACACAGTCCCCCTGCAGTTTACGGAGGGAGAGGTAGCGCAGGGCCGCGTGGGGTGGAGTTGGGTTGGGCTGCGAGTTGGACATTTTTGGGCTGCAGAAAGGTGATCTGGGCTGACGAAACCTGAAAATATGGGCCTTCTCGGTAAGCACACAACTGGGCTCAGACAGCGATTGGCAACTGAACCGGGTGTAAAAATATCTACACAAAATTTTAAATTTGGGATGAAAGCAATCAGTTTAACCTAAAAAAAATTCTGTTTGAAATAAATCAAACATTCAAAATGCAAGGCAAGAACTTCAAATGAAAATAAAAAGATTTTCAAATAGAAGATGAAACTTCAAACTCACAAAATAGATAAATGGAAAAATTCCAGTTTGCCAAATCGATATTCCAAAAATACCGCCCCTAAATTCTCGTAGGTTCTAGTTCAAATTTTACCTAACGGCTTTGACAACCAGTTAAGGCCATCTCCAATGCGGTGCTTAACATAGATGCTTAATACAAAAAAATACCATGTCCATGTCAGTCTGTCAGATAAGGGGATGCTAAACGCAGGGCACCTCTGCTTCTTGGGGCATCGACGCCAAGTCGTGCTTCATCATAATTTTTTAAGTGGTCACACCATTTTAAGCATCCACTTAAGGCCATATTTAATGGGATGCTTAGGCAGATGCTTAGGGTAGAAAACCGGGTTTTTTTTCTGTCAGTTGGACCCCTGCGCGAGGCGAGCGGGCGCTAGACGAAGCGGTCGTCGTTAGCGATCGCTCCCGGGAAAATCGGATACGGGAGAAGCATCCAGGGAGATGGGGGCGCTAGGAGTGGGTCTTCGTTAAAAACAAAAAGGGGATAATCCCGGTTTAATTAACACAGTCCTTTAATTAAATAACAAACTTAATTTGTTTTGACATGTAATCTCGTTGAGACGTTGATGCTGCATGTCTTGTGTTTACTTAGCTAGCTAGCTCCCTCGATAAATACCATGTACATACTAGGACAAAACCTGCATATATCTTTGTTAATATTGTATTTTAGAAATAAGATATAGTTTTTTGTGACACCACAAAAATTCTAAACCTTACTTTGGTTATCTAGTTCATTACTTTATAATTTAATTTATTATTGTTAATTTAATGCATTTAGTTTTCTTAATGATGGATTGTTTTTTTTTCATCTGGCTCAAATTTGCTTTCCATTGTAGCTTTGAGGCGCTTAGATCGGCTGCAAGGATTTAAGCATCTGTAATTTAAAATTCCTCTATTGAAGATTAAGGCTCTTAGATAGATGCTAAGAAATGTTTTTTTTCTAAGCACCTATATAAACATCTATCCCATTGCACATGGCCTAAGCTTAATTGCATTGGGTTAAAAGGTTTTTATACCATGTGCTTGCTAATTGGTTAACCGTCTCTCTCCATAAGTCCTCGTCCAAACTGATGTTATCTCTAAAGTACCTTAAAAAATTTCTTTCATGGTCTAATTATTAACACATAGCTCATAATATAAACAAGCCATGTACATTTTATAGTGTATTCAAGAGACTATCTCTCGAATATATATTTTTTATCTTTTTTCTGTTAAAATATTATGTGAGATAGCTTATAGCTAAATAGCCATTGGAGAAGGTCTAAGCATCCAATGTAAACATGATTGGAGATGGCCCAAGACTTCGACGTAGTAGTAGAAGAAACTGTGTTCTATAGAGGCAAAAAGTGTTCCCTGTTTTGACGTTCATTAAGTTACATAGTACGTACATCTTTCCATAAAATAAAAATTAAGGATCACAGTCATTGATCGGTCACAATTGACAAGTGTAGCTCGTCGGCAGTTCCTGCTGGGCCCCAAAACTTTAACAAAACCATTCTGCTAGTATCTGGTTTCCATGTAATTGATCAGAATTAAATTCAGTGGAGTGTACACCAGTTGGCTGGCTATGTGTGCACCTAGCTGCCCACTATTCTCATCTCTGATTCCTCGGATGGTGGAAGGTAGTAGTAGTAAGATAGCATTGCTATCTAAACTACTTTTGTTCATTCATCCTATAAAAATTAAGCATGACCTTTTCTTGCACTATCACAAATTGGTAGGCCCAATCCCTAAACTAATCATATGCAAACTACCTCCTTTATTTACCACTTTTAGAATGTTGTCCTAGTGGAAATCTAGTTATCTCAACTGACACCACACAATCACATATATATCTTGACCTTTAGCTAGGGTTATAGGTCATGCGGCTATATATATTATATCTATATAGCTCACAATTAGGGAAATAACATACTAGCTAGTACAAAATCTAGGTACTAACCCTATGATAATAGTATAATATATATTGATTTTCTGCACAACATGCATGGAACACCTTAAGATGCAACTCCTCCACCTTTATAACATGCGGTTTTTCATAAGTGGAATTTTAGTGCTGTTTTGGATTGATGCCAAAACGATGCCCTACCAATTTATTAGTACTTTTAAATGTTTTGATTGATGTCAACCCACTGGTAATACTTTTGTTCAATTTGGCACTAATCTAGAAGTTTCTACTCTATGATAGCACAAATTGACTTAATATTGATATCAATCCAAATACCTACAATACAATTCTACCTTACTAATTCTTTGGTAGAGTCAAAATTTGCCGACAATTTAGCACTACCGAATATTTGGCAGTGTAGAGAACCAAATAGGCTCTTAATCTTGCCTAATTAAGGAGGGTCTCAGTTAATTAACTGCCTACTTGAAGTTAATTTGAGTTTCACGGACCACTTAATGATAGAGTTGATCTAAGTTTACTTTTTGACATCCAAGGGCACAAAGAAGAAACAAGTACGTACGGCCGTAATATTGTTTCCCGATTGGGTACTGCACTTCAGGCTTTTCGCCAAACTCCGCACAATCATACATTGCAAAATGGTGCAGAAGCTCATATAACACTCACAAAGGCTACTCACACATATCATAAATTAATCTCTATGTCTATGATGTGTATGGAAAATGGTATTAGTATGTAGTGGTCTGAATTATATGTGCATGATGTCGTGCAAACTGTCTGATGTTGAAGAACTCTCGCAGAATATACTCTCAACTGAGAGGTCGGATTAATGGACCTATTATCTTAGAAAATTAAATTGCCACATGCATTAACCAAAAATGAATAAGAACAAATATATATATAGTAGCATGCACTGATTGGTTTGTATTAAGTTAATAGATGGTTAAATGTTTTTTTGTTCTTCGTCTCCAAGGTGATTTGCCTTTTTTTTAGAAACACAGTATAAACGTAGGTGCTTATAAACGCGCATACACTCACTCCCATGAACACACGTATACCTTACCCCTATGAACACCTCGTAGTCAATAGGTATGTCGTCTGGCACTGAAATAATAATAGCCGTAAATACAACATCCGTGTCAAATATAGATTTGAACCCGGATGGACATGCGGGTTCAACCACTGGGTACTAACCAATTGAGTTACATTTAATTTACGTTTGCCTTATATTTTAGAATGGAGGAAGTAAAAACACGGCCGAAGTGGCAGCGTATAATTAGATATGTACTCCTTAAATTGATGGAAACCAACAACACATCTAGCATTCGACTTTGGTGAACTAGATACACAACTACGTCCTGTAGCCATCCGATCATAGGCTACTTTCTCATGCGGCTAGGGCTTTGATATTTGAGTGACTACATTCAGTAGTATTACACAATACTACTACTTGGAAGGTGATTGCCACCAAGATAATGGAACAAGAAACAAAATCATTGCAAATTAAGGAATAACACAAATGGCAATATAGTAATAACCGTGGGGGAAATGTTACGTAGCCTTGCACTCAGCAACTTTTGTCAGCACTTTTGTTGCTGGATGGTTGCTGAGGATCAGGGCAGCCAGTGGTCCATTCTTATCATCTTTTGCATGTATCTTATCTAGTACGTACAAACAAGTGCTCCCTAATTATTCCAATCCCAGCAGAGATATTTGGTAGAATTATAAACTACTATACCACACTTGCGGAATTTGAAAGGCAATAGTGTGGATAATCTAGATTGGGGATCAGAATGATTGCTTACAGAAACACGATGTTTTTCTTTGAAAAAAAAGGGAAAACAATAAAATCGTGACAAAAGATTTGGTCACTAGGGCCAGGCAGAGCATAGAATCTGGGGGCGAGGGTGGCCCGGGCCATTAGTGAACGGGCCACTTGATTGGGCCGGCTGTTCACTGACTCAACGCATCACCACGAATATTCTATCCAGCCACCTCTCATGTTCAATTAACATGTCAATACATTAAGATAAAAAATCATGTCAATACATTTTAACAAAAAATAATCATCATGTCAACATTACGAGAATGATCTACTGTCCTGTAGATTACGGGGTATGATTGTTTCATTCGACAAAAAAGATAGCTTTATTACTCAATAATAGCGTTAACTTTTACATTCGCTTAGAGCTAAGTGCTTGATGTCGGGAGGAACATTTTTGTTGCCGACTTTCAGTGACTATTGTTAAATTACCTTTTTCATTGAGAAAACAAAATATAATATAGCTAAGTGTCGGGATCCAATCCGATTTATATTATATCGGAAAGTCAAACTGTTTCGGTTGATCAAAGATAAAAATTGCCACTAAAACGGAGTGGAATAAAATTGCCAAGGCATAGAAACATTTTTTTCTTAACAAAAAACAATCCAGCATATAATATGCAGCAACATTAAATACTAAACGAAACACAAGATAATACCACATATAACATTCACATATAAACTAGCGAAGTATCATAAGGTACAACATCAAGATAGACTAGCCAAAATACCCTCTGTTTGTCTACCCGCTTCAAAAGTTTGCTATCCGTATTTCCTGTGCATTCAAATGGACTTGTTGTATCACATTATTTATATAATTAATGGAACCCATATGTCAGCCACTTAGCCATCTCATCCCCCTCTTCTTGGACAACCAGCGAAGAGATATGGTGGGGTGGTGGTGGCCAATTTGATCCTGCTGGGGGATGGATCAGGATCCTGACTTCACGGGGGTGAAGTCACCGGCGTGCAATCAGTTTCAACGCGTATGAAAGAATGCTTCATCATTTAAAGGAAAATATTTTAGTACAAATGTTTCAATGTTTGTTCCATCATTGAAACATTTATACTGAAACATTTTTCTTTAAATGATGAAACATTCCTCTATACGCTTTGAAACCGACTGCACGCCGGTGACTTCACGAGGGTGAAGTTAGAGGATCTTGATCCCTGAGGGATGGGGTTTGGGGTGGGGGGATCTGTCCCTCCTATTGGGCCTCGATTAGGGTTGAAGGCTCAACAAGGGTGGGGACCTACGCTACCCTGATATGACCGTGAGTCGTCGGTCTGTCCCTCCTATTGGGCCTCGATTAAGGTTAAAGGCTCGATAAGGGTGGGGACCTACGCTACCCTGATATGTCTGTAAGTCGTTGTATCAGTATCCGATACGACGCCGGATACAGATATGTGCGGGATACGCCGGATACGTATCTCTAATTTTATCTTTTCCGATAATTAAAATAAATACAGGTACTTTACTAATACGGAGGGATACTCCTTCGATACGGGGAGTGCAGGAACAAAATCCACAAGCCGCCGCTCGCTCCTGACACTTCCCTCGCCGGCCTCCACCCCGCTACCGGCCACCACAGCCCTGATGCCCTCCAACCCACAGCCCCCGCTGCCGGCCAGCACACTCCCACCACCGGCCACCACAGCCCCGCCGCCCTCCACCCGCAGCCCTCGCGCCCGACCACCACCACAGCCGCCGCTGCCTAGCACACCCCGCTACCGGCGCCGCCCTCCAAGGCTCTACCCGCAGCCGCCGTCGCTGGCAACCCCACAACCCCCGCCGCTTGTCACCATAACCTGCTGCCCTCCCACCGCAGCCGCAACCAGCAGCCAGCACAACCCACCGTAGCCGCCGTCGCTGTCCACCACGCTGTCGCCCTCATCCATGACGCCATCGGCAGGGAGACGGACGCGAGATGAGAGAGAGAGGGGGGGAGAAACGGATCTGGAGACAGATAATCGATCCGTCGGATTCTCTGTTGAGTGGAAAAATGTCAGGGGTATTTTTGACTTTTCGCGTAGCTGAGAGGTGGAAAAAATATAAAATGGACAAAAAAATGTCTATAATGATAAGAGGAACGAATTAGAACTAGATACTTAAAATTATTGTATTTTAAATTTTATATAAATACATGCGTATCCCCGTATCCATGTTTTTCAGAAGAAGGTGTATCCTGGTATCACCGTATCGTGTATCCGTATCCGTATCCACGTATCGGGGTAGCGTAGGTGGGGACAGGGAGTTGACTTGCTCTCGATTTCTGCTTGGAGGATGGTGACAAAAGTCAGTGGTTAGGGGTGTGGTCATTCTTACCCAACTTGTCCCGACCCGCCCTGTTGCCAATCTTAGTGATTATTTGTACAGATGCTACCCTAATAGCTAGTCTGTGGAAATGCTCTAAAAGTACTTATTCAAACATCCAAAGAAATTAAGTTCTTTTAAATCATCTCAACTCCTTTTAAAATTATGCACTCCAACGAAAAAAACAGCGAGAAGCTTACCAAGACCAGAGATTCTCCAAATGCGAAGTGGACATTGTGGGTGGCACGGCCTCCTAATTCGACACCCTCTATTCGTTGAAGAACTTTAATGTTTCAGAATTCCAACAACATAGCTCCTTGGAGGGAGCATCCTAGTGAGCTCTTGAGTTCCACTAGGTCCTCCTTCGCTAGACTCCTCACCCTCCCTACCACCCTGCCACTACTAGTCTACTAGAGGCGGCGGCCTCTACTGAGAGCATCACAGAGTTGTAACCGTTGTTCCTCCAACATTGTCATACCGATCGCTGGTTGGCTATTGTAACCATCTTGGTGGTGGTCCAGGTGGGAATCTATGACTACGAGGAGTACAAGGTGGACGAGATGGTCAACATTTCTCTTGCATGTGATGCCTCTGAATCTCATGAAAGGGGACAACAGGAGCATAAGGGGAGAAAGAAAGGGGTAGGGCAGAAACACAGACATCTGATTTTTCACCCAGAATCACACTACAACAATTGATTTTTCTATACGAAGCCCTGGACATCTCACACGGACCTGATAAGATCCGTATGTGAAAACAAATAATCCTAAGCCGGGAGGCGCTATGTGCCGTATGCGAAACAAGTGCATTCGGCATGGCTGAAAAACCCGTTTATGTATTGGTCGTACGTCCAGTGGAGAGCATTATCGATAAAAGAAACACCAGTACAAATTTGTGATTGACCCTCAGTTTTTGTGATCCCGGTGTCCATATATAAGTACACGTACAAATATATCTGATTTGCCCTTTTCTCAGATTTTGTGCTTTCTGATCTTTGCACGTGACTAAGGAAAAATACTGTAACATCTCAAAAGTAAAAGTAAAAGGACAAACACTGTAAAACAGCTAATGATTATTTTTCCCGGGAAGCTTATGCATATGCTGGCAACTGAGGCTGCAGCCAGGCATGTATGCAGGCATGCAGCATGCTGCTGGACCTAACCCACTCATTGCAATTTTTCTCCACACAGCTTAATTTAACACAAGATCATGATAACATGATTCTTTGTACGGACACTCCTATTGCAAAACCCACGGTTATTCGGCTACAATCTTTTTAGGTACATGATTCTCAGGGTACTTCCGAAGGAAGCAAGAATATAAGCTAGTGAGATGGATCATCCGGATGATTAGTACTCATGCATAATTAACTAATAAGTGCTGTGCTAGTTCATTTTTAATCTGGTTAATTCGATCGATGTAGTTGCAAAGCCTATCTATAGCTGACGTGCATCCATGCTATAGGCGCATAGGCTTTTTTAGTTTGTGAGCGTAGGATGTAGTTTTTTAGAGACCATTTTGGAGTAACGTCCGTGCGTGGAAGTGAAGAAAATATATGTGCTTTATGCCCTAGCTAGCTAGCTTCACCTTTCACTGTCATGTGAGCATTTTATACCCTTTTTTTTTTGCGGGGAGAGCATTTTATACTTAGCAAATTGTTTTTCTAAATATATATTGTGTAGTAAGAGCAAAAGAGGAAAGATAGCCACCACTTGTCTCAAAGTAAACGAATAAACTTTTCTTCCCCAAACCCTATAGGTCAATGCTTCAAGTTGCTATGCAGTTAGCAATCTGCAATATAAGTCAGAAAGCGTCCGGCCAGCCACAATAGAATATTGCTTTAGACTTTTCAAAATCAACAAGACATGACTTTAATCACTTAATTATTTTATATAAACAAAAAATTTACACAAGTATAATGTTATGAAGTTTTTGTTATTAAAAACTCAGGCACATTATTTCCATTTGAACTTATAATTATGTCTTTCTTCTGAAACATAGCAGAAACTCATATGCCCATGTACACACGCACATATTTATCAGATGGATACACACATGCGTGCTCCATAACTACCGTGGAGAGACTGAACCGGCGTATGTTTGAGATTGGTGAAGTTACCAAACTACATATCTCAACAAAACTTACAATCGGTGTTAGTACTTAATCTAAACCAACACACTTATATGGTCTTGGCAAGTAGATAGAAGTTGTTTTTACGGGTACGAAATTTAGAGGTTCATGTTCGATAGGAAATAAACCTTTGGAGGCCTTTCTTTAAGCAATGGATTAATTCCTATGAATTCCATTAAAATTCCTAGAAATAGACTATTATAGAGGAATATTTGAAGAAAAAAAAGCATAAACTCACCTAACGTTTTCTTCGTCCTATACCTCTTAAGTTCCAACATTTTTCCTGCAATCAAACAATAGTTTTACAAAATTTATGTATTCAAATCTCGTAGGAATTCACCGTGTTATTATAATCATGGGAGGTTTTAATGGGGCCTAAACGAGGAGGGCATACATTCATGTGTGCACCTCAGTTAGATAATTCTCACACATTGCCAATCCCTAGAGGCTATGAAACCTTTTTTTAAAAAAAAATAACTAGAGGCTATGAATCAAACATGCATTGGAGCTCATAACGAGCACCCTCACTCCTACCAGGAGGCTAGCTCCTGACTGGCTGACTGGACCAACCTCTAATGAAAGAGTGGTTTTGTGCTGACTAGCTGAGTTATTTTTGGCATAACTAATGAAAGCTGAGAATCTCGACCGGCCGGCCGAAACTTTGGTTAATTAATTAGGCATCAGACAGGGTTAATAGCCTTTTACTTCATCTCACTTTTTAAAGTGCAAAAGCATGACGAATGTTGTGACGAGTCAAACGTGATAACTTAATTTGCAAGGGAATGTTTGTGACATTGAATTTCTTTTCACACAAATACTAGCTAGTGATGGATATATATAATTATTGTACAATCCAAACATTCCCCTCTCTCATAGGATGTTTGAGTTTGGTAGACCGCTCCTTTGCAAACCATCTCAACTGATCTCACTTTTATTATAGCTTTTTAAAGTGAAATCATTTATTCAAAATTTTGTGATGTGTTGCTTTCCTTAATTATCATGGAAGGTTCTCAGCACATGCACAGTGTGGCATATAAATTCCAGAAATCCTCCTATCATTCTGCAAGGGCTTTGTTAGTGCTAGCTTAATTGAAGTGTTCAACACCAAAATGTGTCCCTATACACTTTTTTTTAACAAAGTTTAAAGATTTTTTAGCATTAATGGATTTTAGTGTGTATGGGATGTGTGTCTGTAATGATGCATATGCCTTGTTGATTTGACACATCGCCTTGAGGACCTTTTAAAATCAGGACGCTAATCATAAAAGATCATGATTGAATTTGTCATATATATTTTGGACCCTACAAAATCAAGCGTACATCATACTGTGATACAAATAACTCCTGAAGGTGGTGTTTGGTAGAGTACTATGTATCGATTGAGATGAAGCACACACTCCACCTCAAATTCTACCATTTTTTTTCCCTTTTCTACATTTGTTTTTAGATACAAAATGTTTCGTTTGCTTTTGGGTGCATTTAGGTTCACGAGCACGGGAAGTTCTTTATTTTGTAAAACATACATTTTCTTAATACTCTTACAAGGACATCCATGCATATATAAATGTTTATATTGTGATATGCATGAATTATATATAAGCTATATAAGTCACCATTTATGCGCCATTGCGGATTTGTGAAAGCTATTCGTATCGTTTTAAAATCCTTTTGTTCAAGTTTTGAAAGCAAACTGAAGAAACCTCGTTAAAAAAAAACTTTCAATAAGGTTGCCTGAGATGGGATGGTGTGGCCCTGCCATGCTACCATTGTTTGTAGCGTGTCAATCTTATTTGAAACACTACTCTTTAACCTGAGCTGGATGCATCAATAAGAATGGAGAAACAAAATATTTGAGAAAAATAAGTTTGAATCAGATAGTTTGTTTTGAAAAATATATTTAAAAGATTAGAAACGAAAAGGCACACATGTGGCATCACTTGCATAAGGGGTGTCATATGATTAACAATTTATTCTACACAGAGCTTGTATAATATTATACAGTAGATGGTATAATTACAACATCTATTGATCGACATGCAAAACTACAAAAGTCCTAAAAGCTGTCCGTTCATTTAAAACTGTTGTGTTGTTTTTCGTCTCCACTTGGGTCAAAAACTATAATTAGTTGTAGGTGTTGGTTTTATAATTAACCGGCACCAACAAACACCTACCCAACAGAGTCGAGCCAACCCTAAAGAAAAGAGGTACACAACAGTTTATATTAAAGTTAGTTTATATTAAAGTTAGTTGTCTCCCTCAATCTTCTCCCTATCCCCCGTCCCTCTCAACCGTCTTCTCCCTTCTCCCCAACAACAAGAGAGGAGGGTAGTGGCCATGGGTGCGGGGCAGGGAGGCTCTGCCACCACCGCCACAAGATCCAACCGCCTAGAGTTCGGGGGTGGCCGGATCTAAGCCAACCACACCCCTCCCTCTCCATCCTCTTCTACCCTAAGAGCTCGGTAGCCAACGACGATGTCGTCTCCTCCTTGTGCTATATCCCCCACTAGGTTCGACCGATGCGGTGACCTGGACGATGGTGACGTCCTTGACAACGACGGCAGCAGGTCGAAGGACAGTGCGATGGCCACGCTGGCTTGGAGGATGCTGTGATGACCATGGCGGGGGGCGGTGGGAGGGGTGACTCCCTCTCCTCTATCCTCCACTCCCCCCCTTAATTGATTAGCGAATTCAGTAGCATGGAGCTTGGGGCCGCTAGAACTGCGATGTCATTAATGTATTTATGGTTGCCATGTCTTCTTCACGTGTTATTGTGTTGATCTTTATTTTGATGGATCTAGGGTTCATTTTGGTGGTCTAGTCTCGATCCATCATCTTTATATGAGCCGGTGGAGAGCCGACTCTTTTTTCTCCTGGAAACTCCAAACGTGTCGGTTCTAAATTTGGTATAGGTGCCAGTATAGTAGTAGTAGTGTCGCTAGATTGGTGTCAGATGATAATCCGGCACTATTGGTCTTTACCAGTCAGCACCAAAACGATTTCTGTAGTAGCATGTGACATATATGTACTTGTCCCTTTTCTTTCTCTTGCCTCCACCTGATAAGAAATTCTATGTAACACATCTCTTCTCATTTGCTAATGTCACACCGTCATTTATGTTAGATAGAGTTTATTCTATACATTTGAGTTTTGGTTCAACGATTTACATCAACTAGGGGCATAAACAATGGTTTAAGACAATTGCTGCCTATATATAGGCCATGTTATATACTTTCACCTTTTTTGCCGGATTATTGCTGTGGATTATTTGGTCCACATCTTTATATTTTTGTTTAAAAACAAACCACTTGTAAGCTATTAGTTAATTTTATTTTTTAAAATATATAATTTATTTGTAAAACAAGCAGATAAATTGCAACAATCATCTAGACCAAGAGTAACGAATGATCTTTCCTTGTCATATTAGGGCCCGTCATATGATTTTTATACAAATTATAAACAGATTGATGTTTATTTTATTTACTTATGATAGATTTAATTTGTATATTTTTTGTTAATTGTGAACTAAGCGCTCGTGGAGGATTACTAGATGGAATTCAAGGTTATCACCACCTGCCAACTACCTCTACAAACCGTGGAGCACACAATAAACAAAGGTAAATTCTAACATATGAACTATGCCTATCTAACTACCTTAAAAATTACTACTCTAATACTCAGCCAACAACATCCATCTTTAGAAGGAGTCTTAATACTAAGCACTCTGTATAAATACTAAGCAACCAATCCACAATGATACAACTAATCTTACATAAACAAGTAAACTAAATACCATAAAGCAATCTTGAATACCTACTTTGTTAAAAAAGTATCCACTAAGGTATAAGTCAAAGGACAAAATGTCGCTATTCGGTGCTCTTCCAAAGCTTCTCTTCTAACTTTAATAAGAGAAAGTAACCTTCATAGAAAAAAAATAGAATACTCCAAGAGCTATGTGTTGAAGAGAGTGAGCTTCCTCCTTTTATAGGCTCCATTGACGGTTGCCGATGTTGGTTCACCCACAACTGTTGTGGAAGAAGCGACCGAGAGGTGACATGTCTGGTTTAGCTAGACCGGAGGTACCGTCTTTGGCCACCACCTTTGGCTGGGGGTTGGCATGTGGGCCCTTATAGCGTTGTACGGTGGATTAACCCAAATTAATTTTGTTTGGACTGACATGTAGGATCTTCAATTTGTGTACTCACGTCTGATTTGCTGGATATGTGCACTATGTTGGATGCATCATTTTTATTTATTATATGTGGGGATTGACGGTCGGATTTGGTATTTAAGTACTGTCAATATTCTTAATGCTATATGATGTACATCTCAATAGTGAGGCATCTATGGTAATTTTGCCAATCTCAAGACAGGTTGGTTAGTTAGCAACCGATTGCTACCAATAATTAGTTTTTTCTTTTCGAAAGTTTCGATTAGAAAGATTAGAACTTTCAAATAAAAATAACAATAGAAATTAAACTTTTAAATACAAGTAATAGAACAAACTTGTAAATGAAGAAAAATCAAAATTTCTAAATGACGGATCAAAAAGTAATTTGAAAATGTGGTTGCCGCAAGCGCACGAGCGCTCGTTAGCAATTCTGATTTTAAGATATATCGGTCTAATTTTCAACTGTGCTCGTTGGGTAAAGGTACATTTGTATTTAAAGGTGTGAATATGCTCATTTTTATAATCACATGTGTCTGTTATGTTTTGAAAAAATACTATAAATTTTATTTTATGATGATATATGTGATTAAAGCTATCTATTGTAGCACTAAAAAAACATATTATGGCATCCTTCTCTTCTCTCCACATAAAACAATCTAACGGATGTTTGTGCACGGCAAACTAGAATAAACATCATATATTTTGTTTTTTTTTCACCGGGTATTTCCATTTCTAATAAGTTTATATATGTGTGGGTTGTTTAGTTATACTTCGATTTTGATTCTAGATCAAATGTAAATGTTTAGTTTTATATAAATGTATATATAGATAATCATTTTGGAACGTCTTCACACATATTGACCTATATAGATACACCAGGGTTGTGCTGGAAGTGTTCGCGCACGCGTCCTAATCCGCGCGAACTCTTGCCCAACTTACGCTCATTTTCTCTCCTCTCTCTTTTGCTTGCACAAAATGTTCGCGCGTCCTCAGTATTACCTCCGTTTCAGATTGTAAGGCGTTTTGACCTTTTTCTTATAATGTTTTGACCATTCGTCTTATTCAAAAATTTATAAAAATATCATTTATTTTGTTTGACTTATTGTATTATCATAAGTACTTTAAGCATGACTTGTTAATTTTTATGTTTAAAAAATTCTTTTTAAATAAGATGAATAGTCAAATATTATAAGAAAAAAGTCAAAACGTCTTACAATCTGAAACGGAGGGAGTAGCATTTTTCCCCGTCATGAAAAAAAAATAACAAACGGATATAAGTAAACCCGATGGGACTGACACAAAAATAGCAGTCTACTGGCTAATTCTGGCACAAAAATAAAACCTTCTTTTTTTCTTTCAAAATAATATAAGCTAATCCATCTCTAGATTCTTATCCGATCGATCGATCGATCGGTTGCACGACTGGGTTATTCTTATCCGGAATATTCCATTTAACCCCACACCGTAAACATCGTTTATCCATCCGATAAAACACGGGGTGATAATAATAATCCAGTCGTAATTAACAACCTTCGATTTAAACCCAAGTAACGAACTACCCTATCTAAAATTAACCACCCGCATGCATCCATGATCCATCCTCTCTCTCATAGTCTCATGCCCCTTTATCTAAAAAAATATAAGCATTAGAGGGGATGCAGTACAATGAACATGTATACAATCTTTGTTTAGGTTCATCATTCATCGTAATAGAATCAGTCACATTTAAAAAAAATAATTACATTGTTAGACAGAGGCAATACATGCACGCTCCCAAACGTACACGTACGGTGTCCAACCTCTCTACTATGCAAGATCAGTAGATCGATCGATCGATTTCACGAGTATAATACCAGTAGGCAGCCACGCACGCATTCGAGATCGAGCTAATTAAGCTACTCCCTCTTTCGCTAAATATTTGTCGTCATTAACTTTTTTTATGCATGTTTGACCGCTCGTCTTATTAAAAAGATTGTAATTATTAATTCGTTTTATATTATTTGATTCATCGTTAAATATAATTTTAAGCACATGTATAACTTCACATATTTCACAAAATTTTTTAAATAAGGCGAGAGGTTAAACTTGTGTTAAAAAGTCAATGGTATCAAATATTTAGGGAAGAAGAGGGTATAAGCTAGGGAGCGAGAGCGAGCGAGCTCGTGTCGTCCCGTCCCTACTAGGCACCACTATCCACCCAACCGCAACAACAACCAGCGCGGCCGGCGCCACGCGCGCGCGAGAGCTGAGCGCACTCCAATCCCGTATAAGTAGAACGCCTCCCGCTCGCATCTATCTCCTCCTCTCCCGGCCGGCCGTTCTCTCCTCCATCTCCATCTCTTCTCTACCTCCTGGTATTCAGGATCAAGATCCCATTTTTGTTATATCCTCTCTCACCTCAATTCTATCCTCTTCTTCCTCGCTCTTATCCATCGAGCTCAAAATTCACCAATTGTGACAACCATTCCCTGTTTCTCGGCGATCCAGCAACGGATCAGGAGAAACCACAGAAAGACCATCACCAAAGCAGACGAGCATATGCTCCATCTTGTTATATATACCCTCCTATCCTCTCCCCATCACCACTCCTTCAGCTTGCTCGTTACCGTTCACGATCGGCGCAAGTGACAGTGAAATCAGAGATCGATCGAGATCATATCGATGGATTGCTTCGCGGAGACGGAGGGGAAGAGGGCGCATGACCCGCTGTACAACCAGCAGCGGCGGCCGGCGACGGGCGTGCCGGTGGACGACGTGGACATCGTGGTGGACGTGCCGGGGGCGGTGATCGTCGGCGCCGGGCCGGCGGGGATCGCCGTTGGCGCGATGCTGGGGCTCGCCGGCGTCGCCTACGTCGTGCTCGAGCGCTGCGGCTGCATCGCCTCGCTGTGGCGCCACCGCACCTACGACCGCCTCTGCCTCCACCTCCCCAAGCGATTCTGCGAGCTCCCCCTCATGCCCTTCCCAATCTCCTTCCCCGAGTACCCAACCCGCGACCAATTCCTCCAGTACCTCGACTCCTACGCCCGCCGGTTCTCCGTCGAGCCCGTGTTCCGGCGCGCCGTCATCAGCGCCGAGTACGACGGGGACTCGTGGTGGGTGTACACGCGTGAGGTGATCGCCGGCGCCGGCGCCGGCGCCGGCGGCGAGCAGGCCGTTCTCGGGAGCACGATGACGGTGTACAGGAGCAAGTGGCTCGTCGTGGCCACCGGCGAGAACGCGGAGCCCGTCGTGCCGGAGATCGAGGGAGCAGGGAGGTTCAGGGGGCAGATCATGCACTCGAGCGAGTATCGCAACGGCGAAGGCTACGCCGGCAAGAGGGTGCTCGTCGTCGGGTGCGGCAACTCCGCCATGGAGGTTTGCCTCGACCTCTGCAACCACAATGCGCGGGCGTCCATGGTTGTGCGCGACACGGTGAGAAAAATTAATACTCCTTCTGAATTCTGATAAAGATTTGGGTCTTTGTTTCTTGTTTCTTCTTCTCCTTTTCGCGCGCGCGCACAGCGGCCATGTATTTGTTTTGTTGTGGGTTTTTATCTTTTGTTGGTTGGTTCAGATGGAATGGCTACTGATTTCTCAAATGATTATGATCACTAGCTAGCTGAGAGAGAGAGAGAGAGAGAGAGAGAGAGAGAGGCTGAAAAGAATCTGATAAGTTTCAGGATTTGTTTAATTAATAGTATTGACACATTAGATAAAAGAAGATGCATGCACAAACAAACAGATTAAACAAAAGGTGATATTTGCATCTTTTCCATTGGTGCAACTTTCTCCTTATTACTTAATTATCTCTTGCACAGACTCGCACTGTCTGATCTTCTTTTTGTGCATAAGCATGAGTCTAGCAAAGTGATCAGTCTAGTTGGCATCACACTTGATCTCACGTGTTCATACACTTCCCTAAGCAACACAAAAAAATTGTAGCTTCTGATCTCGCTGCATGTGCTAACATAGCTTTTCTTTTCTCGGTAAAAAAAGGCAGAGAGCTTCAGCCATGCATGCCAAGAAAGATGCTGCGATTCTCTAAGGAACTTTCTTGGGATTCATGAGCATGCGCTTGCTAGCTTGTGATGATTCTCTTGAATGATAAAAAAGGATATATAAAAACAAAACCAACTCAATCGATTTGCACCGATACAACAGTTTATGTTTCCATAATAGTTCAGTTTAATAATTAATTCGTAGCTTTTCTAGATATATTTATTAACTAACAACAGCACTAACTTCTGCCATTAACAATGCTATTAACGGTTATTGCAATAATACTCTTTGTGATTGGCCTCTTGATACTTTATTTATATTCGATCAATATGATACTTTATGTTTATATACCTTTTCTCCTCATTGGAATGTGAATTTGCAAAGCATTAATAAAACTACCCTGATGCTGATAAGCATATTCATGTGGAAGCTGCACCAAGTTGTTTGCGCCCTAGCACTTTGCAAAGCGAAGCTAGCTGTAGTACAAGCTCTTGCTATTGCTGGCACCTGCAACTAGAACATATCAGCAAAAATAAAAGGCAGAAACCTCCCAAGTGTTTGGGCCCCAAGCCTTGCCTTTCTTGTTTCCATCTCTCTCTCTCTTTTCTTTTTTTTTCCCCTTTAGTTTCCTTCATTTAACTTGTGTCAATTCACAAACAAAACAAAAAAAAACACAGTCACTTTGATGCGTGCTTCTTCTTTCGGTGTTAGTTTATAATATATTAACAAAATGAAATCCCTTCCTTTACAACCGATTGTAACTGTAACTGATGATGTGCTGCCAAATCCTGTTCAAATCTTATTCTGAATTTGTGAATGATGTCTGTCTGGTGATCTTTTTCAGGTGCATGTCCTACCTAGAGAAATGTTGGGGCAGTCCACTTTCGGTCTGTCCGTGTTGCTCCTCAGGTGGTTCTCTGTTCAAACGGTGGACTGGCTTCTCCTCCTACTGGCGCACCTCGTGATCGGTGATACAGCCCGCCTCGGCATCCCACGGCCCAGCCTTGGCCCCATGGAGCTCAAAGCTGTGTCCGGGAAGACACCGGTGCTCGACGTTGGAACCATAGCCAAGATCAAGTCTGGGAATATCAAGGTTGGTAACTGATGCCTTTGACTATATTAGCCTTCCCAATTGCATGTACCTATCTGAACATTTCACATTCACCGGGTGGTATATATGCAGGTGGTCCCAGCAATCCAATGTTTGCGAGAGCATGGTGTGGAGTTTGTGGATGGAAGGACTGTAGACTTTGATGTTGTCATTCTAGCCACTGGTTACAAAAGCAATGTACCATATTGGTTAAAGGTATGCATATTTACATGCATGCACTATTTATTCCTACATAGTTTGTCATAGTTTATTATATGCTTCATAATGTGTTAGCTAATTAAATTGACCATATTTCATGTTTGTTTAGAAAAACATATTGATCGTGCTCTTGGTGTGTAATTAAATAGGAGAAGGAATTTTTCTCGGAGAAAGATGGCTTCCCAAGAAAGTCGAATGGGTGGAAAGGTCAGAACGGCCTATATGCTGTAGGTTTCTCAAGACGTGGACTCTTGGGAGTGTCCAAGGATGCAACCAACATTGTCGAGGATATTGTGCAGCGTTGGCGTGATATGGGCTATGAAAGATGTGAGACCAAGAAGTGAACAATGGAACTGACAGATTACAAACTTGTTTTGATCAGAGCGTTTTCTGTACACACATATGTTCTGTTCTGGTTTAAATTTCGCTCTAACAGGTAGTGATACAAGCCTGAAAAGGCCATCAGGATTATCTACCAGTGCATATACTTTAATCAGGCTAGTTCATTTCATTTTTTCCCCCAACCTCATAATGTATATAAGTCATGGTATAGGCAGTAATCATTTATTGCATTTTTGTTATTTCGCCTAACTTTAGAGGGATGAAACTAGAATATTGAGTTTGAGGGAGATCAGCCTAAGCCCTAAGGGGTCTCTAATCAGTTTAGTTTTGGTCCTGTCTTTCTTTCTTCCTTTCTTTTTTGAGAAAGCTTCGGTTTTCTCTTTCTTTTTCCATTTTTGGCAATTTGTGTCATTGTTATTTTGTAAGTGTCAATGTAACAAACCCAACATTTTCAAGCATCTATGCTTTTCTGTTAGTTTTTCCATTATATTCTTTCACATTAAGTCTTGCTACTACAGTAGTCTCAATCCTGAATTCTTGACTTAATGTGTACCTTCTATGGGTACAAAAATTAAATATACTGTAATTAAATTCTGAAATGCAGGACTTCCATACTTATTTCTACATATTTCAATGTAGCAACAAAGAATCTAGCTAGCTGGGCAAAAATTTTGTATTCCAAAATAGGCCTAAAATTCCTTATGAGTGTGTATCCTGAAACTGTACATAACACGAGATTCTGTTGTCGATATTTTCTTCATATATTGCACGATGCTTTCAATTATATCGTCATCATTCTATGCAAATATGTATCCCAAGGGACCGCCACCACCACCACCACCACACCCACTAGCATGCAGTATCATTCAACCCCTGGTTTTATGATGTCGATTGATCTACATGCAATCAAGTACCAGCTACTGAGAGTCAGAGGAGATGAGGATGCGAAGTGCAAGATGCATTCTTCTCTTGTCCAAAAGGCTTTGCAATTTATGCCCTAATTGCCCTAGTTGCATGGGTGTGATGTCTCTCATTCAAGAATAACACACACACACATATATATATATATATATATTCCCTCCGTCCTAGGGTGTAAGGGATTTTTCTTATGTATTTATATGAAAAATCATTTACATTCAAAGACGAGGGAGTAGATATTAATTCTACCTCAAGATAAGGGCTTACAAATTATACATGTATTACGGGCAAGTTTCCTGATTATTTTGAACGGTGTAACTTCTCTAACTTCATATGCATTAGTATTTCTTGTATAGTTTCTTACAGAACTTTTGAACCAAAATTTATTTAATTTTATAGTATTTAACTCATTTATTGCCGTTGAATAACTACCATAAACTCAGTTTTATCCATCGTCCATCAGGACTTTTGAACGGGACCGAAGCATATTCCAGCCCTGAGCTATCGTGCCAATGGTATCCAGGCAGCTAGAGCTTGGAAGCCCCTGCTCCTTAGCTTTTCTGCAGCCATGATTCCATCTCATCTCCATCATTTCCCACTTTTGCAAAGCTCGAACCAACAAGCTAGCTGCAAGATGCATGCAAGCTAGCCCAGGGGGGAGAGATTCTGTCCGTCGATGGCAACAAGGTGGCGTGCTTATGAGGAACGGGCGGCGCCGCAGGATAGCCGAGCACCCTGAGTAATGCTGCCACCCGCACTTGGCGTGTCCTCGGCACACGTAGGTAGGGTTCCATCCTGGCCTGCATCATTGCATTCCTGCTCAGAGGACACCATTAGTTCCATGCATGGACTGTTGTCTGCCTATGTCATGGTGTTTAACACTTGGGAATATGCTTGATTGCTTGATACGAGGGGATGCAAACGACATGTGAAAGCTAAAGTTGAATATTTACTAGAACTCATTTGCATATGGTAAGTTAAAATTGACAACTCTGAGGTAGCAATTATGTGATGGGCGCATGCAAGATGAAATATGCACGATTCCGTCCACTTTTTTTCATGCTTTTCTGGTTTACTTTTTTAAATGCGAATTTGTTGTTTTTATTAGGAGGGGGTGGGTTTTAAGCCCTAGTGTATATGTACCATTATTCGATGAGTATGACAGAAAAAAATGCTACCGGAAATTCTAAAAGCATTAAATAATTGAAGATTGTTATATATACATCACATATCACTCCACAGATATGCCACGTCAAATTCAATCTTCAATTAAATCCAACTATGAATGCGACTGCACGTTTTTTTATTTTTGTTGTCTTAATTTGCTTTAGCATGTCCTCTTAGATCATATATGATTTAAATTGTTTTTTGAGGAAAAAATACTCTAGGAGAGGTTCCTATAGTGTGTATACATTATAAATAAAAGAATTACAATTGCTAATTATGTACAATCAGAGATGAAGGATTTCTAGCTTATCTGATCTTGATTGTTAGTAGAGGGATGCATACTATTAAAATAAGTAGAGGAATGTACTATATAATCATCCATGTTGTCCTCAGGAACTAGCGGATTGTCCCATGCAACTTTATGAGGGATAAATAACATTATAGTTAAATTGATTTGGTATACAACTCATAAACTTTATTTTATATAAATATAACTAGCACGGTGGCCCACGCAGTTTGCGCGGCTAGGTTCGATTTTCATGTTTATATATCCTTATGCTATTTGATTTAGTTTGATGCATAAATATACTTAATTTTGAGTTATTATCATAATTTCTATGATATTATTCTTAATAATATACATGTAAAATTATTCCTAATGTTATAGGTAAGAAATCAGTGTAATGTTATCATTTACATCATTATATACAGGTATTTTATTATTTAATGTCCAAATAGATCTAGTTTATAAATAGACATCACACCATTTTTTTCTAGAATTTTATTGTAATACTTTTTAAGCATCAAAGAGTGCATAAGTATACAATGAGTGTCCACATGATTTTTGTAATACGAGAAGTGTCCGTCTAATTATGGTATGATATGGATTACGATAAGGAAACATGTTGTACACTAAAGGTATGACCAGAATAGCAGGAAGATGGTTCCTTTTCTAACTCTGTACTTTTCTTCTCGGACCACCTGAGTTCGAGTAGGACATACCCCTGAGGGTATAAATACAAGACCCCCTAAAGGGGGGAGAGGACACACCATGAGAAGAGAGGCCAAGAGAGAATAGATCCCGATGGATTTAATACCCTAAGCCTTAACACTCCGCCAAGATACGACGAAGTCCCCAGGATACAACAGCTCCCATTGACTAGCCTTTGATAACACATGCATGCCCTACTATCCACGCCTTCTATACAAGCTTCTTAGGCAATCCACTTAGTCCATAGGCTAGATCAACTCTCTGCTTCGCGTTGTATATGGCGACATGCCACACCTATATATTAAAGGAAACCAGCCCGATGGTCGATAGTACGTAGGGCTATTACCCTGATGGAGGCCTGAACCTGTATGCAAATCCATTCCTCTTTGTGTTTGTTGCGAGTTTTTGCATGTCTTAGTACCAATCCCCTGGTTATACGTATCCAATATTCGATTTGTTACTAATCGACATGAACATAGAAGAAGATCTAAAGCTTAGTATTTTAGCTTTTTCTAAGTCTTTTATCTTTCTTTATTTTCTTTTTTTCCTTAGTTACGAGGATTAAGGTCTAAGTACCCCTAGTTGTAACTTTTGGTTGTGTATATCCACTCGTGGATATTGAGACCATATTCCTATCCATTTTTTAAACTGGATTTCATCAAAATTATTAATATGTTTTCTATATATACACAATTGTATTTTCTACAAATAGTTTTTAAAGTATATTTGGATTTAACATAAAGTTTCAGCTTTTGTTTCAATAGATACAATTATATTTTCTTTACAATTATATTAATCGATATACCTTGGGTTATCACGATCGGACGGTCAATAATATCTTTCTCTTTTTGTTTCCATCAATGTCAGAATTTCAGGCCTTCACTGTTAGGGTGGTTGATATGGCATACCCTGTAAGCTAGGGCATACAACCACCAAAGGTTTTGGAATACATGTCCCAATATGAAAGTATATACATAAAATAAAAGATAGACATGGAACAAGATACGGATAGAAAATGAATATCGACAATATAAGGCAAGTATTATGTATTTTGACTTAGTCACAATCCCACCTTATCCACGTAACTTTTTAGATCCCAAAAGTCCTACTTGGAAAGAAGTCATCTAGGTGTATAAATACATAGGCCATGCAATGGAGAGAGCATCAGATCTCATGCCCTAGAGATATGCCACATTGAGTTCAAGCCGAAGAAGAAGCCTACCACTAGTCGTCGACAACATTTGTTGCTCCGTTTCATAATATAAGACGTTTTGACTTTTTAAATGTTAGGTTTGACCATTCGTCTTATTCAAAAAAATTTAATGTAAATATAAAAATGATAAGTCATAATTAAAGTACTTTTAATAATAAAGTAAGTCAGAAACAAAATTAATAATAGAGTGAATTGCACTTGGGACCATATTTAATTACCTAAGTTGTATATTGGACTAGGCATTATCAAAACTTTTGACTTTGGACTAGGTTTTCTTCTCTAACCTTTCAATTTAGACCAATGACCCGCACGCTAGTTCTCAGTGAACTTCTTCATCAGATCTTGGTTTCTCACTACTAAGGCTCGACTCGCTGATTGGTGTTGCCCCTTATGCCGGCGAGCTGCTCAACTCACCCTACCCATGCATGGCCCTCTCGAACTTCTATGCTCCTCTAAAGAGCTCCTTGAGCACTTGGATCGGAAGCTACACAACCAAACACAAAGTGTGCCACATAGAGGTTCAGATCAACCTCAAGTGTGTTGCTGCCACCGTGGTACTTGAGCTCCCACCAAGGACCGGTGAGTGTGCCTGCAACACCTTGCCCCCAAGCTCCACCCACGCCCAGTACATCATGGAATATGCACCGCCGCGCCATCAGTGCCGCGGCACACGTTCGCCCTGACTTGAACAAACTCGATTGCTCGTACGGATAACACCTCTTTGCCTCGTCTCTGCTCGGTGAGAAGTTGAATGTCCCATCCTCATGTCTCCTTGTTGCCAAGTTTGTTCAGATGGTGGAGAGAAAAGAAGATAGATGGGGAGAAGACTAAAAGAGTGGTCTAATGTGAAAACTTTTGTAAACATATCTAGTCCAAAGTGAAACTATTATCTATCCCCTAGTCCAAGTTGTAATAGAGGTAAAAATAAGTGGCTCAATGTGCAGTTCACTCTAAATAATATTTTCATAATTATTTTAATAAGATGAAGGGTCAAATGTTACAAACAAAAAGTCAGAACGTCTTACACATGAAACGAAGGAAGTAGTAGCCTAGTTTAGACGGATAGGCTAGATTATTCGCTTGCTCCCTTGTGTACTTGATATGATACATACATATATATACACATTCCAAACAGGAGTAGGAATACTGTTATCCACATCGAGGGTTTAAAAGTGTATAAACCTTTTTGTTCCTAATCTTCTTGGTATGTGTTTTTGTGGGTTTTGGTACCAGTGATCCATGGTACTACAGAAATCATAGCTGATCGAATTGTCCCTAGTTGACATCACCATAGTGTATCTTGCAGCCTGTGCATCTCCCCAAGGGTGTTGTGCACCCAACTGGGCGCATGTCCATCAATGTTTCATTTGCTAGGACATCACCTGGTTCCCGGGCGACCAGCCAACCTATGCTCTAGTGCGTATGACATGAGGTTGTCTTTGAGCAGCTCTGGGAGAATGACCTCAATCTAGGTCAATCGATCGCCCTACCTAAATTTCAAAAGTTCGACGTACTTGGATATGCATATAGACAGATGATGGACATGTGGGTCCGTGACCGTGAGACCCTGGATTTGGTCTATCTAGGAAAGCATTGGCCCATGATCCGTGGAGCTTCTTGATAGTTCTCATCCTTCAAGATTGAGATGAATCAATGTTAGATGATGGTGTCAAAACAAGGATTAAGCAAGTTGGGTAAGTTAGGACCCCTATGGTCTGAACAGCTGATAACGGAACTACAAAACTATATAGAGGGCATACAGCCTAGCGCATGAGTAGTTAAACCTTTCATTAAGCATAGTCTAACAATTTTGAAGTAACAAGTAAAAATTAATAGTCAGTTATTTATATAACATATAAAGTAATTTTTTTATAAATTTTATAAAACTACAAATACATTGAACAAGCTATTGCATTTAAGATGTTTTATAAGAAACTAACCGAAATTTTATCCTGAAACTGCAGATTTAAGGAGGAGTATCATAAAACTACATATTTTAAAATAAAATTAACATAAAAAACTATAGGTTTAGAACTAGTTTAATAACGACACATCAATGTTTAGAGCTCCAACATAACAATAATGCTAGGGGTTAATGACTTTAATATTAAATTTATAGCTTTGTGATATTTGGACTCAAATTTGTAAATTTGTGAGAAATCTACTGTTAAATTTATAGTTTCTGTTTCTGAGACAACATCTTAAATCTGTAATTTTATGATAATTTAGTAATAGTATCTGTAATTTTATAAATTAAACTTACTATTTTTTTCATATCTAACAAATGTATGAGAGCCTTCTGTAAGGAACTAATTAGTGACCAAGAATCATGGGATCATTATTGTCTTTTCCTATGAACCGAAGGAGTACTTATATAATGCATGATGTGACCTGAGGTCGTGAGGCCAAACCATAAGCCCAAAGCAGACTCCAAAAGGGCAGATGAGGCTAACATTAGCTTTTCTTGGAACTTGTTTTCAGTGAAGGTGCTTTTCTGCTTTTTAGTCCCATCTGATCGTCAACAGCGACCTAGTTGCACTTCGTTCACATCTGGAAAATCAGCATGATGAAGATCTTATACATTCTCCAACAGGGAGCACATTTTATGCCGTAATACTTGCAACAGCATACAAAGTTCAGAGACAGTTTCATGTCATCATGGACATGTGAAATTATTTATTGTATTTGGTCTAAACAGTTAATGAAAAGTTCAAAATAATTACTCCATCCGTTTCATATTACTTGTCATTCCAGTAATTTTGAAATAAAATATGAAGGTGTTGACAAATACTTATTATCCCTATCAGTTAGATGCTACTAATAAACTCAAACTATTATTAATTCATGTAGGAAATCACTCCATAGGCTAAACAAAGAGGCATGCAATTCTTTTATGTGAAACTAATAGATTTTACATATGTAATTAAGGAGACCATTATGCATAACAATGCTTAATTAAATGTATTAACAGGGTTAGATGTGAAATATTTCAACCAAGAATGTTTTGTAATACGAGAACGTCAAATAATATCGAACAGAGGGAGTAGATAAAATCGATGACTATGGTATATCTTCCACAATCTACAATACAATGGAAAAACTATCAAATTTGATCCTGAAAAGTGTAGATGAATTTATTATTATTAAAATCTTGAGTATACAGTTAGATCACGAGGAATTACCCCTTCTGTATTATAACGTAAGAGTTTTAACGTTTTGCTTGCAATGATTCATCATTCATTTTATTCAAAAATTTAGTGCAAATATAAATTAGGATAAGCCGTGTTTAAAGTAATTTTAATAATGAAGTAAGTCACAACGTTATAAATTAAACTTCCATATCTTTTTAATAAAAGAAAATCAAACGTTACAAGAAAAAAATAAAACCTTTATATTATGAAACAAAGGGATAATTAGGAATTCAAACACGCAAAATATTTAAGAAGCGCCAAAAAGAGATAGGGCTGTTGTTCCCACAAATGGGCAACATATATGTCCGACTGCTCTGTTCTGCCCACTGCAGGGAAGATCAGAAACAGAGTGAAACAAATTTGACCTACCCAATCCAATCAACTACGCCCGTAAAAATATCAAGATAACCTCTCAATGGCGAAGTACACGCACATTGCCGTTACTGTACACCAATCGAGCACGTATCGTTCATGCTTTTCTATTCCCCCATTTGCTACCTGCTGTGCCTTTCAGCAAAGAACCCCTTTCTCACCCTTATCTAATCGCGATTGAGATCGATCGCCACTGACGCCCCGCGCTGGCCCCCAAATGGCTGTAGATCGATGGCACATTGACGTCGCACGGCAGTACACAAATTCGATCATGATAGCGAGCTGCATATACATCAAATCCGTTAAACGAGAGCTGCGTCATGCCGTCGATCGATCATATGCCCGTGTCCGTGTCGTCGATCGATCGCGGTCGCGCGGCGTGCAGGGGTGAGGGGCTACACGTGTGTGAGGATCACGTACGCCGGCCGACGTGGGAATCGAGCGAGCGTGGTTCACCGTCGCAAGTTGCGCGCGAGTAGTGGCGGTCCCGAGAGCGGACGAACGCTGACATGCATGAAGAGTAGTGGCAGGGAGAGGAATCAGAGGAGAGAAGAGGCGAAACGGAACTAATCCTAGCTTAGGCCCCTCCCCGCCGAGTAAACGATCGCACACGACGCGAATGCGATTCAGCGGCGTGACGACGTGAGCTTGGCGAATGGCCGACCTGACATGACGGTATATTATTGGCGGCACCTCCATTGGCGCTCGGCCGCGACACTTGTGCGCTCGCGAGGCTACGTGCGTGCCTCCCACTGGTTAATTCCACTCGGAGAGGGCCAGAGATTCCTAGCCACAAGGAGATTCATGCTTTCGCAGACAACATGTTCATAGGAGTAGCTTATTTTGGGTATTTCACTTTTGAGAGTTCCTTCCCTCATTGCCTCTCCCGCTGACCCCTTCCCTCCCCAGATCCAGTGTTAGATTGAAAGTGGCTAAAATTTCCTACCAATTTCAGTCACCCAAAATACGACAGTTTTCTATTATTAAAGTATCGATCGTTTTTAGACTAGTGCTGTGGACAACTTTTTTTTTTCTCATCCCAGCTAGCCGTTCTTCCTTGTCAACTGGTTTTTTCTTTATGAAATCATGTTTGGCGCACGAGTGCCCACGGCACAAATTATATGGAAGACAACTACCTACCACATTTCGCTAGGATGTAATGGAATCTCGCCTCCCCAAAAATTTTCCCCAAATCCCATCCCCCCTCGCTCTCTAATAGGCGACGACGAGCCCGCGCCGGCGCCGACGACCATACGGCCCGTGTCGGCAACGGCATCCCCTAGCCCCAACGACGACGACCCCCGCTGACGATGACAACAACGCTACCGACAATGATGGCGCCCGCACCTACACTTCTATGCCGGCAACCGTGGCACCGTGTCGACGCCGGTGACGGCCATCGGCGGCTCCGCGCCTTCCCCGCACGCCTCGACAACCTCCCTGCGCCGCTCCTTCCGCTGCCATCGGATTTTTCTTTTTTGGACTTTTTTCTTTTTTCTCTCTTTAAAATTTATATTTCTTTCTATTTAAAATTTTTCCTTTCTTTCCATTTAAAAGTTTTTTATTTTTCTTTCAATTTAAATTTTTTTTGATTTTTTCTTTCAAACTGAAAACGATTTTCTCTTTCAATTTTGAACCCTTTCTTTTAATTTGAAACCTTTTCGGTTTTTTCTTTTAATTTGAAACCTTTTCAATTTTTCTTCCAATTTGGAACTTTTTCGTTTTTTTCTTTTAGTCTGAAACTCTCCACTGAAGGAGATAACGGAGAGAACACGAAGAAAAAACAAGAGCCAGATGCCCATCTAGCCCTCGGGGGCGAGATAGCCAAGCCCCTTTTCTTGATAGATTCATGTCATGTTTACGATATGATGCAGAAGTACTTAGTGAAGTGATCATAGTTTGACTCATTATGTTTTTGATGGTAGAACTTGCTCACCTGGGCTTAGTGCTAGACTTGACACGGATACTCTTGTTTACGGTCAAAACTTTTCTACAAGTAAGCGATTTGTGCTCGACATAGTGAGACATGTGGTCTTCTGTGAAGATCGTGATCGAATATTTAGTACATTAATGACGTTATCAATGACATCTTGTCGTTGATGAATACGTAAATAGGGACATTATTTAAGCACTTTGTGGTATAGCAATACCCTGGTCCAATAAGTATTTTAACTTTTTCCTTATTTTTCTGTAGCTAAACTAGACAAAGCACCATGAGGTCAATCACTTAATAACATCATGGTATTGGGCGACGTTGATGGGATTAATGTACACACGGACACAGGTCCGCAGAATGATCGATCGATCTATGGACGTCCCGGACCTACACAGGGGGTATATATATGTTGCCCCCATATGGCCATATCTGATCTACCGATCGATCGACGTCATGTCGTGTGCGCAAAGGGGAGAACCAAATGGGGCCAAGTGATGAACATAAGGGCCAACTCTTCGTCATTCCTACTAACCTTTTGCTCAGCATTTGGCATATCCAGATAATCATGAGGCCACATATTGGGGTTCCCTCTTTAATTCCATCCTTTCCACTTTAATTTGTTGTTTTTGCCCTGGAAAACGATCTCCATTTAGTGCTGACGAGGTATAGTAGTTAGTAGCTGCTTCCATTGATCCGTGCCACACGCATGATGCATCCCTGACGTGACACATATGCGCGCGACGACACGGTACGGTGAGCCGGCACGGAACGCCCGCGCGGTGTGCGCGCGCTCGCAGAGAAAAGCACAAAATTGGCTAGGCGGCTTGCAACTCTGCAACGCATTTGCAGAAGGCCGGCCAGGAGCGATGCATGTGTGTGTAGGGGCGCTTCAGGTAGTATTTTGGCAGCCTTACACATGCATATGTTGTTCTGTTCTTGTGGAATTTCAACCCCGCTTCGCACTTTTGCAGGTTCTAGAATTAATAATGCAGCTTTCTTTTTTAAGGTTGCTGCATGTACATCCACCCAATTGCTCGGTATAATGTGATGGGGTCAGATGTAAAAACTAAGGCCTATTTCGAAACGGTGGTGATTCTTACGAAAACTCGATTAATTCCTATGTTGTGGAGACACTTGTGATAGGTACGGTGGTGAACTTGTGAGTTGTGAGCCTATCCGGCTGGAATTGAGTTCCTCCGACGCTATTAATTTCATTTTTTGGATGGGCCTACATAACGAACTTGCAGCAACAGTAACTTCAGGGAATCTTATTCCATCCAATTGGTGGGTTTAAATCCCAGTGTCAACAATTAGGGCTATCCTAACCCTTCATGTAGGATGATGTTTATAATTTAATTATTATGATACCACATTAAAAAACACTAATACGTCTAAATAGAGAGAAAAAAGATAAAGAAATTATTTCTCATGCAAGAAACCAATTTTACACACAAACCAAAAAAGAATAAGATGTGATACGGTGACTAAAGGGGAGAGAAGAGATATGATTGGATGAGAATTGATGGTTTCAAATTGCCTTTTTATTTTTTTCCCTTTCAATATTTGACCATTTATCTTATTTAAAAAATTGTGTAAATATAAAAAATAATAAGTCATGTTTAAACTATTTTTTAATAATAAAATAATTTATAAATAAAATAAATAATATTTTTATAATTTTTTAATATGACAATGATTAAACTTTATTAAAAAAATCTGAAACGGCGAGAGTACTGCACATATATATCCACCGCAGCAGTAATGTACTCGTACAACAAGTCACAAGTGGTACCAATAATGATGCAGCACCAGCAGCTTGTCCTAACAAACCCATTAGCAGCCATCTCAGATTCCGGCCGGCACGGAGAGATTCCACCCCTTTGTTCAGCCAGAGATCTACAGATCCAGCCATGCAGGGGATCGAGTGGCCGGCCCGGCCGGCATGCAGCTAGCCAGCGCGCCTGTAACCTAGCCGCCGCGCCATTGGCCCGCCCCCGTGACCCCACGCCCACACATGTCGGCCCGTATACACACACACGCACACCCGCCCGGCCCGGTACAGGTTGGTTGGAAAATAGGAAATTTGGAATGGATGTTGATGTGGATTGCGCCATCGCCCTCACGCCCGCGACCTGTGATCGATGATGATGAAAAGCGTCGTGCTCGCGCGATCGTGTCCTGCCATTTTTAGGCTGCAGTCCCATCATTCCGGTGGGTCCGCCGGATACAGGCTGCAGGGTTTTCGCGATCGGGGGCGGGCGGCCGACCCAGGTGGCGGTTGGTTCCCCATCGAGCGATTCACGTAAGTACGTCGCGTGTCACGAAGGGTATGGCTCCCTCTTCGATCAGCCGGCCCGTCGTATCGTTTCCGTCGTGGTCGAGGCTCGATCATGCGAGAGAGATGGATGAATCACGTACGTCGTCTCGGATGTTAAGTGAGGTCGCATGGGGATGAATCGGTAGTGGTGGACGGTGTGTGTATGGTGGTGGGCTGCTGACTTGCTGTATGTGTTGGTGGGCGGCGTGTCCCCCCAAAGTTGTCGCAGGTCGGGCTCCTTCAGGTCCCATCCAACGAGAAAAGATACTACTCCTACTGAAAAAAAAAGTGGTTCGTTTTTTTTTTGTTGGATAGTTTTTTTTTAGGTGGATGAAGACGGATGAGATGAGAACATTAAATTAGTAATATATAATTACATATATTAATTACCACTTATCTATGTACCAATTAACAACATATCATATCAACTACACCTAATTAATACTAATTTTGAAATAACAATTATTAATTAATGACAAAATATGCTAATTATCACTAAACAATCACTATTGATCGCTGTTAGAGAAGGTGGATGAGCTCGCCTAGATATCCATCTAGTATCTTTATGGAATATTTCCTTCTTGGGCCGCGCTATCGAGCCTCGTCCACGGACCAAACTGATCCAAAAACCGAGCGGTCACCTCTCATCCAGACAAATCCCTCCAACCAAACACACCCTAAGGATATGTTTCATTCAGAGGTGAGTTTGGAGTGAACATGGACCATACTTTTCTGGATATGACAACCGGTTTTTTTCATAGAGTGATATGGAATTCAATTTCTTTTAAGGGGGTGAAGGTATATTTAACATTTTTTGGAGGGAGTAAGGTGGATGAGCAGGTGCACTCGCCACTCATTTAGAGATGGTTAGTATACCCCCGCCAAATTTATCTGTGAATAATAAATTCCTTAATAATTTTATGTCACTAAAAAATGATACTGATAGCTCCATTTGTATAAATTTTTAAATTCATAGAGAAAAAGGGAAATAAGCATACTGAAGGGAAAAATGCAACGGCGGCTTCGACTGCCACTATCCCCTCCTCCTGTCAGGCCCCTTCTGTTGCCTCCCCACGTGCCTTCCCTCGGCTCCTCACGTCTCGCAGATCCCCACCGCCGCCTTGCCCACTTCCGCTGTCTCCATGCTGATGATGTCATTATTGCTCCGCAGCCACCTCCGTGCTCATGACGTCGTTGTAGCTCCGCTTTCTCTGTTGACCATTGTTGTGTTGCTTTCTTCGCGCATGAGTCGTCACTCTACTTCCTCCGTTGGTTGCCGTTGATCCGCCACCTCCAGATCCCATCTTTGTATCCATTCTCCTCTTGTCTCCTGCTCTCTCGCATCGCGCCCCCCCCTCTATTGCCGTTGTCAATCATGCCATGGTTGTCGGTCACTGCGCCATCGTCGGTGGTTGTCGACCCCTCCTGCCGGTGAGAGAAGAAGGTGAGGGGGTGATGCAATTCATGTGGGCGGACCAGAAGCTTGCCCCATTAAGATGGACGAGCGCATCCGGAAAATATTTCAGAATTTCCTCATCCAACATATTAAGGGTATATTCCTGAATACCTCACCCAACAATCAAACAAACCTCCAACATTGGGCGGCCATGTCCTATCCAACTTAAACCGAGCAACTAAACAAGCAGGGAATGGAATGGATAAGGGATCTAGTATTTATCATTTTTCTATAAAGAAACGTACGGCTTCAACATCTGCGCGTAGTTGGCAATAGCTAAATTATTTTTCTTTTGAGAAAATTATTTGTCCAACGAATATCAATGTTCATCTACCATGAATATCACGGCTCAGCTTCAGACAGAAACTATAATGGGAAAACTCAATTGTATCGTGAATTCGTGATCATTATCGATTTTCACAAAGAATTTCTAACTTCATGTTTCAGCTCCCTGCTACTTCACCACCACTGTGATGGACAACACAGTTGGAACGTCCACACGGCCCACCCAAAATTATTAAGCCCGAAGGCCCAGGTAAGCTTCTTTAGATCAACTTTATACTGATATTGTATATTGGTATGTTATATTTAAGGTATTTTTTTAAAAAATATGTAAGTTAAACAACCCATACTATAATTCTGGATATGACACTTTTCTGGCGTTACCAATGAATTCTCCAGTTCCTTGTCATATAAAAAGTGTGTAATTAGTTATTGCTAATTTCGAACTTTAATTATTTCATTCATATGTCCTACTGCCAAAATTAGTAATGGCAAATAATATAAACACTTCTAGGTAATTACTCTAGCCCAGTTACCTAGAGAAACTTCAATCTGATCCATTTGAACTTTGGAAATGTGTTGTAGGTGTTTATCGATGGAAAAGGCCCGGCTCAACATGGACTCTCTGATAGTCCACAGAGAGCAAGATGGGCAACCCAGTTGCATAAATATGCAGAGGCTGTGATCATTTTGTTTTTTCTAAAAAGCGGTTGACGTATGAACGAAGTAATAGAAAATAATTTATGAATAGAACTTTTATATTTGTATTGTTCATGATTCGAAATCTAAGACTGAAAAATAATTACGATAAAAATATCTCAAAATCAACTTCAAAATTAGGGTTGAAAATTTAAATATTGGCTATGGAACATAAAACATAAGTAAAAGCAAAACGATAGAAGCCATAGATATATTTGGGCCATGGTCCACGATTATGATATTATCTATCATCCCCAAAATGAAAAGGGGCATTTTCTACCGCTATTTTTTTAATGTAGTGTTTAATTTCAGCCTTCTACACAGAATCAGACTGGATCTTTGTGTATAAACACGCGCGTGCACACACCATACCTATGTGGGACCTCCGAATACTATACCGGCGTATCCTAACATTGACGAAGCCACTATAAACCCCTCCTTGTTGTCAACAGATACGTCGTCTACCACTGATGAAATATTAGCCACTAGTAAAATGCCCGTGCTAACGCTACGGTTATATTTAATTTCACTCAGGTAATTAGATGGAAGGGTCACCCATAAACAAAATGCCTTACTATCAAAAGCTCAAAATCACAAATTCACAAGCAGTAATACAAGTGACAAAACAAGCTAAGGAATCCACCAGAGTGACAATAAATCATATCGATGTTGTGTTGAAATCCATAAAAGATTAGTACAAATTTGGTCATGGCTTACCACTACATTTCATCAAACTTACTTGGAAGAAAATTTATTATCTTGCAGGCATAAAGATAAAAGCAACATAGATGACAAAAACGATTTCATATCATCATCAGAAAATTAGCCCTTGTCTTGCTGAAGTCGCTGAAGATGATAATTGATGGCTTCACTGTATTATTTGCCCTCCCATTATAAGATCATGCCACAAGCAACCATAATTCGAAAAGCACCTGGGTTAATGATTATCTGTAGCTAAATAAGAACTTTCTGATAATAAACTCAAAGGAAAATGATTGTCTACAACAATTTAAGAACTTGCGGCTACTTGTTCAAGACAAAATCAAAGGGAGAAGACATCCCTTGACAACCATAGTAAGTTTTGTAAAAAAAACAAAAGGATCATCCAAGAACCCTGAATCAGAGTCTAGTAAAGTAAACATGATAGAGAGAATACTACATGGTCAGTGATTTTACCTCTACCTCAAATACTACAATGTTTAATTCATTACAGTGCAAACTTGGAGAAAAGAAAAAATATGTTCACAGGACCAAGACATAACCTGGGAAAACCATAACACTGCAAGCTTCACGACGGGAATGCTACGGCAGTCGTCTCCTTCACAATGGTTCTATGATTAGCAACCAGAACCAGCCAACAATCATCCCTCCCAGCAGAACATGTAAATTAAGAAAACCTTTCCAAAACTAAACATATGTACAACATTTTTGGGCTTGGGAAAGAATCCAAGCTGCCCTTTTGATGTATACTCACATGGAAAGGAACTGACAAGCATAGTCAAATGCTTGAAAACCAATAAATAAGATCAGCATTAAGCACTGACTTCTGAATTTCATCCCTTACAGGCAGTCGCCTATAAATTTGTTAACAATCACACATTTTTTCCAGCGCTAAAAAACGGTGTACATTGTGTTACAGATACAACCAACTCTGTACCATGCTCGCCAAATCTATTGCGATGAGAAACCCTTCAGTTTAGGAACAAATGTTTCTTAAATTCGTAAATATAAACAGATTCAGAATGAGGAAGGAAACTTAGACATACCTTTTGCTTGCTTTACCCCTTCAGTTTCTGCACCTTTTTTTCCCTTTTTTTCAATATTCCACAACTATTGAAGGAAAAGAAATGAAATACATGCCCAAACACATATATGGACATTCTTGTTGAGATTAACAACAAAAAACATCATGGCAATATCTTAGTAATTTCAAGTTGTCTTGATGCAGTTGTTAATAATTTGCAATTGCCATAGTAAATAATTGAGTGAATTGCTGTTTGGACCATGTTTTTTTAACTAAGTGGCACTTAGGACCAGGTCTGGAACAATGTTTTCACTTTACACCCCATTCTGTTACCAAATGTAATGGTTTGGACCTCTGGCCCATTACTCAGCAAGAAAAATGAAGAGCGTGAAGAGCAAAATTCACAGCTGTCAACCTGCCCTGCTTCTTCCCCGTCACCTGCAAGCTCAAGTTTGAGGACAGCAATGGTGGAGTTGGAAAACGTGCTTGAAATCAGTGGCCATACTCGTCCTATGAGCAGCAAAGATGCAGCGAAGTACAAGTGTGTTTGGCCCTCTCATTACAGGTCAAGCTTGACTTTCCATCCGGCGACCGCTTGAGTTCAATCTTGAATTGTTGGCAATTGGCTCTGCACTTCTCACTGCTCATGCTCATTCTGTTGGCTCTAGCCCCTGATTGCTCAAGCTCGTCCCCTGCATCTGCCCCTTTCTCGACCTTTGATGATGCCATTGACGATGCTCGAGCTAGACCTCTAGTCATGCTAGCTCCGCTGCTTGAGCTTGCCTCCACTCGTGCTAGCCCGCCTCTCTTGCTCAAGCTCCACCTCTACCCATGCCCCACGCGGATGCGTTGGCCTCGCTCGAGCATTCATCAATCGTCACTGGCATCGGCCCCTTACACAAGCTACACCTTTGCCCGTGGTGGCACAACCCTTGAACAGTTGAACTCAAGCTTCAGCTCCGATACTTGTGGGGATGAGACTCGCATTGCTGCCTAGGATGCCTATCGGAGGTATGGAAGAAGGAAGCATACGAGATGGAGAGGAAAGGCCAGGGTAGTCCAAATTGCAACACAAGGTGATACCATGTAGTCCAAAGTGAAAACATTGTTCAATGGGTGGTCCAATATGAAACTTAGGTAATAATAGGTTGCCCAAAATGAAATTTACTCTAAATAATTTGAAATTCAGGAATAATTGTCAGCTAGTTCTCATGAGGTGGCTTAAGCCATTTGTCACATTGTCCTAAAAACAGATCATATTGTTGACATGTTTAAAAATATATGAACAATTGTTAATTTTTAACTGATTTTAAGATAGCGAGCTAAAATGTACCTGCACATCAGCAAATAAATCACCCGATCTAGCACATCATCGTCAAAGTAGTTGCACTCCCTATAGAACAATGCAAACACCATAGTTTTAACACACACCTGCACAACCTGTTATAAGAAAAGAAAAAAGCACACCAAGGAATCGACAAGCAAGCAGCAGCTGCACCTCCTCCCCAGCCTCCACCACCAATCGCATGTTCAAAGATGGCATATAGCAGTAGGACCCTGAGCTAATCTCTGAAAATCAAATCGTCCCCGTAGTGTTAGCTATATATGAAGATCAAAACCTCCAGAATTCTTTAACAACATACTGTGCTCTACTATAACAACAGACTTATCATCTTGAGCTTCAAATATTTCAAGAAATAGTACTTGGATTAAGAAGTTATCCAATGATAAGATGTGAATGGAAAAATCTCTGAAAATCAAATCAATTTGCAATCCTGGGAACATTGAAATTCTCCTGCACATCAGAAAGCCAAATTATGCTCCAGAATAGGCAAGCACAATTCCTCTTCTCAGACATTAGAGGAGCAGCTACCTACTGCCTACAAGATCAAAACTACAATGATAGTAATCCAAGAAATAAAACTCTACTATTCTCCTTACTCAGCCTACAAGATCTGAATTTCTATACTTGATTGTTAAACTAAATTCATTTTAAGTTCCAGAAATAAAATTCCCTCAAAATTCCAACTCAAGTTTAACTTCATAAACAAATTCAGAAACATCGGTTGAACAGTGAGGGAAGAGTCTTTTGTGGCAACTTTGATCTGGGATGCACCATATAAAAAAATTTAGCATAGAAAAGCCACAGTTTTAAAAGTGGTGTGTCAAGCCTAAGAATCAGGTCGTCTGTGCCTGCGCTAATTGGCAGTCCTTAATTATGTATTGTCTCCATTTTAGTACAGATTATTACCAGTGATCAAAAGATTAGAACCCAATTCTACCCGAAGAGTTAAATCATCAACTAAGACGTTCCCTGAGGGTGTCACCACCTGTAACAAATCATTTATGAGATTCTTCATATGAAACAGATAGTCAAAAAAGTATGGTGTCGCCCATCATGATTTACCTTAACACCTGAAAATTCTATAAAATTTGCCCCACTGATATAGTTTCCTACAGAAGAAGACTCAGGTTTCGAAGTCATCAAAATGAATTCACTATTTTTGTTTTGATTGACACATAATATCACTTTCCATTGGCTTGCATATCTGTGTTTTTTTTACTCTTTCTTGACAAAATCGGCCACAACAAATACCTGCAGGGTCGGCGGATCGGCTGTCGTTGACAGAGCTGCGGGATCAGCGGCGTGGAATCAGCGGAGGGGATATTGGGAGCAAGATCGGCGAACGTCGTCTTCGGCGGACTGGAGGAGCGGCGGGGCAGGATTGGTGAACTGTGGTTTGGCGGGATCGGCGGAGTGTGAGCCGGCGGATCGACGGCGCGGCTCGCTGGATCGGTGGGGCAGGATCGGCGGCGCAGCGCGCGGGGTTGGACGACACAACGGCGATCGAACGAAATTCGTCTTCGGCACAGGGTCGGCAGCCGACAGCGTCGGTGGATTGGGAAGTCGGAGAGGAGGCGGTGGCGGGGAGAGGATTGGCCGACAGCGCGCGGATGGAGGCGGCGACGGCGGCGCGATGGAAGGAACCGGCGGCGGTTCACGAGGATCGGCGGAGGCGGGCGGCGATGCATGTGGGCCGACGGCGCGCGGCTGGAGGACGTTCAATCCGGTGAGCTTGGAACGGCGTGGTGGGCGGTGCACGTGCGTGCTGCGGGGCGGAGCGGTGGAGCCGGTGCGGGATGCGGACGCGGACGCGGGCGCCGCGCGGGCAGCGGTATGCGGCGTGGTGAGGGGAAGCGACGGGCGTGCGTTGGATCGGTGCGCGCACGCGTGCGGGAGAGGGGAAGCGACGGGCCAGATCGCTCGGTGAAATCAGCTATAGGCCAGAATCACAGATTGGCAGACGAAACTCCTCCTTTTTACCCTTAGTTTAGATAAATACGGGTACCCGTGTTTGTGATACCTAAAGTCTGACATTTGAGCTTAGGCTGGGTACGAGCTAAGTTCGTTTCGCTTATAATGTTTGTGATATCCCGATCGCATCCTTTTACCAGGGAACAAATAAGTGGTGTATCGGACATCAGCATTACCATAGCCTATAAAGCATCTCAAGAAATATTTTTTTCTAGGAGTAACTTGCAAAAAATGGGGGATCCCCTTTACAAGACATGGTAAAAGTTACGGTGCTCCAAAAACAATCTCCCCCTAAAACACTGCATATATGCCTGTAAAACCCATAAACGATTCATTATTTAAAGAGATATGAATCGATGTTGCATATATGGACAAGGACAAAATTCCATGGCAATTGGCAAAGGAATCAATTAGCACGGCTATCTTTCTCGCTTGGCATAGCTTTCTCCGGGGGATCTGGGGCATCAAATCAAACCCCAAGTGGATTCCTTCTAGATTCAGGATCTAGACCTGGTTGGCTGGAGTAAAAACAGCCCGAAATTCTGCAAAATGGCAGCAGCACGAAATTACACATAAAATGGTATACTATTGAGTAATTCCATATACACAAATGCTCCCTAGAGGAGTACCTTTTGCCCTCTTCTTGCTGTTCTTTTGAGATAGCTGCTGAAAGGAGCCTTTTTATTGTCTTATTGAAAGCATCTCACAGAATTCGCAAGCAGTCAAGCATCTTTGTTTTTCTTTTAAAATCAGAGTTTATCTAGCGTTTTTAAAGGGGTTGTAGAACCCGACAGAAAACCCGATAACCACGATAAATAGTGGTGAAACCAGACAAATTACATAATTACCAAAAGAGCACGACTACATAACAGATATCTATCTACCATCAGAGTTGCTGACGTTAGAAAAACACAGGATCTTTGGTACCAAATCTAATACCTTAGGTGCCGACCTGATATCACTAAGGTAGAAAACAAAAGTTACCTGGTGATTCCTCTACCTCTTCGTCTCCTCTTATTAACTCGTCATGCTTTTCGATTAATTGCACATTCTCTGACTATGAGATACCTGACTGCGCTGGAGGAGACGCGACTGGTCAGGGTGGTAACACAACGGCGTCCGACGTGGGAGGTGTGGCCGGCCATACGTAGGGGAGGCACAGAGTAGAGAGGAGGATGGATGTGAGGAGGCGGCCTTATTCGGTAAAATGAGTGGACACTATCTTTCGGTGGTAACGGCTCGTTCATTAACCACTTTCATTTGAATGGCGTAGGTTCTAGTGTTTCTCTTATGAAAATTCAAATTTTTGTTTATTTTTGTTGAACTTGGTAGGTTACCACTTATAGGCCCTTATCGTTACCATCCCAGACGAACTGAAAATATCATGTTGCATCTTTGGACTACATGAAGATTCACAATTTTTTATTTTTTTTAAAAAAAAGAAGAAGCAAATTTGCCACGATTTGATTTGAGTTAGCAAAAGGTATGTATTTATTATTCAGGCATGAAAAAAAAAATCTACATAACAACAGAACAGGCTGAGCAAACAGAGCACTATGCCACTATGTCAGACAAGAACTCCATTATTACAGGTCTCATAACCGCTTCACCGTCTCAAACAATGTTACTGTATCTGTAATAGCAATACACCAGCAAAAGTTTTTTTGTTTTCCCAGACAATGAGGGGGAATTGATCATCATCATCATTTGGCAAACCTATAATGCCAACCTACACGAACTTTGCAGCTATGACGCTCTCTGAAAACCTCATCTCTTCTTGTGACGCTACGAGCCTCACCACAGAACTGCTGCCAATGAATATAAGCCTATGTACAACACTGCGAGCAACTTCAGTCTCCTGCTGTATTGTGATTCAGCCAGCAATTCATCAGTTCTCCTCCATGACAAGCCTCTGGCCGTTTCCGCTGGCCAAGAACCGGAGGGCGAGCTCGTAGGCCGAGAAGATGGCGCCGTTGACGACGAACGCCCGCGCGACGGCCGTGCCGAGGCCGCGCCACAGCACGGGGAGCCCTTCCTCCCTGACGCTCCGACGGAAGCAGTCGACGACGCCTCGGTACCTCGCCGCCGGGTAACTCTGCGCCTGCAGCCGCGACTTCACCACGTCGAGCGGGTAGCAGCACACCCAGCTGGCCACGCCGGCGAGGCCGCCGGAGACCAGCATGGTGGCGAGGCTCTCCTGCTCGCCGCCGCCTCCTCCTCCGCGGCAGCCCGGGTGCAGCCGCTCCCGCGCGTACTCGTACGTCCAGAAGTAGACGCCGTGCGCCGGCGCGTCGCGGAGCGCCGTCACGGCGAGGCCGCGGTATATGCCGCGGACGCCCTCCTTCCTCAGGATGTCGCGCGCCATGTCCACCGGCCCGCGGTTCTTCGCCTCCAGCTGCAGCCTGATCTTGACGAGCTCGACGGGGGACAGGATCAGCGTCTGCAATGCCCCCGTGCCGACGCCGGCGAGCGCCACGCTCGTGTACGACGGTGGCTCCGACGTCATGGAGCTCGGTGGATCCAGCGACCGTGACAGGATCGCGTAGACTTGGAAGACCATTGCATTCTGCAACAGAAAAAGAATAAAAAGAATAAGACTTTGAGGTCGTTTCGACACGAGGACATCCTTATACAACGGAAAACCATCATGTCAACGAGATTCTTTGCTTCATAAAACTTGAAGGAAGATATGAATAAAATCATATAGAAAGGGACTTTGGCCTGATACTTGGCAACATCAGAGACACGAAACGTACGCTGATGCGTACGTTACTGGCTTACTGCCTTTATTTGCTAGCACAGCTGCACAATGCAGAGGCCACACACCATGTGAGCAGCCAGAAATGAGGCGATAGCAATAGTAGTACAGTACACTGAACGAGTCAGCAAACATGTGAGAGGCCCAGTGGCCCATCATCATCATCTTTTTGCTCACCATCCAATCCAGCCACAAATTAAAATTCTGTTGGATCTATCTACCCGGTCTGCCCAAATCGTCTCAGCCATCAGTGCAACAGCATCTCACAGAAGAGACCCCCTACCAAAACTTGCAAGAACGCACCTGTATTCAGCATAGAAGCTTCTAGTAGTTGACACGTTCTTCGTCTACTGTTTGTGTGGTTATGTTTTGCCATTGCTATCCTAACAATTCCAAGCTTCCAACTAGTTTTCGAACGCGACAAGCAAGGTAGAAATGGATCATCTAGTTATTTCAGCGTCAACGTAGAGCCGTAATCAATTGGCTACCTCATCAGGGTAGTCAGTTAGTTTTTGTCATGATTGTGATGTCCAATGTGTGCTCAAAACAAAATATATATTTCATAAGGACTTCTTTATGGTAAAAAAAGATAGCAGATCGTTGCACATCTTTAGGTAGAAAAGGTCAACTTAAACATTAAGTAGGCGAGGAAGACGTATCAAAATACTCCTGGAACACATAACTCCGAACAGTTCGCGTGCGTAGGATCACGAGTTCATCCCGGAGAAACGGGAAAGTAAAGGAAAGCGAAAGCGATAGGTGGTGTTGCTCACCTGGAACGCGACGGAGGCGAGGGGGGCGGCCATGCCGCGGTAGAGCGCGGAGGGGCCCTCGGAGCGGAGGATGCCGCGGAGAAGCGTGGCGGCGGAGGCAGGGTGTCCCGGAGCGGCGGTGATCCCGGGGCTGACCGGCGGCGGCGGCTGCTGGAGGCGGATGCGGAGCGTGTCGAGCGGGTGGCCCGCCAGCACCCCGGCCATCCCTCCGACTCCCCCCGCCACGAACTCCTTCCCCCAGCTGCTCGCCATGAACTCCGGCCAGAACTCCATCGTCCCCACCAATCAACAACCATCCAACGACGGATCGCGCTCGCCGGCGAAGAAGGAAGGAGCGGTGGCTCTTGATTGACTCGTTTCGACGCGCGGAAGATCGAGAAGCCCCCCGTGCGCGCGGATTTAGGAAGAGGAAATCGTCCTAGATTGTGGCGGCGGTGGCACGGACGGCAAGGAGGGGAGGGGAATGGGAGGAGAAAATTCGGATGGGGGAACGACGAGGAGATGGAGGAACACGGGGTTTTCTCCCATGTTTCCTGTGGTATTTGTGGGCGCGGGCGCGAAGGAAACGGCCAAGCGCTCTTTTCTCGAGAGCGGCGTGGGGCCCGTATGGCAGAGACACAGTACAGGAGTACTCTCCTGCTCCTGTCAGTTGCGGCTTGCGTGTGTAGGGATGGAGCCGTGTGCTGGGGCGCACCGAGCCCAGCAGCACAAGAGCTGAGCCGCTGAGGTAGTATCCTTCAGTTATAGGTGAGCATTTACGCTGTTGCCAAATCAAGGATTTTGGGGGAAGATTTTGTTTGCATTGCCAGCTCATCTGTGTTTATGATCGTGCCAACTCAGCCATTCAGCCATGAACGGTTTTTTGCTTACGAATTTTCTTGAAACATACCGATCGAATTGAGTGCTTTCATGATCAATCGCGTCGGCACCGTGACACACAAAGCGAGACCGGGTGGACAAATCGATCACGTGCCGGTTTCACCACGTCCACGTCTCGCCGTCTCCGCAGGAACTTTGTATCCTGCACAACACTACACGCGTGACTGATCGATTCACCAAATCACCGAGTACCACATCCACGCGACGTACGTCCTGCGTCCGATGCTTCACCGAGCGACGGACAGAGGAGAGCACGTACCGAAGCCGGAAGGGGCGAAAAACATTGGATCCATCGGTCACTCGGTGTAGTTTCGCCAGTCTCATGGAGAAGACGGATGAAAACGTCGTGGACACTGGACAGGGGACGTACGTACGGTTCCTAGTTCTTTTCGTGAGTGACTTGGCGATTGGCACCGAGATCGACATGTAAAGGACAATATCTACGTACAAACTTTGTTCGTTTAATGTCGTTAACTTTTTTATACATGTCTTATTTAAAAACTTTTATAAATTATATAAAACTATATGTATGTATAAAAATATAATTAACAATGAACCTAATCATAAGAAAAGAATTAATAATTACGTAAATTTTTTGAATAAAACAAACAGTCAAACATTTATAAAAAAATCAACGGCGTCAAACATTCAGAGAAGGTGGTTTATGCAAGTCCATGAAAGTATTGTATATGCATTGGCCAGACTTTTTTTCCTTTAGTTTTTCTTTTCTACGACAAAGAGGGCGAGTATTGGCCGGCTAGGTGATAGTAAAGCACGCACATCCGTAGACGGCATTTTCATGTGCGATGGGTTTAGTGTAGGTTTGGCCAACCCATCATGTGTTGGCACGTGTATAGTATACTCCCACTGTAGGCAAACAAGAATTTCACTTATGACTGTAACTATCTAGCTTCTTTTATTAATCATAAAACTAAAATACATAAAGTCCACTTATAGGACGATTTTCTTTCACTATTACAACTTGGACCAAGAGCTATGTTGAAGGTGAATCTTATGCTCAACCTCGACCTTGGTTGCTACTGCCCCAATACGGCAATGCCCCAAACTCAATGGTCATGTTCGGCAATCGAAGACTCGAAGGGGCAACACAAAGGCACAAATAAAAAGCGTGTGCTAGCTTTCCTACTGCTGACTGTAGCTATAATAGAGGTGCCAACACAGGTGCTATGTATGTGCTGACTAAGCAGACACCGTTTTTCAAATCAAGCTAGCGTAGCGTGGATAATGATCTTGACCGAGCGAGAAGTCGTAGATGGAGACTGAAGTATGTCACTATTCAATGGTTGTGCATCTGAGGTCAAAACCAGAGTCCCGGTGGTGTCATGTTGAGCCAGGGTTGGAGCCTCAGTGCCTCACCGACGTCTTACTTGAGCTCACACGCTGACATTAGGTTGAGCACATGACCCCCTGTTCATCGAAGGCGATGAACCAAAACCAAACTTGGAGAGATTAGAGATGAGAGATGGAGGAAGAAGATCAATTTAAGATGAAATAAATTGGAGACCAATTTAAGATGAAATATATTGGGAAAAAAAACCAGAATCCATCATGAAAAGAATGCATTATCTTGGGCCCAAGTCACAACTTGGTAAAATAGTAGTTTGTTGTGTAATTTACTCGTTTTTACATATGAAAAGTTCTACTCACTCCGTTTAATTGCATCTAGCAAATCTCATAATAAAGTAGGAGGTGTGACAAATTACATCACTACCCTCACTAATCACATCTCAATTCATGTTTGCGACTATCAATACAATCTTTTCCAAGAATGTATTAATTTTCATTTTTGAGAGCACTAGTATAAGATTGTATTGATGGTTGTAATGATTGCATTGATGAAGTGCTTCAGAATGAGAAAGTGTCAGGTGACTCTTCTCTAGTACCCGCAAAAATTGTTAACTAGCAGCTAGCTTAGCAGGTGCAGGGTTCAAGCCTCACCCCCTCTTAATACTAATACTATTGTTATCATAACGCTTTCTTTCATATCCTACCTTTTCGATTTAAAAAAAAATCCTAACATCAAGTATTTAGCACAAAATTTATAGAAAAATAATATTTGACAAGTAATTTGGAATGGAGGAGTATTATTTCAAACAATAATCATAGTACACATCTCTTTGGCTGCATGGATTCCCCGATAACATTTTTTATGGTGATTGGATATTGATGCTCTATCTTAAAATATAGCAAGTTAGTAATGGATTTCACTTACAAGTACAATGAATCGCTCCAGTTTAAAACCAGTACTGACTTGCCATATATTTTAGGGTAAATGTTGTAATAACGTATATTTTCTTGCAGTTATTGTTATTGTTGGCATGGGCGGACTCAGGGGTGTTCGTGGTGCACCACCACACCCAAAAAATAAAAAATTTAGTATCTAGAGTACTCATATTGGACCAAATCCTCGTGTAGGCGTACCCTGTTAACTTAATTGTAGGGACCAAAAGCCCATTTACTCATTTAGAGAGGCAAGCTATGTTTGGTGGAGTCGTGAGTCGTCGACGCTTGTCCAGTCTTCCTCTCCTCAGTTCGTTCTTCTCTTCATCTTGATTCGGTGGCTGGCAGCTGCTCCCTAGGGTTTTGACAACAGGCGTCACTGTGCTAGGCGCGTGCTCGCGGCTGCATGCGTCAAGTGGCGGCACCGCGACAAGACTGGACGACGACAGCGCGACTCTGCTTGGTGTGGGCGGCGTGGTGGCATTGCGGCAGACCGGCCGCTGGATGCTGGCGACAGGCTCACAAGCAAGCAGAATCTCGGTAGCTCGGCTTCAGGATTCTCTTCTTATTTTTTGAACTTGCCAAGACAAATAATCGAAAGCATTGCAGCGATGGTTGGTCCTCTTCACTTTCTACGACCACATCTATATGTTAAAAGTATCCATCATTACATTCAATGATAACATCAACAATAATATTGGCATACATGTGATGTTAAGTCTAGCCAGTGCTCGAGAAGATTCAATGAACTAAAGACATTGACAAATATGACAAGGACAACCACACTATGCTATATATGAAATGGAATTGTCCCTAAGTGCCAAATCCTAGGCTATATTTGTTAACATGGATCCAAAAAACACAATAAACTTCATACAATGTACATACAGATTAAGAGACGAGAGGGCATCGACGACAAAGCTGACATTGCTACAAAACAGAAGGATCGGTAATGAAAAAAGATAAAGCAATTTCCACATCTTGCAGTTGTAAGTTCATTCAACATGAATGATACATTGTTGGGGTCCCTGCATTGTTTGTTCTTGTTCGTGAGCTAACCACTATGCTACTCCAGTGACTTCGCAGATAATTGTACAGCCAGTCCTCAAACTGTAAAGAGAAATAAACGTAGGATTAGGAATACATCACAAAGTTTTGTAAAACCATTTTTCCAGTGGGAAAACCCCCCTGGCCCCCTTCCCGTGATTCTCGTGGCCCAGGAAGCCAGGAATCGATATCCACATCCGATTCTCTCGCGGAAGGTGGGACACGATCCCTCGACCCCACCCACCAGTCTAATTGTGTAGACCCGCAGTCCAAAATAGCATACCCAACCGTCGCAGCTCTACCCCTTTTCCACACCCCCACTAATACCAATGACAGGTAGGCTCCACAACGCACGAGGCCCCACATGCCATTGACTCTGCTCGGCCTCGGTGTCCCTTCTGACTCGCGAGTCCGCGACCGCGTGGCTGGCTACTTCCCCTTCTCGCATCGTCTTCTCTCCTCTTTTCCTCGCCTCCCCACCGTCTCCTCTTCGACGAGAAATTTGGGGGAAAAAGAAATCCAAAACCCCCCTCGAAAAACGGCGGAGCGAGAGGAGGCGAAGTGGGGGAGATAAAGATGAAGCCTTCATCGAGCTCGAAGAAGAAATCGAAGAAGAAGAAGAAGCCCACCACTCCGGCGGCGACCTCCGGCGAGGCGCCGACCCCTCCGGCGGGTCCGGCGGCGGCGGATTCGTTGTCGCCGCAGCCGGAAACCCTAACCCTAGCTGCTGCTGCTGCGGCGGTGTCGGAGACGGAGTCGAGTAGCAGCTGCGAAGCGTCGACGTGGTGGTCGTCGTCGGCGTTCAACCCCGGCTGCTCCTCCTCCTCGTCGGGGGGCGGCGCCTCGACCTCCTTCTCCGCCTTCTCGTCGTCCGCCTCCACCGCCTCGTCGTCGGTCACCGGCGACGAGCGGCGGGACATGGCGTGGCTGCTCGACGCCTTCGGCTGCGCCACGATCGACCAGGTGGACTCCGCCTACCGGGAGGCCGGCGGCGACGCCTTCCTCGCCGCCGGAATCCTCGGCTCCTCGCCGGAATCGCAGCTGCCTCCGCCCCCACCGCCGCCGGATCTCTCCCCGCGCGCCGGATCTGGGAGCAAGAAGGCTACTCGAAGGCCAAAGAGGGTAGCCGTGGCGGCGACCGGCATGGTTGCTGACGTCATTGGGAAGGGATACACGCGACCTGCAACTTCGCCTGTAAGCACGACGAACGGGTGGAAGGGTAGGGATGGTGTGAGCTTAACTAATGCTTGGAAAACTAGTGATGATGGAAGTAGCGATCGGAAGCACAGTGTTGAAGAGGCCGAACAGTTCCTGTGTTCCATGCTCGGGGACAATTCGGAGCTTGGAATGGGTGTGGTCAGAGACGTGCTCGGTAAGATGCTTCTGCTTATTATTACTGTAAAAATGCAATCTTTTTTACCTGCTTGTGCTTTATTACAAGAATGGTACCTGTAAAAATGCATTTTTTATCGTTGTCACAGCCCATTAGAATAGTACAATAATGAAATAAAGATAGAAACACTTCCTTGACAGAACATGAGAGAGTTGCTAGAGTTCAAAAGACAGTTTCTTTTTTACGGTCTTGCTTAAAAAAGTGGATATACTAGTAAGACTAGATAATTCAAATGACATCCATAACATTGGTTCGTAAGCCAATCTAGTAAAAACAGCAATATACTGTGTGATTGAGCTTAAAAAATCTGTTCATTAGCTTCTAGTTTTCTTATGTGACTGCAGATGGGAAATTAGTTATGGGTGCTATTCTTTTTTTGACTGCATGATCTGCTAATATGATATGCTTGAATGACAAAGGGCAAATCTTCTTGGGTCCTCAAATCGGTGGCAGTTAGATGATTGTGCCTCTTACAGCTCAGATGTGTTTGAGGCTGTGATGATGGACTTGAGATGATGTCCTTTAGGAAGGTCATTTCAGAGGATTGACTTTCGGTTTGAAAGGATTCAAGAAGCCAGAGCAAAAAAAGCAAGATTCTTATATGACCAGTCAGTTGGAATTCTGTTAATCCAATATACATGCGGTGCACTATTGTTCTCTTAGTTCAAGCATTGGGTTATGAAGGAGATTTTTGCCTATGGTGGTGGTTTTGTGCTAAATACTTGCATGAACTACAAATGGCATCATACTGTACTCGATCATAGTTCATCTTTCTAGCCTTCAATGTTATGGATATGCTGGTTTGCTTACATATGGGTAGTGTTTTGCTGTTGAACCGATGCATGGATTTCTTAAATAGTTAAAAGCTTGTAAATATCGTTTATATGCAAAATGGCTGCACAATCACTAACACAGCTGCTGAAAGTTTACGTTTTTTAATCAAATTACTCATTGCATGAAATTTGCTGTTTCCTGTCAAAGTTAAAAGTTGTTCCACATTTATGGATTCCTTGAATATAATACCAAAAATTTAATTTTTATGCTTGCTAAGGCCTTGTTTCTTTCATCTTGTGATTATTGTAATCTAGATTATTGAGCCAGATTACTATAAGCTGGATTGTTATAAGCTGACAAGCTGTAGTGGAATAAGCTGTGATTTGTTTCTTTCATAGATTAGGCTGGATTATTAGGTTCTCAAGGCTAGAGAGGGAGTGGGGTGTCATGGTGGGTAATTTTCCACCTAATAATCTGGAAAAAGCTCACCTAAATGAGCTTATCGGATTATAATAATCTGGGCTCCAGATTATAATAAGCTGCTTTAATAATCTATCTGCTTATTTTAGATACTACCAATAATCTGGATTATAACAATCCCAGGATGAAAGAAACAGGGCCTAAAACTAATTGGAGTGCATTAGATTTTTGTACATTAAGATTATTTTATTTCCAATTGGTAGGCCAGTTTGAAGTGCAAATGGTTCTTATCTTACTGGAATGTGTTTCTTATGTTTCTTCCCTCTTTTGTTCAGGTCAATATGGATGCGATGTTGAGAAGGTAAGCATTTGTGGATGATTAATTTGATTATTTGGGAAGGGATTTTTTTTCTAGGTTCCATGAAATTGTCTAATCAACCAGCACCTCAAGATTTCTTCTTTCCTGAAAGGATAGCACACTGTATGTTTTCAGCCATTTATTTAGAAATTTTACGAATTGAAACACTTTCAGGCTCTGGATGCATTGCTGGATATCTCAGGGATTTCTTCCCTTCAAGACATGGAAAGGTGTTTCCCAAATGCTAATGGCATGATCTCTCCAAACATCTTCATAGAAAATGGACTATCTGGGGAAGAATCAACTGCAGGCATTAAAAAGAGTTCATACCAGGTGTTTACTTAGCAAAGTTACAGTTTATGCTTGTTATGCAAATCATGTGTTGATATCCTACTGCATATTTGGATTATTTTTAGTTGACTCATGCATATATATAAGTGGTTATTAAGTTCACTGCAATATTTTTCTTCACAATATAATAAGGGATATCATATAATAATAATGTGGGACCATAGACAGACCCCTATTGTTTTGTAGTTAGTGCAGTTATCATTGCATCTTCTTGCTTGCTCAAATATGTGACATAGCTGTGGGTTTTAGGCTTTTAACCTTAAGAAACCATATTTGTGTTTAGGATCTGCTGTGTTGTGGCTGTTAGCGCTTCCCGCACTTTACTGCAATGAAATTAACTGTGATAGTTTTGTTATTTATTGCAACACTGATAAAGTTCCATGCAGAGTGAGATATCAATGTTACTTACTATTTTGTATTGATTGAGTTGCTATGTTCTATTTTCTATTGTAGTAGTCTATAAAGCACAGCTGTGGTTCCTTAGTAGTATGTACCGTGTAGACCCTTGTATTCTTTCAACTAGGATCTTGGAACCCCTGTTGAAGTATTATGTCATATTATAACATTTTAGTTTTATTCAGTTTGCAGATGAAATGCGACGTATGTCATACAATCATTCTGAAAATGAACATGACTACTTTTGGGGGGAGCTTCAAAACAGGTGGGAACTACTTCCTCTGTTTAAGATTGTAAGGTGTTTTAGCTTTTTAGTAGATTCATGCATGGATGAATGTATTTGCTTTCTATGTGTCTAGATTCATATGGATGTTAGTGGAACTACTTCCTCTGTTTCACATGTGGAAAGGAGGGAGTAGTAATTTGTAAATATATAGTTGACTTTTGCTACAACATACAATGATCTGCTGGACTATATCTGCATTATTCATGCATTCTTATTTACTTTGTTGGACTGTGTTAGAGAGAAACACAATAGGAAGGGCTTGTTTGGTTCTTTACCCTACCAATTTATTGGTAGTGCCAAAATCTAGCCAAATTTTGGCACTACCAATTTGTTGGTAGGGTAGATTTATAATGCACATGTTTGGTTTAGTGCCAATTTGAAGCCAAATTTGATATGAGTGGCGAAAGTTCTAGTTTGTGCCAAATTAAGTATGGGCACTACCAAATTATTGGCCTCGAACCAAACCAACATATTTACTATTCAACTTACAAAACAATAGGTAGTGCCATTTTGGCTTCAATCCCAAATGGCCTAAAATCTTTGATCATGTGATATTATCATTGTTGATTTGATAGAAATTGAAGATGGCTAGATTGGTATGTTTCTATTTTTGCATTGGATTGGCATGGGGATTTTAAAAAAACTTAAAAAGTTGCAACGTTACTAGGCAATGCTAAAATATGGTCTTTATAATGAACCAAAATATTATAAAAGCATACTTTTATGCACCCAAAGCTTGTGTCCCTTGCAATGTTTTGATTTTACCAGTCCAGTTTAAATCGATTTTTTAAATTAAGTCCAAGTGAGTACTTGGACTGCAGATTACAGCGATGCAAACTTTGCCTTTTGATTTAAATAGAAGAGGTAAAAACTAGTTGTAGGCAGATATTAGTAAGCACAACTCCATTCTTCCACTTACATGTGATTGATTCTATGGCGTCTTTGAATCAATAGCTACTTGAAAGTTGCATGTGCGGAGCCCCACTCAACAATATCTGCAAGATCAACAGGCTCGAGATCCAGGACACCACAACAAGTGTTGGAATCACTGTTCAAAATACCTGAACAACGCACATACGAGCCAAGTTCCATGGATTGGAAGAAGGTAGTTAAGAAGCTGCAATCATACAATTCTCCCATTGCGTCAAACAATCAAGAAAGACCGAAAAATGGTATGTGTTGTTTTTAGCAACTGCTGTTGTTACCTTTTATGATTTTGTTATCTTTAGATCCCTAATTTCTTTGTATATCGTGTTGAAAGTTTTCTTTCTACATTTCTTGCAAATTTCTTGCTATTCATCTTCTAAGTAATGCAACTTTAGAATGAATTCTAGGAAGTTTGTGCTGTATGAGTTATTGTCAAAATACTAACATCTTCATTCAAGATTGGGAATTTAAATACATGCCTCTATTTTCAAACACGTGTCTCTCTATAATACATTCAAATTGTTTTTGACAATTGTATTCCAAGTTCCAACTTGACCTATTGTGCTTTGTTATTGTTACATTTGATAATACTAAAAAGATATAACAATTATTTCTCTCATCAAGGCAATGGGTATCAAGAGTTTCGTGGTGGTGCTGCAAGGCATTATGATACAATGAAAACATACTATCAGAAAGTAAGACAGTTGTTTTGTCCAAGGGTTCGACTCTGATTCTCTAATCTCCATCCTTCGTATTTCTGAATGCCATTCTTCATTTCTTCATACACAGGCTGCCATGGCATATTCCAAAGGAGATAAATCTTATGCTTCTTATCTTGCGGAGGAGGTCTGACATTCAATGTTATGTTAATACCAAGATAAATATGATTCACTAAAAAGAATGCAGGCAGGGTTGCTAATGGATAGGCTGTAGGATTAGTAATTCAGTGCAGGGATACACATACAATTACAAATTTCAAGGATCCACCACTTTTAACATCTCCATCCAATAGGCTGAAATATTCAACTAGTTTATGTAGGCTGTTAGGTCTCAGTAACTTCTGTATGCAACTCCTAAAAGAATTGGTTCTATTGCTGCTACCATGTTGTCTCAGCACCTCCCCACATTGTCTTTTTTAGGGAAAGCATTACCGTGAATTAGCTCGCAAGGAAGATGAAAAGGCTAGCAGAGAGATATTTGAAGCCAGGTAATGCATATATTTTCCAGTTATTATTTCTGGACCACTTCTGATGGCTAATCTTCTGTTTGCAGAAATAAGCATATAACGAATACTGTAACTATTGACTTGCATGGGCAACATGTTAAACAAGCTACGAGGCTTCTCAAGGTTCACATGATGATTTGCACATGCATGCCATGTGAGTACTCATGTGGCAATTGGATACTGTGTTCATTGAACAATTCAGCTTTCTTTGTTCTGAACTAATGCTTCATTGTCCTACTACTCTCTTAACAGCCACCTTCCTTAGAGTAATTACTGGTTGTGGTGTAGAAGGCACAGGGAAAGGAAAAATTAAGCGATCGGTGAGTATATACACAAGTAGCATTTTTGCCCACATGCTTCCCACTTGTGTGCTTGTTGCCATGCTTCATTTTCGCAGTAGAATTAGAGTACTGCCTGGTTGCCATATTAAATAGAGCCAACCTCATGAAATGTTGTTTGGATACTTGGGTACTGTCCTGCGCTATCAATATCTATTTTTGTGCTGGTTATATGGCTCGTATAATAGAATGTTTTTTATATGCTCTTCTTGGTAGCGTCCGTGCTGCTGATCTTTAACCTTTTACTTCAATATGTAGACATTAGTCTTAATTGACCAATCTTGTTTTTTATATGCTCTTCTTGGTAGCGTCTGTGCTGCTGATCTTTAACCTTTTACTTCAATATGTAGACGTTAGTCTTAATTGACCAATCTCATTAACTGCCTTGCTTTTTTAATCGTATAAAAATGGGTGTGGTAGGTTATCGATCTTGTTCAGAAGGAACGCATTGAATGGCATGAAGAAAATGCCGGGACAATAGTACTAAAGCTTGGTGGTCCAAGGGAGTATCGTTTCCTTGAGCATGATAGTGATTCTGATTGAGCCTTGGGTGTCTGTTTTGAGGAGACTGACATATATTAATGGGTCTAATCTATATATCTCCAGTATCTATCTGTATTTACATGTGTTGTAATTATGGATAGGTGACATAGTTTCTGATGTAGGGCGTAGTTTCTGACATACAAGCTCAGGAATAGCAACTAGAGAACAGGTGCTGTCTGATGTAATGATCATTGTAGGCTGCTAACCTTGTAATGTACTCCAGCTATGTACCTGTCTAATTTATTTTGATGTGATGATCAAGATAACTTGTTTCTTGAACATCAACATTGCAACATTCGGATAAGTATCAAACAAAATTAGCTGTGAAACACACCGTCTTTTGCAAGAAGCAAGGAAGTGCAAATCTTGCTTTATACTTTGGACTTGATATCATGGTTTCATTTGATACCTTCTCTAGTCACTGGCAGCCAATAGATGTTACGGGAGATTTATACACTAAGCAGATGAATGCGAACCATGTTTTTTTTTTCATGTCTCTTTTTTGATAGTTCGACCATGTAGAGCTGTTTCATTTTTTTTTTTAAAAAGAAAATGGATAGAAATCCGGCCTCTATCCGGATATACGAGTCCAGATAGTTATTTCAATCTCTGAGCAGAGAACAAACTGGCAATGCAAAATCACGACCTAAATCAAATGCCTGCGCCATGTTCGTGATTGTTCGACCAGCTATGGTCGTCAAATCTCCATTAAAATCAAGTGTTCGTGCCATGATCGTGATCGTTTGACCATCTGCAGTCATTTCACCTCTGAACAGACAGAAGAAACTATGAAGACTAAAATCACGAACAAAACCAAATGCTTAATTTTAGGGCCATTTTGGTTTGCAACCATGCCAAATATTGCCAATGCCAAAACCTTGGCAGATTTTGGTAGTGCCAATTTTTTGGTAAGGCACATTTTGGCTTCAAACCAAAATGGCCCTTAAATTTGGAAAGGCAGCACAGACCAAATGCATCTTTTTTCGAGAAAGAGAAGGAAGGAAGGAACGTTTCATTTGAATAAAACTGGCCCATTTTTCGTCCACGGTTGAGGGACTCAAAATGGACTTTATTTCCTCAACAAAACGACTTCAACGAGAACACACGCGGCCCAAGCTTCGCTTCACCGTCTCCGCTTACCATCCATGGCCGCCGCCGCCGCCGCCGCCGCCATCCTCCGCGCCGCCCTCCGCCGGAGCCGTCCGGCCGCTGCGGCGCTCCTCCTCCACCGTCCCCTCCCGTCGTCCCGAAGCCTCCTGCCTCTTCCTCCTCCTCTCGGTAAGGCCGCTCTCCCCTCTCGAACCAAACCCTTAAACCCTCCTCGTCTCACCGTAAGGCTCCCCAACGCAGCCGGAGCTTCTCCTCCCTTTCGTCGGGTTCCAGGCTTCGCCGGATTCGGTTACTCCACCGTAGCTGATGAGACGACGGCTGCCGCGAGGCCCAAGGGGAAGGCTAGGAAGAACCCCATGAAGCAGTCGCGGATCGATTTTACCAAGGTGGACGCCGCGCTCTTGCCTACTGTGATCCTCGTCGGCCGACCCAACGTCGGCAAGTCTGCCCTCTTCAACCGGTGAGAGAAGCCCTCCTAGGTAGCTTGCTTGTGTCTCGTGAGGTCGGCATTTCCACGAACATGTTTTGGGTTATTTTATTTTCTTACAGCTCCGGCAGAAAATTAGTGCAAATAATCTGGAGGAATTCTACTAGCTCAATAGATCTCTTCCTTATTATGATTACTTGTGGTTGAGGCTATCTTAATGGTACTAAACATTGTGCACACTTATGCATTTTACAAACTTACATTCTAGTTAGCTTGAATTTTCATGTACATATTTTAGTTCTTGTGATAACATATAAACACGTTAACCAACCCTGTTGTGTGTTTTTAGTTACATCAAGTATGTTTGCACGTTTAAGCTTCAACTTTAGTAAATATGTGCACACCATGATTTTGACTGGTGACATACAGACAAATGTTTCACCATTATATTACTCTAAACAGTTTATGCTTTGGCATTGCAGCGTGCATTGTTTGCCACTTATTCTCTTGAAATGTTTGCTTCTGACATAGAAGTTGTGATGATCCATATTAGATTAATACGGAGGAGGGAGGCATTGGTGTACAATACACCTGGGGACCATGTCACCCGTGACATTCGTGAAGGAATTGCCAAGCTCGGTGATCTTCGTTTCCGTGTGCTTGACTCAGCTGGACTTGAGACAGCAGCAACATCTGGTAGCATCCTTGCTCGAACAGCTGACATGACTGGAAATGTGCTAGCAAGGTCTCAATTTGCCATTTTCTTGATTGATGTGAGGTGAGTAGGGTATTGCTTGATTTCAAGTTCGCTTCATCGAGTCGTTTTAAAGCGTTGGCACTTGTTGCCTATTAATAGAGCAATGGTCTGTTTAGGGATGGTCTACAGCCACTGGATCTTGAGGTTGGACAGTGGCTACGGAGACATGCATCTGGGATACATACCCTTGTAGCGATGAACAAGTCCGAGTCCCTTGACGAGCATGGAGTACTGACTGCGGCGGCTGGTGAAGCCCACAAGTTGGGCTTTGGTGACCCAGTTGCAATATCTGCAGAGACAGGCCTGGGGATGGCAGAGCTTTATGAGACACTAAGGCCATTGTTTGAGGATTACATGTTTCAGCTGCCAAACAGTAAGTATTCTTTATTGTTGACATTATTGTTGATGTTCTGTAACATGACTTACTACATGCTCATTCCTTGGTCAAGCATCTTTGCCTTCTTCTAGTGTCATACTGATCGAGACCTTTTTAGTACACTATTCACTTGTATGATAAATTGGTTTCAACAAAACGTTTAGGTATCAAGGTTTCTCTAAACAAAATTATATCTTCTTGTGGTAAATCTGTCCTTTTTGATTCTGCTCAAGTGGATATGGTATCTTGACATAAGTAAATTCTTGGGAACTTTGAGTATTTATTTTTCATTTTGCATGCATATTACTGAGGAACTGGCTTTATTCTGGTGGAGGGATCAATTGTATGAGTGACAAACACCTATTGAGTTCAAAATAATAGTCTTTTGTGTTTGCTCATAATGTTATACTTCTGAAGCAAATCATAATGCGATTTATGAACAAATTATTCATGAATTACACTCATATATGATAGATGGACTCAACCAAGATGACCCTACTTCTGAGGCTGAAACCGAGGCTCACGAAGGTGATGAAAGCAAGTTACCTTTGCAGCTGGCAATTGTGGGGCGTCCTAATGTTGGGAAGTCTACCCTGCTGAATACCTTATTGCAAGAACAAAGAGTTCTGGTTGGTCCGGAGGCAGGCTTAACAAGGGATTCTATTCGGGCTCAGTTTCAGTTTGACAACCGGACTGTATATTTGGTAAAGTTCTCTTTGTGAGTTTACCATTTCATCTTTTTGCAGTTCTGTTTCTTGAATTAGTCATATGTATGTCCTTGTGCTGTGTTTTTTAGTGGTGTAATACGCTTGACCTTTTGCAACTCAACAAAGAATTTTTTAGTTCAACAATACTGCACCTTAGCGGCCTGTCTCTGTTTTTGTTAGAACACAATGAATATTTGTCGAAAATTATTAATACCATGACAGCAAGGATAACTGTTGTGCTTCTGTTCTGTTTATTTTCTCTCTCTTTTAGTGACTCTTGCAAATCACCACAAGGGTTTGTCCAAGTTCCAGGAGATTAACCATCAGAATTTACCCAGTTCATCCTGCTGTTATTTTGCTGCTTTATTTATGAAACAAAGACTATATGTTGTTGTCTTGCTGAGATGATCTGCATTAAAACGAGGTCCATCAAACAGGCAACGGCATAATTAGAGATGTGTGGGGTGTCTAACTAAGCCGACCTCAGTCTACCTACACAGTGGCAGTTTTGTACTTTGTAGTAGAACAAATGTGTTATAGGAAACATTCATACTCACAATACATTATGACTGTGACAATAACAAATCCATTTAAGATCTAAATAGATATCAAGTTTTTCTAGCTGATGGTTTAGTCAAGAAGTCATATCATTCAGAATATCATCATGTAATTCATCTATTTGTGCGTCGGAGATAAATATGTTTTATACAAATAGAAGAAAATTAACTCTCAGCGAAGTTTGAGTGTGTGATCCCAGTTGTTTTTTGACGAAAAATCTACCCAGTTGTGATTGCATGGTGCAATGTAAGAGCTCATAGCATAATGTCCATGCAAGCTACCTAGCTTAATGGATTTTCCCCTTTGTTTTGTGGTGCAGGTGGACACTGCAGGTTGGATGGAAAGGTCAGGAAAGGAGAAAGGTCCAGCATCATTGAGTGTTGTGCAGTCAAGAAAGAATCTGATGAGAGCTCATATTGTAGCTCTTGTTCTGGATGGTGAAAAGGTACTTAATTTCATCCTGATGTGTTCTGAGCCAATGAACTGCAAAGTATTATTATGCTTCTCTATATATAGTTAAGGGCAAACATTTACAAGGTTCCTCTATTGCTTAGTTTGAGACTTTTTTTCCCCCTAAAAGGAAGACCTCCAACTGAAGATATTTTTACTACGAGTTTCTGGTGTCATGTTCTTAATGTGGCCTATATTCAGGCCCCTTTTGATGTGGGAAATCTTCCCAATTTATGCTGGAGCAGGTCCTTTTATTTTAACCTCTCAAGTCATGATTTTCTAATGGATGCATCACTACAAGTGTACACTTGTGTCTGAATTATCTGATGTTATTCAAATATATTTATTTGAGGGAACATACATGATAAATCTTGTGACGTTCTTCGTCTTTATCACTTGCTTTTGCTGGAGCTGGACAACACCTGTTACCTGCTCCGTGACCTTGATATGCATGAACCTTTGCCAACTCGTCAGGTGTAAAAAATTATGCATTATTAGAAACTAAAATTGCATGAGCCTTGAGGCTGCACTACTAGTATAGGAGGGATTAGTGGTTGTGAATCATAGCCTCAATATGCTTTTCACTTTTACGGAGCACCAAGACCTATATTATTATGGCTAACAGTGGCTCTGTTTAATATACCACATTTAGTTTTTGTAAGCTTAATGTTCTAGCGTCAATCCTATCTCAATGAGCATCAGAAGGAGTACCTTAATGTTTAAATTGAATATACCGGTCTGATTCCTTGTATAGTTTGTTGTATGTCTTCATTTTCTGTTATTTGAATTGTAATGGCCAATTTTCTGATAAATCTTTGTTGATCTGTAGATTGCAAAGTCTAAGAGTAGCATGAGTCATCCTGAGGTTATGATAGCACGTCAAGCAATAGAAGAAGGCCGTGGACTTGTTGTGCTTGTCAATAAAATGGATCTCCTTAGGGAAAACCGACTATTGTTTGACAAAGTGATAGATGCTGTTCCTAAAGAAATCCAGACAGTTATTCCCCAGGTCTGTTTTCAAACCTCTTTTTTTTTTTTTTTCCTTTTGTTATTGGTTATGCTGTACTAGCCTTAAACCTTGACTTATATGTGTATGATATTTTGTGCAGAATAAATTGTTAAAAGATAGTAGTAAACATATTGCTCTTAACATAACTACATGGCCGTTGGTAACTTTAGGGTAATGTTTACCAAGGATTACTCAATTTTTTGATTCCTTGCATTTCCAGCTGACCTTTTTTCTGACATTCTTGATGAAATTGCTTTACAGCCTTTACTGAAACAACAGATTCTGGGAGAGCTTTCTGATTCTTTTGCTTGTTAGTTGAAACCTTGCTAAGTTTAAGATCAAGCATTTTTCGTTTTAACAAACTCTTTTTAGAAGTGTAAAATTATGTGGGATACTAAGAATGAGCTTAGTATCAAGTATTAAGAAGCAACATATTCCACATAGAATATAATTCTAGTGGAATGAGCGAGAGAATCTGCACTTGAACCAGGCCAATGTCAGCACTGGCAGCTATCCTGCCACTATGCTACATTCCGTTCTCAATGTTTAGTTAGGATTCACTCATGCAGATGCTGTAATTTGTTTACATGGAGTTCTTAGAATTAAAATTTAGATTGAGGTTTATGTGGTGTGTTCGATAATTGCTGAAGATGTGTCTTTGTGCCTTATTTTTTTGGTCTTTCAAGAATGTGCTGCGTGCTAATGTAGTATTATCATTACATCAGTTCTGAGCTGCTGCTTTTCTAATGCCTTTGCATATTAAATTTCTCAATCCGCTGAAAAGAGAGAATAAGTGTCATGATCAATCCGCTTAAAAAAGAGAATAACAGTCAAACATATGGCAGATTTGTTTCATTTTGGACATGTGAACCACATGGTAAAGTATACTGATCTTCTCCTGTTTTTGACAGGTTACAGGAATACCAGTTGTATTTATGTCTGCAATGGAGGGCAGGGGACGAATTGCTGTCATGCGCCAGGTTATAGATACTTATGAGAAGTGGTGTTTAAGATTGTCGACCTCACGGCTTAACCGTTGGTTGCGTAAGGTAAACATCCTGCTCAAGTCCCAGTACACACATCGGCTTTACTTAATTTGTTTCTTGGGGTGTGGGTATGGTAGAAATTGGAAGTGAAGTAGGCAGATTTATGTGCTTGCAAAATGGAACATGTAGGAGTTTCTTGATAAATATCTTTGTGCATTGTAGGATTGATCCAAGTAGGTGGATTTATGTGCTTGCAAAATGAAACATGTAGGAATTTCTTGATAAATATCTTTGTGTATTGTAGGGTTGATCCAAGTCATCTCTACTTAGGGATATGTGATTAATATATTTCGTTTTTTCATATGTCAGGAATGTTTCAATTTTGATGCATTCCATTTTTTGTCTTTATCTGCTTTGATCACATGTTTACATTGTTGATGGTTCTTTAAGGTCTTTTATGTCACGTAGGCATTGACATTAATTTACCTTTTAATCCTGTGACAGGTTATGAGCAGACATTCCTGGAAAGACTCAGCCACCCAACCAAAAGTGAAGTACTTCACTCAGGTGAAAGCGCGCCCACCGACATTTGTTGCCTTTATGAGTGGGAAGGTTCAGCTATCTGATACAGACATAAGGTTCTTGACAAAATCTCTCAAGGAAGATTTCAACATTGGGGGGATACCAATCCGGGTTGTTCAACGCTCTATTCCGAGAAAAGAGACTGTAAAAAGCAACACCAGGAATACAAGACCTAGGATCAATACCAGGATGAGAACAGAAAAAAGGACAACTGTATCAGAACCCACTACGTCATAAAGGATGCTGGTTATGAGCTAACCCTATAGAAGGGCGGCATTATCTCCAGTTGTTTGCGTTATTAGAAGGTGAACTAGCAAAGGGAAGAGAAACTGCTCCATTTCATTCCAAAAAAACGTGCCAGCAGAAAGAGCTTTGCTACCTGCATCTGAAATGATATATAGTCGCTAGCTGTTTAGCAGCTTGTCAAGAACAAAGCAAAGTTGAAGCAAAATAGGCAATCTAACCGTGATGGTGGAACTAATTTCCCTGAGAACCGAGGAGAGCTGCACCCTGCTTCACTTACTGAAGCCTGAAGATACAACATACAGCTGAGGACACTGACATGGAGCTTTTAAGCCGCTCAAAATATTTTTGTACTATGTATTGTACAGACGATACATAAAGATGCTTTGAGACGTTCGAGTTTTGCTTATTTGAAATTCAAAATCAAAATATCTGCATTGCAGAATCAGTGGATGGTGGATTTAGTCTAATATCGAAGAGATGCCCTAGACGCCCACAGCTACCGCGAATACGAAGAAAGTGGTCATGGCGACGATGGCATGGACTCTGGATGATCAAGCATAAGTCCAAACGTTACAGCACGAGGAAGAAGACTTTCGACGCTTATGTTTGCTTTGGGGATTGGATTCGAGTAACTTTTCTTGAGTTAGTGACACACATTTGGTACCATGTCAGGTGCCAAAGCGCGAAAATATCCTTTTATACGAACTGTGATGTGAATATGTGGTGGGCTGGTCGAAACAACGTTTAACGAATTGTTACTGTTCTGCAGCAGCTAATCCTAGACGACCAAAATCAAACCAGCGGCTGTGATATTTACAACGATGATGCTCAACCTCAACCTCCTCCCTCTCCTACTAGACTGTGATCGTTTTGTTTTTACTTAAAAAATGATTGACATATAAATAAAACAATAAAAATAATTTACAAATAAAATTTTTTACATCTGCATTGATCACGATTTGAGAAATCCTAAAATGAACTTTAAAAATAATGTCGAAAATTGATAAAAGCCCTATCAGCTCACAGGAGGAGAGTAACCAGGAGAGAGAGAAGGCGACACGAGGTAGGGAGCGTGCTAACTGGCTAACTGCTAATCTAATCCGTCGCGGAAGCAACGAACCCATCCGCAAAATCCCCCAGATTCCAAGCCCAAATTCCAACGAAACGCTCCACCTACCTCATCTCCCTCCCCCTCTCGCCGTCGCCTCATCGCCGCCGTGAAATCTCAACGCCGCCGCGCCACCGCGATGCGGCGCGGGCGCTCCTCCTCCGCCTCCGCCTCCTCGTCGGCGTCGGCGTCGGCGGCCAACCCCTTCCACGCCTTCCTCCCGTTCCTCCCCTCGCCGTCCCCTTCCCCTTCCCCCACCTCCGCATCCCCCTCGCCGCCGGGTCCCCACCTCGCCGTCCCGCTCGTACTCCCCGTCACATCCTCCTCCGTTGCCGCGGCCCCCGATTCGAGCCGTGGGGCGCAGCCGATGCCGGCTGGCGCGCGGATGGGGAAGGCGGGTGGGGGAGGTGGCGTGGGGAAGGGCGGGGGCGGGGGCCCCGCGTTCGTGGGGCAGGTTTTCACCATGCTCGACCCCTCCGGGAACGGGCTCATGGCCGTCACCACACGCTTCGAGCTCCCCCAGTTCCTCGCCAGCAGGTACCCGCCCTTCCTCTCCTGGGAGCATTGCTGCTTCCTTACCTCTAGTTGATGGGGTCGCTCTATCTAAGATTGGGACCTTCGTTATTGCTAACTCGAAATGTCACATGTTTGCCTGGATGCGAACTGTGAATTATGTTGTACGGACTCTTCCTGTTCTTAGAAGTGGTTATGTGACATAATCTATGTGAAATTTCATAGCTGCGATGAACTATTGTCTCGTTAAAAGTTTGATAAATATGGCTATTATTGTATTGATGAATCCATCTGCCTCAATATGTGCAAATATTGCATCTCGACCACATGTTTGGCACATTAACCACAAGATTGCACATATAACACTAAACGGCAGGCAGTTTTATTTTTTTTCTTTCTTAGGATTAATGTCCGTCAGTCGGATCATAAGATTGAACCATTTAGTGTAATTCTACATCATATCCTGAAGCAACCTAACTAAGCTGTAACTATGGATGGCTATACAGTGTATATATTATTTTTTTGGACACTGAAATATTTTGCAACTGTATACTTTATTGGTCTGGCTTGCCCACTTACATGCCTAGATAATAATCCAAATTGTTGACTGTATCATATAATGGCATCAGTATTGGTTCTCCTGCTGAGCTGCACTTTTCAAATTTATTTTCTCAGGACTCCTATGTGGTTCAAAAAGATCTTATCGCCATTGAAGAAGAGTGAAAATGGTCCAGTATTTAGATTCTTTATGGATTTGAATGATGCAGGTGATTTCTATTAGCAAACACTCTGTTTTATTGTTTTGCTTGATGCACCATGAGCTCTGCATCTTTTCACCAAAAGGAAAAAAAAAAGGCCTTCACCCAGGCACTTATTTTTCTTTATATAATAGACAAAGCGGAAGTAGGTGCTAGATACCGGTAGTTGCTGTGATTTGGAATTTGATGATATATTAGGAGGCTGCCCTACCTTGGGGCCTATATACTATTGCTATATTCATGCTCTATCTTCATCGTTTTATGTCATATGCTTGCTAATTGCTTGGAAACCATTAGTGAACTTGGCTCTAGGCTCTACCTCTGCTGACCCTCCTTATTCATGGAAGCTGCTTTTATTCGGGCTTTGAAAACTATCAGAAAGGCAATTATAACTATGTCTTCCAGGTTTTCCTGAAGCCAAGCCGCACAACCCTGCCCACCTCTTACACATCCGAGACAACAAAAACTTGTAAAATGAATGCTAAAATGGGCAGCAGTTTACTCTAGCAGTAGTCCAGATTTGTCAATTGGTCAGGCTATTTTCTTCAACTCTTAATTCCTTTCTGGCTGAAGTTTGCCGTACTATATAGTCTTTCAGGTTTGAATTTTTTTGTCTATAAACAAAGCTAAACCTGAGCAAATTTTCTTGAATATGTAATTCCTATACATCTGATTACTGCATTTTACATGACTTAGTTCTTCAATCATTTAGTTATTGCAGGGAAGAATTTTAGCTAACTTGGTTTAAAATATTCAGTATCTTATGTTAAGCGGCTAAATGTGCCAAGTGGTATGGTGGGGGCTTGTCGCCTTGATGTGGCATATGAGCATTTCAAGGTAGGTGTGATGAAATTCTTATATGGAGGTTTTGCTTCAATATTTGTGTAATTGTGTTCTTTTCTGGAGTATGTATTTTTAATTGAGATCCCATTGTATATTTGTTTATTAGCAATCTCAATGCTATTTTAGTCATTTTCGTATCCGTGTATTGAAAATTCAGCATCTTGTGTTCATCATATTCCATATAATTGTGATTTTGCAGGAAAAGCCTCAAATGTTCCAGTTTGTTCCAAGTGAAAAGCAGGTTTGTGCTAAAACATTTCAGTTTTACATAAATTCGAATGAACCATTTAGAGGTTACAATTTTTCCCTTATAGGTTAAGGCTGCCAGTAAGCTCTTAAAATCTCTTCCACAAAGGAGCAGAAGGAAAAAACTTGATGGTGTCCCCGTCTTTAGTGCTCAAAACTTAAATATTGCAGTGGCAACGAATGATGGAATTAGATGGTATGGATTGAACTCTTGACTTTATTATTATTTATTTAATAATAATATTTGACTGTATTGTGAATATCATGTTCCTTTTTAGCTTGCCAAACACATGTTCATTTTCCAATGAGCAGACAGCATTGTGAACCAAACAACATTAATTTATTCTGCAGACATCCACCTTTTCAGTTTTTTAATTAATTTTCTTTTCATTTTCATTTTTGGCTTTTTACATGAGGCTCTGGTTTCTGTCAGTGTTAAGACGTTTGGATTGCTGACACATGGTTAACTGAAATGCCATCTTGTATTTGTGGATTCTTCATTGAAGTTCCATGTGCTATCTATAGCATTTCTTGTGCAGAGTAGATGCTTCTGGTTGGTGATAGGAAAGAAAACATAGAAGATTAGTTGGATGTGTTAACTATATTTTTTTAAAGCATGACATTAATTTCTCTGATCCCAATTTCAGGTATACACCATATTTTTTCGATAAAAACTTGTTGGACAATATTCTTGAAGCTTCAATGGATCAACATTTCCACTCAATGATCCAAAATCGCCATACACGTCGTAGGAGAGACATTGTTGATGATAGTTTGACATCAGAAATGATTGAAGAAAGTGCAGACAGCTTGCTTGAGCCCCCAGAGGTACTATGATCATTAGATTTGCATGATATGTCGCCAATCTCTTCTATAGATTCCCGTCAAAATGTTAGGAATGTTGATGTAGGTACAAGAATTGATGAATGAGATTGGTCCAGTTGGAATACCATTAAGTGTTGTAACAAAAGCAGCGGAGATTCAGTTTCTTGATGTTGTTGATAAAATGCTTCTAGGAAACAAGTGGTTGAGAAAAGCTACTGGCATACAGCCACAGTTCCCATATGTTGTTGACTCATTTGAAGAAAGGTACACCTCCAACTCGTGTAAATTATTTACCATCCGACTCTTTTTATATAGTATTGCTTCTTTAGTTTGTGGGAGATTAACTGGCCAGGCTGAGTTAGATTGATCATGAAATACAACCATGTAGTTCTTGTTGAAGGCTGTTAAAAACTGAGGTCTGACATTGAGAAGAGGACATAAGCAGTGATAAATTTGATTACTGGAGGCTATAAACATCAAAATTCTGAGAGACTGAAGCAAATGATTTAACATGTTATTTTCTGGTTGAATACTCAATATTAGCCTACACTAATTTAACTATTTTATCAGTATCTTGTCAGTCTACCTTTTGCTCTTCTACTTATAGTTTTGTTCTGTTTACTCTCAGGACTGCTGCTGCGATTGACAGGGCTGCTACCGCCATTAGTAGTTTTACTGATTCGAAGGATGCTGACTGCTTCCAAACTAATAAACAATCACAAACTTTGGAGTCAGATGTTGATAACAGCAACCACGGAAAACATGATAAATCAAATCATGGTCAATCTCACCTTCCTTTTAGCAACCTGCTTCCTAATATATGGCCAGGTCATGATAGAAATTTCAAAGCGCAAGAGAGAGGGAGCACATTCAAAAGGTATGTTCTTCGATGGCATCTTCTTTCCCTTCCCTCTTGCTGTCGTGCATATCAAGTATACAGTGTACAAATCATGTCTTTTTTACTATATTAACCTCAATTTTGAGATTTATTCTTTAGTTGCACTTTGCTGTTAATAATTAATAGTTTGATTTGTTTGTTTGTATGAGCCTTGTTAGGGTTATATTATGTGCAAAAATTTTAAATCATCTATTTTTATGAACAGATGTGATGCCAGCATCAACAATGATTTACAATTGAATCCTCTTCTCCCCAAAATCACAATGGTTGGCATCTCAATGGGCGAAGGTGGACAGATGAGCAAAGCGAACTTGAAGAAGGCAATGGATGACTTGACTAAAGAGTTAGAACAGGTAGGCGAGAAAACTATCTTTAGCGAAGAGAAAGATCCATTGTTTGTTGCCAATGTTGGTGATTACTCAAGGATAACTAAGATTAGCTCAACATGAGGCTGATGAAGCCCTCCTGGTCCACATTGCAACTTATACACGTCTCACATACTGAATTTCTAACAAAACCAGCCAATGGTAGTTATTGTCACTTTGCTAATCTGGAAGGACCAACATAGTTCTGTAAATGTATATTACAACGTCCTAGGATTTCCAGGTATGATAAATGTATATTTTTGCTCCCTAGGATTTCCAGATATGGTTCTGGTCATTGGTGGCCGTGTGCATAAAAAATGTTGCCCATGTATGTAAAGCAGAAACCAGAAACAAGAAAATATGATTTGTTTTCGGAACTAGCTATGAACTAGACGGTGAGTTATTAGCATTGAAATACCATATTCTCGATCAGTTCTCGGCTTGACTGAGAAATTCTTCAGATGTTTTCTTTCAGGTGAACTAGCAGGATATCATCTGTGACTAGATTTGCCTTCAGTTTGCGTGGCTTTGTAGGTTAGTTTGATTTTCTTGGGCCTGCGTGTGGTGTTTCGAACAAAAAGAAGTCTTCAGACATCGGTAGCAAGTTTGGCAAGGACATGTGCATTCCATGGGTGCTAAATAGATGTGGAGGTAGGTGCTAAATTGTTTGGGAGTATTGTTTGGGAGTATTCAGAGCAAGAATACTATGCATGTGCATGTCCCTCAACATCCAGTTTTCTATCAAGGGGACGCACAGGACCATTACCGACACTATTTCCCAGAACGGTTCAACGTTTATCTAAGATATAAGAAGGATTAGCCGACAATAAGCAGGCGTATTCAGCATCAATTTTTATTACCGCTGCAGCCTTGACAGGATTGCATATGGACATAGCGCCATTGTGCCAGGCAAGTTTGATGCTCGAAGTGACCAAGCATTGATCAATTGTTCTCAGGCAGTTTTACATCTTTCTCTGCGTTTTCAGCTGCGGCAGCTGCAGCATTTGCAGCCTCGTCCAAGCCCATCTTCTGTAGTGCACTGGCAAAGCCATCCACATCCGTTGCCGTTATCTTGTATGGCGTGTGGCTGGGACCTGGGAAAGTCCGGTTTTCCACTTCTTGCTTGTACTCTGATAAGGCCTTGTTGATTACATGACCGACGTTACCAAATTGTTTGCAGAATCTTGGTGTGACCTGCAAATAGCGTAACAAGAGCAGGTTCAGCTCCGCACAACTCACATCAAAGCAAAGTTGCTTACGAAGGATTAAAAGGGCATGTGTCTACCTTGGCATGGTGTGGATGTTGCATCATCCCTAACAAGTCATGGTAAACTAAGACCTGCATTATAAATATGTTGACATCAGGGCTTCAGAAACAAACAATGGAACGGCTTGATAAATAAACAATGGAACAACAAGTAATTGTTGGATTTTTGCGCAGGAACATATATGCTTTTGAAGAAATGCTGCCAGAATCAGAATAGATACAACTGGGCTAATCTAAATTGTTGAGGAACATGAACAGATATCTGTATAAGCATAGGGAATGACGAATGATTGAACCTGCCCACTGCAGAATGGTCCAGCACCAATTCCAATGGTTGGGATTCGCAATGCTGATGTAGCAGCAGCAGCCACAGGACCTGGCACACATTCCAACACAACTGAGAAGCAACCGGCCTCCTGCAAGGCAAGTGCTGTCTCCACAACCTACACACACAAGAAGAACATGATGAGCAAATCTATACATGAAGACAAACATGAATCAGGCCAAGATACAAGCTACCAACAATCAAGAGAATATCACCTTTACAGCACTATCAACAGTCTTCCCTTGTGGTCGAAATCCACCAAGCACACTAATAGCCTGCGGTGTGAGCCCAACATGCCCCATGACCGCGATTCCAGCCTCCACAATAGCCTTAGCTGCACTGATTCTCGAGGGCGCACCTCCTTCCAGCTTGATTGCATCCATTCCACCTTCTTTGAGCACTCTCACCGCAGAATCAACAGCCTATTAGGAAGGCATACACCATGAAAATTCAGTGCTTCATATGCGTGCATGTATGTGAAAATTGAAATACTGAAATGTATTTAGCATCATGATCTTTTGGGACAATTTTCCAGTGTTTTGAGTTGTAATTTCAGCATGCCAGATTTGCAATAACAAAATAAACAGAGCTGTATTGATAATTCAAGTCTCAACTTCTCATGTCTGATGGGAAGTTGAATAAGATAATCTTCAGCTCATAGCAGAACATAGTGACAAGAATAACAAAATCAATTAAATTTCTTATAGCACAGAAGATGCTACATTGTCAACCAGACCCTATCTACTTCTGTAACCAAGGCACCATCTTTGTTGACATCCCCATTGTAGCAAACAGATATAATTATACTGCAAGACACATCCACAATTATTCTTCACATATATGGAGATGCATAGCTAAGTATTTCCCAAATACTAATCACGAATAGAAAAAAAACGAGAGCTAAATCTAATCCAAGATACTCCTATCAGATCAAAATTCAGAAGAGAAACGAAATCAATAGGCAACGCGGCGGCATTGCACAGGATCGATTTGGGGATTGAAATAGAGAGGCGCGCGGTTACCTGCGTGGAGGAGGACTCGTAGCACCCGAAGGGGAGGTCACCAACGAGGAGTGGCCTGGTGGCGCCGCGGGCGACGGCGCGGCAGTGCTCGAGCATGACGTCGAGCGAGATCGGGAGCGTGGTGTCGTGGCCGTGGACGACCATGGCCGCGGAGTCCCCGACGAGGCAGACGTCGATGCCCGCCGAGTCGACGTGGACCGCGGACGGGTAGTCGTAGGCGGTCACGACGGTGATGGGCTCCCGGCGCCGGTGCTTCCCGCGGAGCGACGTCACCGTCACGCGCCTCGCCGCCGCCGACGACGACGCGTCCTGCGGCCGCGGCCCGCCGTAGACGGTCGACTCCGGCACGTTGCTCAGCCACCGCCGCCGCGCCAGGTGCCGGAACGCCTGCCGCATCATCGTCGTCGCCGGCTTCGTGCTGTGAGGCGGCGCCTCGCCGCCGTGCTGGGAGACGAGGCGAAGGCGGCGAGAGCGACGGGACTCGGAGGTTTTGGGTGGAATTGAGATTTGGGGACTTGTGTTAAACGAATTTGGAGCCAGATTTTATTGTGCATCAGTGTCAGCGTTGTTGTACTGTACAGTCCAGTGGAATTGAATCCGGGTCTAGACCGGCCGAATAGTACAGGGTCCATGTCGGCCAAGCCTAACAGTTGGGTCGTGTCTGGGCCTCTATCTTGACATGATGGCCAGGCGGCACGGCTCGATAATATGCCACAATAATTGAGTAATTTAAATTTGTCTTTCCTACCTTCGTCTCAAAATACAATTATTTGAAGCTATGAATCTAGACATATTTTTTTGTCTAGATTCAAAACTAAAAGTAACTATATTTTGAGACGGAGCGAGTATTCTATAGTTCTTTGATTAAAATAGACTTATTATATAGTTGAGGGAAAAAAATAAACTTATTCCGTAATTTTTGGGTCTAAAGTTTACTTATCTATAAGGACCTAAAATGGTCTTAGTTTTACAAGTTTTCGCACACAACACAGTGGATCGATCATATCTTTGAACTGACCATGACACGGTCCACCGTGCTGTGGGGCATGCCTGAACCATAGACGCAGCCGGTGGGCTGGCCCGGCAAGGCATGAACAGCCGGTCAGGCCGTGCTAGACGGGCAATATGGCCATATATGGTGAGGTGGGGAGATGTAAACAGATGACTTGAATTTTTTTAGACGTATGCTGGGGTACAAAATTAAAATTTGGTTGAGTCAAGTTGCAGTACTTGGCGTACAACTCTTTTTCTTCTTCGTTTTCATATTCTCGTATTCAAACGATTACTCACTCCATCCTAAAAATACAAGACGTATTACAATTATACACTGTCTTGAATACTCTATTTTGACCACTAATATCTTCCATAAGATATTATAAAAACTACCATTAATACCTTAGGATCCGCCCATGACTTCGCCACCCCCTCCGCGCTCCGCCGTCGCCGCCCCCGTGTCGTCGGCTTGTCGCTGCCCATTGCCCCCCACTGCTGTTACCTATAGTGAGCCGGTGGGAGAGAAGAAGAAGATTTGTGAGACTGGAAGAGGATAAGTGTTGACACCAGAATTTGGATTTGGCCCAAAATAAGCCGATACTGAAGTAAAAGATTATTGAATCAAAATCAAGACAAACGGATGGGTATGATAGAGCTAATTTTGGTATATTTCTTCATCAAGCCGATATGCATATACATCGGGAAGGATTTCGGCAAGCCAGTATCAAGCAGCAAGGAAATTCGAAACATTGTAGCAGTCCGATCACTGTAGCAATCGGATACTGTTGATGGCGGTTACTGTAGCAGCGCGGTACTATTCACGAAAGATGAAGATCAATTCAAAAAAGGGAATCGTGAAGGCCGCACATAGAAGTTTAATTCTATCTATTAATTAGGCATGTTTTAAATATTTCCTTATGTAATTAGGAAGGTTTGTTAGTTTCCTTTTTCTAACCGATTAGGACTTATATGTATCCTTTCTTATAACGGCTGCATATAGCAAGCCGATTGAGTCGTGTCCTACTAGGACTCAGTCGACCCAAGGGTATAAATTGTATGCCAGGGGTCTCTGTAATAGGAGCTCCACACCAACAATACAATCTCGGCGCATCGCCACCCTAGCTCATGATAGGTTTACCTACTCGACGGGTTCTCGACTGTTCTATCGGGGCTACATAGGTTCGCTTTAGAATTGTGTATAGATTAGTCTGTTCGGGGTCTTGCTACCAAGTTGGGCTGCATCGGTTCAGTTCGATCTCCGGCGAAGAAGTAAGTTCCGTCGACGGCGTTTGTATCGGGGACGATTGATACTTTCTCGGTTAGGTCCGATATATCGATCCAACTGACGCAGACGTTGCCTATCTGATATCTCAATTCTATTTCTAATTGCATCGTGTTTAGAGACGCATCGGTTTAGTTGGAAGTGTCTCGGTTAGGTCTGATCTTCTGTCTTAGCCGATATTTCTCTAATCATAATGCAGTTTTAAATATATTTGTTATATCCATCATTATACATTCTGTTCATCGGTATGCTTAGATCGGTTAGCAATAGTCTTGGCGCAAGCTGTCTCGACCCCGCTCGATCTTTCGGGCCAAGACTAGAGCTGATCGGTTTAGGTGCATCGGCTTCGGTGTGTGTAGTTTCATCGGAGGGTTAGCCGATGAGTTATCCTATGACTAGATCTAAGTTTTGTATCGGCTTCTCATGTTATATCCTGTTTATAGCCGATACCGTTATTGAGCTCACTTGTTTATCTGATTACTTGGATCTATGTCTAACATACAGCCGATTGTCATCAGCGTTCTATCTACAATCGGCTTGCAGCGCATCGGATCGGCTTGACAGCCGATCAGCTACCGGACTGTCATCGTCAACATCAATCGGAGGCGCTACAACACATCGGCTTGACAGCCGATCGGCTTCCTGACGATCAACATACAACATCTTGTCGGTTGCAGGATCAAACTGACTGGCACACCCGCAATCTCAACGTTTAGGACCTGCACTGGAGCCAAGCAGATCTCCCAGGCCTTCGTGTGTCCGAGCGCAGAAGACTCTATCGGCTAGCGCACCCGACAGCAACGCTCTATCGGCCGATGGCGGAATTTCGCGTCAACAATAAGTACGGACGGTAAAAAAATATATCAACTTGTACAGACAGCTCGCTGGTGAGCCGCCTATAAAAATTGAGTTGATCTTTGCAGGTAGCTAATGAGCCGTCCGTAAAGATGATTTTTATGGTGGCGTCGGTCCAGGCCGATTTTTGCAGACAACTTTGAAAATAGGCCGTTTACAAAAAAAACAGCCTAGCGTCCACAAAGATTATTTTTGGCCTAGTGCCATTTTGTTATGCACCAGAAGAAAGATCAAATAGCACTAGATGGTCTCGTTCTTCAGACTCAGGGGGTGTTTGGGAGGAGGGACTAAACTTTAATCCCTCTTAAAAAAAATAAGCTCGTATGGGAGGGACTAATGTTTTTGTGAGAGGGACTAAACTTTAGTCCCTCCCTCCCAAACACCCCATCAGCTTCGTCTGACAAGCGGTCAAATTGTTGCTTCTTTGTCTGGGAAGTCATCATATATTTAATTTGGCATGTATGGCCATGTTTAGATGCAGTAAAATTTTTGGCAAAAAATATCACATCAATGTTTAGATACATATTTAAAGTATTAAATATAGACTAATAACAAAATAAATTACATATTCCGACTGTACACTACGAGATGAATCTTTTGAGCCTAATTAATTCGTCATTAGCACGTATTGGTACTGTAACACTTATGGCTAATCATAACGTGATTAGGCTCAAAAGATTCGTCTCACATTGTACAGTCGGAATGTGTAATTTGTTTTATTATTAGTCTACGTTTAATACTTCATATGTGTGCCCAAATATTGATATGATACTTTTTGGCTAAATTTTTTTTACCTATGGCTGCGTTTAGTTACCGTAAAAAATTTGGCCAAAAATGTCACATCAATGTTTGGACATATATTTAAAGTATTAAACATAGTCTAATAATAAAATAAATTACATATTCGGACTGTACACTGCGAGACAAATTTTTTGGGCCTAATTAATCCGTCATTAACAAATGTTGGTTAATGTAGCTAGCACTTATGGTTAATCATGACATAATTAGGCTCAAAAGATTCGTCTCGCAGTCTACGGTCCGAATATATAATTTATTTTGCTATTAATCTACGTTTAATACTTTAAATATATGTCAAATATTGATGTGATATTTTTGGCCAAATTTTTTACCTTAACTAAACGCGGCCTCTGTATCATGGCAACAACCAATCATGCATAGATCTTGTCTAGCTGAGATCTTGTCTAGCTGCAGCTTTCCATCCATCTCTCTTTCTCTGTATTTTCAACGGCAGCAGCTGCAGCATCCGCACCAGCATTTCAGACCTCTCTTCAGTAGCAGCACATTTATAGAAAAGCATCAACATCTGAAGCATCAACTATACGATCAGAAATTAGGAAAAGACGATCAACAATGACCATACGTATAGGGCACGTGGGAGGAGCTAGTGGATAAAATGTAAAACGTCTCTCGTTTGGATCACTGCAAGAAATTTGTAGGAAAAACGATGGAAACAGTACAATCCATCCAGCCAAAGGAAAAATGGGCACGGGAACGTGAACGTGACATGAAGAGAAAATGCCTGCACTTGCATACGCACTGGATGACTGGAAATGCTATCCCCTGTGGATAGCCAACGAATTCGAAAGATGGACATCAGGTGGTGCATGAATTGATGGTTTAGTCCTATCTTGATATGATAGCATATTAGCATACACTAACATATCGCTTGAATTTGTGTACTATCCTGCTCAATATGTTAGTGTACACTTCATGAAAAACAGAATGACCCCATTGACAGTCAAAATGCACCTGAAAAAGGATCGGATAACACGAGAGACATGTGGCATGTCTTGACTCATCATTCGCATTTTCATTTTAACAGTCAAACATATTATTGCTACATTTTTCGCCACTGATCAACGTATTGCATCGTTTGCCACAAAATAATCAAGCATAGATCTTGTTCAGCTGCGGTGTTCCATTTATCTCTTTCTCTGTATTTTCAACGGCATCAGCTGCCGCATTCAGACCTTTGTCCACTAACGCATTCAGAAAGGCATCAACATCTGTGGCGGCTAGTTTGTAGGGCGTGTGACTAGGACCCGGAAAAGACTGGGTTTCCACCTCTTGCTTGTACTGAGATAGTGCTCTGTTAATGGCGTCCCCAATGTTACCGTACTGCTTACAGAATTTTGGTGCAACCTGTATTTATGTACATAATTAAGGAGATTGAGCAAAAGTGAGGTAAGCTGAAGGAAAATTATATCATGATATCATGTTTTAGAAGGATCAGTAAAAGAAGACATTTACCTTGGCATGAAGCGGGTGTTGGAACATCCCTAACAGGTCATGGTAAACCAAAACCTGAAGTAAAAGGTCAAATATCATCAGGATCGTTAATCGTATGAAGAGATCGTAGTATTAAATAAAGCATGCAATTGAAAATATCGTGTGCTTTTAGATTTAGTTGTACCATCTCAGACTCTCAGTGTGGTATATTATTTAATACGCTTAAAATGATATCATGCGTTCGTATATTGGTATTATAAATATTAGAAATTCAATTAAAATATCATTAATTTGGTTATTATTTTATCGTAACAACATATTTTTTAAAAAGAAGAAGAGTCCATGTCGATTATGAGAGTCCAATATGCATGAATACAACTTGGTATTTACTAGTTTTAATTTAAAAAGTATAGAAAAATAAGGAGTATTGTATTTACAGTGGCTTAACTCTCGTTGGTTTTGGGGAGCATAGTTTCATGTTCCGAATAATATTCGGGACGGTATTGATTATGGCTCATACTCCCGCATTCGATAATATCCGTCTTTGTTTTTTACACGGATATACATATTCTTTTCCTGTTCCGAGAAATTTGAAAACAAATTGTGTGAGCTAGTTTTGGTCCGTATCGTTTTCATCCCTAGGTGTGCACCGCATATCAGAAACTAAGAACAGTAAACCACTCTGCTCGATCATCTGTGGACTGTGTACGGCGAACAATGGACGAACCTGCCCACTGCAGAATGGCCCAGCCCCGATGCCAATGGTCGGAATCTGCAGCGCGGCCGTCGCCGCCGCCGCCACTGGAGCCGGCACGCACTCCAGCACCACAGCGAAGCAGCCTGCATCCTGCAACGCGAGCGCCGCCTCCACTACCTGCACGCACGGCATATGCACAATTTGACAGTTAAATATTACCAGATCGATCGGTCAGTACTATCACCAGCTCAAACCCATCCGTGAACACGCACTCACCTTGATGGCGCTGTCGACCGTTTTCCCCTGCGGTCTGAACCCGCCGAGCGCGCTGACGGACTGCGGCGTGAGGCCGATGTGCCCCATGACGGCGATCCCCGCCTCCACGATGGCCTTCGCCGCGCTGATCCTCGACGGCGCGCTTCCTTCCAGCTTGATCGAGTCCACTCCGCCTTCTTTCATCACCCTCACCGCCGAATCCACAGCCTATATATGATCCGAGGATTCATATAAGTTTCAATTATTGTGCTCTGCGTGTCAGGGTAACCTATGGCGTCTACTCCCTCCATCCAAATTAGCTCACGTTTAATCTTTTTTCTTGTAATGTCTAACTATTCATTTTATTTAAAAAATTAGTGTAAATATCAAAAAGATAAGTCAAAGTATTTTTTATAATAAACAAGTCACGAACAAAAATTATAGTTTTTTAAATAAGACAGACAAATAGTCAAAAGTTAAAATTAAATATTTTGAAACAGACAGTACAAGTTGATTTTACCTGTGGAGTGGAGGACTCGTAGGAGCCGAAGGGGAGGTCGCCGACGAGGAATGTCCTGGCCGCGCCGCGCTTGACGGAGCGGCAGTGCTCGATGATGACGTCGAGCGAGATCGGGAGCGTGTTGTCGTGGCCGTGGGACACCATGGCCGCCGAGTCGCCAACGAGGCAGATGTCGAATCCCGCGGCGTCCACGTGTACTCCCGACGGGTAATCGTACGCCGTCACCATGCTGATCGGCTCCCCGCGCCGGTGCTTCCCCCGCAGCGTCGCCAGCGTCACGCGCCGCGGCGCCGCCGCCTGCTGGTTTGCGCCGCCGCCGCCGTAGACGGCTGCCGGCTCGGGCGGCGCCGGCGATGGCGCCGGAGCCCCGTTGCTCGTCGCCCGCCGCGACACGCGGCTATGATGCGGCGGCGGCGTGCAGCGCAGTTGGCGCGAGAGTGATGATGGGGAAATGATGCTGCTTGGCGGGAAGAAACCGCTGTTGTTCAGGTGAACTCTGGGGGTTAGGAGTCGGGAGAATTGCGACATGTCGACGGTTCTGGCAATTCTACTGGCTGCTGGTGCTACTAGTAGCTAGGTATTTGGATTTCAGATGCAATTTGGGAAGGCTAGCACATGAGTATATATAGGCGTTCTCATGTTCTAGATGATGGGTCAAAGCCACGTGTCAAATTAAGAGATGGGTTTAAATTACAAAATTAATCACGTCAAGGAAATTAATATTTAAGAGACGTGAGAAGTGCAGAGTGACTGTGATGTCCAGGTAGGTTAACAATCTCGATTGGGTAGTGAAATCGAGTCCAATCGAGACGTCGGGTTTTCGTTAGTTTTGAATAAAAATTTGACAGATTCCAAACAAAACTGTTCGAGATGTGTACATTCCGAGCATGCCCAAGCAACAGGGATTGTATGCAGTAATGCAATAGGTGTGGGTGTGTGGCTGACAGGTGGGTCTACCTGTCAGTCACTGCTATTGCATGTTCAGTATTGCAGAGGATCTAGATCCATGTTTAAGATGTACAAAATTTGACAACATTGTAACAATAATCCTCATGTGCCAGTGCTCCAATCAGTTCGAACCATATTGGTTGAGGGAAAATAAAGTGAATTCTTCCATTACGGTGGGGCCAATAAATAAGCTTCCTGATCGGCGTTGACGCAAACCCTAGCCCTCCTCCTCACCGTGGCCGTCGCTGCCCTCATTGCAATGCTCCTCCTCCTCTTTCTCACCATTTCCACCACCGATCCTGCCGGCGGCAAGGCCCGAGTCCGACAAGAGATCGGTGGCCGCCGGGCGGTAATAGCTAGCTCTCTCTCTCTCTCCCCCCACGCGTACTCAACAGCGACAACACCCCGCGCAACTAGAGGACGAAACTTTCTATGGAGACAGCGCCACGACTAGCAACAGATTTGCTACCGGAGAGGCGTGGGTGGGATAGATCGGTGGTTGGCAACACCGGGAAGCAGCGGATCCACCTCCGGTGAGGCAGGGGTTGCGATGATCCACCACCAACGAGGCATGGACAGGGTGGATCCATGGCCGGCAACTCCGGTGAGTTGTGTTGTAACTTCTAGTTGTCTTCTTCCCTGCGAGGGGCCAGAGGTCAACCCCCCTTTAGCCAGCTACATTGCAGGCTCTAGTTTGGTCGGGGGCCTTTCCACTATCGCTCTCGCGCTTCGTGGATGTACTTCTCTGCCACCGTCGGGCGGAGTAGTCATCTTCCCGGTGAGTTGCCGGAGGTCCGGTCACCCTCCCTTGAGCCCGTTGCAGCGCAGGGCCTTGTCGTCGAGGCAACTAGTGTTGATTTCAAGCACGACCCGCATGCCCCACCTCGCTAGCAAAGGAGAGTTAGCCGGCGCAGTGTCGTCGGGCGGGGCTGCGGTGTGTTGTGTCGATGGGAGATTTCGTCATGGTGGTGCGGGGATCCAAGGATTTCCGAAATACATTTTTCTTTCTATTTGAAAGTTGAAATTCTTTTTCACTTTGAAAATTTCCTTAAAATCATAATTTTTCCATATTACTTGAAAATTCCAGTTCTTTTCAAATTGAAAGTTCCAAAAAAAAAATCAAATTGAAAGTTCCAATTCTCTCCAAACTGAAATTTTCAAGTATTTTCAATTTGAAAGTTTCCTTCCGTTCTGAAATTAGGATTTCCTTTCTACTTGAAAGTTTCAATTCTTCCAAAATTGAAAGTTTTCCTCTATTCCAGAAACAAGATTTTCTTTCTATCTTAAAATTATATTTTCCTTGAATTTCCCCCCTTTTTGGAAATCCCTTTCTATTTTGAAACTGAAACTGTTCTATTTGTTCCTTTCTTCGTTGGAATTTTTTCTTGTTTACAAGGTGCCACGAAAAAGACAGGATGGTGGGTGGAAACATATCGCGGAAACGGAAAGTTAACAGAGACCTAATAGAAAAAATCCAAGAGCCAGTTTCTTTTCTGGCGCTCGGATGCAAGATAGCTGTCCGACATCGTAAACATGATTGAGGTAATCCATTTTTCTAATTTATCAATCTACTGAATTTATTAGAAGGTTTTGTTCATTTTTAAGCCAGGAGAGACACTAAGCCTCGAGCCATCAAACGTGAGTGGTATCTACGAAATTGGACAGGTAGGGAGGTACTTTAGACCATTTACACCATATATAGTTCTTTGTTTTTGATGAATGCTAATATATATGACAAGTTATTAGATCTTTTGTGCTAACTCCCTGAGAATTTCTTAGGGATATGCCATCGTCATGACTGTACTCCTTTCAACTCCTTGTTGACTTGGGATGCTCGAAAGTGGCCCTTTCACCAGTAGCTTTGATGTACTCTGTTCATCAACCAAGAAAAGACTGGTGGCAATAGGTTCTAATTAATTGTAACGATGTCGATGGAGAAGCAAAAGAAGGTCGATGGAGATTTAATCAAAAGACGAGGGCAAAGGAGGACAAGGGGTGAGGCATATTGGATCTCGTACAAGGTGGCACCAGGGAGAAGCTTTGGCTTGGCTCAATGACTTGTGAAGAAGACACAGTAAAGAAAATGTTGTAAGGTAGAGTCAAACTATCAAAGATCAAATTTTCATCAAGTACAGAGTACGTAATCGAAGATCAAATGTTCATCAAGTGTGGGACACTCCATCAAAGCCGAGGAACTATATATGGGACAAGACTAAAGTTGTATGACTTGTATCGGCTATACCAATAACGTTTTTTTCAAACATGCAAGATATAGATCCAATTCAATTGCTAGTCTATAATCAGTTGAGGCTCATGCGGACAACAACAGCTAGCTAACCCCTCATTGACAACTGACAGGACTGAGTATATGAGCTCGATGCAATCCAAGTGTCTTTTTTTGTTAATTTAAGTTTGCGTGGAAGTCCAAATTTCTCCGTGGATTTGTTAACTTTTGTTTGATTTACCGTGACAAGACCAGACTAAAGCACACCAGCAAAGCAACGAAATGCAGTGCGATATTAATGAATCCGGTCTGTCCATGTCGGGAGATCTCGGGGTCGCTGGCCTGTGCCCGTCACGCGTTCCATGCATGAGCATGACAATGTGGAGACAGCATGCATGCAGCGCCGCGTCGATGGCATGCACCGAGATATCGACCGAACAAACTAAAATTTCAAGTTAGACGACGCGTGTGTTGTGTGTGCGCTCGAATTCGATCTCCATCGATTGGGTTGGTGCATGTATACTGCATTTGCATTTCTGCCGATCTACACATATAGTAGCTGTAATCTGGATGCTGTTCATTTCCCTTAGTGGAAATGGGAGAATGCCATGGCCTTTCTCTTGCTTTAAAAAAAACACATATAGTAGCTCGATCTCACCGAAGAATCTACGAGTACTGCGTACATGTCGGGTGGAAGGGTGGCGAAGGGGAGCACCCAGACGGGTTTCGCCATACGAGCACGCGGATCACACGGTAGCCAGTGCCCATGCGTGACGCAGAGATCTGATCATCTTTTTTTTTGTTTGTTTTTGCAGAGATCTGATCATCTGATGGCCACAGCATGCATATATGGGTGCGCATGTGCTACCGGGGCTACCACGATCACGACGTCGCTCTCGCTTGCACGGGCGTGCCGCATGCGCACATCGACACTGCGCTCTCAGCAAACCGGCAAGTGGCGCGCGCGCGGCGGCCGCGCCAAGCGGAAAACGACAGTTGCGCGCACTTGCCCCTCGTATGCGACAAAATAGCTGGTATCATCATCCTCAACGACGGGCACGACAAAGCAAACTCCGGCGTTGTATTTAGCAGGGTGGAGCCAGGATTTTTGGTCGATGGTGTCACCTTTAACTTAATAAGAGTATGTGACTTTTACGATATATTAATAGTAAGAATATAAAAAAAGATTAATGGTAAAAAAAATCAGAGAAGCAACAAGACTCATATGAATCAAAACATCGAGTAATTAAGCAATGTAAAGAAAAAAAAAAGCTCAAAGACTGACACCAAAGGTAAAATATAGAATAACATATATCTAATTTAGATAAATAAAACATTTGCGTAAATAATTAAAATAAATAACTCAACTTGTTACTAGCTTATGTAAAAAAAAACAATAGCATCACTCTTTTAACGAGGATCATTAGTTAACTTTGCATGTAACAACTAACAACTACGCAACAAAGATCAAATATTAGACATGTTATTGTCTGTTGTTTATGAATGAGGAATAGAGCAAATAATGGCCTAATTAGCTGGATAGTGGTGTCAAAACCCAAAGCCCACTGGTGTCACCCATGATAGACTATAATGAAGGTACTTAGGCTCCCAAAAATCCATTGGTGTCAGTTGACACTAGTCATATAGCAGTGGATCCGTCCCTGTGAACCCAAGTCTTCCATTGTATAAAAGTATGCTATCGATCATCGTAGATCCAAAGCTACCATGAACTATTTAGCGTTCGAGGATGAAATGGGAGAAGAGAGGGTTAGAGCGATGGCTGGGGGTGGTTACGGGCACGAGTAGACGATGAGGTGACGATGGTTCCGCCGAAGCCACGCGGATTAAAGTGGGTGGTGTACAGGGTAGATAGCGGGGCGCCCGGTGCTAGCGACGACTCCCGCGGTGTGAACCGCCACCGCCGAAAGCGGGGAAGAAGGGGAGGAAGGAGGAGGGAAGAGGACGGCCAACGGGTCTCGACGGTACCGTTGGCACATTCTGCCGCCGGTGAGGCACGGGACAACCTATCGGAGCGGCAGCGGCGGCGGAGGCAATGATGATGATGGCGATGCCAACCGAAGGACAAGGCAGAGATGGTAGTCGGAGCGAGAGGGAAACGGAGGCAGTGATGGGGGCGCACTTCTTCCGCAAGTAGCATGCACGCTTGGGATAGTCATTCATTTTGGTGGTAGCGGCGCATGGCAGGACGCAGCATGGTGTGTGCGTTGCTCATGGTCCGTGTGCGCACGCAATGATCGGATCGCGGCGTTTTGCCAAAAACACTAACGGACAATGCGTCGTGCGGGCTGAATCTTTGTGACGTGTTTTGTCAGGTGCCACATGTCGTTTTTTTATTGAATGAGCAGAGATGATGCATATAGATGTTAGATGCCACCTGCGCTCGTCACCATTTCATCTCTGGTGACGGTGATGATGACGATGGCGATTGCGGTGACAACGGCTGTGGCAGTCTTGACGGTGAACCGTAACGAAGTATTTAGTGTTTGGTGGGTTGGGGGAGGAGCGGGGATGAGGGGGTCGCCAGCGAGCCTAGAGTATTGTCGGGGACGACAATCGAAGCGACAGTGGATGGGGGGACATAGATGGACGACAAGGTGGCGGTGACACTGCCGGAACCGCAAGATGGAGGCCAACGGTGGGTGCGGTAGGCATTGGGACCGCCAGAGCCGCGATGAAGGCCGGCAGTAGGTGCGGTAGGTATTGGGGGCGAGCGAATTCGACGGCATGGCCCTTGCCGCACGAGAAATGGAAGAGGAAGAGAGACCAGTGGAGGCGAGAAGGGGCTCGCCTACTATATTGGTATCTTCCCGTGTCGACGAGCCGAGGTGACGACACGCGGCCACGGGGGAGACGGCAAAGACAGAGGAAGGAGACGAAGACTTAAAAGAGAGGAATAATGGAAACGCATCGTGTGGGAGATATCCATGCGGCGCGTTACGTGATAGCCGTGTCCGCGTTTTGCCATGCACAAGTTAAATGCACGTATCTGCATTCCGACGCTTGTAAGCCCAGATGACAGCACGTGACGACAGAGGCGGAAGCATAGAGTGAGATGCGTTCCGACGTCCCTGAACCTAGATGATGACCCGTGACGACAGATGAGACGGCACAGACTGTGAGAAAGGAGACACGTCATGACGTTGTCTCGCATGACGCATCCCATATTAGCCACGTCAGTGTTTCGCCATGCATAAGTTGGTTTCTGCCTCCATGTAGAGTTGGGTCCTGTTTGAATCCGAAGGGCTAATTATTAGCCCTCGGAAATCTTGTTACTTAGCTAAACGTAGATTACTGACGAAACTCATCTCATGACCCTAGACTAATTTGCGAGACAAATCTAATGATGTATATTAATTCATGATTTGCTACACAACGCTACAGTAATTATTCTCTAATTATGGATTAATATTCATCTCGCAAATTAGCTCAGGGGTTATGAAATTAGTTTTTTAAATAATCTACTTTTAATACTATAAAATAAAAAATAAGATTACAGAGGACTGTCTAATTATTAGCTATTAGCCCGAAGGATGTAATCAGGGCCTTGGTCCAGTAGTACGTCCCCATACGTAAACATTGTAGCATCACGTGGCAGCCAGAAACGATATACTCCCTCCCGTTTTAAATATTAGACACAATTTATTTTTAAATAAATATTTGACCAGTCGTTTTATTTTAAAAAAATTATCTAAATATTATTTATTTTTGTTACGAGTTGTTTTATTAAAAAATTAAACATAACTTATATTTATAAATATTTACATTAATTTTTATAACTTATATTTTTTATAAGACAGATGATTAAATGTGTATTTAAAAAATTAACGGTGTTAAACATTATATACCGTGTCAAACAAACTTACGATTTTCACGAATCATGCACAATTTCTCCATCCAGAGCCATATTCGAAAGCGTGTTACTTTATTCATTGAAGAGAGTCCGGAAATACACAAGTACACCATGCACGACGTCGTCGTACTTACGAGCTAAGTACATCCGTTTAATTAGAAGACGTCAGAGAGAGTGGGGAGCTTGAGCTCGCCGGACTTGGTAAGCGGCAGGGTGAAGTTGCCGAGGATGGGGAGATCAACGGTGAGCCCAACCCTCATCTCGTAGTCGATATCCCAATCCCTACCGGCGTCCCTGGCGAGGCTAACGAGGAAGTCGAACGGCACCTTCACCGGAATATCCAGCCGCGTGGTGTCGCCGGCGGTGAGCGAGCCCGGGTCGGGCATGGTCCCCGACGCCACCTCCCTCCCGGCGCTCTTGAGCGAGTAGCTCACCTCGCAGATCGGGATCGAGTGGGAGTATGGGTTGCTCACGTCCACGCGCCCCGCGAGCGTGGCGCCGCCGCGGCCGACGTTTTTGAGGGAGAGATCGGCTAGCTCCGCCTCCGGCTTCTGCACACGCGCCACCTTGTCCGCCACGAACCCCTTCGCCTTGTCCACCAGCTGCGCCATTGCTGTGTGTCGTCGGTCGATCGGTTGGTTTGTCGATGGTGTGGATTGTGTTTGGGTTGGCTCGTCGTCGTACGTGATAAATATGGGTGAGGCGGAGCCCCGGCGGCCGACACGTCCGTGGGGTGCGTGGTGGGACGCGTGTCGACGCGGCGGGACTCCTGGGTTAACTGCTCGACGAGTGTGTGCTCGCGTCATAGCCTTTTGTGGTTTTGCTTCCGTGAAGATGACTTCAGGTTGGACGGTTGGAGCGTGTCAGCACACTCTCGTACATGCTAGTACTAGTATGACCGAGACCGACCGACCATATGTATGCTCTCGTCGGAATGGTTTTTTTTTTTAGGATGGGCCGGCCTCAACACAGTTAAACAGGCCCATTCGATGGATGGGCTTCAGTCTGATAGCCTCCAGGCCCATGATCTTGCTATTGGCCTTCTCATCTCTGATTTCTCTGCTTTGATGGTGAGCAAGCCTTTGCTGCTCCGGAGCTTCGCTCCGGTGCTCTCTGCTGGCAGTATAAAAATAATATGGATCGATCTATAAACTTTTTTAAGTAGAAATTTAGAGGGTCAATCATCTAAGGAAAAAAAGGCCATAGAGAGGTAAGGGATGGTTTGGTTTGTGGTCTAAATTGGCCTTACCGATATTTGACACTTTCAATAGTGTTTATGTTTATTTGGATTAAAGCCAAATTTTGGTAAGGCTATAAAATATAGGCCATTTCAACAGTAAACTTACTGTTAGTTTGGCCTCAATTCAAATGCAGCTTAGACTTACTAAAATTAGGCATGTCACAATATGCCAACTTTTGGCATGCCAAATACTAGGAGACCAAAATTATGCCACAAACCAAACTGGCCCTAAAATAATAATTTTGCATCTCCATCCGAATGTTGTCTCCAATGGAATCACGACCAGTGTGCCTCCACTATTGATCACCAACGCTGAATCGTAGCCGAACGATCCATTATTCATTTCGATGGAATAAAATCGATCGGATTTGATGCCTTCTAATGTTTCATGAAGGAGATTGAAAACCACTATCCACTCATTAGTAAATGTCTAATATGTCCTTTTAAACGAACAATTTATATTATTTCTACAATTAGTATAATACTGCAAATAAAGAATACCGGAGCGTTCCTCTGATTGCTTGACGTAGTACTTGCTTGACTAACTCAGTAACGGGGAACAGAGTTTGTAAGATCATCGTTGTTCGTGTGCTTCCGTGTTGTTATTATATATCTTATCATGGTCTCTTGGGATGAATTTCAACTCATCCACTACACTGCAACCAATTAACAACTAACCAGAAAACAAGTATTAAACCGCATGCATGCATGTACTGCGTGGCGAAAGAACAAAACGTGGATTGACACCAGTCACTCTGATACAAGTAAATCTGTTGCAGTGTGGGCACCGATGTTAGCAGAAGCGCAGGACGCAAAATCTAATTCAAATGACCACTTCCCTTTTTAAACGTGTTAGTTAGCGTAAATCGCAAGAGATCAAGCGACAAGATCTACTGCTGAATCTTTCCCCTGCAAGACACAAACAGATTTATATAATGGGATTGCCTATAGATCACCCGTGTGATTTTTAAGGACAAATCTCACGAATCCTTTTCGTCACGCTTTTACCCGCTGACAACACCGGTTTGTATAGTTTATCTCTTATATCATGTTGTTGCATAATTTGTATTTGCTAATTTTTTTAAAAAAACATTAACAATACATATACTAGAAGTTACACTATAGTTACATTATAATTACATTTGTAACTACAGTGTAAAATTTCCTCTTATACACAAACTATTACTGCGCCAATCTGCTATCGTCTTCCTCGTGCTCTGCAGCATTCATTCATGCATGCATGTATGGATTTCTAGGTTTGTTGTCCAGGTACAGTGATCTCCATTCCTCTCCAGCAACAAAAGCTCCATGGATAAGTTTTCATATCTTTTCCTGCTATCAAGAGATTACACTACACCCCCGTGATGCGCCCACGTACGGCGCTCTGTCCGAGCTAGATCCATGGCGTCGTTCCGGACACAACGGACAGAACATGTCGCGTGCAGAGATCGGTCAGTGAGAGAGCAGCCGAGCACTGCAGAGGGCGGACAGCCTCTGCCGCTGTGTTGCAGATTGGCAGCAGCCCCCTTCGAAAAGGATGCTTTGCACATGGCTCTCCAGGATGAGCCTCTGCTGCACATTCACGGCGGCGTACGTGCGTGCACTGGACTTTCACCAGATCTGATCCACGCGAAAATGTCACTACCACTTACCAGATGGAGCTACGGAGTATTATTAGTAGTAATTATTTCTTGATGTTAAACGTATCAAGCCATAGGGGTAATAATGCCTGATAGAGTCGCATCCGTTCAGAGGGGAGACAAGCGAGGAGCTTGCTCGTTGATCCATCCCAACTCCCAAGTCTTCATCTGAAATATAGTTGTACGTACTATAGTAGTATATTTTGTTCAGCTTGAGCTTACACGTGATGAGAGACGCTCCGGTGTTTCCTACAGACAGTATAATAATCGATCGTTTAAAATGATATGCTAGTCATTTACTAATAAGTGAATATGTGTTTTCGATCTCCTTTATCAAATAGTAGAAGGCACCGGATTTGATCAACTTCATTCCATCGAAATAAACGTTGGATCGTTCGGCCGCGATTCAACGTTGGTTTCAACGGTGGAGGCGCATTAGCCGCGATTCCAGTAGAGGCATCATTCGGATGGAGATGTAAAATTACAGTTTTACTTCTCAAGGGCTTTTTTTTCCTTAGTTGATCGAACCCTCTAAATTTCTGCTAAAAAAGTTTATAGATCTATTAGGTCCATATTGTTTTACTGCTAGTAGGAAGCACCGAAGCGAAGCTCACCCATGATACGATTAGTTAATTAAACTGTTCTGGAAGTAAACCTACCTATTACCAGTACCAGCAGATGTTATGTAATTAGGGATGATTTGGTTTGTGGCCTAAATTGGCCTTAACAATATTTGGCACTTTCAATAGTATTTATGTTTATTTGGATTGAAGCCAAATTTTGGTAAGGCTATATGCCACTTCAACAGTAAACTTAGTGTTAGTTTGGCCTCAATTCAAATGCAGCTTAGCCTTACCAAAATTAGGCATGTCAAAATATGCCAACTTTTGACATGACAAATATTGAGAGGCCAAAATTAGGCCACACCAAACTGGCCTTAATCTCTCGCTGTTATAAACGTATCCAACAGCTTAGTCAATGCCAGTATAGTTTGACATCAGAGTTCAGAGAACAGAGAAGACCAAACAGATTTCTCATCCATGGTACTAGTAGTAGGAGTAGTAGGATAGTATACCCCTGTTGTTTTTATCAGTGGAGTTGTTAATTGTTCAACTTGCGCTTGCACGTGAGACGAGCATACCAACGTACAAGAGCTAAGAATGGCTAGTTAATTACTACTGTTCTGGAAGTAGATTGCTGCCAATGCATGATAGGAATCCGAAGTGATCGAGCTAGCTCCCCCAAGGTACCAAGATCTGAACCAAATATAATACTAGTACTAAGTTGCAATTCAAGCAGAATTGAACGTACACTGGTTGGTACTTGATCACTTGCTACTAGGTAGGAGTATGTAATAAACATGATCTTAAGTTCTCTTCTACTGTTCTCTCCCTGCAAATGGCCGCAACTTTAAAATACAAAGTACTCCACTAAACTGCTGGTGAAAAACAAATGCACAGTAAGGTGAGAAAACTGTATTTCTTTTGCAAATTGCAACAGAGATTGGTGTCCGTGCTACATGTCACGCCATCTTTATATCCTGTGACTGTCGGGGGAAGCAAGTGTACTGTAGTGGTGTTCATGGCAGCGTCGCGTTGCATATGCAGTGGCGCTGTAGTCACTTGCGTGTAGTGTAGAGGAGAGCAGCTAGCTGAGCTGACCAGAGATTCCCGCCCCATCCATGTGCAGTCACCGAATGGTGAGAGACTTCACGTGTGACGCAGTAGTACTGTACTACTAGTGCATGGCTCCGTAGCACAAGCTAGCTCAAGTATAAGAGTACGTGACTTTTACAATATATTAATAGTAAGAATATAAAAAAGATTAATGGTAAAAAAATTCAGAGAAGCAACAAGACTCATATGAATCAAAACATCGAGTAATTAAGCAATGTAAAGACAAAAAAAAAAGCTCAAAGACTGACACCAAAGGTAAAATGTGGAATAACATATATCTAATTTAGATAAATAAAACATTTGCGTAAATAATTAAAATAAATAACTCAACTTGTTACTAGCTTATGTAAAAAAAATTACAAAGGGCTTATATATCATTTACGTTTATAATTTTCCATCGTGTGAAGATGATATAATAGAAATACTGTTTGGGATTATAGCTAAAATTGTTAGCCCATCAACTTACACGTGGTCATGGACGAAACGATGTATACAAACGTATATTTGATAGACAAAATAAAAAAGCAAGAATCAATACTAAAATAAATTATAGGTACACACCTATTTTGATGTGCAAAGTAAATAATAGCATCACTCTTTTAACGAGGATCATTAGTTAACTTTGCATGTAACAACTAACAACTACGCAACAAAGATTAAATATTAGACATGTTATTGTCTGTTGTTTACGGATGAGGAATAGAGCAAATAATGGCCTAATTAGCTGGATAGTGGTGTCAAAACCCAAAGCCCACTTGTGTCACCCATGATAGACTATAATGAAGATACTTAGGCTCCCAAAAATCCATTGGTGTCAGATGACACCAGTCATATAACAGCGGATCCGCCCTGAGGCCATGTACAACTCTACGACGTGGAGCAGTGGTCTCAAGCTACGTGTCGAAGGCGAGCTGAGTTAGCGGCAGGGACCAGCGCCCGGGCGAGAAAACTGTTTCCTCTGCACGCCACAGTAGCCCGGGTGTGGGAAGAACTAGAGCAACGGCTTTTAAGCATTGTGGGCTGTACTTGTGGTTTCAACTTGTGACCTCAAACCTATTTTTTGGGTTCTTTCCTGTGGTCTCCGTTGGGAGCATTGTGGCCTCAGTTCGCCCCAAAAAACCCCAGGGCCACAGTTGGTGTGGCCTGCGTTGGTCATGGCCTTACCCGCGTTACAATGGTCTTCCCTCTGGCGCTCTCCGTAGACTTTTGAAGTCTTCTCTCATCACGCACATAAGCACAAAATGCGCAAGAAAAACTAAGCTCGTAGTAGTACGTATAGTTTTTTATGAACGAACTAATTTAACGTACAAATAATCCTGAAAATACATATCTATAGTTTAAAAGATTGTAGACAAGAAAAACAATCACCTATCATATCATCCCTAAGATAAATTATCTTCTAATTAAACGACGACCAAAGGATCTGCAGCAGTCTGCTCCGAGAGTCACACTGTCATTTTCACATAAAGAATTTATTAACGATAGATTGAATTACACAACAACGTCCAAATGGAGGACGACGCCCACATGTGTCGACTTAGTCGGACCGAAGGCAAAAAATTCACACGTACTCCCGTATCAGAAAGTATTTATCGGACCAACAATCACCACCATTAGAGAACCTTTAAATGCGCCGCCAGCCAGCCAACGCACCCGTGTCTCACTACCAGCAGGCCATCAAGATCGATTGTATATATTAGGGCCTTTATTTCTTCAATTAAGAATTACAAAATGTTTTTTACTGGCCGTGGATTATAGACTGTCAAGGGCACATTAATTTCCTAGTAGTAATATATATCCTACCACACTTAATTTTACAAATGTCTTGTCTATAAAAGATTTTAACTACTTTTAAACATTCTTATATTTAATTCTTTCATTTGTATCTTCAAAATTATTACAAAAATAAAATCATTTACCATATAATCATCTATTTAGAGCAAAAGAACTAGGCCACATGTTGTTCTTCGTGCGCTCTTCAAGATTTTCTTTATGGAGAGATGTAAATAAACCAAACAGCCTTAGCCTAACTAAGATTAACACCTCACATGTTGATTGAGCTGACAATATTATTTATGTAGAAATGAAATATACCAGGATGATATGCATTACTCGTAAAATCATCAGCTTAGCAAATGCATGACAATACACATAGCCAAAAAGGGCTTTATGCTTGACCGAGATCAACCGTGCCAGCAATGTGGCAATGTTTTATCCATAGCCATGCATAGGCTAGAGGAGGATAGTAGATCACTTAGAAGAGGATATAAAGTATTAGAGTGATTAGCATGGAGTGACGCATATATATTAAAAAAACAAGGAAGAAAAGGTAGGTTAAGTGATTACTACGTCTCAAGTGAAGATGAAGATAGCCGATCAACAAATGAAATAGAGAAAATTGGACGGACAAGGAAGACGATATTGCATAGTAATGTGATATTGCAGTGTAGTATATATTTTTACCGGTACTATTGGCAATATTACATTGCGGTAAGACTACATATTACACAGCAATATCACATTTTTTTGAGACGTCAATATCACATTATATAGGTGTTGTTTTAACCATGATATTTGCTCCATACTAGTACTAACCAACAACATATATAAAGAAACATGCAGAGTATACATGTCGATGCGTGCGATCGACACGCGGGGATCTGCGAGACCCCCTTTTCCGGTTCGGCACAGGGGTACGGTACACCGAGGGTTGAGCAAAGGAGAAGAAGAAGGTAGGCAGGAGGAAAAAGGCCTGCTAAACACTCATGACACCCGGGTTTATACAGGTTCGGGCCACTGGGGAAGCGTAATACCCTACTCTGTTCTTGTTGTTGATATGATAGATGAAGGATTATAAGGAGAAGTTCTCTCCTGAGTGGGCTGGAGCTGATGACTGAGGTGCACTGCGACGTGAGTCTATACTTGTCCTTCGAAGAATGAGCCAACCTCTTTCTACAGGGGGCCTGGGCCTTCTCTTATAGTGAAAGGGGTCACCACAGTAGCCTTGGGTTTCTCCTCCTCCACTCTATGCTGTGGAGCAGTTCTTGTCCTGTCTTGTCGGGGGTCTACCCTTACGCCTGCTCAGATCGCCATGTTACGAGAGTTGATGAAGAAAAACAAGTACGTGGACACCGTGCTTCTGACGAGGAGGGGAGCGGTTGACCACCTACTCCAGTAGGGCCCACCTGTCGGCGGCCCCATGCCAGGGGCGGAGATGACGCTACATCCGCTGCACCCGCGCATTATCTCTCCCACGCCGTCCGCCTCGGCATTAAATGCGACGGTGACAAATCAGGGGGTAAGACGTGGGTGAGCTGACGGTGCTGTCAGCCCGTGACAGCCGGTGAGGACTTTCTTGCATCCTCTTTGCGTAGGGCGAAGGGTGATGATAATCACTGACGAATGCGCCTCACATCGCATTAAATGCGATGGGGGCAGCGCCTGTCCACCGCATTAATTACGGCAGCCGGGCTCACCTCTCCCACGGGAGAGGTGCGGGTCGAAGGGATAGGGGTTCGGGATTACCTGAACCCTGTGTCGTGGCGGAGAATGGCCTTCGGGTAGCCTCCGGGTCGACCCCTCCCTTGGGGTGCCACGTGGCCGCCCGTGGCCCGGTCCGCTATAAATCAGTGGGGCATATCAGTAGGGTGCATTGGTGATGAAGACGCCTTCCTTCTCAAGATATCTCTATCTGACGATACCCCTGAGCCCATATCTCCGACAATACAGGTATTACCTCTTTTTAGATATTATATTCCTTAAACAACAAAAGAACACTCTTTCTTCTACTTCTAGATCATACTTTTTATGTCCCAAAATAAAGTTGTTTTTCCATTATGTTTTAGCAGCATAGTAGCTGAATTTTTTTCTTGTTTCATGTGAGCACGCTTTTCAAACTAATAAACGGTGTATTTTTTTTAAAAAAAAGTAATATGTAAAATTTTTAAAAACAGACATATAATTTTTAAATAGTTAATACTTAGGAGTACTAACCATGTTTTTTTTGCGTGCATCAAATAATCGAGTATAAAAGTCTGTTTAGAGCGTGCCCTAAGGGGGTAGAAGGGAGGCGGTGTACACGTGTTTGGGACGACGATAAGTTTACCTGATCTGATCTTTATTGCTAAAAAAATCGTACTACAACAGTCAAGGAAAACGCCACATCATATGGTAGCCGTCATGTACTACAGGAGTATTTGAGTATAACCCGATGAGGTGTATACTTAATTCATTACATGTATATCTCAAAAACAAATCATTAGCAGTACATGTATGTATACGCTTGACAATCTAAGATTCTCCGTGTCACACTGCTGATCATTTCCAAATCAAAGTAGGCATAACACATGCATACAATCCCGATTCCCCGCAGCTGTTTGTGATCGAACAGGCTCCTGCCAGTTTGCACATGTCGTCCGAGCACACACGTACTCCTACTGTAGCCTACAGGGGCGGAGATGGGCCTGGGGCAACTTGGGCCTGGGCCCTACTCGTGCAAAAAAATTTTAGTACCTATACCTTGAGATTTTTCTGATTTCTCCAAACATTTTTGGCCCAGCCCCACTCGTATGAGGCCCGGCCTTACACCTTGGCCTTCTGGCCTTTTAAACCTCCCGTCCAGCCCAATAAGGCCGAAAATAACAAGGCCCATTACTCCATGTCTCCACTCCACCATTAGTCCATTAGCCCATTAGCAGTTTAGCACTAACCCTAGCAGAGCACAGGCAGGCACGCAGCCAATTCCCCTCCCTCTTCCACTCCGTGCGGGCGGCGACAGAGGCGGCGTGACCGTGA